>CM038680.1:608926729-609599573 GCA_021605205.1 Aegilops longissima
CAAAGGGGTGGTGGAGTTTGACTGCAGCAAGCCAGCTTTGACTCGGTGGCTATCACGAACTCATTGCAAGTAACTCTTTTGAGGTGGCGCTACGAGTCCACATATTCACCATATCAATACACCACTATGGACCCGCTCCGTCTACCTACGAAAGCGCCATCCATAGCACTCACGCTTATCTTGCGTATTTTAGAGTATCCACTTTCACTTGTCTATGAACTATGCAAGGGTCCAAGTTTCCATATCCAAGGAATCCGGCTATTGAATAGATAATGATAACCCTGGGGTGTACTTCTTCACCGCTCTCGCCACTTATGCATACATACCCGTCATGTACCTCGGCAACCTTCAAGCGAAGCTTGGCGGGGAGTCGGCCATGACCTGACTAACCACACAAGTCTCGTCCAGGTTTATCGCCTATTAGGGTTCCATCCGCAAGGAGATCCGGCGGGGTGTCGCTCACGGCCCCAAGCGATGTGAGCAGGGTTCCCAAGCCCACCAACGGGTGCCACTTGGTACACCGTGCCCATCAGTGCCTAATCAGTCCCAAGCCCACATGCAAAGGTGCCACTTGGTAGACTACTAACACTACCTACAAACACCGAAACTAGTTGCAACTCGTGGGCCAGAGATCAAGTTGATTAATAAGTCGAGAGGGGTGAGTTAGGAACCCAATGTGTGGTAATGGCTGTTCATGGATCACAAACACGAACTCAGTTCACGAGGGCGGTTTCAATGAGACAACCCACCATGTACTCCTACATGGCCTCTCACCGCTACCTTTACCAAATCGTGTTCACACACTTAGCTCACACACAATAGGACATGTTCATAACAATTCCAATTCATTCCCGATGAATCAGACCGACTCAACTCTAAGCGATAGCAGGCATGACAACAAGCATAAATGAGTAGGCACAACATGGCTCAAACAATTCCTACTCATGCTAGTGGGTTTCATCTAATTCTTGTGGAATGACAGGTCATGCAAAGGATCAAGGGGTTCAGCTACGCAGCAAGTAACACATGAGTCGTTGTTGTCCTAATGCAGTAAAATAGAGCAGGAGGCGAGAGAGTGGGATTATATCGGAATGAACAAGGGGGTTTTGCTTGCCTGGCACTTCTGAAGATAATATAGTTCTTCATCGGTGTCATCGAACTCATCGTCGGTACATCGTCTACCGAGAGGGGACAATTACCGGCAAACAAGAGAGAACACAATCAATGCAATGCACATTCACATGAATGACATGTCATATTAAGGTACTGAATTCACCTAATGCAATCATAATCCAAGTTAGTTGAAGTGGAATTCAAACAAGGTTGAACTCCAACTCCAAATGCTATTTCATAAATTACCCTAATCATGATTCATCCTATTCAGTGATGTTAACTTGTTCAAACATGCATGATCATGGAATAAACAGATTCTTCATATTTTTCTGATCATTTTTCATATATAAATTATTCCAATCCGAGTTACGGTTGAATTTCTATGATTTATTGAAGTTTGGGGCATTTTCTGAAATTTCCTGAATTAAATTAAATCCGAAAAGGAATATTGCGCCAGACATTCGTCACTATGGCGTCAGCGGTCAACTCTTGGCGGTCCAGGTCAAACCCTGACCTGTGGGTCCCGAGTGTCGGTGTCTAGCTAACTAACCTAGCAAGTTAATACTAATCTAACTTAATTAGCAGGCGGGGCCCGTATGTGATGAGGAGAGGGAAGTCAAACCGGCGGTGGGTCAACCCACCCGGTCATGTGGTCAGCCAGGCGCGGCGTTTAGCCGGCCGAGCCAGCGCGGCGAGAGTGATTTTGCCATTCGCGACCAAATGGGTGTGGAGGCACCTAGGAATGGCTGGGAGGGCGAAGCTCTTGGTGGGGTTAGCTGGGGTCGGGTGGCGGGATCGTGGCGAGCTCAAGCGGCGGCCGGAGTTCGGGTTTGGTCGTCTGTGGCTGTGGCTTGCTAGCAGCGAGAGGAGTAACACCGAGCATCAGGAAACTCGGGAGCTCGCGCACATGCTTAGTTTGGTCGGGAGGACTGCAGCGGTGTGCAGCGGCAATGGCGGACGACGGTGCTCGGCCAAGGTGGAGAAGCTAGCTAGGGAGGCAGCGGGGTTTCGGGGAGATGGAGAGTGGCTCACGGGGAAACTAGCGAGGCGGCGGCGAGGTCGGGAAGTCTTGGAGCCCATGAATCGATTCTGAGGTCACCGGCGGCGGAGGTTGATGATGAGGCAGGGGATGGCGTTGCAGGGCTTCGGAGTCGTGGATCGGTGGGGTGGAAGAGGGGTTGGCGGAGCTCGTGGGCATGTCGGGGAGGAGAGGGTGGCGGTGGCCGCTGACAGCGGCAGTGGCGACAGGCCTTCGGTGGTCTGTGAGGTAGGAAGCGAGAGGAGGAATGGGATCAGGGAGTGAGGGGGGTCCAGGGGGGTGGCGCCGAGGAGAGCCTGAGGCGTCTCGGTGATCTGAGCGAGCAGGGAGGCGTGGCGTGCTGGGGCGATCGCCGTGTCCCTCCTCTGCCTCTTGGCGAGAGGTAGGTGACTGATGGCGAGGTGGTGGTGGGCTGGCCACCAGCTGGGCCAGTGAGGAGGGAGCTGGGCGGGTGGGCTGCGCAGTAATGGCCAGGTGCAGTTCTCTCCTCTTTTTTTATTATTGTTTTCTATTTTTGTTGGTTTTAGTTTAGTAAAACACTAAACCATTTAAATAAATCCTGAAAATAATTGTGGGCATTAACTGAAATATTACAGAGGCCCTTAACTATTTTCAGAATTGTTGGAGCATTTAAAATATTAATAGTATTTAAATGCCCCAATTCAAATACAATATGGTTTACTCAAAATCCAAAATGTCTTGGAAAAATATCCATCACCTCTGGATATGGTTTTCACCTTTTCCATTAATCATGAACATTTTGCAAACCACTTGGGTTTTGAAAATATTTTGATTTTGAACCTATTTGAATTGCTTTAGTGCTAGGGCTTGATCATCCCCATTTCAAATTTCATGGAAATTAAACATGATGCATGGATGCAATGCTACTAGTTACAAGCAAGCTCTAGGGCTGATCAGGGCTTTGACAGCTCACCCCACTAAACAAGAATCTAGCCCGAGATTCAAGGCGTGAGCAAGAGGAAAAGGAGGTCACAAACTATCACAATCTTCATGATCCATTTGCCTTTCTCGAGGATGTTGATTCATTCCATCATCTTAGTCTTGACGTCCTTGCTTTCGAGGTCTTCACTCGACACGTCAACAGAAAGAAGGGGGAAACCCTACATGATTCGATCTTCACGAAGATCAAGTAACCATGATCGACTCACGGACTGAGACGGTGACACATCTCGCGTTGAGACACAAAACACATCGAGAGGGATGGAGGAACAAACGATGGGTTTTGATTGGTGGCAACAATTCCACGCTTAGAAAGATGGTGGATGGTGTCAAGGTGGTGAGAAAATATTTGCCATGATTCAATAGCGGGGCACCTCGAGAAAGGTGACGCAAGAACTATTCCCTTAAGTGGCAAAAAGAATTACTTTTGATCCATAGATCATTGGAACTCTTTATACCAGCCAAAGGCAATCACAAGCGATCATTTGGTGGAGTGCAAAGGAATGGTACACCCGGACTAGAATGGATGATGTGGACTACCTTGTTGAAGACAACGCAATGGATGATTTTTGCTTATCATCGGAGGTGGAGGGGACCCATGGTAAGTCCACTTTTGAGGATGATCCTAGACAAGAATTACTAAGAAGGCAGCCCATGGTGAAATAGCACAAGGACGGTGCAAGCTGGGAACGAAATGCAACTGTTGGAAGGTTCCAACCATCATATCTGCCTGAGATTCAGATCCGATTGGTGTTAGGATATTTCAGACTCATCATGTCTGAGAGGAAGGGTTGCAACACAATTCGACGAGATGACGTTGCGAGATTCTCGGGATAAGAACTACGATAGCAAGCTCCAAGACATGAGCTGGTTTTGCTACAAACATGTGAACACGTTGTCCTAGACAAGCATGACCACATAGCAGTCTTATAATAAAACACTACCGAGTTCAGGTGGGGAACCATGATCGAGGATATTGAAGTCCTTGCATAAGGCATGCTCTTAAGAAGGAACTTCCTTTCCTTGAACAAATCAATCAGTGGCTTGGTGTGCTAGGAATACATACGGAATGAAGATGATCAGTCTATCAAACCATAGAATACTTAGCACATGCATGACTGACTTGGAATGATTCGGAGGAAGCAAAACAAACCTTTCTCAAATTCATGGTGGCAACTTACACCTAAAACACATAAATTGAGAAGTCTCTTCAACCATCCAAGCATAAGCTTCATGAGCGGCACACGAAGAAATGCTTACACAAATTTCCAACACTAGGTTGAGGTTCCACATGACTCATGGGGAGACAAATTGCTCTTGATGGGCTCAACAGACAACTCATCGGAATTTCCATATCTTTGGACTTCCACCATCATGTGAGCAGCGGTGTTAGCATTGGTCGGACCAAAGATGTAATGGGTATGCTCGAGGATTAACCACGGGTAAGACAACATCACGAATATCGTTGGTTCTGATTTGACTCGACAATGGCCCATACTCGAATCAAAGAGTTGATAAGACAATAGGTCCAACAAGCGATCACAGGACCAATCGATGAAGATATCATCCTTCTTCAACACACCCTACACAAGAATATCCCTTTGGAACGAACTAAGTTGGACAAGCTTTTATCTTCCAACTCTCCAAGTTGTTGTCTAGCTTAACCGACTAGCTCAGGGGTATCCAACACAGATTCTTGGAGAAGGGGTGGTTCACAAGAAACCAACTTGATCACGAGCTCAACATAACAGTCAGGGAACAACCCGGTAACACTTCTAAGAAGATATTTGGAAAGTCACGACCCACCGTATGTTACTAAGCTCGAGAACAATCTTGCTTTTCAGGGCAAGACGAAATGATCAAATGAGTGAGGACTTGACACAATCCTAACTCATCAATTGAAGTGTTCACCAGAAGTAAGGACTAGGTAGCACGATCAATCTTAGGATGATGGTTTAATAACCAACACGCTAAGAATGAGAATATTGTCCATTCACTACCAAGCAACAAGTTGCTCGGGGTATTGATTTCACACATCACAATTCACTTGTCGGCTTTCCGGTTGCATCAACACGGAACCGAGAAATGAATAATGATGGTGAGAAGTATCATTGCATCAAGAATTCCTAGGAGGTTGTGCAATTCCCATGACATTCTTGACATAAGATGGCAATACTTCAGGGTAGAACAGAATCAAAAGCTGAATTGGCATTTTGATCTGCGGGATACAACTACTTTGACCCAATCCTAGAAATGGATGAGGTACTGGAGTTTGTTTCTCCTAGTCATTCCGAAATAGAATGGCTTGACGGACCACAAGGATAAAATGCATCGATGAACACAAATGCACACATACCCTTGGCTATCAATTGATAGATGAAGGTCAGAAGGCATCTAAGAGAACAACTCAAAGGAACATATAATTTTCTGAGTTGTGGATGCACAGATTAGTATGTCGAGCAAGCTCAACATTTCTTCCGGACAACCCATGCAGAAAGGTAGAATTGGCAGATTCACAATTATGAAAGGAGAACTCCTCAAGAGCACTCTTATTGTGATCTTTTGGCTCAAAGAACTTCTGCCATAAGCGGTTTGTAGTATTTGGAAGAAGGAAATACCACGGACCTTAAGGACTATCGCAAGGTTACTAATATCCTAAGGCACTAGCAAATACTAACAACATGAAGTAGGATGAATCTTGGGTTCAGCAACCCAGGAGTAGAATACCTACTACTAAATGGCATCACGGGATGCTTTCGAAAGTGATGGCCAGAATCATCACACTGGGGATACAAAAGCATTGCTAAATTGCTAGGTGACTTCCTAAACATCTAGGGTCATAATAATAGTTCCAACATATATGTCGAGGCAATGGAGTACCTCGACTGACTGGTTAGTGTGCTTAATCTGGCCCAAAAGGACATCAGGAATGGAAGAAGGGATTTGCAAATGCATCGGACTATTTAGAGACACAGGATAACTTTCGGACAGCATAACGGCTGTAAATGCTCAAAATGATTTGAGACGTCCTGCAAAAATGGTGGCATAACCACTCAACAGTATCATAACAAGATTCTGAGATCAACAGTTATCATACAGAAATAGTAGGAACCGAATTGGGGATTAAAACCAACAATCTTATAAGTCTATGGATTAGTAACACGTCATCCTAATAGATAGATGAGAAGCCTAGTTCTTAAACCCCATAGAAGAGAAGAGGATGACTCAGATCAGAAGGCCATGAGGTATAAGGAGTAAAAAGATGTCACAGCCCTAGAGCTTGTTTGTAACTAGTAGCATTGCATCCATGCATCATGTTTAATTTCCATGAAATTTGAAATGGGGATGATCGAGCCCTAGCACTAAAGCAATTCAAATAGGTTCAAATTCAAAAATATCTTCAAAGAACCCAAAGTGGTTTGCAAAAATGTTCATGATTAATGGAAAAAGGTGAAAACCATATCCAGAGGTGATGGATATTTTTCCAAGGCATTTTTGGATTTTTGAATAAACCATATTGTATTTGAATTGGGGCATTTAAATACTATTAATATTTTAAATGCTCCAACAAATTTTGAAAATAGTCAAGGGCCTCTGTAATAATTCAGTTAATGCCCACAATTATTTTCAGGATTTATTTAGTTGGTTTAGTATTTTGCTAAACTAAAACAAAACAGAAAATTAGAAAACTAAAACAGATAAAAGAAACAGAGCAACTCACAGCAGCCCAGCCAGCCCACCTAGCAGCCTTGGCGGCCCGCCCCTTGTCTTGGCCCGTGCCACCACACCCTTCCTCTCGCCAGCAGGCAGAGAGGCGCTTGCAGCGTCTTGGTGGCGCCACGCCACCAGGCTGCTGCCTGCGTCGCTGGCCACCATGACGCCTCGCGTCATCTCCTCGGCGCCGCCCGACCCCTGGACACCCTCGCTCTCTCCCTCCTCCTCGTTCCTCCTCTGCTCCCTCTCTCTCGCCGGACCGGCGCCGCCGTCGCCGCCCTCGCTGCCCATGACCATAGCCGTCCGAGCCTCCCGACATGCCCCGAGCCCGCCTCGCCACCGGAATCTCCCGCCGTCTGCCGCGACCGGAGAGGCCCTACATCGCCGCCATGAGTCGTCTTCCCGAGCACGGCCGCGGACTCCATCGGCAATTCGGCGTCATCCGGCCTTCCCGAGGCGGTGAGCTTGCCTTCGACCTCCTGTGAGCTGCCGTCGTTTCCCTCATCTCTCCCTCGCGCGCCAGAAGCCGCCGCCCATGAGCAGCTCGAAGTCGGCCGCCATTGCCGAGCAGGCTCGGCGCTCGAGCCCCTCTGCTCGAACCTGTGGCACCAGCGTGTTTACGGTGGCCCGCGGATGCCGCCTAGCCCATCAGTTTCTCCTCCGTGCACCGTGGCATCAAACCCGACCAAACCCGAACTCCGGCCGCGCCTTGGAGCTCGCCGCCGTCGATCCGGCCACCCCAACCCGGCTAACCCACCAAGAGCCTCGGCTCCTCCCAGCTCCTCCTAGATGCTTTCGCGCCCCATTTGGTGGCGGGCGTAAAGCACCTTGCTCCGCCCAGGCTTTGCCTCGCCGGCGACTCGGCCTTGATGGATTAGCCCGGTTGACCAGGATTTGACCCCACAGGTCGCTGGCGAGTGGGCCCGCCACTAACTAACGGGTTAACACTAACGAAACTAGTTAGTTAAACTAACTACTGACCAGTGGGTCCCAGCGTCGAGTTGACCTGGACAGCGACCCAGTTGACCGCTGACGTCATAGTGACGCAATCTTTGGCAAGCAATATTCCTTTTCTAGATTTAATTTAATTCAGGAAATTCAGAAAATACCCCAAACTTCTAAAAATCATATAAATTCAACCGTAACTTCGGATGGAAATAATTTATATATGAAAATGATCAGAAAAATATGAAGAATCTGTTTATGCCATGATCATGCATGTTTGAACAAGTTAACCTCACTGAATAGGAGGAATCATGATTAGGGTAATTCATGAAATAGCATTTGGGGTTGGAGTCCAAGCTTGTTTGAATTCCACTTCAACTAACTTGGATTATTATTGCATTAGGTGAATTCAGTACCTTAATATGACATGTCATTCATGTGAATGTGCATTGCATTGATTGTGTTCTCTCTTGTTTGCGGTAATTGTCCCTCCGGTGAGCGAGTGCAAGCGATGAGTTCGATAACACCGATGAAGAACTATATTATCTTGAAGTGCCGAGCAAGCAAAACCCCTTGTTCATTCGATACAATCCCACTCTCGCCCTGCTCTATTTTTCTGCATTAGGACAACAACGACTCATGTGTTACTTGCTGCGGTAGCTGAACCCCTTGATCCTTTGCATGACTGTCATTCCACGATAATTAGATGAAACCCACTAGCATGGTAGGAATTGTTTGAGCCATGTTGTGCCTACTCATTTATGCTTGTTTGTCATGCCTGCTACTGCTTAGAGTTGAGTCGGGTCTGATTCATCGGGAATGAATTGGAATTGTTATGAACATGTCTGTTGTGTGTGAGCTAAGTGTGTGAACACGATTTGGTAAAGGTAGCGGTGGGAGGCCATGTAGGAGTACATGGTGGGTTGTCTCATTGCAGCCGTCCTCGAGGAACTGAGTTACGTGTTTGTGATCCATGATCTGATTACTACCACGCATTGGGCCCGAAACCAATGGACCCTCTCGGCTTCTTGACCACCCTTGTCCTCGGTCAAGGGAGTTGCAAGTAGTTTACGGTGTTTGTAGCATCTTTGGGGGCCGCATAGCTGACCTTAGGGGTGGGTTGTGTTGCGGTAGGCACCGTGTGGATGTGTACCGAGTGCCGTTTGGTATCTCGGGAACCCTGCACACATCGTTCGGGGCTGTATGGGAAACCTCGGCGGACTCCTGCGGATGGAACCGAATAGGCGATAAACTGGACTAGGGATTTGAGTGTTTAGGTAGGCCGTGGCCGACACCCCCGTTGGGCTTCCGCTTGAAGGTTGCAGTACATGTCGTGTAAATGGCGGTAAGTGGTGAGGCGTGTGTGAAGAAGTACACCCTGCAGGGTTTAATATGATCTATTGAATAGCCGTGTCCGCGGAAAGGACTTACGGGTTGCCTATATCGGTTCATAGACAAGTGAAAGTGGATACTCTAAAATCGCAAGATAGCGTGAGTGCTATGGATGGCGTTCTCGTAGGGAGGCGGGGCGGGTCCATAGTGGTGTATTGCCATGGTGAATATGTGGACTCGTGCGCCACCTCAAAGAGTTACTTGCGATCGTAGTTCGGGATAGCCACGGGTCAAAGCTGGCTTGCTGCGGTCAAACTCCACCACCCCTTTTGATAATGATGCATATGTAGTTAGTTACGATGTAAGTCTTGCTGAGTACAATTGTACTCACGTTTGCTTATTTTATGTTTTGCGAGAGGCGTCGGTCTCGCTAGTAGTTCCACGTGGACTTGACGTTTAGCTTGTTACCTCAGCTACGATCTTGTGCCCTCGGCAGATCTGGTAGATAGTCGGGCTTCTCAGCCTTTTCCCATTTATAGTTATGCGTACTCAGACATGATTAGCTTCGCTTGTGCTTTGACTTGTATGCTCACGAGTGTTGGGTCATGAGACCCATGTTTGTAATATCTCGCTCTTGAGCCTAATGAATAATATTTTGAGTCGTAGAGTTATGTTGTGATGCCATGTTGTATCTACACATATTGAGCATATTGTGTGTATGTTTGAAATGCTTGGTATGTGTGGGATCCGACAAACTAGTTGTTTATCCTTGGCAGCCTCTCATATGGGGAAATGTAGTCTCGTGCCTCCGGCGATAGTAGTCCGCTACTGCCGGTTCACGAGTCCTGCTAGCCCAGCACTCTGCTTGGACACTTGGTGGCGGCATGTGTTTCACGCCGTTCCTATATACATCCCTTCGGGAAATGTCACGCGGTGGTATTGAGTCCTGCCTAGCTGCTACAGCCGGGATGCGGAGTCCTGTTAGCCAGCGCTACAGCCCGAATACATCGTTGATGACCGACATGCTCGATGTGATTCATGTATGCCTGTCCCCATGGGTTAAGCGCCGCTTTGGGTTCACGACTAGCCATGTCGGCCGGGTTCTTCGTCATATGGATGCTAGCGACACTATCATATCGTGAGCCAAAAGGCATAAGCGGTCCGGGCCATGGTAAGGCGACACCAGCGGGAATACCGTGCGTGAGGCGCAAAGTGATATGATGTGTTACATGCTAGATCGGTGTGACCTAGGATCGGGGTCTGACAGCGTTGGTATCGAGCTTTGACTGCTGTAGGATTACCAAGCCAAACTGGTGAAGTTGTGTCTAGAAATGCTTTAGCTATGTAAGGGAATTGATTGTGGAAGGAGCGTAAGGCTCTTTTACTCCTTGTACCTCATGGCCTTCGATCTGAGTCATCCTCTTCTCTTCTCGGGGTTTATGAACTAGGCTTCTCATCTATCTATCGAGGATGACGTGTTACTAATCCATAGACTTATAAGATTGTTGGTTTTAATCCCAGTTCAGTTCCTACTACTCTGTATGATAGCTGTTGATCCCAGAATCTTGTTATGATGTTGTTGAGTGGTTATGCCACCGTTTTCTGCAGGATGTCTCAAATCATTTTGAGCATTTACAGCCGTTATCTGTCCGAGTCATCGAGGTCTCTAAATAGTCGATGCATTTGCAAGTTCTTTCCTTCCGTTCGATGACCTTTTGGTCAGAATAAGCACACTAATCGGTGAGTTGAGGTATTTTGTTACCTCGACATATATATTGGAACTACTATTATGACCTTAGGTGTTTAGGAAGTCACCTAGCAATTTAGCTATGCTTTTGTATCCCAGTGTGATGATTAAGGCCATCATTTTGAAAGCATCCTGTGATGCCATTTAGTAGCAGTATTCTACTCACGGGTTTACGAACCGAGATTCATCCTACTTCATGTTGCTAGTATTTGCTAGTGCCTTTAGGATATTAGTAACCTTTGCGATAGTCCTCAAGGTCCGTGGTATTTCCTTCCTCCAAATACTACGAACCGCTTATGGCGAAGTTCCTTGTTGAACCAAAACATCACGATAAGAGTGCTCTTGAGGTTCTCCATTCATAATTGTGAATCTGCCAATTCTACCTTTCCGCATGGGTTATCCGGAAGAAATGTTGAACTTTGCTCGACATACTAATCCATGCCTCCATAACTCGAAAAATTATATGTTCCTCTGAGTTGCTCTCTTAGATGCCTTGACCTTCATCTATCAATTGATAGCCAAGGGTATGTGTGCATTTGTGTTCATCGATGCATTTTATCCTTGTGGTCCGTCAAGCCATTCTATTCGGAATGACTAGGAGAAACAAACTCGATTACCTCATCCATTTCTAGGATTGGGTCAAAGTAGTTGTATCCATGAGATCAAAATGCCAATTCAGCTTTTGATTCTGTTCTACCACAAGTATTGCCATCTTATGTCAAGAATGTCATGGGAATTGCACAACCTCCTAGGAATTCTTGATGCAGTGATACTTCTCATCATCATTGTTCATTTCTCGGTTCGTGTTGATGCAACGGAAAGCCGACAAGTGAATTGTGATGTGTGAAATCAATACCCGAGCAACTTGTTGCTTGGTAGTGAATGGACCATATTCTCATTCTTAGCATGTTGGTTATTAAACCATCATCCTAAGATTGATCGTGCTACCTAGTCCTTATTTCGGTGCACACTTGATTGATGAGTTAGGATTGTGTCAAGTCCTCACTCATTTGATCATATCGTCTTGCCACGAAAAGCAAGATTGTTCTCGAGCTTAGTAACATACCGATGGTTCGTGACTTTCCAAATATCTTCTTGGAAGTGTTACGGGTTGTTTTCTGTTGTTATGTTGAGCTCGTGATCAAGTTGGTTTCTTGTGAACCACCCTTTCTCCAAGAATCTGTGTTGGATATCCCTAAGCTAGTTGGTTAAGCTAGACAACAACTTGGAGAGTTGGAAGATAAAAGCTTGCCTAACTTAGTTCGTTCGAAGGATATTTTTGTGTAGTGTGTATTGAAGAAAGATGATATATCATCGATTGGTCCTGTGATCAGTTCTGGATCTATTGTCCTATCAACCCTTTGACTTGAGTGTGGGCAATCGTCAAGTCAAATCAGAACCAACGATATGCGTGATGTTGTCTTACTCGTGGTTGATCCATGAGCATACACCATTACATCTTTGGTCTAACCAATGCTATCAACGTGTTCACATGATGGTGGAAGTCGATGATATGGAAATTCCGATGAGTTCTTTGTTGAGCCCATCGGTAGCATTTTGTCTCCCCATAAGTCATGTTGAACCTCAACCTAGTGTTGGAAAATTTTGTAAGCATTTCTTAGTGTGCCGTTCATGAAGCTTATGCTTGGATGGTTGAAGAGACTTCCTCAATTTATGTGCTTTAGGTGTAAGTTGCCGCCATGAATTTGAGAAAGGTTTATTTTGCTTCCTCTGGAATCACTCCAAGTCAGTCATGCATGTGCGAAGTATTCTATGGTTTGATAGACTGATCATCTTCATTCCGTATGTATTCCTAGCACACCAAGCCACTAACTGATTTGCACAAGGAGAAGAAGTTTCTTCATAAGAGCTAATCATATGACTTATGTTAAACTCCGATATCCTCGATGATGGTTCCCAACCTGAACTTCGGTAGTGTTTTATGATAAGACTACTATGTGGTCATCCTTGTCTTGGACAACATGTTCACATGTTAGTAGCAGAACCAGCTCATGTTTTGGAGCTTGCTATCGTAGTTCATATCCGAGAATCTCATAGCGCCATCTCGTCGAATTGTGTTGCAACCCTTCCTTTTCAGACAGGATGAGTCTGAAATATCCTAACACCAACCAGATCTGAATCTCGGCGGACATGATGGTTGGAACATTGAACAACTGCATTTCGTTCCCAGCTTGCACCGTCCTTGTGCTATCTCGCTATAGACTGTCTTCTTAGCAATTCTTGTCAGGTTTATCTTGAAAGTAGACTTACCATGGGTCCCCCACCTTCGATGATAAGCAAAATCATCCATTCGTTGTCTTCAACAAGGTAGTCTACATCATCCATTCTAGTCCGAGTGTACCATTCCTTTGCACTCCACCAAATGATCGCTTGTGATTGCCTTTGGCTGGTATAAAGAGTTCAATGGTCTCTATATCAAAAGTAATTCTTTTTGCCACTTAAGGGAATAGTTCTTGCGTCACCTTTCTCGAGGTATCCCGTTACGGGATCATGATAAATATTTCCTCGCCACCTTGACACCATCCACCATCTCCCTAAGCGTGGAATTGTTGCCACCAATCAAACCCGTTGTTGTTCTTCCATCCCTCTCGATGTATTTTGTGTCTCAACTCGAGATGTGTCACCGTCTCGGTCCGTGAGTTGATCATGTTTACTTGATCTTCATGAAGATCGAATCATGTAGGGTTTCCCTTTCTTTCTATTGTCGTGTCGGTGAAGACCTCGAAAGCAAGGGCGTCAAGACCAAGATGATGGAATGAATCAACAATTTCGAGGAGGGCAAATGGATTATGAAGATTGTGATAGTTTGTGACCTCCCTTTTCCTCTTGCCTCCGTCTTGAATCTCGGGCGAGATTCTTGTTTAGTGAGGGTGAGTTATCACAACCCTAGAGCTTGTTTGTAACTAGTAGCATTGCATCCATGCATCATGTTTAATTTCCATGAAATTTGAAATGGGGATGATCAAGCCCTAGCACTAAAGCAATTCAAATAGGTTCAAATTCAAAATATCTTCAAAGAACCCAAAGTGGTTTGCAAAAATGTTCATGATTAATGGAAAAAGGTGAAAACCATATCCAGAGGTGATGGATATTTTTCCAAGGCATTTTTGGATTTTTGAATAAACCATATTGTATTTGAATTGGGGCATTTAAATACTATTAATATTTTAAATGCTCCAACAAATTTTGAAAATAGTCAAGGGCCTCTGTAATAATTCAGTTAATGCCCACAATTATTTTCAGGATTTATTTAGTTGGTTTAGTATTTTGCTAAACTAAAACAAAACAGAAAATTAGAAAACTAAAAGCAGATAAAAAGAAACAGAGAAACTCACTGGCAGCCCAGCCAGCCCACCTAGCAGCCCATGGCGGCCCGGCCTTGTCTTGGCCGTGCCACCACACTTCCTCTCGCCGAGCAGGCGAGAGAGGCGCACCAGCGTCTTGCAGGCAGGCGCCACCAGGCTGCTGCTGCGCTGCGTCGGCCACCGCGGCGCCTCGCGTCATCTCCTCGGCGCCGCCCGACCCCTGGACCCCTCGCTCTCTCCCTCCTCCTCGTTCCCTCCTCTGCTCCCCTCTCTCGCCGGACCGGCGCCGCCGTCGCCGCCCTCGCTGCCCAGTGCCACAGCCGTCCCAGAGCCTCCCGACATGCCCCCGAGCCCGCCTCCACCGGAATCTCCCGCCGTCCTGCGCGACCGGAGAGGCCCTACATCGCCGCCCAGTCGTCTTCCCGAGCACGGCCGCGGACTCCATCGGCAATTCGGCGTCATCCGGCCTTCCCGAGCAGTGAGCTTGCCTTGACCTCCCAGTGAGCTCGCCGTCGTTTCCCCTCATCTCTCTCCCCCGTGCGCGCCTGTAGCCGCCGCCCATGAGCACCAGGTCGCCGGCCGCCATTGCCGATGAGCTCGGCGCCCGAGCCCCTCTGCTCGAACCTGTGGCACCAGCGTGTTTACGGTGGCCCGCGGATGCCGCCTAGCCCATCGTTTCTCCTCCGTGCACCGTGGCATCAAACTCGACCAAACCCGAACTCCGGCCGCCGCCTTGGAGCTCGCCGCCGTCGATCCGGCCACCCCAACCCGGCTAACCCACCAAGAGCCTCGGCTCCTCCCAGCTCCTCCTAGATGCTTTCGCGCCCCATTTGGTGGCGGAGCGTGCAAAGCACCTTGCTCGCCGCGCTGGCCTCGCTTGGCGACTCGGCGCTTGGTGGATTAGCCCGGGTTGACCGGTTTGACCCCACAGGTCCTGGCGAGTGGGCCCGACCACTAACTAACGGGTTAACACTAACGAAACTAGTTAGTTAAACTAACTCTGACCGATGGGTCCCAGCGTCGAGTTGACCTGGACAGCGACCCGATTGACCCGCTGACGTCATAGTGGCGTAATCTTTGGCGCAATATTCCTTTTCTAGATTTAATTTAATTCAGGAAATTGAGAAAATACCCCAAACTTCTAAAATCATATAAATTCAACGTAACTCGGATGGAAATAATTTATATATGAAAATGATCAGAAAATATGAAGAATCTGTTTATGCCATGATCATGCATGTTTGAACAAGTTAACCTCACTGAATAGGAGGAATCATGATTAGGGTAATTCATGAAATAGCATTTGGGGTTGGAGTCCAAGCTTGTTTGAATTCCACTTCAACTAACTTGGATTATTATTGCATTAGGTGAATTCAGTACCTTAATATGACATGTCATTCATGTGAATGTGCATTGCATTGATTGTGTTCTCTCTTGTTTGCGGTAATTGTCCCTCCGGTGAGCGAGTGCAAGCGATGAGTTCGATAACACCGATGAAGAACTATATTATCTTGAAGTGCCGGCAAGCAAAACCCCTTGTTCATTCCGATACAATCCCACTCTCTCGCCCTGCTCTATTTTACTGCATTAGGACAACAACGACTCATGTGTTACTTGCTGCGGTAGCTGAACCCCTTGATCCTTTGCATGACTGTCATTCCACGATAATTAGATGAAACCCACTAGCATGAGTAGGAATTGTTTGAGCCATGTTGTGCCTACTCATTTATGCTTGTTTGTCATGCCTGCTCTTGCTTAGAGTTGAGTCGGGTCGATTCATCGGGAATGAATTGGAATTGTTATGAACATGTCTGTTGTGTGTGAGCTAAGTGTGTGAACACGATTTGGTAAAGGTAGCGGTGGGAGGCCATGTAGGAGTACATGGTGGGTTGTCTCATTGCAGCCGTCCTCGGGAACTGAGTTACGTGTTTGTGATCCATGATCTGATTACTACCACGCATTGGGCCCGAAACCAATGGACCCTCTCGGCTTCTTGACCACCCTTGTCCTCGGTCAGGGAGTTGCAAGTAGTTTACGGTGTTTGTAGCATCTTTGGGGCCGCGCATAGCGCTGACCTTAGGGGTGGGTTGTGTTGCGGTGGCACCGTGGTTGTGTGTGCAGTGCCGTTTGGTATCTCGGGAACCCTGCACACATCGTTCGGGGCTGTATGGGAAACCTCGGCGGACTCCTGCGGATGGAACCGAATAGGCGATAAACTGGACTAGGGATTTGAGTGTTTAGGTAGGCCGTGGCCGACACCCACGTTGGGCTTCGCTTGAAGGTTGCAGTACATGTCGTGTATGGCGGTGGTAAGTGGTGAGCGTGTGTGAAGAAGTACACCCTGCGGGGTTTAATATGATCTATTGAATAGCCGTGTCGCGGAAAAGGACTTGGGTTGCCTATATCAGTTCATAGACAAGTGAAAGTGGATACTCTAAAATCGCAAGATAAGCGTGAGTGCTATGGATGGCGTTCTCGTAGGGAGGCGGGGCGGGTCCATAGTGGTGTATTGCCATGGTGAATATGTGGACTCGTGTGCGCCACCTCAAAGAGTTACTTGCGATCGTAGTTCGGGATAGCCACGAGTCAAAGCTGGCTTGCTGCGGTCAAACTCCACCACCCCTTTTGATAATGATGCATATGTAGTTAGTTACGATGTAAGTCTTGCTGAGTACAATTGTACTCACGTTTGCTTATTTTATGTTTTGCAGAGAGACGTCAGTCTCGCTAGTAGTTCCACGTGGACTTCGACGTTTAGCTTGTTACCTCAGCTACGATCTTGTGCCCTCGGCAGGATCTGGTAGATAGTCGGGCTTCTCAGCCTTTTCCCATTTATAGTTATGCGTACTCGGACATGATTAGCTTCGCTTGTGCTTTGACTTGTATGCTCTGAGTGTTGGGTCATGAGACCCATGTTTGTAATATCTCGCTCTTGAGCCTAATGAATAATATTTTGAGTCGTAGAGTTATGTTGTGATGCCATGTTGTATCTACACATATTGAGCATATTGTGTGTATGTTTGAAATGCTTGGTATGTGTGGGATCCGACAAACTAGTTGTTTATCCTTGGCAGCCTCTCATATGGGGAAATGTAGTCTCGTGCCTCCGGCGATAGTAGTCCTTCAGCCGGTTCACGGAGTCCTGCTAGCCCAGCACTCTGCTTGGACACTTGACTGGCGGCATGTGTTTCACTTGTTCCTATATACATCCCTTGAAATGTCACGCGGTGGTATTGAGTCCTGCCTAGCCTGCTACAGCCGGGATACGGAGTCTGTTAGCCAGCGCTACAGCCCGAATACATCGTTGATGACCGACATGCTCGATGTGATTCATGTATGCCTGTCCCCATGGGTTAGCGCCGCTTTGGGTTCACGACTAGCCATGTCGGCCGGGTTCTTCGTCATATGGATGCTAGCGACACTATCATATCGTGAGCCAAAAGGCGCAAGCGGTCCGGGCCATGGTAAGGCGACACCAGCGGGAATACCGTGCGTGAGGCCGCAAAGTGATATGATGTGTTACATGCTAGATCGGTGTGACCTAGGATCGGGTCCCGACAAAAGAGCCTTACGTTCCTTCCACAATCAATTCCTTACATAACTAAAGCATTTCTAGACACAACTTTGACCGGTTTGGCTTGGTAATCCACTGAACGATCGGGCTCGATACCAACGCTGTCGGGACCCGATCCTAGGTCACACCGATCTAGCATGTAACACATCATATCACTTTGCGGCCTCACGCACGGTATTCCCACAGGTGTCGCCTTACCATGGCCCGGGACCGCTTTGCGTCTTTTGGCTCACGATATGATAGTGTCGCTAGCATCCATATGACAAAGAACCGGGCCGACATGGCTAGTCGTGAACCCAAAGCGGCGCTAACCTATGGGGACAGGCATACATGAATCACATCGAGCATGTCGGTCATCAACGTATATATTCGGGCTGTAGCACTGGCTAACAGGACTCCGGTATCCCGGCTGTAGCGAGCTAGGCGGGACTCGAATAACACCGCGTGACATTTCCCGAAGGGACGGACATAGGAACGAAGTGAAACACATGCCGCCGATCAAGTGTCCAAGCAGTAGTCTTTGGGCTAGCAGGACTCGGTGAACCGGGCTGTAGCGGACTACTATCGCTCGAATCACGAGACTACATTTCCCCATATGAGAGGCTGCCAAGGATAAACAACTAGTTTGTCGGATCCCACACATACCAAGCATTTCAAACATACACACAATATGCTCAATATGTAAATACGACGTGGCATCACAACATAACTCTACGACTCAGATATTATTCATTAGGCTCGAGAGCGAGATATTACAAACATGGGTCTCATGACCCAACACTCGAGCATACAAGTCAAAGCACAAGCGGAAGCTAAACATGTCTCGAGTACAGACAACTATAAATGAAAAAGGTGAGGAGCGACTATCTACCAGATCTGCCGAGGCACAAGATCGTAGCTGAGGTAACAAGCTAAGCGTCGAAGTCCAAGCGGAACTACTAACGAGACTGACGTCTCTCTGCAAAACATAAAATAAGCAAACGTGAGTACAATTGTACTCAGCAAGACTTACATCAGACCTAACTACATATGCATCATTATCAAAGGGGGTGGTGGAGTTTGACCGCAGCAAGCCAGCTTTGACTCGGTGGCTATCCTGAACTACGACGCAAGTAACTCGTTTGAGGTGGCACACGAGTCCACATATTCACCATATCAATACACCACTATGGACCCGCTCCCGTCTACCTACGAGAAACGCCATCCATAGCACTCACGCTTATCTTGCGTATTTTAGAGTATCCACTTTCACTTGTCTATGAACTATGCAAGGGGTCCAAGTTTCCATATCCAAGGAATCGGCTATTGAATAGATAATGATAACCCTGCAGAGGGTGTACTTCTTCACACGCTCTCGCCACTTATCGCCTCAGTACACATCATGTACCTCGGCGACCTTCAAGCGGAAGCGAAGCGAGGGAGTCGGCCATGACCGACTAACCACACAAGTCTCTCGCCCGGGTTTATCGCCTATTCGGGTTCCATCCGCAAGGAGATCCGGCCGGGGTGTCGCTCACGGCCCCAAACGATGTGAGCAGGGTTCCCAAGCCCACCAACCGGGTGCCACTTGGTACACCGTGCCACTGTGCCTAGTCAGTCCCAAGCCCACCTGTACCGGGTGCCACTTGGTAGACTACTAACACTACCTACAAACACCAGAAACTAGTTGCAACTCGTGGACAGAGATCAAGTTGATTAATAAGTCGAGAGGGGTCGAGTTACCGGAACCCAATGTGTGGTAGTAACTGTTCATGGATCACAAACACAGAACTCAGTTCACGAGGGCGGTTTCAATGAGACAACCCACCATGTACTCCTACATGGCCTCTCACCGCTACCTTTACCAAATCGTGTTCACACTTGGCTCACACACAATAGGACATGTTCATAACAATTCCAATTCATTCCCGATGAATCAGACCCGACTCAACTCTAAGCAGTAGCAGGCATGACAACAAGCATAAATGAGTAGGCACAACATGGCTCAAACAATTCCTACTCATGCTAGTGGGTTTCATCTAATTACTGTGGAATGACAGGTCATGCAAAGGATCAAGGGGTTCAGCTACCGCAGCAAGTAACACATGAGTCGTTGTTGTCCTAATGCAGTAAAATAGAGCAGGAGCGAGAGAGTGGGATTATATCGGAATGAACAAGGGGGTTTTGCTTGCCTGGCACTTCTGAAGATAATATAGTTCTTCATCGGTGTCATCGAACTCATCGTCGGTACATCGTCTACCGAGAGGGGACAATTACCGGCAAACAAGAGAGAACACAATCAATGCAATGCACATTCACATGAATGACATGTCATATTAAGGTACTGAATTCAGCTAATGCAATCATAATCCAAGTTAGTTGAAGTGGAATTCAAACAAGGTTGAACTCCAACTCCAAATGCTATTTCATAAATTACCCTAATCATGATTCATCCTATTCAGTGATGTTAACTTGTTCAAACATGCATGATCATGGCATAAACAGATTCTTCATATTTTTCTGATCATTTTTCATATATAAATTATTCCAATCCGAGTTACGGTTGAATTTCTATGATTTATTGAAGTTTGGGGCATTTTCTGAAATTTCCTGAATTAAATTAAATCCAGAAAAGGAATATTGCGCCAGCATTGCGTCACTATGACGTCAGCGGTCAACTGCGGCGGTCTAGGTCAAACCCTGACCTGTGGGTCCCGAGTGTCAGTGTCTAGCTAACTAACCTAGCTTAGTTAATACTAATGTAACTTAATTAGCTGGGCGGGGCCCGTATGTCAGTGAGGGAGAGGGGGAAGTCAAACCGGGCAGTGGGTCAACCCACGCCGGTCAGCGGGTCAGCGGGCACCGGCGTTTAGCCAGCCCAGCGAGCCTTGGCGGCGAGTGATTTTGCCATTCCGGCGACCAAATGGGTGTGGAGGGCACCTAGGAGATGGCTGGGAGGAGCCAAGCTCTTGGTGGGGTTAGCTGGGTCGGGTGGCGGGATCGACGGCGAGCCCAAGGCGGCGGGCCGGAGTTCGGTTTGGTCGTGCTGCGAGGCTGTGGCTTGCTAGCAAGCGAGAGGAGTAGCACCAGAGCATCGGGAAACTCGAGAGCTCGTGCACATGCTTGGTTTGGTCCGGGAGGACTGCAGCGGTGGCACGGCGGCAATGGCGGACGGCGGCGCTCGGCCAAGGTGGAGAAGCTAGCTAGGGAGGGAACGCGGGGTTTCGGGGAGATGGAGAGTGGCTCACGGGAAACTAGCAGAGGCAGACGAGGTCGGGAAGTCTTGGAGCCAGCGAATCGACTGCGAGGTCACCGCGGCGGAGGTTGATGATGAGGCCGGGATGGCGTTGCAGGCTTAGGAGGGTCGTGGATCGGTGGGGTGGAAGAGGGTTCAAGGCGGAGCTCTGGGGCATGTCGGGAGGAGAGAGGGTGGCGGTGGCCTTGTGACAGCTGACAGTGGCGACAGGCCGCTTTCGGTGGTGCTGTGGCGGGAAGCAGAGGAGGGAATGGGATCCAGGGAGTGAGGGAGGGGGTCCAGGGGGTCGGGGCGGCGCCGAGGAGAACGCACGAGGCGTCTCGGTGATGCAGGCGAGCAGGGAGGAGGCGTGGCGTGCTCGGGGGCGATCGTCGTGTCCCTCCTCTGCCTACTGGCAGAGGTAGGTGACGACTGGCGAGGTGGTGGTGGGCTGGCCACCACTGGGCCAGCGAGGGAGGGGGAGGCGGGGCGGGTGGGCTGCGGTAATGGCAGTACAGTTCTCTCCTCTTTTTTTTATTATTGTTTTCTATTTTCTGTTTGTTTTAGTTTAGTAAAACACTAAACCATTTAAATAAATCCTGAAAATAATTGTGGGCATTAACTGAAATATTACAGAGGCCCTTAACTATTTTCAGAATTGTTGGAGCATTTAAAATATTAATAGTATTTAAATGCCCCAATTCAAATACAATATGGTTTACTCAAAATCCAAAATGTCTTGGAAAATATCCATCACCTCTGGATATGGTTTTCACCTTTTTCCATTAATCATGAACATTTTTGCAAACCACTTGGGTTTTTGAAAATATTTTTGAATTTGAACCTATTTGAATTGCTTTAGTGCTAGGGCTTGATCATCCCCATTTCAAATTTCATGGAAATTAAACATGATGCATGGATGCAATGCTACTAGTTACAAGCAAGCTCAAGGGCTGATGTGGGGCTGTGACAGCGAGGATTCGACATTGTCCGGCCAAGGCGTGGATAGCGCCCCGAACTCGGTCTTCCGAATACTAGGGGCTTCGCCGAAATTTAAAATTATAGAATTATATGGCTAAGTGAGAGTGTTCAAGCACTATAAGTCTGATTGCCTTGTTAGTTGCGTTGGCGCCTCCTCGAAGGACCCAGAATGGGAACAAGAGCGCTCAAGTTTATCCCGAACACCCCAAAGCACTCGTGGCATGGGGCTGAAGCCAACGACTTGCCATCTCTCAAATTTGATAAAGCGGCCGCACATAAGGTAATATTTTAAATTCTGGCGTTGCTTAGCGATATGAACAAGTTTTCAGCGCACAAGATAACAAATCTGAGTCTATTCAAAATTACATCTTTGGAGCATTCACCGCTATAAAGCGGGCACCCTTCATGACGCCCTCATACTACATTTCAGGCTTGCGATGCTCCTTGCCCTTCGGTGGCCCGTCCGTCACAAGCCTCTCGCATCTAGCTTGCCCGGTGCACTTTAGCACGGGCAAGGGCCAACAGGCACCTTCAATGCAGGCGTGGCGCTTGATGACTTCAATCCATGTCAAAGCGTCCACCAGCCGCCGCACTAGCCCAAGTAGCTCCTGGCATGGCTTCCAATGGCCACGGCGAATTATGAGGCCCTTCATGGCCTGTTCGGCGACCTTGTGGAGCTCGACCAGCTGCTTCAGCTGGTCGCTCAGGGCACCGGATGTCCGGCCTCGATATCTTGAGACCGAACACCTTTTCTTCGAGCTCCCCTCCTTGGCGCTGTAGAAGCGGCAGCATCGCATATACACTATGGGGCAGATCTGCGAATGCTCTGGAGAGCTCAGTTCGGGTAAGTAATAGGTAATTCACTTTCACATGCTTGCTTTGCATAAAGAATGCCTTACCCGCCGCTATATTCTTTAATGATTCAATTTCCTAGAGGGCTTTTTGGGCTTCGGCCTTAGCGGCTTTGGCACTCTCAAGAGCCGAGGCGAGCTCGGACTCTCGAGTCTTGAGTCATGCTCCAAACTCGTGTTTTTCCACGAGCACTGAGCTCTTGCCGCACCTCCGCCACCGCGCATCCTGCTTCTCTCGCTCGGTGCGTTCCGCGGCCGCTTTGCTTTTGGCCGCGGACACCGCTTCCTTCAGGGTCGCCACCTCGTTCGTGGCCCCTACAATACCCATGTTAGTCATGTCATTTTTGCAACCAAATCCTTTCTATAAGGTATTACTTTAACAAGGTATTACTTACCTTCCTTGTCCTCGAGCTGCTTCTTGGCAAGGCCGAGCTTGTTCTCGGACCGCTCGAGGCTCTGCTTCAATGCATTGACCTCACGCAATCGGTCTGGCAGAGGTCAAGAAGGCAGCCTGCATTCCCGTATTGACATAATTATGTTAGACTCCTGCGTATATCTTTTTAGATCCTCATTCAGGCTTTTCTTTCCGAACACCGAACTAAGCATCATGGGCTACTGTCTATGCGGTAATATTTTTACATATTCTAAACTTACCTCAAAGCCTGTTAGAAGGCTGGTATAGGCTTGATTAGCCCGCTCTAGGCTGATCTGAACTTTTGGATCACCACACTCATAACGAGGCGGTGCTCCTCGTCGATGGGAGGCGTTAAGCTCCTCCACAAGCTATCCGTGCCTCCAGATGGGCGGAGGTCGGCGTCGAGATCTTACCCTTCTTACGAAGGGGCGCTTGCCGGACTTGAACCACCTGAAGGTTCGATGCGGAGTCCGCACAGGGCGGACTTAGAGCCCTCTGGGGTTTCGCCCCTTTGCGCCCGAGTCCGGGAGGTCGCTGGCGGCGCCTCGAGACCACCACCTCCTGGCTGGGCCCCTTTGGGACTCCACAGCGGTGTCGCTCTGCGTCACGAGGAGAGGAGGCGGTCGAAGTGAAGTGCTATTCACATCCGAGCGAATCCAGAGAGCCGCTCGACGGAGGCGGCGCGAGCTCGTCCTTGGGCGGGCTACATGGTTATATTCGGCGTTAGAAGAAACTATGCGACAAATAAAAAGTCATGAGCTATTCCGGAGTCCGGACACTTACGATCTCGCCAGCGGCTTGGCCCTTGTTGGCCGCAGAATGGAGGAAACGGCCTTGTGTTCGACCGGCCACGTTCGAAACGGGATCCTGTTCATCGGGAGGGGTCTGGCGTACCGCAAAACGGAGGAAACGGACCTCCTACGGTCGAAACGGGGGTCCTGTTGATCGGGAGGGGTGTGGCGTACCTCAAAGCGGAGGAAACGGACGTCCTACGGTCGAAACGGGGGTCCTGTTGATAGGGAGGGGTGTGGCGTACCGCAAAACGGACTTGTGTTGGAGCGCTATAGTCGAAACGGGGGTCCTGTTCATCGGGAGGGGTGTGGCGTACCGCAAAACGGGACTCAACGGGATACTGTTCATCTCCATCGTCGACCTCCTCCATCCTCCACGGGCTACTGTTCATCCACTGTCGACCTCCTCCAGCCTCCACCTGCGACTGTTCATCCACGGGCTCCTGTTCATCCAGCCTCCACCGCGCGCAACTCCACCGGCTACTGTTCAACAACCCCTCTCCACGGGCTCCTGTTCAACCACCCCTCCACGGGCTACTGTTCATCCACCCCTCCACCGTCTACTGTTCATCCAGGCCTCCACGGGTTCGTCCTGTTCATCCAGCCCTCCACGGGGTCCTGTTCATCCAGCCCCAACCGGCTCGATCGATCGGGGTCCTGTTCATCTAGAGGCAACGCCACGGGTCCTGTTCATCCACTCCCACGGCTCATTGTTCATCCACCCCCGCAATGCTCACTGTTCATCCAGAGAGGCAGCATCGATCGGCTTCAGTTAGCAGCAGTAGCGAATGAATCGATCGCTCGGGTTAAGTAACGCGTAGCCTGCAGTGCAATCGCTCGGGTTCGTTAGAGCCCAACGCCTCGCTTCGGGTTGATTAGAATAACGCCTCGCACACATGTGCATACGTGTATGCATGTAAACGCAGCGCATCGCCGCCCCCGACCACCCACCGTAGAAGGGAACTCCCGAAATTTTCCTCGCCTCGCTTCTACCACAGTTTTTTCCGTCAGGGACGGCCCAAAGAATGTCATGCAGCTGCGTCTCCGGCCCGCCCAGGACGAAAAGCCCATTTTCTGTCATGATTTTTTGTCATAGAAGTAGGATCCCACCACATCTATGATGATACCGGGTTTTGTCACAATTATCGTCATAGAAGTGTCATATGTATGACAGAAAAAATTTCGTTCGGCCCAAAATGTCACGGATATGTCTTTGTATTGTAGTGCACGTATCCTAATATTCATGCCATGGTTAGATTATTTGATCAAGTAATGTTAGGTGGCATTCCACATCAAAAAATTATCTTTTATCATTTACCTACTCGACGACGAGCGGGAATTAAGCTTGGCGATGCTGATACACCACCGTCGTATCTATAATTTTTTATTGTTTCATGCCAATATTCTACAACTTTCACATACTATTGGCAACAATTTATATTATTTTCTTGGCCTAACATATTGATCTAGTGCCCAGTGCCAGCTCCTCTTTTTGCATGTTTTTAGTTTTGCAGAAAATCCATATAAAACGAAGTACAAACAAGATAAAATTTTACAAAGATAGTTTTTGGAATATATGTGGCTTTTGGGAGGAAGAATCAACGCAAATGGAGGCCCACAACCTCCACAAGGCAACATAGTGCACCCACCCCTAGGGCATGGGGTGTTGGCTTGTGGCCACCTCGTAAGTCGGTTGAAGCCCTTCTTCGGCCGTAAGGAAGCTTATATCTAAAAAAATTGGGTTAAAATTTCAGCCCAATTGGAGATCTCTCAATATTTAAGAAAAGATTTTTGGCCAGAAACAGAGACGAGAAACATAAGGGAAACAGAGAGAGAGAGAGAGAGAGAGAGAGAGAGAGAGAGAGAGATCCAATCTCAGAGGGGCTCCTGTCCTTCAGGAGCCATGGCGGCCAAGGACTAGAGGGGAAACCCTGCTCCCATCTAGGGGGTAGGCCAAGGTAGAAGAAGAAGGAGGGGGCTCTCTCCCCCTCTCTTCCTGTGACGCTGGAGCGCCACCAGGGGAACCATCATGACACTACATCAACAACTTCGTCGCCATCATCACCGACTCTCTCCCCCTCTATGCAGTGTTGTAACCTCTCTATTCCAGCTATAATGTCTACTTTAACATGGTGCTTTATGCCACATATTATTATCCAATGATGTGTTGCCATCCTATAATGTTTGAGTAGATCCTTTGTCCTACTAGTTAACTGTGGTATGGTGTGATTGATATGAGTTGCATGTTATTAATGGTGCTGTCCTATGGTGCCCTCCGTGTCACGCTAGCCTGTGGGATTACCACTATAGGGTGTTGCAATACGTTCATAATTCACTTATAGTGGGCTGCGATAGTGACAGAACCTTAAACTCGAGTAAGGGTGTTGTTGCGTATGGGAGTAAAGAGGACTTGTTACTTAATGCTATGGTTAGCTTTTACCTTAATGATCTTTAGTTGTTGTGGATGCTTGCTAGAGTTCCAATCATGAGTGCATGTGATCCAAGTACAGAAAGTATGTTAGCGTATGACTCTCCCTCATTGCATATAATAAGTATAACACATGTCATATTCAGTTGCCTAAGGACAATCTTTATCTTTGTGTTTCAAAAAGCTCCCTACTAAAACAAACAAACTTCTATTATATAGCAAAGTACTTCTAGTTTTATTCTTGCAAACTTATCCTATTACACCTACAAAGTAGTGTTATTCTTCTTCTAGGTAAAGCGAATGTTAAGTGTGCATAGAATTGTATCAGTGGCCGATAGAACTTGAGAGAGTATTAATTCTACCTTTAGCTATTCGTTGGGTTCGACACTCATACTTATCGAAAAAGGCTACAAACTATCCCCTATACTTGTAGGTTATCAGCGATGTTTTGGGCTCACACCGTGAGGTTAGCAATCTTGAATGTTCCAAGCCGGTAGTGACGGTTGTCGCACTATAACTCCACACAGAAGTGGTCGAAGCCCCATAGCCACACCCTCTTAAGTGCGTCTTGCTCTTGGAGTTGTTCCTCAGTGGCATGGCAGTGACACAGGTGCGGGGACAATGATGAGACGACGGAGTGCCAGATTCGGTCGATGTAGCGTGCGGTGATGATGCAGAGGTGTTATGCATCAAGATGGGGATAGGCGATGGCCGAATCAAGTGGTGCGATAGCATTGGTGGCATGGAGGTGGTGCAGTGGAATGGGGTTGTGGCAGCTAATTCGGTGGTTAGGCGTGTGGCGGCAGTGTGGAGGCGCATATCCAATGGTGCTGATATGTGGTGGGGTAGGATTTAGCCGATTTGGAGGCGGCGACAACGCGGAGGTGGCACGGCTGTCACCCGGAATGGTGATGGGAAGTTTCAGCGCGATGGTTGCCTGCTCCGGTGGCTGCTTTTTGTTTTGCGGCAGCTACCAAGTGTTAAAAATTTGTACATTTTCAGCACTTGGTGCTATATTTTGCAACTGCCCTATCCGTGGAGTAATTATTTTGCATATAGAGCATCCATTGGAGCAATGTTTTTGCCCCCTCATGGTGTAAAAAATGGTTATGCCCTATTATAGGTCTCTTGGAAATATGCCCTAGAGGGAAACTACTATATTATTATATTTCTATGTTCATAATTAAGAGTTTATATTCTATGTTATAACTGCTATGATCTTGGAATATGCGATTCAGTGGAAAACTCATATGCATGTGTGGAATGATAATTGGTAAACTTTCATTCCTAGTCTCGCCTCGAAGACTAGCTCAAGTGTTGTTAGTGATCATGTTTTCCGGACCATGAGATACCGTTAAGTGTAACGATAGTCGCAAAACAACATTGAGAATATGATGTTAGAAGAATGATCATATTGAATTGACCCAAACTTGATTGTTATACTTTGAGATGCTATCGTCACAAGTCAATTGTTGTAACATAAAGACTTAACATATGCTTTAGTTCCTTAGACCATGAGAGTATCATGGTCAGTACGATGGGATTTGGGGTTGCTCAAATGTCATCAATAACACAGTGATCATAACGACAACTTACAGGTTCATCAAAAAGATTGATAAGGGACTAGATAGCTCAAGAGTGGAATTTGCTCCACCGACGATGGAGAGATATTCTTAGGGCCCTCTCAGTGTGAAGGCATCAATCAACAACTAGCCAGACACAAGTTACTAGATCACGGGGATGCCAGAACATGTCAACGAGAAAGAAGAACAAAACCGGCAACACGGAGACCGGTATAGTCATCATGATAATTACTCAAGTGGATACCGATACATCTCACCTCGGGTTTTGTAAAGTATCATGAAGCAAAGGAAATGGCACATGATGACCACAAGTTCACTCAAAATTTCATTCGTGTACTCATAAGGATCGATATGGACGTCCACAGTTTCACTGTCGATCATAGAACAAAAGGGGTTTTGTTCATGTCCATGTTTTACGGAATGTACAGGCTCATAAGCTAAAGGTCATCACGATCTTATGAGTGTTAGTAGGACATGGGTAATGAGGAAATATTTATGAAATAGTTCAATTAATATTCAGAATAGTTTCGAGTGGAACCGGCAGCATTTCGGGATCACCAGAAGGGTTTCGGGGTTTCTCGGGTAATACCGATAAATTATATATAGGTGAAAAATGTTTCCGGAGATGTTAAATGAATAATAAATGGTCTAATAATAGTTAGGAGGCTTTTATATTTAATTAAATATTAACATGCCTTAAAAGTCCAAGAGGAGGAAATGATATTGGGCCTCTGGGGTCCAAATGTGGAGGCGCCCCCTTGCTACTTGGACAAGCCAAAGGGAGGCCGAATTGGAGGGGGGAACCCCCTCCTTGACCACCCCTCCCCTCTCCTCCAACCTATATATACTAGAGGGTTTTGGACTTTGGATTTACAAGTTTGAGCCTCCTCTAGTTCTCTAGTTCTAGTTCTAGGTGATCCAATTAGAGCTAGATCTAATCCTCTCAAGTACTCATAATTAGAAGTCGAATGTCATTCTAATCTCCTCGCTGTAATTATTTGGACCCAATAGTTGAGGCGTCCCCTTACTTCTTGGAGAAGCCAAGGGGAGGCCGAATTTGAAGGGGAAACCCCCCTCCTTGGCCAGCGCAAGGGGGAAGGCGGGAAGGTTGCCTCCCCCCTTTTGGCGTCCCCTCTCCTCTCCTCCAACATATATATATACCGGAGGATTTTGGCCTTTGGATATACAAGTTTTGAGCCTCATCTAATTCTCAAGTCTAATTGATCCAATTAGAGCTAGATCTAATCCTCTCTAGTCCTCATAATTAGAAGTCCAGTGTGGTTCTAATATCCTCCCTCTAATTCCCCCGCGACGATTAACTCTGGACAGCGAGGCGCTGTCGGATCACGAATACTGTATGCTTGTAAACTATCGGGAGGTCATGCTTTCGGTCTTCCGTTTGAGGGACTGTTCATGGACGGTTCGAGGGATCGTTCATCTACGGTTTGAGGGACTTCAACCAGGATCTACACCGACTCTTCTTCGATTGCGATTAGGAGTTGGTAATGTCTGATCCAAACCACATCTTCATAGTGTTCCTGGTTGATCGTCGGGCGATTTTTTTGTTTTCTACTACGTTTCCCTATAGTGGCACCATGTGTGGCTCTATGAGTAGATGCAGGTTTTGATATAGATCACATGTGGATGTGAGGGTTTCATGTTCTTGCTATGCTTCCCTCGAGTGTTGCTTCGGTTTAGTTAATTGACAACATGATGTAGCTTTGCCCAAAAAGGTCTGGCAATCAGCTCTGCCTATCGGCGGTCTGCTAACAGTTCTTTGGGCTTCATCATGGTCAAGAATAGTGAACTATCGCAAACACGAGAGGTCGATGAAGATGTTCAATATTCTAGGGATCATGTGTATTGATGAAGTTTAGTGTGGGATAGAGATTTTTAATTAAGTCTCTTCCCTCACACACCCCAAAACTTAATCTAGAAACAAGAATTATTGCCTTAATGGTGGACGTAGGTAGCTAGAGTTATCTGGAAACCCTAGAAGCCACGTAAATAAAATTTGCTAAACCAGTTAGAGGACGTCTAACTTTGTTTTGCAGGATGCATGTGATGTGGTATTGCCTTCTTCATGATAATGATTTTATGTATGAGATGGTTATTCTATGTAACATTAAGTGACCTACATGTCACAGTACGATGTGATGGCTGGAGGCAAGGGATTGTCACTTTAATGACCTGTGTGTGTGTGTGTGTGTGTCAAAACTCGCTATTTTTATTGATGGGAGCGACAAACATGCTACGGAGCAGCCGGAGCAAGGTGGCCTCACCAGGCGCAGGAGAGCATGGTGGTGGCTATGACATCATCAAAGAGTACTTTCATGAACACCTAGGAGGATCATGAAGACATCCCCAGCGCGAAGGGCTATACCATATCATGCTATTACGAATTGCCTGGTTTGATTATCCCTTTGTTGTTTGCACCCTTTGATTGCGTAATACTCAATTAGTAAGGTGACATCTCACAAAAAATATCAAGTCGATAGTGCTTTTCCCAGTGTAGCAACTGCCTACAACATGTAGCTTTTTGGAATCTGTCATGTCCACATGAGTACAAACGATTGGTGACGTGTAAGCCGGGTGAGGTCAGACCTCATGACATAAACACTCGATTATCTTGACGTTCTAGCAGAATACTTCTAAGCTCGGAGCACGAAGCATCAAAAGATGAACAAGACTCATATGGAGATGTGATCAACAAGTTTGCCTACCGGTTAAAGTTCACATCACAGTGATGTCCACATCAATGGCTATGAATAAGAACAGGATCTTGAATCACTCACTTTCAATTACGAGAGATATTCATTTGAGTTGGAGCATACTTTATATTAAAACTTGTTTAAATATTTGTGCACCTTAAATTGTGAATAATTTCTAAAGTTAATCTCGTGTTTATTGTTTTAGATCAATGGCTCTCAAAGTTTCCAACTTAGCTCCTTTGTTTGAAATGAAAAGTTACCTACAAATGATAGAAACTATGAGGATTGGATCCACACTGTGAGATGTGTTCTCTGAAGTTCTAAGAAAGAATGTGCCGGATCAACATCTTGGTGATCCTCCTGTGCCAGAAGTGGCTCAGGATGTCACCAATATGTATATATCTCGCAAATATGATTTGAGTGCTATCAAGAGTATTATGTTGTCTTGCATGGATTTAGTGTTACAGAAATGTTTTGAACAAATCAATATCGTTGAAATTCTTGAGGCACTGGAAGTTTATTATCACAAACAAATAACTGAAGTTCATGAGATGACTGAAGCAATGGAAGAATGCAAAATAACTAAAGATTCTCTAGTTGATGAGCACCATGTCATGCTTGCAAACTATTATGATAGTATTACTGCAATGGGAGTTGATTTTCTGAAGACATCGGATAATGATTTGATCCTTACTTCACATTATGAAGCTATGCTCAAAACAAATGAGACTGGGAAGCAGAATCAACAAAGGTTGTGATATGTCCATTTTGCATCATGTTTTCCTACTGTTATTTATAATATTTTTATGCATAATAATGCTTTATGGAGTAATTCTCATGCCTTTTCTCTCATAATATGCAAGGCTTGCGCAAAAAGGGAGAATACTGGCAGATGGATTCTGGACCTGAAAAAGCTACGTCAGATATACCTATTCTGCACGTCTCCAAATGAGCAGAAAATTTATGGAGAATTATTTTGGAATATATAAATATTGGAGCAAATACCTACCAGAGGGGGGCTGCCTGGTTCCCACAAGACACCAAGGAGCGCTAGGCCCCCCAGGCATGCCTTGGTGGGTGGTGGGCAGCCCAGCCCACCTCCGATGCCCATCTTCTGGTATATAAGGTCTTTTGACCTAGAAAAAAATAAGCAGAGGACTTTTGGGACAGAGCGCCGCCATCTCGAGGCAGAACTTGGGTAGGAGCACTTTTTGTCGGATTTCGGGCTCCGCAGACCCAAGGTTCGAACTCAGCGGCGTGTGCGAAGAACTCAACTTCTCATGGTGATCGACCCGCTGCTCTCATGACCTAGCTCGATGAACATGACAGAGAAAGATACATCAATTTACCCAGGTTCGGGCCACCTTGTGGTGTAATACCCTACTCCTACTTTGTGGTGGATTAGCCTCAGGGGGGGCTGAGGATGAACTGGTACAAGTGGAAGAACAACCTCAGGAGGCGTATTCTTGTGATGAACTCTCAGGGTTCGGCTTCCTGGGTCTGATCTAGAGCTCGATGACTCAAACCCCTCTACTGGGGTGGCTAGGCTATATTTATAGTGGCCACGGTCCTCTTCCTCCAGAACTTAGGCGAGAAGGGATCCCACAACGGCCAAATTCGAATGGGGACAAGAAGCACATCTAATCCCAACAAAAGGTGGTCTTTGCCTGCAAAAGCCCCTGAGCATGATGTCATGGTGGGCTCGATGATGAAACCTGTCGTGGTTTTGTCACGGCAGATGTCCTCATATAAGGACTTAGTCGCGGAACCATCGCTATGGGTTAACTTGGAGGGGTTAAAGCGGACACAAAGACACAAGAGTTATACTAGTTCGGCCCCTTCGATGAAGGTAAAAGCCTACGTCTAGTTTGTGATGGGATTGATGTGGTCTCGATGACTAGGGAGCAAACAGCTTCGCCTAGACCTCGAGTTGTTGTTGTCTGTCCTTGAGCCGCCGCCGGGTCGTCCCCTTATATACATGGGTTGACGCCCGGCTGGTCTACAGAGTCCCGAGGCCGCCTCGTACAAGTGTTCGGCTCGGTCTCTCCTTCCCTTATCTTACAACACAAGTTACATGACTATGGCGGTTTTACCATTATGAGCCCTAATCCACCTTTGGGCTCCGGGCCTCTTAGTTTCATAGTAAAGCGCCATCTTCTGAGTCTTTGTGGGCTTCAATATAGCTGAGGGTGAACCGGCCCCTCCTGGGCGGTTTACACTCAGTAGTTATATCCCCAACATTAGGCCCTAGATTGATTTGAACCTGTTCATGTCAATCTTCAACACTTTAGAAAAACTCTGTGAACATCTTCCTTCATTTCTCGTAAACCGCCATCTTGTTAAACCGCCATGATGTCATCCTCTGGACACAGCAACAGATCATCTTGACGTCATATCTATAAAAAAACGAAATAACAAGATTCCCTTCATTTAATATCATCCCGGAAATCGAGGCGACAGCTACGCCATCTGCCGCTTTCAGCTCCTCGATTCTCGCGCCCGTCAATTACTCTCTGCCTTATTATAAATAGACCAGAGGGCCTTTTCTTTTCTTCCCCTTCCGTACTTCTTCTTCCTCGCGACGCCCCAGCTCTGAAGCTCTACCGTCGCCCTCGAACTTCGAACGCTGCATCAACAAAGGCCGCTGCATCAACTTGGTCGTACCAGAGATCCTCGGTGTCCCTCCGCTATCCTACGCATCCGGTAAGATTCTTCCTCATACCCCTAGATCTGTATCTTAGGGCTCCTGTTCTCATCTGCGTTCATAGGTGTTCATCCCTAGTTTCTTCGTATTCGCTTCTGCCATAGCTTCTTTAATTCAACTGTAGCATAAATCTTGCGGGGTAGTTGCTCTGCATTCAGTTTAGCACTTAGTAGATCTTCCTTTTTGTTCAGAATCCCGTGATAGAACGCACGAACTTCTCTGCCCTATTTAAAGCCTTTATAGATCGCAGAAAAATTTTCTCACTGAATCTTTGGTAGATCCAAATTAATTCTGTCGATGTGTGAAACCTGTTTCTGTCAACACTTAGCAGATTTTTCAGCTCTGTCCCTTCTGCCTAAGGGCGGTTTAACTTTTAATAGCTAATCCGCCATACATCATTAGTCCTCACTTAAACTGGCAACTGAAATTGAATGGCAATCTGCCGGTCTAACACTGAATAATATGCATAAACCGTTAACTGTAAACCGGCCCTTACTTTTCCTTTCATAGTTTTTCTTCCGGAATGGCCAAACAATTCTCTGCCTGCAATTGGGTTCCGTCTAAGATCACTGAGACACAAATCAATCTATATGTCACCACTGGCGCTTTAGCATCCAAAAGGGTCCTTCATTGGCGTGTTCCGGATTCTGAATGCCCTCCCGAACCTCAAGAGGGAGAAGTGATTGTATTTATGCAACACTTAGACCGGGGATTCAGCCCGCCCGGATCAAAAAATTTCCGGGATGTCCTCGCAAGCTTCCAACTCCATCCACAAGATATTGGTCCGAACTCTGTGTCCAATATATGCAACTTTCAAGTCTTCTGCGAAGTCTATCTTCAAGAAGAACCAACTGTGGAGTTATTCCGAGATTTCTTTCATTTGAACCGCCGTACAGAGTTTTCGGACGGTCCTAACACAGAACTTGGTGGCGTTTCAATCCAAAAAAGGAAAGAAGTGGAATTTCCTCACGCCAAACATCATAGCCATCCGAATGATTGGAATCAAACCTGGTTCTATTGCCGGAATACTGCTCCTAACGGAGAAAATCCCTTGCCGGGTTATCGCCCTCAGCGGCTTAGCAACAATCACCCATTGCCTTCGCGCTTGACTGCCGCAGAACGGAAGAACTTTGCACCCCAAATTATCAAGCTCCGGGCTCTAATGGCCAATGGCTTAACTGGTATTGACCTTGTCCGCTGTTGGGTTTCTTGGGGCATCTTGCCATTAAGCCGCCGCCCCGGATTGATGCACGAATACACTGGTGACGTCAAAGATGCTCAACGACATCACGAGCTATCAATAACTGAGCTTGAAGTTGCCGAGACAGTGAAGAAAATGCTCGATGAACCGATCTCCACGCAGCTAAACCGGTTGGCCCGTTCTGCGTCTCCAACAAACCGCCAGCATGTAAGGTTCCACCCATTGCTCTACTGATTTTGATTCCATATTGATTGTATTAATCCCTTATTAATTCTCGGGCTAACAGCTCCTTTTGAAACGAACGAAACCAGCCGGGTTCCTCGTGTAAAGACCAAGACCACCAAGAAAGCGGGAAGAGGAAACCGCCGAATCTTCCGAATCACGGAGGATGAAGAATCGATGCTGAGGTAGAGCTTGACTTACTTTGTTCCTTTTGTCATTCATCTTATCGTGATTACAATTCCTGTGATGACGCTGAGGCCAGGCATGCAGATCCTGTTGAGGTAATCCTTCTTTCTTCGGATGCTGATCTTGTACCGGTTAAAAGAATTCGCCGCATAGTCCGGAAAGTGAAACAATCTCACTCTCGTGCTCATTTGAATCCAAAACTTTCTTTGAAGACACAACAAACTGAAGAACGCTGCACGACCCGGCATAGCGGTCAACAAATTACGTCATCCGGTTTAGCTGACACACCAACCCGGAAACGTCGTCCAGAGGTGACTTGTTCTCCTGAAAAACGTTATACTTTGAAAGGTTTCTTCCGATGCCCTCTCAATCCGTCTGACCCGAATTATCAGGCTTCTTCCAACTCGTCTGGCGGTTCATCAACCACTCAGCTGCCTCCTCTCAAAGTTGCTACTGGGTAAGAATATTACTCCTTATTTTGTTTTTTGTATTTGTGTCAGGACCCCGATCCTAGGTCACACCGATCTAGCATGTAACACATCATATCACTTTGCGGCCTCACGCACGGTATTCCCACGGGTGTCGCCTTACCATGGCCCGGGACCGTTTGCGTCTTTTGGCTCACGTATATGATAGTGTCGCTAGCATCCATATGACAAAGAACCGGGCCGACATGGCTAGTCGTGAACCCAAAGCGGCGCTAACCTATGGGGACAGGCATACATGAATCACATCGAGCATGTCGGTCATCAACGATATATTCGGGCTGTAGCACTGGCTAACAGGACTCCGGTATCCCGGCTGTAGCAGGCTAGGCAGGACTCGAATAACACCGCGTGACATTTCCCGAAGGGATGATATAGGAACGAAGTGAAACACATGCCGCCAGTCAAGTGTCCAAGCAGTAGTGTGGGCTAGCAGGACTCCGTGAACCGGGCTGTAGCGGACTACTATCGCCGTAAACACGAGACTACATTTCCCCATATGAGAGGCTGCCAAGGATAAACAACTAGTTTGTTGGATCCCACACATACCAAGCATTTCAAACATACACACAATATGCTCAATATGTGTAAATACGACGTGGCATCACAACATAACTCTACGACTCAAAATATTATTCATTAGGCCCGAGGAGCGAGATATTACAAACATGGATCTCATGACCCAACACTCGGAGCATACAAGTCAAAGCACAAGCGAAGCTAAACATGTCCGAGTACGCATAACTATAAATGAAAAAGGCTGAGAAGCCCGACTATCTACCAGATCTGCCGAGGCACAAGATCGTAGCTGAGGTAACAAGCTAAACGTCAAGTCCAAGCGGAACTACTAGCGAGACCGACGCCTCTCTCGCAAAACATAAAATAAGCAAACGTGAGTACAATTGTACTCAGCAAGACTTACATCGAACTAACTACATATGCATCATTATCAAAGGGGTGGTGGAGTTTGACCGCAGCAAGCCAGCTTTGACTCGGTGGCTATCCTGAACTACATCGCAAGTAACTCTTTTGAGGTGGCGCACACGAGTCCACATATTCACCATATCAATACACCACTATGGACCCGCCCCGCCTCCCTCACGAGAACGCCATCCATAGCACTCACGCTTATCTTGCGATTTTAGAGTATCCACTTTCACTTGTCTATGAACTGATATAGGCAACCAGAAGTCCTTCTCCGTGGACACGGCTATTCAATAGATCATATTAAACCCTGCAGGGTGTACTTCTTCACACACGCTCACCACTTACCGTCGTTTACGACATGTACTCTGCAACCTTCAAGCGGAAGCCCAACGTGGGTGTCGGCCACAGCCTACCTAAACACTCAAGTCCCTAGTCCAGGTTTATCGCCTATTCGGTTCCATCCGCAGGAGTCCGCCGAGGTTTCCCATACAGCCCGAACGATGTGTGCAGGGTTCCCGAGATACCAAACGGCACTCGGTACACCGCCACGGTGCCTACCGCAACACAACCCACCCCTAAGGTCAGCGCTATGCGTGCGGCCCCAAAGATGCTACAAACACCGTAAACTACTTGCAACTCCCGGACTGAGGACAAGGGTGGTTAAGAAGCCGAGAGGGTCAATTAAGGATCCCAATGCGTGGTAGCAACTGTTTCATGGATCACAAACACAGAACTCAGTTCCTGAGGACGGCTGCAATGAGACAACCCACCATGTACTCCTACATGGCCTCTCACCGCTACCTTTACCAAATCGTGTTCACACACTTAGCTCACACACAACAGGACATGTTCACCACTTTCCAATTCATTCCCGATGAATCAGACCCGACTCAACTCTAAGCAGTAGCAGGCATGACAACAAGCATGAATGAGTAGGCACAACAGGGCTCAAACAACTCCTACTCATGCTAGTGGGTTTCATCTAATTACTGTGGAATGACAGGTCATGCAAAGGATCAAGGGGTTCAGCTACCGCAGCAAGTAACACATGAGTCGTTGTTGTCCTAATGCAGTAAAATAGAGCAGGGGCGAGAGAGTGGGATTGTATCGGAATGAACAAGGGGGTTTTGCTTGCCTGGCACTTCTGAAGATAATAGTTCTTCATCGGTGTCATCGAACTCATCGTCGATACATCGCTCACCGGAGGGACAATTACCGCAAACAAGAGAGAGCACAATCAATGCAATGCACATATATGATGCATGATCATGTTAAGGTACTGAATTCACCTAATGCAATAATAACCTGTTAGTTGGGTGGAATTCAAACAAGGTTGAATTCCAACTCAAAATGCTATTTCATAAATTACCCTAATCATGATTCATCCTATTCAGTGATGTTAACTTGTTCAAACATGCATGATCATGGCATAAACAGATTCTTCATATTTTTCTGATCATTTTTCATATATAAATTATTTCAATCCGAGTTACGGTTGAATTAATATGATTTTTGGAAGTTTAGAGTATTTTCTGAATTTTACTGAATTAAATTAAATCTAGAAAAGGGGTATTACTGCGTCAGCCTGACGTCAGTGTGACGTCAGCGGTCAACTGGGTCGCTGTCCAGGTCAAACCTGACGCTGGGACCCACTGGTCAGCGTCTAACTAACTAACCTAACCTAATTAACACTAACCTGACTTAGTTAGCCGGGCGGGGCCCGCATGTCAGTGGGGAGAGGGGGAGGTCAGACCGGGCAGTGGTCAACCCACGCCGTCAGCCGGGTCAAGGACGCCAGGCGTTTAGCCGCCGGGCGAATCCACGTGGCGCAAGTGCAAATGGCCATTCCGGCCACCAAAAGGGCCGGGGAGAGTACCTACGGACAGCTGGGAATGCGCTGAGGTTCTTGGTGGGGTGGTTAGAGCTCGGGGCGGCCGGTATAGACGCCGGCGACGAACTTGGCGGCCGCCGGAGCTCGGGCACGCTCGGGGTTGGCGCTAGGGGGCACCGCAGGCCGAAAGGGTGGGTGCTACGGACTCCTACGAGTACGGTGAAGACGACGGCGTGCTCGGAATAGAGCCATCGCGGCTGTGGCCACGACGGCGACAAGCAATGGCGGGCGGGTTTGGTCATGGTGGGAGTGGTAGCTAGAGGGGAGAATGAGTCGGAGAAGAGGGGAGTCGATTGGGCTCACCGTGAGTGCGATGAGGCCGTCGGTGAGCTCGGGTGGGCACCGGAGCCGGCGAATTTGGCGACGGCGACCGTGGGTCGAAGAAATGGGGAAATGGTGGGGGCGGCGGGGTGCTCGGCGTCGGGAGACTTGGTGAGGAGACGGGGCGCCACGGCGGAGGCCTTGGACATGTCGGCGAGGCGAGGGAGGGCGGTGGCCGTGGCTACTGGCGAAGGGTGGCGACGAGCCGCTGGGTGTGCTCGGAGAGGGAGCAGAGGACGAGGGAGAGAGCAGAGTGAGGGGAAGAGTGAGGGGCTTGGGCGTCTCGTGGCGCTGGCCCAGGCGAGAGGGAAGCGGCAAGCAGGAGGTGGAGGCCTCGGCGCTGCAGCAGCCGACACGCCTTGCCCTCTTGGCCTGGGAGGAAGACGACAGGAGGGTGGCGGTGGCGGGCTGGGCTGGCCAGCTGGGCCAGCCAGCCAAGACAAACTGGGCCAAGTGGCGCCTGTAAGTCAGTGCAGCACTCTCTCTTTATTATTTCTGTTTTAGTTTTCTAATATTCTGAGGTTTTAGGGTTTTATTAAAATACCAGGGCACTTTTAAAATCCTGAAAATAATTGTGGGCACTTTCTGAATTATTTCAATGGCCCACAAATACTTCCAACATTATTTGAGCATTTAAATTATTTATAGTGTTCAAATGCCCAAATTCAAACACTTCACGAATTAATCCAAAAATCCATAAATGGCCAAGGAATATGCTCATCACTTTTGGCAGAGGGTTTTACCTTTATCAAAAATCATGAACATCTCCAAAGGCATTTTGGGTTCATTGAAAATATCTTGAAGTTGAACCTATTAGAATTCAATTGGTGCTAGGGTTTCAACAATCCCCATTTCAACTTTTATGGAAATTAACATGATGACATGAATGCCTTAATGCAACTAATGTCAAACAATTCTAGGGCTGTGATAACTCACCCCACTAAACAAGAATCTCGCCCGAGATTCAAGACGTGAGGTAAAAGGAAAAGGGTGGTCACAAACTATTACAATTTCCATGATCCAATTGCCTTCTCAAGATGTTGGTTCACTCCATCTTCTTGGTCTTGACGTCTTGAGATCTTCACCGACACGACAACAGAAGGAAGGGAAACCCTACATGATTCGACCTTCACGAAGATCAAATAAACATGATCGACCCACGGTCTGAGATGGTGACATATCTCGAGTTGAGACACAAATGCATCGAGAGGGATGGAAGAACAACAACGAGGTTTGATTAGTGGCAACAATTCCACGCTTTAGGAGGATGGTGGATGGTGTCAAGGTGGCGAAGAATATTTACCAGGATTCAATAACGGGCCACCTCGAGAAGGTGACGCGAGGAACTATTCCCTTAAGTGGCAAAAAGAATTACTTTTGATATAGAGAATATTGAAACTCTTTATACCAGTCTAAGGCAATTCACAACGATCGTTTGACGGAGTGCAAAGGAATAGTACACCCGGACTAGAATGGATGATGTAGACATCCTTGTTGAAGACAACGCAATGGATGATTTTGCTTGTCATCGAAGGTGGGGGGACCCATGGTAAGTCCACTTTGAAGATAACCCTGGACAAGAATTGCTAAGAAGACAGTCTATAGCGAGATAGCACAAGGACGGTGCAAGCTGGGAACGAAATGCAGCTGTTGGAATGTTTCAACCATCATATCTGCCTGAGATTCAGATCTGGTTGGTGTTAGGATATTTCAGACTTATCATGTCTGAAAAGGAAAGGTTGCAACACAATTTGACGCGATGGCGCTATGAGATTCTCGGGATATGAACCACTTATAGCAAGCTCCAAAACATGAGCTGGTTTTGCTACAACGATGTGAACACGTTGTCCTAGACAAGCATGACCACATGGTAGTCTTATAATAAAATACTACCGAAGTTCGGGTGGGGAGCCATCATCGAGGGTATCAAGTCTTTACACAAGTCCATGGATTAGATCCCAAGCATAGACTTCTTTTCCTTGATCAAGTCAATCGGTGGCTTGGTGTGCTATGGAATCCATATGGGATGAAGATGATCAGTCTATCGACCATAGAATACTTCGCGTGCATGACCGACTTGGGACGATTCCAAAGAAACAAAACAAACCTTTCTCAAATTCATGGCGGCAACTTACATCAGATGCACATGAATTAGAGGAAGTCACTACTTTCATCCAAACATATGCTTCATGAACGAAACACGAAGAAATGCTTACACAAGTTTCCAATACTACGTTGGTGTTCCACATGACTCATGGGGGAGACAAATTACTGCTGATGGGCTCAACAATAGCTCATCGGAATTTCCATATCACTGGACTTCCACCATCATGTGAACACGGTGATAGCATTGGTCAGACCAAAGATGTAATGGGTATGCTCGAGGGATTAACCACGAGTAAGACAACATTACGAATATCGTTGGTTCTGATTTGACCTGACAATGGCCCATACCCAAGTCAAAGAATTGGTAGGACAATAGATCCAACAACTGATCACGAGGACCAATCGATGAAGATATCATCCTTCTTCAACACACACTACACAAGAATATCCCTTTGGATCGAACTAGGTTAGGCAAGCTTTTATCTTCCAACTCTCCAAGTTATTGTCTAGCTTAACCAACTAGCTCAGGGATATCCAACACAGATTCTTGGAGAAAGGGTGGTTCACAAGAAACCAACTTGATCACGAGCTCAACATAACAGTCAGGAAAACAACCCGGTAACACTTCCAAGAAGATATTTGGAAAGTCACGAACCACTGGTATGTTACTAAGCTCGAGAACAATCTTGCTTTTCAGGGCAAGACGATATGATCAAATGAGTGAGGACTTGACAGAATCCTAACTCATAGATCGAAGGGTGCACCAGAACTAAGGACTAGGTGGCACGATCAATCTTAGGATGATGGTTTAATAACCAACACGCTAAGAATGAGAATAATGTCCATTCACTATCAAGCAACAAGGTTGCTGGGAGTATCGATTTCACACATCACAACTCACTTGTCGACATTCCGGTTATAATAACACGGAACCGAGGAATGAATGATGATGGTGAGAAGTATCACTACGTCAAAAATTTATGAGAGTTAGTGCAATCCTCATGACACTCTTGACATAAAGATGGCAATACTTCAGGGTAGAACAGAATCAAAAGCTGAATTGGCATTTTGATCTGCGGAATACAACTACTTTGACCCAATCCTAGAAATGGATGAGGTACTGGAGTTTGTTTCTCCTAATCATTCCGGAATAGAATGGCTTGACGGACCACAAGGATAAAATGCATCGATGAACACAAATGCACACATACCCTTGGCTATCAATTGATAGATGAAGGTCAGAATACGACTAAAGAGGAACAACTCAAGGAACATATAGCTTTTCGAGTTGTGGAGGCATAGATTAGTATATCGAGCAAGCTCAACATTTCTTCCGGATAACCCATGCAGAAAGGTGAAATTGGCAGATTCACAATTATGAATGGAGAACTCCTCAAGAGCACTCTAGTTGTGATCTTTTTGGTTCAAAAGAACTTCTGCCATAATTAGTTCATGGTATTTGGAAGAAGGAAATACCACGGACCTTGAGGACTATCGCAAGGTTACTAATATCCTAAAGGCACTAGTAAATACTAACAACATGAAGTAGGATGAATCTCGGGTTCAGAAACCCAGGAGTAGAATACCTGCTACTAAATGGCATCACGGGATGCTTTCGGAAATGATGGCCAGAATCATCACACTGGGGATACAAAAGCATTGCTAAATTGCTAGGTGACTTCCTAAACACCTAAGGTCATAATAGTAGTTCCAACATATATGTCAAGGTAACAAAATACCTCAACTCACCGATTAGTGTGCTTATTCTGACCAAAGGTCATCGGGAACGGAAGGAAAGAACTTGCAAATGCATCAGACTATTTAGAGACCTGGGATGACTCGGACAGCATAACGGCTGTAAATGCTCAAAATGATTTGAGACATCCTGCAGAAAACGGTGGCATAACCACTCAACAACATCATAACAAGATTCTGGGATCAACAATTATCATACAGAAATAGTAGGGACTGAACTGGGAATTAAAACCAACAATCTTAAAGGTCTAAGGATTAGTAACACGTCATCCTAATAGATAGATGAGAAGCCTAGTTCTTAAACCCAGAGAAGAGAAGAGGATGACTCAGATCGAGAAGGCCATGAGGTATAAGAAGTAAAAAGAGCCTTACGTTCCTTCCACAATCAATTCCCTTACATAACTAAGCATTTCTAGACACAACCGACCAGTTTGGCTTGGTAATCCCACAGCAATCAAAGCTCGATACCAACGCTGTCAGACCCCGATCCTAGGTCACACCGATCTAGCATGTAACACATCATATCACTTTGCGGCCTCACGCACGGTATTCCTACGGTGTCGCCTTACCATGGCCGGGACCGCTTGCGTCTTTTGGCTCACGATATGATAGTGTCGCTAGCATCCATATAAAAGAACCGGGCCGACATGGCTAGTCGTGAACCCAAAGCGGCGCTAACCTATGGGGACAGGCATACATGAATCACATCGAGCATGTCGGTCATCAACGATATATTGGGCTGTAGCACTGGGCTAACAGGACTCCGGTATCCCGGCTGTAGCAGGCTAGGCAGGACTCAATAACAACGCGTGACATTTCCAAGGGACAGATATAGGAACGGTGAAACACATGCCGCCAGTCAAGTGTCCAAGCAGAGTCTTGGGCTAGCAGGACTCGTGAACCGGGCTGTAGCGGACTACTATCGCCGTAAACACGAGACTACATTTCCCCATATGAGAGGCTGCCAAGGATAAACAACTAGTTTGTCGGATCCACACATACCAAGCATTTCAAACATACACACAATATGCTCAATATGTGTAAATACGACGTGGCATCACAACATAACTCTACGACTCAAAATATTATTCATTAGGCTCCGAGGAGCGAGATATTACAAACATGGGTCTCATGACCCAACACTCAGAGCATACAAGTCAAAGCACAAGCGGAAGCTAAACATGTCTGAGTACAGAAAACTATAAATGAAAAAGGCTGAGAAGCTCGACTATCTACCAGATCTGCCGAGGCACAAGATCGTAGCTGAGGTAACAAGCTAAACGTCGAAGTCCAAGCGGAACTACTAGCGAGACTGACGTCTCTCTGCAAAACATAAAATAAGCAAACGTGAGTACAATTGTACTCAGCAAGACTTACATCAGAACTAACTACATATGCATCATTATCAAAGGGGTGGTGGAGTTTGACCGCAGCAAGCCAGCTTTGACTCGGTGGCTATCCTGAACTACATCGCAAGTAACTCTTTTGAGGTGGCACACGAGTCCACATATTCACCATATCAATACACCACTATGGACCCGCCTCCGCCTCCCCACGAGAACGCCATCCATAGCACTCACGCTTATCTTGCGCATTTTAGAGTATCCACTTTCACTTGTCTATGAACTGATATAGGCAACCCGAAGTCCTTCTCCGTGGACACGGCTATTCAATAGATCATATTAAACCTGCAGGGTGTACTTCTTCACACACGCTCACCACTTACCGTGCGTTTACGACATGTACTCGGCAACCTTCAAGCGGAAGCCCAACGTGGGTGTCGGCCACAGCCTACCTAAACACTCAAGTCCCTAGTCCAGTTTATCGCCTATTCGGGTTCCATCCGCAGGAGTCCGCCGAGGTTTCCCATACAGCCCCGAACGATGTGTGCAGGGTTCCGAGATACCAAACGGGCACTCGGTACACCGCCACGGTGCCTACCGCAACACAACCCACCCCTAAGGTCAGCGTATGTATGCCCCAAAGATGCTACAAACACCGAAACTACTTGCAACTCCCTGATGAGGACAAGGGTGGTTAAGAAGCCGAGAGGGTCAATTAAGGATCCCAATGCGTGGTAGCAACTGTTTCATGGATCACAAACACAGAACTCAGTTCCTGAGGACGGCTGCAATGAGACAACCCACCATGTACTCCTACATGGCCTCTCACCGCTACCTTTACCAAATCGTGTTCACACACTTAGCTCACACACAACAGGACATGTTCACCACTTTCCAATTCATTCCCGATGAATCGACCGACTCAACTCTAAGCAGTAGCAGGCATGACAACAAGCATGAATGAGTAGGCACAACATGGCTCAAACAACTCCTACTCATGCTAGTGGGTTTCATCTAATTCTTGTGGAATGACAGTCATGCAAAGGATCAAGGGGTTCAGCTACCGCAGCAAGTAACACATGAGTCGTTGTTGTCCTAATGCAGTAAAATAGAGCAGGGAGAGAGTGGGATTGTATCGGAATGAACAAGGGGTTTTGCTTGCACGGCACTTCGAAGATAATAGTTCTTCATCGGTGTCATCGAACTCATCGTCGATACATCGTCTCAGGGAGGGACAATTACCGCAAACAGAGAGAGCACAATCAATGCAATGCACATATATGATGCATGATCATGTTAAGGTACTGAATTCACCTAATGCAATAATAACCTGTTAGTTGGAGTGGAATTCAAACAAGGTTGAATTCCAACTCAAAATGCTATTTCATAAATTACCCTAATCATGATTCATCCTATTCAGTGATGTTAACTTGTTCAAACATGCATGATCATGGCATAAACAGATTCTTCATATTTTTCTGATCATTTTCATATATAAATTATTTCAATCCGAAGTTACGGTTGAATTAATATGATTTTGGAAGTTTAGAGTATTTTCGAATTTTACTGAATTAAATTAAATCTAGAAAAGGGTATTATCTGCGTCGACCGACGTCGAGTGTGACGTCGTGCCGTCAACTGGTCGCTGTCAGGTCAAACGACGCTGGGACCCACCGTCAGCGTCTAACTAACTAACCTAACCTAATTAACACTAACGACTTGGTTGGCGGGCGGGCCCGCATGTCGATGGGGAGAGGGGAGGTCGACCGGCATGGTCAACCCACGCCGGTCGGGTCGGGTCGATGGGCGCTGGCGTTTAGCCGGGCGAACCAGCGCTGGTGGCGCAAGTGCAAATGGCCATTCCGGCCACCAAAAGGGCCGGGGAGAGTACCTACGGACAGCTGGGAATGCGCTGAGGTTCTTGGTGGGGTGGTTAGAGCTCGGGGCGGCCGGTATAGACGCCGGCGACGAACTTGGCGGCCGCCGGAGCTCGGGCACGCTCGGGGTTGGCGCTAGGGGGCACCGCAGGCCGAAAGGGTGGGTGCTACGGACTCCTACGAGTACGGTGAAGACGACGGCGTGCTCGGAATAGAGCCATCGTGGCTGTGGCCACGACGGCGACGAGCAATGGCGGCGGCGGGTTTCGGTCATGGTGGGAGTGGTAGCTAGAGGGGGAGAATGAGTCGGAGAAGAGGGGGAGTCGACTTCGGGGCTCACCGTGAGTGCGATGAGGCCGTCGGTGAGCTCGGGTGGGCACCGGAGCCGACGAATTTGGCGACGGCGACCGGTGGGTCCGAGAAGGGGGAAATGGTGGGGGGCGGCGCCTCGGGGTGCTCCGGCGTCGGGAGACTCGGTGAGGAGGACGGGGGCGTCACGGCGGAGGCCTTGGACATGTCGGCGAGGCGAGGGAGGGCCGGTGGCCGTGGCTACGGCGAGCGGTGGCGACGAGCTTCGCTCGGGTGTGCTCGGAGAGGGAGCAGAGGACGAGGGAGAGCAGAGAGTGAGGGAAAGAGTGAGGGGCTTGGGCGTCTCCGTGGGCGCCCAGGCGAGAGGGGCGGCAAGCAGGAGGTGGAGGCCTCGGCACAAGGCGTCGACGACACGCCTTGCCTCTTCGGGCGGGAGGAAGACGACAGGGAGGGTGGCGGTGGCGGGCTGGGCTGGCCACTGGGCCAGCCAGTCAAGACAAATTGGGCCAAGTGGCGCCTAAGTAAGTCAAAGCACTCTCTCTTTATTATTTCTGTTTTAGTTTTCTAATATTCTGTAGGTTTTAGGGTTTTATTAAAAATACCAGGGCACTTTTAAAATCCTGAAAATAATTGTGGGCACTTTCTGAATTATTTCAATGGCCCACAATATTTCCAACATTATTTGAGCATTTAAATTATTTATAGTGTTCAAATGCCCAAATTCAAACACTTCACTTAATTAATCCAAAAATCCATAAATGGCCAAGGAATATGCTCATCACTTTTGGCGAGAGGGTTTTACCTTTATCAAAATCATGAACATCTCCAAAGGCATTTTGGGTTCATTGAAAATATCTTGAAGTTGAACCTATTAGAATTCAATTGGTGCTAGGGTTTCAACAATCCCCATTTCAACTTTTATGGAAATTAACATGATGACATGAATGCCTTAATGCAACTAATGTCAAACAATTCTAGGGCTGTGACAATTTGTCGCTCTATCATATTATAACCCTTGATGTTGTAGCACCAAGGCTCGCCTTAGTAAGAAGGCCAAGACACTCGACCCTACTGTGGATGTTGATCCGGAGAAGACTCCAGAGCGTCATGGTGAAAATCCTGAAGTTGCTAAAAACAACTCTGCTGGGGTTAATCAAGATGACAATGCTAACCCGCCAGAGGTTGAACCGGATGTCCAAGTTGAGACGTCACATCCTCCTGCTCCACCGAGTCCTGCAGCAGAACAACGAGATTCAACTGCTGATCCGCCAAGCCCGGGTATGAAAGCGCCAAGCCCAGGAAAAAATGCCAATCCGGCCGGCCCGACCAAAGATGACGATGTCGTAGTTACGGGCACCGCATATACCGCCCCTGGCAATCCGGTTGCTCTTTCAAAGCACAGCGCCAAGGAAGAGTTTACTGCCATGAGTAAAGGGAAGGGAAAAACTGATCTGTCAGCTTATGACAATTTTTCTGCCCAAGATCTTCACTCTGGCTACCTGAACCGGCTCTACACAAGTCGTGATTTTGAAGCCGGTCTGGTAAATCTTATGAAGGAGCGCTATGAGGTAAGGAGTTATGCCTCTCTTGTACCTTCATTGCGTAGTAGCCCCCAAGGGCCGGTTCAACTTAGTATAGTTAAACCGGGACTTAATATAAAACTCAAACTTTTCAGACTTCATTGATGTAGCCCCCAGGGCCGGTTCAACTTAGTATAGTTAAACCGGGACTTTAACTTATATCGCCGCAGCAGAACATGTTCGAGCAAATAGCCATTAGCCCCCAAATGCCAAGTTGAATACTTGTATTGAGCTTGGGACTTTGTGATGAAACTACTAACATGCTCCCTTTTTGTCACAGAGTGAGATACGGCAACAAACCTCACAAATCAATGATCTTCATGTCAATCTGAAATCTCAACAAGCAGAAACCTCCAAGGCCAAGGATGAGCTGAAAACCGCCTTGACTACTATGGAGCAGCTCAAGGAGTGGTTTAAATCTAAGCAGACCAACTGGGATACTGAGAAAGCGGAGTTGCTAAAACGGCCGGAAGATGCTGAAACAGCTATTAAACCGGTGACGGAAGAGCTCACCGGATTAAAGCACCAAATTAACGCCATGACCTCTGCAATATTTGGTAAGAAATGTTTCACCAAGGGATGTGATTAATATTCCGTTTTGAAATTTCCACCGGTCTAACCTGAATTTTCTTATACCGGTATAGGTAAGCGCATTGCTCATCTGGGCTCTGACATGCGGAAGAAACTCAAGGCCGCGTATACACTAATTGAACAGCTGTATACCGGCACCCAGCGAGTTATTTGCACCACCTCTTATGATAACACAGCTCCGTCATTGATCAAGGACACACTGGACCGGCTATCTATGATACCGGCACAGCTAGAAGAATTGAAACGATCCCCTGCCCGGGCTCGCACTTTATTGGCACTAACTCGCGCCAAAGCATGGATAGCTGACCTTGATCCGGCTGACATAGCCAAAGGCTTCCCCAGTGCTCAAGAAAATGGCGAAGCATTTGATAATGATGCTCTCAAACGGGTAACAAGGGAGATGCGTCCTCTGGCGAGTCAACTGGCAGCAGAGGCCAACCTGACGGTTCACCGCTCCTTCTACGATGCGAACAACAGACGGGTTGAAGCTGTTATTCCGGAAGTGCAGAACCTTGTTCCACCAACCCGTAAGCACACTTATGCCCTCGACGCTGATCCGCTGAGCTTATAAGTGAAGAGGCTGTCTTTCGTGCTTTAACCGGATTGATTGGACCACCAATGACTTCCGCCATTGGGTGGTGAGGTGGAAGAAGTTGAACCGACGCCAGATGACCCATCTTCTTCACGCCAACCCGCAATGAAGCTTAATCCGCTGCGGTTGATGCATCGAAGTTGCCTGTTATGACGCCATTCCAAATTTTGGGCCTCTGAATGCCTTATAATAGGATAGCCATCACTTTTGTTTTTAATATGCCTTCGTGCCATGGTGCGGACTTCCTTTGATTGAATGATCGAAACCTTCAATTTAAATTGCCTGCAGTCACAAAATCTTAAACTGCCCCAGCGGTCTGTGCCGCCAGCCGGTTTGTGGCATTCATACATATATGAAATATGGAGGTATATAATCAAAATTTTGTGATACAAAATACCTGTCGTCGCTGGGCATGAAGTTGGCTTAGCCAATCTTGAAGTGGAGGTTGTATAAACCATTACCATCAAAGGTGAGAACAGCTCCTTTGTTTATACTGCCGGTTTACCACGTACACCGTGCCGGGTCATAATAAGCCCCCTGTTACTCCATAATAGGATGTTAACAGAAAAAAACATCAAACCGGTGAAATTATCGCCGGATTAAAAAAATTGACCGAATTCCATCAACTGACATCTTTGAAAACGGTTTAAGAATGTTGCCGGTTTAAGAAACGCAACAAAAATCAAATAACAGTTATGACAAACATGGGAGCAAAAGCAATGATAAACCGTTTGCAAAAGATAAAGCTGTACTAAGCCGATCAGATGGTGTTACCATGGTCGGACACGACCAAGCTCCCTATAAGGTGTAGCCATGGTTCGAGTCAGCCAGGTCCCCAACTGAAACCGTGGCATTATGCCGATCAAGTGGCGTGGCAATGGTTCGGGTTCGACATAGCCCCCAAGTGACTCTATGGCCTTAGGCCGATCAAAAAGCATGACTGGTTCAGATTTGACCATGTCCCCAAGTGATCTGGTGGCTTTCGCCTATCAAAAGGTGTTGCATTGGTTCGGACACGACCAAGCCCCCAAGTGATATCATAAAGCTTTTTTAGAAAGCAAACTCAAGGGGTAAACCGGAGGCCGCTTTAAGACAGAACAACTCCATGTAACCACACATGATGTAACAGAACAGATACCCCGCTTTAGCCGAGGCTCCGGGTTATTACTTTATTCATAATATATACGCTGTCATAATATGTACATAAGTAGAGCCGATGACTCAGGTATAATAAGGCCGAAGATGAGCTATGTTCCACGGCCTGTTGGTATCCTCTTCTGACGTGCGTGAGTCCTCATGCTCTCGAACATCAATCAGATAGTACGACCCGTTGTGCAGATTCTTGCTGACCATGAAAGGTCCCTCCCAAGGTGGGGATAGCTTGTGCATATCCGTCTGGTCTTGGATGAGCCGAAGCACCAAATCTCCTTCTTGAAAGGTTCTGGTTCTGACCCGGCGACTATGATAACGACGAAGATCCTGCTGGTAAATCGCCGAGCGAGCAGCTGCTATGTCACGCTCTTCATCCAGCCGATCCAAAGCGTCCTGTCGTGTTGTCTCGTTATCCGCTTCAACATAGGCTGCCACACGAGGTGAGTCATGACGGATGTCGCTGGGGAGAACCGCCTCCGCTCCATAAACCATAAAGAACGGCGTGTATCCCGTGGATCTGTTAGGTGTAGTATTTATACTCCATAACACAGACGGTAGCTCTTCTACCCAACAACCCAGCGTCCTCTGCAAAGGGACCATAAGCTGGGGCTTGATGCCTCTCAAGATCTCTTGATTGGCTCTTTCTGCTTGACCATTGGACTGTGGGTGAGCTATCAAGAAACGCTGTGGATGTGCTCACGTTCGCAGAACTCCTTCATGGCACCTTTGGAAAAATTGGTACCATTATCTGTAATGATACTGTGTGGAAAACCAAACTGGAAAATCACCTTTTTGATGAACTGAACCGTCGTGGCCGCATCACACTTGCTAACAGGTTTTGCCTCTATCCACTTTGTAAATTTGTCAACCGCCACCAACAGGTGGGTCTTCTTGTCCTTGGACCTTTTGAAAGGTCCGACCATATCCAGCCCCCAAGTCGCAAACGGCCAAGTAATTGGAATCATCCTCAATTCTTGGGCCGGTACATGAGCACGTCTGGAAAACTTTTGGCAACCATCACATCGTCTGACCAGATCTTCCGCATCAGCATGGGCAGTCAACCAATAGAAACCGTGGCGGAACGCTTTAGCCACCAAGGATTTTGAACCGGCGTGGTGACCACAGTCTCCTTCGTGGATCTCACGCAATATTTCACAGCCTTCCTCAGGGGACACACAGCGTTGAAACGCCCCTGACACACTGCAATGATGCAACTCGCCATTAACAATGGTCATAGACTTAGACCGCCGAACTATCTGTCGGGCCAACGTCTCATCTTCTGGTAACTCGCCCCGGTTCATGTACGCCAGATAAGGGAGCGTCCAATCCGGAGTGACGCGCAGAGCTGCCACCAATTGAGCCTCCGGATCAGGAACAGCCAAATCCGCTTCACCAGGGAGCTTGACTGACGGATTGTGCAGTACGTCGAGAAAAACATTGGGCGGGACCGGTTTGCGTTGAGAGCCCAACCGGCTCAAAGCGTCCGCCGCTTCATTCTTCCGACGATCCATGTGGTCCACCTGATAGCCCTTGAAATGACCTGCGACAACATCCACCTCACGACGATATGCAGCCATGAGTGGGTCCTTGGAATCCCAAGTGCCAGACACCTGTTGAGCCACTAGGTCCGAGTCACCGAAGCACTTAACCCGGCTTAGATTCATCTCCTTAGCCATTCGAAGACCATGGAGCAAGGCTTCATACTCAGCTGCATTGTTAGTACAAGGGAACATTAAGCGGAGAACGTAACAAAACTTGTCACCGCGTGGGCAAGTTAATACGACTCCAGCCCCCGAGCCCTCCAACTGCCTGGATCCGTCAAAATGGATGGTCCAATATGTATGATCCGGCTTTTCTTCAGGCGCTTGCAACTCCGTCCAATCATTAATGAAATCCACAAGTGCTTGAGACTTCACTGCCGTCCGAGGTACATACTTCAAACCGTGCGGCCCAAGCTCTATAGCCCACTTGGCAATCCGGCCAGTCGCCTCCGGGTTCTGTATGATATCACCTAAGGGAGCTGAACTGACCACCATGATGGGGTGCCCTTGGAAATACTGCTTCAGCTTCCGGCTTGCCATAAAAACTCCATACACCAGCTTCTGCCAATGCGGATATCTTTGCTTAGATTCAATAAGCACCTCGCTGATATAATAAACCGGACGTTGAACCGGATGCTCCTTCCCTGCCTCCTTCCGCTCTACCACAATGGCCACGCTAACTGCCCTGGCGTTAGCAGCAACATATAGCAGAAGCGGCTCCTTGTCGATGGGAGCAGCGAGCACAGGCGGGTTGGCCAATTGCCGCTTTAAGTCCTCCAACGCTTCATCGCCGGGTGGACTCGCATAAACCGATCTGTCTTCTTGACACGGTATAAAGGGATGGCCTTCTCTCCGAGGCGGCTGATAAACCGGCTCAGCGCGGCAATCCGGCCCGCCAAACGCTGGATATCATTAATACACTTTGGTTTAGCCAGGGAGGTGACAGCTGTAATCTTCTCCGGATTAGCTTCAATCCCCCTGTTGGACACGAGAAAACCCAATAACTTGCCCGCCGGAACACCAAAAACACATTTGGCCGGGTTGAGCATCATCTGGTAAACCCGCAGGTTGTCAAAGGTTTCTTTCAAATCATCAATTATTTTCCTTCTTCCTTGACTTAACCACAATATCATCCACATAGGCATGCACATTACGGCCGATCTGTTCATGCAAGCAATTCTGTACACAACGCTGATAAGTTGCTTGGGCGCTCTTGAGCCCAAAAGGCATAGACACATAGAAGAAGGCTCCAAAGGGAGTGATAAAGGTTGTCTTCTCCTGGTCCTTAACCGCCATCTTGATCTGATGATATCCAGAATACGCATCCAAAAAGCTCAAACGCTCACAACCCGCAGTGGCATCAATAATCTGGTCAATGCGGGAGGCAAAAGGATCTCTTTGGACAAGCCTTGTTAAGATCTGTGTAATCCACACACATGCGCCAAGTGCCATTTTTCTTAAGGACCAGCACCGGATTAGCAAGCCACTCCGGATGGAAAACTTCAACGATAAAGCCCGCTGCTAAGAGCCTGGCAACCTCCTCTCCAATGGCCTTACGCCTCTCCTTGTTAAACCGGCAGAGAAACTGCTTTACCGGTTTGTACTTGGGATCAACATTAAGAGTGTGCTCAGCGAGCTCCCTCGGTACACCTGGCATGTCAGAAGGCTTCCATGCAAAAATATCCCGATTCTCACGGATGAACTCGATGAGCGCGCTTTCCTATTTTGGATCCAAGTTGGCACCGATGTTGAACTGCTTGGACGAATCGCCAGTCTGAAGTCAACAAGCTTAGTCTCAGTTGCCGATTTGAATTTCAGGGCGGATCGTGCTGTGAGTTGGCTTCTTCAATGGAGTCATGTCCGCCGGATCAACATTGTCCTTATAATACTTCAGCTCCTCGGTGGCACAAACCGACTCTGCGTAAGCTGCATCACCTTCCTCACACTCCAAAGCAATCTTGCGGCTCCCATGAACCGTTATTGTCCCCTTGTGACCCGGCATCTTGAGCTGCAAATAGATATAACAAGGTCGTGCCATGAACTTGGCATAAGCCGGCCGCCCAAACAGGGCGTGATATGGACTTTGAATTTTCACTACTTCAAACGTCAATGTTTCTGATCTGGAGTCATGTTCATCCCTGAAGGCCACCTCCAGAGCTATTTTAAAAACCGGATACGCTGAGTTGCCAGGCACCACACCATGGAACACTGTATTGGACGGTTTGAGATGTTTATCTGTTAACCCCATACGACGGAAAGTCTCGTAGTACAGGATGTTGATGTTGCTCCTTCCGTCCATAAGCACCTTGGTGAACTTATAACCTCCCACCTGAGGTGCCACCACCAGGGCTAGCTGACCCGGATTGTCAACCCGGGGAGGATGATCCTCTCGACTCCACACAATGGGCTGCTCTGACCAGCGTAGGTAATGAGGCACGGACGGTTAAACAACGTTGGCTGCCCGCTTCTGAAGCTTCCGGTCTCGCTTGTCTAAGCTGGTGGTGAAGACGTGGTACTGCCCACTATTCAACTGCTTTGGGTTGCTCTGATAACCCGACTGCTGCTGCTGCTGATCGTAACCACCCTGGTTATTCTGATTGTTCTGATTGTTATGTCCGCCCGGATTACCATTAAACCCTGAACCGGAATTTCCTCCACCGTAACCCAGCCCGGACCCTAAACCGCCGCCGGAACCTTGATCATACCGGAAAGCATTAGAACTTTTGAACTCCTGCATAATGTAACAATCCTTCCAGAGGTGATTTGCTAGCGCCTCCTTCGTCCCATGCTTCGGACAGGGTTGATTCAACAGATAGTTCAAGCGGTCCGGATTGGGATTAGGCGCTCCACCTCGATTCGGTTGTTTACCCTTGCGCCGCTGGCCCTTGTCCTGCGCGTTGGTGTTGGCTACGAAGTCCATGTTGCCGTTCGCTTTACGCTTACTTCCACCATTACCCGCCGAGTGATGCTGCAGGCTTTTGGAGTTGCTGTTCTTCTTTCCCTTCCCTATCTCGTTATCATCAGACTCGGGATCCTTGGTACTATCAGAATCAGCATACTTCACTAAAGGTCCCATGAGAGTACCCATGTCATTGCAAAACCGCTTCATGCGTCCCAGCTTCAACTTTAAAGGTTTAAACCAGCAGTTGCCCTCTAGGGTCAAGATCGCAGAATAAGCGTTGATCCGGTCTGAAGAATGTAAGATTTCCGAAACGCGACGTACCCAATGGGTTGTTGACTCCCCTTCACCCTGGACACAAGCCGCCAAGTCCACCATAGACATGGGCTGCTTACGGTATCTTTGAAATTTGAATGAACCGGTCCGTGAATCGGGCCCATGAACTGATAGAATTGGGTGGCAGGCTTTTCAACCAAGTACGGGCCATGCCCTCGAGCATCATGGTGAAGTACTTTGCACACGCGGCTTCATCCACATCCATCATCTCCAGGGCCATCTCATAACTCGCTATCCATGCTTCTGGAGCCAGATCGGCGGTGTAATTTTGCACCTTGCGCGGCCCCTTGAAATCCTTGGGCAAGCGTACATTGCGTAAAAGCGGGACGAGGCAAGGCACCCCAAAGAGCTAGAGGTAACTCCAGGCTCAAAGATGGTCGGATGAACCGGCGAAGCTGATAATCCCGATCTTTGCGCGCTAACTCGCCTCCCTGCGTGCGGCCCGGTCCACCACCTCTGGCGTTGTCGAAACCACCTGCCGGGTTGTTGCCACGGGCGCACCGCGCCGCGCATTACTTGTCACGGCCGGTTCATCCACGTACTGCTATAGCTTCGCTTGGGCGGGGTAGAGTGGATCCGTCGCGCCTGCACGAATACGCTTCTGTTGGACCAGAGTTGTCCTAAGGAGCTCCTTGACCTGGCGCGTCTCATCGCTCGTGGTGAGTCGCCTTCAATTGAATTGCCTCCAGCCGTGCCGCAGCTGCGACAAGGTTATCCATCGGGTTGGAGTAATGACTGGGGCGTTGCACAGCCCGAGGCATCTTGGCATTATGGCGAGGTAGATCTATTATGCGGGCTGAACCGCGCGCCCGTCCCAAAAGCTTCCGCCCGGTTTATCGCCGGCGGATTACTGGTCCCCGCTCCTGGGGTGTTGAAGAGATCTCTTCCCTCGAAAACTGAAGGCAAACGGGATCTGTATTTCCTCTTCATGACTTCATGCGACGCGCTCTGATCCAGCATGAGCCTATAAGCCTGTGCATCCAAAGCAGCCCGCTCTGCCGCCATCCTGGCGTCTGCAGCTGCCAGATCCATTTTAGCCCGAGTGATTTGTTCCTTCACCTTTGCAATATCCGCATTATGAATGTCCTGGTCCGCCGGGTTAACCTCTGCCATGAGCACAGCCAACGCATCGAATAGTTCTGATAAAACTTGAGCCGGTGGGTGCACAGGGCCTCCTGCCCCGGCTGCCGCCGCCGCTGCTGAACCGGCAATCATTGTCGCAGCGGTCGAAGAGTGAAGTATTGCCTGTGTACCGGCCATGAATATTCCAACCCGGTTGGGTAGATCAGAGGGGTCCGGAATACTGTCACAGTCGGAACAGCCCCAAATCCGCCATCTTGCACCTGATATAGAGACTCGGCCCGGCCGACGACATTATCATCGAGTGGACGGCGGTTTCGCCACCAGATTCTGATTCGTCCTCATAACTTCCTCCGTGGATGACTCCCACGAAGACACGCTTGACGGCTGGTTTAGCCTGGGCAGGTTTCGCACGCTGAGCCGTCTCGACGAGGTCGGTGCAGATGTCCGGCTCAGGCCCTGGCTCACCGATCTTGCCGATGAAAACGTGTATGCCACCAAAGGGGACCCGGTACCCGTACTAAATCGAGCCGGCCTCGGGGCCCCAGCCTGCATCGTCGATGTAGAGCTTGCCGCGATGACTCTTGGTCATCTTGCCCACAGCGTAGCCTTCGAGTCCTTCGAGCTAGCCCTACAAGATCATCAAACCATCGTGCGATAGCCCCACGGTGGGCGCCAACTGTCGTGGTTTTGTCACGGCAGATGTCCTCATGAAAGGACTTAGTCGAGGAGCCATCGCTACGGGTTAACTTGGAGGGGTTAAAGCGGACGCAAAGACACAAGAGTTATACTAGTCCGGCCCCTTCGATGAAGGTAAAAGCCTACGTCTAGTTTGTGATGGGATTGATGTGGTCTCGATGACTAGGGAGCAAACAGCTTCGCCTAGACCTCGAGTTGTTGTTGTCTGTCCTTGAGCCGCCGCCGGGTCGTCCCCTTATATACATGGGTTGACGCCCGGCTAGTCTATAGAGTCCCGAGGCCGCCTCGTACAAGTGTTCGGCTCGGTCTCTCCTTCCCTTATCTTACAACACAAGTTACATGACTATGGCGGTTTTACCATTATGGGCCCTAATGCGCCTTTGGGCTCCGGGCCTCTAAGTTTCATAGTAAAGCACCATCTTCTGAGTCTTTGTGGGCTTCAATATAGCTGAGGGTGAACGGGCCCCTCCTGGGCGGTTTACACTCAGTAGTTATATCCCCAACAAAACCCATCCTGCTGTTCTTGCGATCTTGGTCTCGTTGCACGCAAATGGCAACCTTTGGCTGATTCCTTGGGAGTCCACACCTGCGCTTGCCTCCTTTGCACCGAAGAGGAAACCTCCTGCTCAGCGCCCGCTGGCATGTGCCTGGCCTTGGGCGTCATGGCTGATGTCAGTTCAGCCTCATGAGGTTGGGTCTTGCATTGATATCTCTGCTCCACTCAGGAGGCCGCTTAAGGAGGCCGCTCCCTCGGGAGGACTTGATGTCATCCTCCTCGCAAGGCTTGACCTCTTGCGAGGGTCTTGTCTTGCCGTAGTCGAAGCTGGGCCATACCAGGTCGTCAATGAAGCCATGCCCTGGGCCGCAGGCAGGCAAGTCTGGGTACCCTGGTATCCAGAATGTCGACAGAAGCCCCCGGGCCCAAGGCACGCTCACACATGGCTTCGAGGCGAAGCCAAAGGGAAAGTGCAGAATGCCGCGGCCCCAATCGCCTGCGGACCGAGCCGACACGTGGCACTTGATGGGACATGGGCATTTCCGCTTCCCCATGTCGCCTCGGCAACCGTTCAACTTGACAACTGACTTCTGCATGCAGAGAGAATCATCATAGCTTGAGATCGTGGGAGGCCGATGATTTATCTTCTCCTGGCTATAAATGCGGGGGTGGACGGAGCCCCGCTCATCTTCATCGTCTTGCTTCTTCTTCTCCTTCGCTCCACCGCCTTGTCAGCGTGCCCATGGCGCTGATTAGGAGGCTTTCCGCCATGGAGAAGGGGAAGGTCCCAGAGCTCGAACCTGAGCTGCTCCCGCCGAAGAAGAGGCCTCGCCATGTTAGGGGCAGCACCGCACAGGCCACCGTCACAAGGCCTGGGCACGAGCGGGCTCCACCAGTCTTCCTTGTTTACCTTTATGCTCACGCGCAGGACCTCACACGCGGGGGCGAGAACCATCGTCACGAGGAGCAAGGTCACCGGGAGAGGCCTTCCGCAGCCGACGGGCTGCCTTGCTCATGTACCCATGCCGAAGGCAAGACCTGCGAGTTCATGGTGTGGGCGGAGACACCGCCAAGCACGTGGATTCACCTTCCGAGGCCTTTCTTAGGGGAGATTTTACCAAGGTGTCCTGTTGAGCTGTGGCTGCAGCACAGCGAATGCCGCAGCCCGGCCACAGAAGCGGATGTCGAGGTTGTGGACGCCGGCGACACCTTCATGACCCGCGGGTGGGGCGCGGTTGCTCGAGCGTGCTGCCTGGGGGGGTGGTGGCACGCCATCCACTTCGAGTATGAAGGCATGTCGACACTCTTCTTCAAGGTCTTCGACGAGGAAGGTCGGCGCCTGGGGTGCTGCTCCGAGGAAGGTGACCGTCGCGGTAGGGCCACCAGCGGTGGACCCGCCCTTGGCCTTGGCAGCGACTCCTCCGAGAGCAGCATTGCCTTCTTCGGTAGCAGCAGCGCCTCTTCTGAGCATGACTCGAGCGATGATGTCAGCTACGAGCCGTCGAGCCACCGTGCCCGCACCTGGGGAACAATGTTAGCTCAGCGTCACCGGTGAAGCCGTCGAGGCTGCGGGCTCCTTAGGTTCCTTCTTTTGTTTTAGCCCTGTGTATGTCACGACGAACCCCTTGGGGGTATTTAAAAAACTGTAATGCCTTTGCTTAGCAGCCATTCCTCTCCAACCAGTGTTGCGCTCGCGTTTCCCATTACAACACGATCCCCCCTTTACATTCTCGCGATAGCTTAGTGCTCTACGTCAGCGTGACCCAGTCCCCAGGTAGGCTTCAGCCGTCGCTGGTATGCCAGGTCGCGATGCCGTGGTCAAGGCCAGGAGGTGATTGGCTCGAGGTCCCGTGAGAGCCCCCTAGGCGCATGATACGTCTCCAACATATCTCTAATTTTTGATTGTTCCATGTTGTTATATTATCATTCTTGGATGTTTTATAATCACTTTATAGTCATTTTATATCATTTTTTTGGTACTAACCTATTGACATAGTGCCCAGTGTCAGTTGCTGTTTTCTGCATGTTTTTTACATTGCCGTAAATATATATCAAGCGGAGTCCAAACACAGCAAAACATCAAGTGGGCCAAGAAAGCACCTGGGGGTGCCTTGATGGGAGCAGCACCCACCAGGGCGCGCTAGGAGGCCCAGGCGTGTCCTGGTGAGTTGTGCCCACCTCGGGTGCCCCTTGAACCACCTCTTTGCTCTATAAATACCCCAATATTCTAGAAACTCTAGAGGAGTCGACGAAAATCAATTCCAGCTACCGCAGAATTCAGAGCCACCAGATCCAATCTAGATACCATCATGGAGGGCTTCACCACTTCCATTGGTGCCTCTCCGATGATGTGTGAGTAGTTCTTTGTAGACCTACGGATACGTAGTTAGTAGCTAGATGGCTTCCGCTCTCTCTCTCTCTCTTGATTATCAATACAATGGTCTCTTGGAGATCCATATGATGCAACTCTTTTTGTGGTGGGTTTGTTGGGATCCGATGAACTTTGAGTTTATGATCAATGTTTTAATCCACGAAAGTTATTTGAGTCTTCTTTGATCTCTTATATGCATGATTGCTTATAGCCTCATATTTCTTCACTAATATTTGGGTTTTGTTTGGCCAACTTAATCTATTTATCTTGCAATGGGAAGAGGTGCTTTGTAGTGGGTTCGATCTTACGGTGCTTGATCCCAGTGACAGAAGGGGAACAGACACTTATGTCATTGTTCTTATACTTCAAACAAAGACAAGGAGAAAATTTGAAAGATGCTTGGTATAGGCTAATGGAGTCCTATCGTGTTTGCAATTTAAAGGGAGATGCAAAAAAAATTCTTAGAAATTTTTATGTGGGATTGGCTTTGCATCATAGACAACTTTTAGATTTTGCCGCAAAAGGGAATTTTATTGAGCTTGATGTCAATGCTGCTTAAGAAATCTTTGAAGGAATTTTGGGGGTTCCACCACAAAACAAAGGGTTCTCTTTCACCCCAGAGGGAGTCCAAAGCTTGGACAAACTCGGTGATTTGCATAAACACATGGTTGAATTGCAAAAATATAATGAACTTCTCAAACATCTCAATGGTAGTATTAATCGTATGAACACTTCGATCACCCTTTGCAATAAACGGTTGGATATTTTGGATCTTAAGATGGTTTCTTTTCCGGAAATTTTAGGGAAGCGCAAAGAGCCTCCCGGATTTGAAAAGACCCTTAATAAGTGGCAAAGGTTACCAAGGACAAAACATAGATCCTACGCATTATGCCTAGCTAGGGGCGTAAAATGATAGCGCTTGTTGGGAGGCAAAAATTTATTTTTGCTTTTTCCTTTATGTTCCTGTGTGATAGAAAAATTATGATACTGTTATGATTGTGTTTTTTTTGTTTTGATTAGTGTTTGTGCCAAGCAAGGCCTTTGGGAAGATTTGGGTGAAAGTTGATTTGATCTTGCTGAAAAACAGAAACTTTTGCGCTCACGAGATTATTTATAATTTTTTTGCATAAGAGTGCTTTTGAGTCCATTTCTTTTGCAGAAGATTAATAGTCAAATTTCTCACGTCCACCAATTTATTTCAGAATGTTTGGAGTTACAGAAATATTCGAAATATTCAGATTGCTACAGACTCTTCTGTTTTTGACAGATTCTGTTTTCTTTGCACTGTGTGCTTATTTTGATGATTCTATGGTTTGCTTTGATCAGTTTTTGCCATAAAAAAAGTTGGAATACAGTCACTAGTAGAAAAAGGGCCTATTGTCCCGGTTGGTAAGGGCCTTTAGTCCCGGTTGGTGAACCGGGACTAAAGGGTCGGTACTAGTGCCTCCCCCCTTTAGTCCCGATTCAATCTAGAACCGGGACTAAAGGCCGCGGCCACGTGGAGCTCCACCTTTAGTCTCGGTTGGTAACACCAACCGGGACTAAAGGAAATTTTATGATTTTTTTCTGAAACTTTTTTTTGAAAACTTTTTTTGAATTTTTTTTTATTTTCAAATTTCTGAATTATTTTAACCTCTAATCTCTAATCAGCACCCCTCATCACTGCTCAATTTATCCTCTAATCTCTAATCACCCTCATCATTCCAAATCATCTAACTTCCCGAACGGTCACTCATCCTCCCATTCCCCCAGCCTGAGCACGCTTAACTTCCGGGTTCTATTCTCCCTCGTTTCCAAGTCTGCACTTGTTGTTTTCCTGACAATAGTAAGATGTCAATCCTATTAACCCTCAGGAATTTTGCTTGAGCATGAAGTGACACATTTCACTGTTTGAGTTTCAAACTATTCTTTTAAAAAACAATAATTATTTAGAAAACAATAGTTATTTTGAATAATTGGTTTGACCATAGTTTGACCACAGTTTGACCAGATTTGACCAAAGTTCAAAATAACTAAACAAATTATTTAGTAACACTAATATTCTAGAATAATTAGTTTGACCATAGTTTGACCACAGTTTGACCATAGTTTGACCACAGTTTGACCAGATTTGACCAAAATTCAAAATAACTGAACAAATTATTTAATAACACTAATATTCTAGAATAATTAGTTTGACCATTGTTTGACCACAGTTTGAATTTTTTTGCCTCTCTAGATCTTAAAATCCCCGTAACTTTTTTTCTGTTAGGTTTTTGAGGATTTTGAAAATGGTCTCTTGGAGATCCATATGATGTAAGTCTTTTTGTAGTGTGTTTGTTGGGATCCGATGAACTTTGAGTTTATGATCAATGTTTTTATCCATGAATGTTATTTGAGTCCTCTTTGATATCTTATATGCATGATTGCTTATAGCCTCATATTTCTTCTCCGATATTTGGGTTTTGTTTGGCCAACTTGATCTATTTATCTTGCAACGGGAAGAGGTGCCTTGTAGTGGGTTCGATCTTACGGTGCTTGATCCCGGTGACAGAAGGGGAACCGACACGTATGTATCATTGCTACTAAGGATAACAAGATGGGATCTTGTCTACAACATGTCATCGTTCTTATTGCATTACTCCGTTTCTCCATGAACTTAGTATACTAGATGCATGCTGGATAGCGGTCGATGTGTGGAGTAATAGTAGTAGATGTAGGCAGGAGTCGGTCTACTAGTTTTGGATGTGATGCCTATATAATGATCATTGCCTGGATATCGTCATGGTTATTTGAAGTTCTATCAATTGCCCAATAGTAATTGTTTTCCCACCGTTTCCTATTTTTCTCCAGAGAAGCACTAGTGAAACCTACGGCCCCGGGTTTCTTTTCATCATATTTGCCTTTGCGATCTATTTTCCTTTGCACTTATTTTAAAATCTATTAAACCAAAAATACAAAAATACCTTACTGCAATTTAGTTGTTCCATGATCTATTTATCCAATCTACAACTTTCATCTCACGTTATTTGCCTATCTTGAGGCGCCGTACAGGAAAGGGATTGACAACCCCTTTAACACGTCGGGTTGCGAGTATTTGTTATTTGTGTGCACGTGCTATTTACGTGGTGTGAGGAGGTTCTCCTACTGGTTCGATAAATTTGGTCTCATCAGAAAGGGAAATACCTACCATCGCTATACTGCATCATCCCTTCCTCTTTGGGGAAATACCGACGTAGTTCTAGCAGACATCAAAAGGAATTTCTGGCGCCGTTGCCGGGGAGGATCTTCAACATCAACCAGGTTCCTAATCACAAATCTCATCTCCTCGCAATTTACATTATTTGCCATTTTCCTCCCCACTTCACAAAAAATTGTCATTTTATTCGTCCTCTTTTTTGTTCGTTGTTTTCTTGTTAGATCTATTCGTGTTCTTGTTCTCTCGTTACAATGGCTAATTTGAAGGCTCCTCCTTTGTTAGCAGATTTTGAAGTTTTATACTTCAAACAAGGACAACGAGAAAGTTTGAAAGATGCTTGGTATAGGCTAATGGAGTCCTATCATGTTTTCAATTTAAAGGGAGATCCAAAAAAATTCTTAGAAATTTTTATGTGGGATTGGCTTTGCATCGTAGACAACTTTTAGATTTTGCCGCAAAAGGGAACTTTATCGAGCTTGATGTCAATGCTGCTTATAAAATCTTTGAAGGAATTTTGGGGGTTCCACCACAAAACAAAGGGTTCTCTTTCACCCCAGAGGGAGTCCAAAGCTTGGAAAAACTTGGTGATTTTTATAAACACATGTTTGAATTGCAAAAATATAATGAACCTCTCAAACATCACAATGGTAGTGTCAATCGTATGAACACTTTGATCACCCTTTGTAATAAACAGTTGGGTATTTTGATCTTAAGATGGTTTCTTTCTGGAAATTTTAGGGAAGCGCAAAGAGCCTCCCGGATTTGAAAATACCCTTAATAAGTGGCAAATATTACCGAGGATAAAACATAGATCCTACGCGTTATGCCTAGCTAGGCGCATAAAATGATAACGCTTGTTGGGAGGCAAAAATTTATTTTTTCTTTTTGCATTCTGTTCTTGTGTGATCGAAAAATTATGATACTGTTATGATTATGTTTTTTGTGTGTTTATTATTGTTTTTGCCAAGCAAGGCCTTTGGGAAGATTTGGGTGAAAGTTGATTTGATCTTGCTGAAAAACAGAAACTTTTACACTCACGAGATTATTTATCATTTTTTAGAGAAGAGTGCTTTTGAGTCGATTTCTTTTGCAGAGGATTAATAGAAAATTTTCTCACGTCCACCAATTTATTTCAGAAGGTTTGGAGTTACATAAGTATTTGAAATATTCAGATTGCTACAGACTGTTCTGTTTTTCACAGATTCTGTTTTCTTTGCATTGTGTCCTTATGTTGATGATTCTATGGTTTTATTTAATGATTTTTTACCATATAAAAGTTGGAATACATTAGATATAACACAAAAACAAAATATGAATAGGTTTTCTACAGTACTTATGGTATTGTTTTGCTTTTTATACTAACGGGTCTCACGAAAGTTTTGTTTGAATTTTGTGTGATTGAAGTTTTCAAGTTTTGGGTGATCTTACGATGGATGAAGGAAAAAGGATTAGCAAAAGGCTAAGCTTGGGGATGCCCGAGGCACCCCAAGATAATATTCAAAGAAATAGCAAGCAACTAAGCTTGGGGATGCCCCGAGTGGCCTCCCCGCTTTCTTCTAACAACCATCGGTATTTACTTGAAGCTATATTTTTATTCGTCACATATTATGAGTTTTGCTTGGAGAGTCTTGTATGATATGAGTATTTGCTTGTTTTGATTTGTGTATAAAGTGTTGAATCATTGCTGGACATACCCTTTTTAGAGAGCCAAAAATTATGCTATGCTTGCTCCTATGATTCACTTAAAATTTTAGAGCCATGGATTTGCTCTAGTGCTTCACTTATATCTTTTTTAGCACGGTGCGCTTTGTTATTTTTGAAGAAATTGCTCTCATGCTTGAATTAGATTTATTTGGGAGCTAGTCAAATTTTAATAAATTTTCTCTTGCTTCACTTAGATTATTTTGAGGGAAAGAAAAATTATGCTGATGATCTTCACTTATATTTGTTTGATCTTATCAAAAACAACATATGAAAATAGTGCCAAAGTGATAGATATCCAAGGAGGATATAATAAAAACTTTCATGAAGATCATTGGACAAATTAAACTTGATTCTTAGTAATGGTTTTGAGATATGACGATATGATATGTGAGTCATGTTGATGAGTAATTGTGCTTTAGTGAGAATATTGATGTTAAGGTATGTGATTCCCTATGCAAGCACGAAAGTCAATAGTTATGCAATGAAAGTTATATCCTACTTATGGTGCATTATTCGGTGTTACTTATGCTTAATGCTTGGGTACGAGATTTTTCGCTTTTTGGTTGGTCTCTTCTCAATCTTTTTGCTAGCCTTGATTTTGCACTAAGTATGATCACTACTTGTGCATACAAAAGCCTTTAAACTAGTTTTGCCATATGAGTCCACTATACCTACCTATATGCGGTATTTCCATGCTGTTCTAGGAAAATTTGCATGTGCCATCTCTAATTTTCAAAATAAATTTCTCTTTTGTGTGCTCTACCGCTCGTGAGGCGGTGAAGGGTGACCAATATTTTCCATGCTAGATATGTTATTCTCACGATGAGTGTTTATTCACTTGTCATTGCACGAGAGTATGGCAAGTGTATGAGGGATGCTCAGTCCCAAAATGAATAATGTATTTACTTTATGTTATCAAATAATAAATTCCTTGGGAAGTGTTGGTATGGAGGGCAACCGTGGATTCGGCTTGCCATGGAAAGTGAAAGTAATGGTTGAAAAAGGAATAAACTTTATTTTCTGTTTGGGAACCGCCTATGATGTATCTTGCATAGAAAGTGTTGAGATCTGTAAGTCATTTTCCTTGGTGGGAAAAGTATGCCTCCCAAAATATTTTTATCTCTCAATTTAAGCTTTGAGCTCTAGCACCTCTACAAATCACTACTTCCCTCCGCGAAGGGCCTTTCTTTTACTTATGCAATTTTTATTTTGAATTTGAGTCTCCATCTTCTCTTATAAAGCACCAACTAAGGGGCACTATGATCGTATTTGAGCATTGGGTGTAGCTACTATTCGAGTGTGTTTCATGAATGGATCAATGACTGAGCATAATGGGCTTGGGATAACTTGCTTTAGTGTTGATATTCTGAAAAACACGGTTGCTTGTAGGCATGCTTGAGTATTAAAGTCTTCATGTTAAAACTAGACTATTGCTTTGAAACATATAAAAGTCCAAATGCCCATGCTATAAAGAAAAGAAATATGATGAATATGTTAGGCAACATTCCACATCAAAAATTTTGTTTTTATCATTTACCTACTCAAGGACGAGCTGGAATTAGGCTTGGGGATGCTGATACGTATCCAATGTATCTATAATTTTTTATTGTTCCAAGCTGTTATATTATCTTTCTTGGATGTTTTATAATCATTTTATATCATTTTTTGGTACTAACCTATTGAAATAGTGCCCAGTGCAAGTTGCTGCTTTCTGCATATTTTTTATATCGCAGGAAATCAGTATCAAATAGAGTCCAAACGCAGCGAAACTTCGTGAGGATTTTTTTGGGCTAGAAGACATCCAGTGGGCCAAGAAAGCACCTGGGAGTGCCTCGAGGGGAACAACACCCACCAGGGCGTGCCAGGAGGCCCAGGCGTGCCCCGGTGGGTTGTGCCCACCTCGGGTGCCCCCTGAACCGCCTCTTTGCTCTATAAATACCCCAATATTCCAGAAACCCTAGGGGATTCGATGAAAATCAATTCCAGCCGCTGCAGAGTCCAGAACCACCAGATCCAATCTAGATGCCATCACGGAGGGGTTCACCACTTCCATTGGTGCCTCTCCGACGATGTGTGAGTAGTTCTTTGTAGACCTACGGGTCCGTAGTTAGTAGCCAGATGGATTCCTCTCTCTCTTGATTATCAATACAATGGTCTCTTGGAGATCCATATGATGTAAGTCTTTTTGCGGTGTGTTTGTTGGGATCCGATGAACTTTGAGTTTATGATCAATGTTTTTATCCATGAAAGTTATTTGATCTCTTATATGCATGATTGCTTATAGCCTCATATTTCTCCTCCGACATTTGGGTTTTGTTTGGCCAACTTGATCTATTTATCTAGCAATGGGAAGAGGTGCATTGTAGTGGGTTCGATCTTACGGTGCTTGATCCCAGTGACAGAAGGGGAACCGACACGTATGTATCGTTGTTGCTAAGGATAACAAGATGGGATATATATATACATAATAGATAAATGGATCTTGTCTACATCATGTCATCGTTCTTATTGCATTACTCTGTTTCTCCATGAACTTAACACACTAGATGCATGCTGGATAGCGGTCGATGTGTGGAGTAATAGTAGTAGATACAGGCAGGAGTTAGTCTACTAATCTTCGACGTGATGCCTATATAATGATCATTGCCTGGATATCGTCATGATTATTTGAAGTTCTATCAATTTCCCAACAGAAATCGCGAGAGTCATGACGCTAATCGCGAGATGCACATATTGCGTAGGCTCGGTGAATTATCTTGTCACCTTGTAGTCAGCCTCGCACCACGGGGTAGCATTTCTGCGATGCGCGGCATAGTCAGGATTGCTATGGCGCCTCCGGGCAAGATCCGCGCCTGCTCCTTCTTCCTTCCTCATCTAGATGCTCTACGTCCTCGGGTCCCGACCCTTAAGCAGTGCTCAGCCGCCGCTGGTATGCCAGGTCGCGATGCCGTGGTCAAGGTGTAACGCCCTCGATGCGGCTATATCTCCCACGTGTCGAAGCACGACTTAGAGGCATAACCGCATTGAAAGCAATGTCGCAAGTGAGGTAATCATCACACAACCCATGCAATACATAAGGGAAAGAGATACATGGTTGGCTTACAGTCGCCACTTCACACAACACATAAATAAACATCCATCATACAGATTACACTCAAGGTCCGACTACGGAACCAAAATAAAAGAAGATACCCCAAATGCTACACAGATCCCCGATCGTCCCAACTGGGCTCCACTACTGATCATCAGGAAAAGACACATAGTAACGACCACGTTCCTCGTCGAACTCCCACTTGAGCTCGGTTCGCCACCTGCACCGCATCGCCGGCACCTGCAACTGTTTTGGTAGAATCTGTGAGTCACGGGGACTCAGCAATCTCACACCCGCGAGATCAAGGCTATTTAAGCTTATAGGAAGGACAGAGTTGTGAGGTGGAGCTGCAGCAAGCGACTAGGGTGAGGAGCAAAGCATGTTCGTGAAGCTAGTAGCGATCAAGAAGTGATCCTGAACTACTTACGTCAAACATAACTCCAACACCGTGTTCACTTCCCGGACTCCGCCGAGAAGAGACCATCACGGTTACACATGCGGTTGATGTGTATTTTAATTGAGGTCAACTTCGGGTTTTCTACAACCGGACATTAACAAATTCCCATCTTCCTCATAACCGTGGGCACGGCTTTCGAAAGATAATACCCTGCAGGGGTGTCCCAACTTAGCCCATTATAAGATCTCACGGTCAACGAAGGATATTCCTTCTACCGGGAAGACCCGATCAGTCTCGGAATCCCGGACTACAAGACATTTCGACAGCAATAAAACAAGACCAGCAAAGCTGCCCGAATGTGCCGACAAATCCCGATAGGAGCTGCACATATCTCGTTCTCAGGGCACACCGGATGGGCAAGACGTCGGGTTGGCATAGACCCTGGATTGCCCAGGGGGCACCGGACATCGCCCAAGTTGGGCCAGCACTCGAAGGAGCACTGGTCCGGGGGTTAAAATAAAGATGACCCTCGGGCTCGCGAAAACCCGGGGGAAAAAGGCTTAGGTGGCAAATGGTAAAACCAAAGTTGGGCCTTGCTGGAGGAGTCTTATTCAAAGCGAACTATCAAGGGGGTCCCATAAATCACCCAACCGTGTAAGGAACGCGAAATCAAGGAACATAACACCGGTATGACGGAAACTAGGGTGGCAAGAGTGGAACAAAACACCAGGCATAAGGCCGAGCCTTCCACCCTTTACCAAGTATATAGATGCATTAATTATAGCAGATATATTGTGATATCCCCAACAAGTAAACATGTTCCAACAAGGAACAACATCTCCATGTTCCAACAAGGAACAAACTTCATCTTCACCTGCAACTAGCAACGCTATAAGAGGGGCTGAGCAAAGCGGTAACATAGCCAATCAACGGTTTGCTAGGAAAGGATGGTTAGAGGTTTGACATGGCAATAAGGGTGGCATGATATAGCAAGTGATAGGCATCGTAGCATAGGCATAGCAAAAGAGCGAGCATCTAGCATAGCAAAGATAGAAGTGATTTCGAGGGTATGGTCATCTTGCCTGCAAAGTTCTCAGAGTTGTCGAAAGCTTGATCCTCGTAAGCGTTCTCAACAGGTTCCTCGTTCACGTACTCGTCTCCCGGCTCTACCCAAAGCAAGAACACAAGCAAAGGAACCACAATAAATCACGGTGCAATGCACAAGCAACATGATGCAAAACATGGCATGATATGCGAGATGTGATATGCAATGCGTACGCGTGCTCCGGAAGGAAAATGATGAACCAGGCATCAACTTGGCAAACCAAGTATGCCACTGGAAAGGTGAGATGATTTCGGTTGAAATCGATATAAAGATCACCGGAATCGGATGCACGGTTTGCAAATGACAAGCAAAACAAGAATGACACAAATTTGCCATTAACAGCATAATGCCACTTAGCAAGCAAAAAGAAATTAAGCTACTGCACCCAAACGTATCAACAAAGCATATGGCAGTGATCTACTCAAAATGCTTGACAAAAGATGAACACTGAGCTACGGCTAATTCACATCATAACAGGTCCAAACAAGCATGGCAAAAGTGCAAAACATATCAGCTTCACAGACTTAGTGAAATTACTGAACATGGCAAAATCAGCATCAGGAAGCAATGTTCAGAGCAAGAAACCAGCATGCGACAGGAACTTATAATAGCAAAACAAGGCGTGGCATGAATCTACTCAAAGCATAGAACAAAAGTCCCTTACTGACCATAAGCCAAAAAGGATCAAAAAATACAATAGCACCCATGTCAATACAGCAAGTTTCGTTAACAGATTCAGCAACATGGCATGACAAAAACAGATAACAAGTAGGCATGTTTAAGAGATCGATGCACTCACTACAGAGCATTACATGATAAAATAAGCATACATACATCAAGAAGACATGGCATAGAACATATACATGGCAAGAACAGCATCATAGCATACACGGATCAACTACAACAACCTTGGCAAAATTGAATAACATGTAAACAATCTGCCAGGAAACATTTTATAGCAAAAGTAGAGCTCGATTGACTCAAGCTACGGCACTCCATAATTGCAAAAAAAGGCATGGATGGATAGAGCATAACCACATGTTCAAAACATCCTTACTGAAGTATCTCAAAATATGCATGGATCTCTCGGTAGCATCAAGTTAACATGGCATAAAAATATCAGCAAAACAGGGGCTGAAATCAGCAACATCATGAAGCCTAGTTTGCATGCTTGTGCTAGTCACCACAGATATCACAAAAATACACGGCATGCACCCCTGGAAAGATGGCATGGCATATTACAAAACACATGTAGGACTCAAGTTCATAGGATGCACACATCAATCATGGCAAAAATGACAAAAGTGCATGTTCTGTTAAGAAACAGAAACTAACATCACATAGCCCTCTTCCAACAGCATTTAGGGCATCAAGATGAGCTCAAATGAAAATGATGCACTGAGATGAAATGATCTAATCATCGAGACGAACATTTTGACATATTACACGCACGAAACGGAGCAACGAGTGCAAAGTTATGATGCGTTTAAGATGCAACAAAATATCACAGAATAATGACTTTGGCGATTCGGGGGAGAGGGAGAAGTCAACCCTTCGATCTAGATCCGATCGGATCCGGCGGCGGGCGGCGCCGGGGCGGAGAGGAGAGAGAGGCCGGGCGAGGCCGGCGGCGAGCGGCGGCGGCGCTGTGGCCGTGGCCGAGGCGGCGGCGCGGCAGCGGGAGGCGCCGGCGGAGGCGACGGGCGGCCGGCACTGGGCGGCGGCGGACGGGGCTGGGGCGGCGTGGTCGGCTGCATGGCGGCGGGCGGGCGGGCAGAAGGAGCGGCGGCTGCGGGGGCGAGTGGACGGCCCGTGGGCGCGGCGGCGATGTGGGCATGGGGCCACGTGGCGGCTCCCTGTTGGCCGGGCGGCGGGCGGACGTGTCCGGCCTAGTCCGGACGCGTCCGGCGGCGCGGAGAGGAGCGGGGCTAGGGTTTGGAGGAGGATTGATCCGAAAATTCGGGGGAGGGGGTGTTTTTATAGGTAGAAGGAGCTAGGAAGCTCCAAATGAGGTGTGGTTTTCGCCCACACGATCGTGATCGAACGGCGATGGACATGGAAGTGACTTAGATGGGTTATTGGGCTGTTTTGAGGGGGTGTTGGGCTGCAACTTAAAAGAGGCCTTTGCGAGAGTGCGGTTAACCGTTGGAGTACCCAACGAGCTCCAAATGAGCCAAAACTTGACAGGTGGTCTACCGGTGGTGTACCAAGGACACTTGACAAACCTCGGTACATTCCGAGAAAGTTTAGTACCCGCTCACGGAAAAACGTAAAAGGGGACGCCGGGGGACATAGGAGTGCCGGATTGCAAAACGGACAACGGGGAAAATGCTCGGAATCATGAGACGAACACGTATGCAAATGCGATGCACATGATGACATGATATGAAATGCATGACATGAGCAAAAAGAAAAACGAAAGACAAAACCCAACCACGGAGGGAATATCATATCAGAATGCCGAAAATGGCAAGAGTTGGAGTTACAAATATGGAAAGTTACATCCGGGGTGTTACACAAGGCCAGGGGGTGAGGGCTCGCAAGCCAGTAGGGCCCCCAGGGACGCGATGCCCTAGGGCTCCCCCTTTAACGTTCAAGCGAATCACGCGGAAGAAAGGATTGCCGGCCTCGCGGAGGCGTCTCGGACGGTTCAAGACCTGATGCCCTCACTTCATGGGTCCCTGCGAGTTATCCCAAGGAGAAGAAGCATAAAATGCGGTGGCGCTTGCCGTTCGGTCAGGAATCTTTCCATGAAGAAGCGAAGGCACTAAGGACCTAGTGAGGTGACGCATGCGGAGCGGGCCGCGGCCAGAGCTCGGTCTCTCAGATTTATCCGCGCTACAGGGACAGACCCGAGCACAGGTGCCGTGCCATTCACTCTCGACGTGGAATGAGCCCAAGGAGGGTTAGCAGCACAGGGAGGCCGCGCAAGGTGGTAGCACATCGGAACAAAGGAGGTAATGCAGGTAACAACATGAAATAACCCATGGAAGGGTGAAGCCAGCTCTGATAGATGCGCAAAACGATATGTGCTGCGGGACAGACCCATACAGCTTCAGGATAATGCTGCCCGGGGGGTGCCCTCAATCTGAACAACTGAAAAGTCACCTGGCACCATTGGGGTAGAAGTGTTGAATTAGCTGAAGATGCTCGCCACAGAAGTCTCTCCTCATGAGCCATCGGGCTCCTGAGCCTCGGATGGCACCCGAGGCTCCAGATCTTCCTCCGTCAGGACTGCTTGATGCCTGGCCTCATGAGGCGCCATGACGCCTCGCATGCATCACTGGAGTGAGGCAGCCATGCCCGGCATGCCGAATGGCTTGCAGACGTAGCTGTGGGGGCGGCCTCCACACCGGTCGATGCTGGACGGCCAGAAGAGCTCCTGAGAAGCGGGTTTGTTGAGGCTCGGGATGTTGACGTAGATGTGCAGCTCTTTGCCCATGTCTTGAGTGGCTGCTGCATTGAGTGGCGCGGCCCGTATCTCGCCTCGCATGGCACGCGCCTCTTGAAGATCTTCGATCACCCTGGTGATGAAATCCTACGCGCTTGGTGCCTCGCACCTTGTGCCTTGCTTCTGGAAGCACGCGTTGAAGCACGCCTCCACATGGTGCCCGAACGCCTCCCTCATGACATTGGCCAGGTCGGAGGCCTTCCAGAGAAGAGCCCCTGAGCCCAGCTTGAGGGGGCGTCGGGCGCGCCTTCCTATGCGAGAGAGAAAGGCTCCCCAATAGAGGGCGAGGGGCCTGTGTCACGACCATCAGGCATGCCAGCCTCCTGAGTGCTCTTGAGGAGGAGCTGCTTATTCTTCTTGGGGGAAACCTTAGGGAGGAGGGTGACGCCTTCAGCATTTGACTCCTTGACTGCTGCAGCCTGGTAGGCACGCTTGAGGGAGCACACCGCATCTTTCTCATCGCAGGCGACCGTGATGATGCCGCCGCTTCGTGGCATCTTGAGGACGTTGGAGCCATGGTGCGTCGCCTCCATGAACTTGGCGAGAGCTGGGTACCCGAGGATGGTGTTGTACGAGAAGCGAATGTGAGCGACTTCAAAGTCAATGAGCTCGGTGTGGTAGTTTTCGCGCTTGCCGAAGGTGACAGGGAGATAAATCTGCCCGATGGGGTGAGTGGAGCCGTCGGTCACTCCTGAGAACGGCTTGGTGGGCTGAAGCTAGTCGTAAGGCACCTGGAGCCTGTGAAATGTCTCGACAGAGAGGACATTGAGCCCAGCACCGCCATCGATTGTTATGGGGAGCGCGCCTGAGGTGGCCGCACACTTAAGCTGGTCCGAAGAGTCGAAGGTGATGGCGTACGTGGACCACCTAAGCGGACGCGATGCCTCGAGCTTGGGAAGGGCCACGTTCACCTCGCGAGCGAACTACTTGAAGATGCAATGAGAGGCAGGGGCTAGGGCGCTGCCCAGGGTGCAGGCGATAGCCCGAGGCTCCTGGAAGCCCCAGTATCATCGTCTTAATAGTGGTCATTGTTCCTTCTTGGAGATAGCGTAGCGGAGGGAGGCCATCATTTCCCTAAGGACGATCCTCACAAGGCTGATCCTGCCAGCAGTCCACACGAGGCTGCTCGCGCCAACCCTGACGGGGACCACGATCGTCCCAGCAGCCTCTGCCGCGACCTCCTCCATGATGGTAGCCATGGTCATTGCTCTTAGGGCGACGGCCGAGGCGCCCGTCCCAGATGACCTGGAGCTCTTGGCAGTCGTTGATGGTGTGGCTGTGCATGTTGTGGAAGACGCAGAACGGCCGGTTGCCCTTGGAGTACTCAGGGTGATCACAACCGTGCTTCATCTCAGGCTCGACCGCGAGCACCGCCAGGCCCTTGCGCTTCACGTCCTTTCCTTGGCTTTCTTGTCTTCTGGGTCGGCTTTAGGAAGCTCGGGGAGCGAGAGGCGGCCTTCTTCCGCCCTCGCGCACCGGGTTGCCATGTTGAACATCTCTAGGGCTGAGCATAGGTCCTCATGAATGGCGAGCTCCTCCTTCATCTTGACGTCCCGGACGCCATCAGTGAACGCTGAGATGATGGCCCCGTCCGACACCTTGGGGATCTTGAGGCGAACATTGGTGAAGCGCTAGATGTACTTATGCAAGGTCTCTCCTAGTTGTTGCTTGATGCACCACAGGTCGCCAGCTGCAGGAGCTCGGTCACGGGTGCATTTGAAGTTGGCGATGAAGCGCTCACGCAGCTCATTTGTAGGATCAAAAGTATGTCTAGAGCGGGGTGATTAGACTACTTGACCAAATAAAAATTTAGCCTTTTCCAAATTTTTAGTCTTGGCAAATTTTAGCAAATTAGCACTAGTCAAGCAATCAGCCTACACATGCAATTCTATGAGTATAGCAGCGGAATGTAAATCATTGCATATGAAGGTAAAGGGAGGAGTTTGGCGGGAGCAAACGCAATGTAGACACAGAGATTTTTGGCGTGGTTCCGATAGGTGGTGCTATCGTACATCCATGCTGATGGAGACTTCAACCCACGAAGGGTAACGGCTGCGTGAGTCTACAGAGGGATCCACCCATGAAGGGTCCACGAAGAAGCAACCTTGTCTATCCCACCATGGGCATCGCCCATAAAGGACTTGCCTCTGTCGGGTAGATCTTCATGAAGTAGGCGATCTCCTTGCCCTTACCAACTCCTTGGTTCAACTCCACAATCTTGACTGAGTCTCCCAAGTGACACCTAACAAATCTAGGAGACACCACTCTCCAAAAGGTAATAGATGGTGTGTTGATGATGAACTCCTTGTTGTTGTGCTTCAAATGATAGTCTGCCCAACACTCAACTCTCTCTCACAGATTTGGATATGGTGGAAAGATGATTTGAGTGGAAAGCAACTTGGGGAAGGCTAGAGATCAAGATTCATATGGTTGGATTGGAATGTCTTGGTCTCAACACATGAGTAGGTGGTTCTCTCTCAGAAAATGAGTGGTGGAAGTGTAGGCACATTCTGATGTCTCTCTCACTGATGGACAAGGGGGTGGAGGGGTATATATAGCCTCCACACAAAATCTAACCATTACACACAAATTCCCAAACTCGATGGGACCGAATGGTCAAACTCGGTGAGACCGACTTGGTTGAGAATGTTAATGTTAGGCTTCTCGGTGGGACGGACAACATCAAATCGGTAGGACCGATGCACTAGGGTTAGGGAAAAACCTCATATCGGTGAGACCAATCACATGAACTTTGTGAGACCAATTTCAGTAATAAGCAAACACAGACTTGGTCAGGAAAAATCAGTGGGACCGATCGCTCATCTCGGTTAGACCAAAACATTACGAAAAGGAAACAGAGAGTTTGCAATGTTACCTTGGTGGGACCAATTTCTTACTTTGGTTAGACCGAAACATTACGAAGGGAAATAGAGAGTTTGCATTCCCATCTTGGTGAGACCGAGATCCTTATCGGTGGGACCGAACTGATTATGGTTTCTGGATATGGCTATGTCAAGTGAACTCGGTGGCACCGGATAGATCAAATCGGTGGGGCCGAGTTTGACTTTAGGTTTAGGACTTATGCGGAAATGAGAAAGTGGTTGAGGGATGTTGGAGCATATCACTAAGCGATTTGAGCAAGCAAGCCATTAAGCAACACCTCATCCCCTTTTAATAGTATTGACTTTCCTATAGACTCAATGTGATCTTGGATCACTAAAATGAAAATGTAGAGTTTTGCCAATGTGTGTCCTTAGCATTTTGAGGGGTCCACATCTCTAGTCCATGCCATACCAATCATTGAACTTTATGAAACATTGATCTTGAAAGAGTATTAGTTCAATGAGCTATATGTTGTTATGAATTACCAAAACCACCCAAGTATTTGTTGCACTTTCAATCTCCCCCTTTTTGGTAATTGATGACAACATATAGATCAAATCTTCGACAAATGGTAATATAAATGAAGTACATCATCGCTTTGAGAAGTATGTGATAAGCAAGAGCTCCCCCTAAATTTGTGCATTATTTAAATTAGCTTTTGAATGCAAAATGCACAATCGATTAGGATCACTAGTCGTTAACCCGCGCACCTGCACGGGCTAGATATTTCTCTATATTTTTATCACTATTGTATATTCTCGTAGATACACTTTTTAATCATGAAACAGTAAACACAAAACATGATCCATAATTATTATTTTTATTTGATGTGGTTTCACAATCCAATTTTCCATGGATGATGGATTTTTTTGACCTGAAAGTTAAATTTTGAATATCACCGAATAGTCCACCATAAAGTTAAAAGTAATCAAATCACACAACTAACCTCAATAGATAGATTTTGTGTTGATGTATATTCCTGAAGTTACTTTCTATGACTATGATGTTCCCCATAGACCAACAGAAGGTAATCGGAGTCATATTTACGAAAATTGTCAGGCCAAGCCCATATAAAATATCAAACCAAGACATATAAGAATTAAAAGATGTAGACATGAAAGTGGAGCTGTACAAATTTCAAGTTCATTGATCATACATGGAGTTTGATTTTCAATGAGTGATAACATATAAACATCACACCATCTTGGAGATGCAAATATGCATGTTTGTAGCCAAAACTTAAAAATACATATTTGTAATGTTGATTTCATCATGCTTCCTTACATCTCACATCGCAGAAAATTAGTATATCAAGTAAACGTTCATTTTCTTAGAAATGAAGGATACTTTTTATCCTTATACTGGCCTATTATTATTATTATAATAGTTGTGCATATAAGATCTTGTTTTTACAGAGTGTTGATGAGATTAACATAGGCATAGTACAAAAACATATGATAGATTTAAAACAGGACTTGACATGAATGTCCACGGCCCGACCGCATGGAAGTGTGATTACATCCTGCATCGTCCTCGTCTGGCTGCTCCACTCCCTTTTGCAAGCTCGAGCGTTATGCCGTGATGTAAGCTGATTGCCTACCGTATGTGCTACAAAAGACACGTTGATTTTAAGGGATATCAATTTTTATATTGTGAGAAGAATTTAATTACATTAAATAATATACTTAAATCATGGAGGCCAATGTCTAGGAGGACTCACAAAGAGTTCTTTGGGAAGTAATACTCTGATGAGATCAAACCAACTGAACTCATAAGTGGTAAACCAATGATTTATGGAAAGATCATATTCCATAGATGTATTTTGCATACGCTGATATATTAATCCATGGAAGTGCTCGATGGATTAAACAATAGAAGCAGAGCACCAGAGACCAAGCGGCGAAGTTTTATTAACCTCAAATCAAAAGCCTACAGGAATGGGCAATCCCAAAGAAAACTATTAATCAATGCATGGCTGAGTGTTCCATGTTGCAATTTTGCCATCAATCTAATAGATAGGAAGTTAGGCAGCTCGCTTCTCAAGCTTGCTTTTCCTAATAAAAGAAAAATATTCTACTATAGTAAATTCTCATCTCTTTCTTTCTCAATTCACATAGAAGTAACTTATCACAAACTCTAGAAAACAGATCTTGCAACTTTAGAGGGTCTGCAGATGGTTTACCATCGATTTTGCATCATCTTCTCATCAAAATAACTAATGTGCATCGAGATAAGAGAACATAATGCCTCAATTTAATAATTCTTGGCGTGCCTACTCTGTGAAAATAATACGTGTACAGAAATTTAGGATTTTTAATTACTACCGAGGCATAGTGCATAAATAAGTAGTTAAGCGAAATAGTTGTATCTTGATTCAATCCTTGCAAGAGTGGAAAATATACATCGGAAACAAAAATTTCTAAAATTATTCTAGGAGATCTAACAATGGAATGTTGAGCATGTTGAGTGAATTGATGAGAGGCGCACACAGGGTTGAAGATGCCATGGAGTAGGCAAGACGCGGATCCGGTATTCGATTGTTGTGAGCAAGCGGCTTGCCGCCGGTCAAGATAAACATGGACTAAAAGATATCTCATATTGGGATCTACTATTCTTCGTAAGAACATTTTCCTTGATTTCAGACAGAGGAAAGGGAGATTAACAATGTATATTTGTAAGAGACAACTATACTTGAGCTTAACACACGAGTATGCAGATTAGAAAGGCTTGTATTCGCCACATTGGCCATAGCCGAGAGGCGACAACCGTGATCTACTCCAACCACACAAAGACTTTAGGGCGTGATGGCATCCTAATGTTGCTGCCCAACGTGGAGGACAGTTATCTAGACTTTACATCTGCTACCAACACAGTGGAGGAGGGTTATACATAGCTGCAGAATATATTCACCCCAGCCTTGTGTAGAAGTATGACACGTATATAAATAATTTTGATTATTGCATCAAACCACAATCTGAATCGAATCAGTCTTGGACGACCAACACCCCTGTAGTTCAATTCCGTGGTCGTCCCTAAATGAGTTTATGATCTGAAGTTTTCGAGATTGAATCTGCAGATGGATCCGACCGGAAAGAAAATATCACGTTTCTTACCTTAGATTAAATGAGTGAAACTTGTTTTGAAGTCGGCGGAGAGTTTCAGCCAACACCATGAAGGATGGCCGCCAAATCTGCCATTGTTGCTTCGTGCTATGTAGCCGAAATCGCATACCTATATGATGCGCGGAGATGCTATACGCACATGCTGCTTCGCACCATGCAGCGGCTGATTGAACTGGAGGAAATTGGCCAAAAGAACCTTGTACGTCAAATCTTGGAGGAATCTCGCTAGTATTTTTTCTGAGTAGAGCGAGAGACCGATTGATGCAGGACTTGAATACGCTGGGATAGGAGATTTCCGTTTTTTTTAAGTGGAGGCGGAGGCTTTCCTTCCTAATTTTGTGGCAATGGGTGGAGGCTTTCCTTCTTTTCTACACGTGAGGGTTTCCCCTTTTTTTTTTTTGAGGAATCCCCTTCCAAATTTTGGGGAAATACGTGGAAGCTTTCTTGTTTTCTTTTCACGTGAGCATTTCCTTTTTTTTCTTGACGTGAGCCTTTCCTTCTTTGGGTTAACTAACATTGGACGTGTCACGTGCGTTTTCTATAGGACTAAACCATCTACGTTACGTTAACTTTTCCTTCTATCTTGAACGTTAATTTTATAATCTAACGGTTTAATTAAATTTGATGATGTGGATTAATGAGAGATCATGAATAGTGCCTCCAATTAGTAAATAAGAGATGGGTTACTCTTCCATGTCACATACATCTTGGTGGAGCGCACAAAATGATAAAATATGGAATATGCACTCATCACCAAAATAAGATATGAATGATCATACATAAGATAAGAATGTCATTACTCAAGCACAAGCATTAAGGTATGATATGATCAAACATATGATCATAAAAGTATCTCACACACAAGCATAAAACATTGTATCACCGAACAAGCAAACAAATGAGGTAGCAAAACGAGGCAAAAATAAGCAAGCACTCTCTCTCTCTCTCTCTCTCAGCCTATGATCTATACACTTTCTCCCCCTTTGGCAACAAGTTACCAAAAAGCTCGAAAATGCATAGTGCTATGCGGCTCTAAGCATGATCTCCGGGAGCTCCGGAGTGTGAAGGTGGCGTGGAGAGGAGTCCTGCGACGAATGCATCCGAAGAGGTCTGAGGAGCTGGTGGAGTGGCAACAGGAGGACCAACAAAGGCTGTAGCTGCTGGTGCTGAAGTGGTAGCCCTGGAGTCAATGGCTGGCACAGCTTCAGACCTTTGTCCCCATGGCACTCTCTGAAAGGCATCTGTAGTAGCTCTCCCTCTTCTCTCTTCTGCTTCATCCTGGAGATGTTGTTTTCAATCCTGGCTTGAGATTTGCAGAAGTGCTAGTTTCCTTCTTGGCACCTTTCCTCTTGGAACTGACTTCCTCATCAATCACAAAATCGTCATCCTCACAGTCTGATGGCTTCTTCTTCTTCTGCCTAGTTGCATCTTTTGGCAGATTGCTGGGAGTGCTTCTGCTCCCATCATCTTGACTACTCTCAGAGGCACTAGTGCCATCACTCATCTAAACTTGTTCCTCTGACATATTCTGGCTGTCACTGTTGTCAAATATGCTGCAAGCTGAAAGCTGACCCTGTGAATAGATTTAGATGAGCTATAGTGGATGAGCATCACAAAGTACAGAGATTTTGCAAAACAATTGAGCCAAAAACTTAGTTTTAGTTTTCTACTGAAGTCATTTTGGAGCTACCAATTTGCTGAACTCGGTGATACCAAATCAACATTCAGTGTCTAAACTAGCGAACTCGGTCAGACCGAGGCACAACTCGGTGACACCGAATTGCTAGGTTTCACAAAGTTCTGAACTCGGTCACACCGATTTGTAAGTTTTAGTCAGACCAAAAATTACAGTGCAATGGCCTAGGCCAAATCGGTGGGACCGATTTCTGCAACTTGGTCGGTCCGAGATGAAATCGGCGGAAACCTAACCCTAAATTTTTGAATCAAAACTAATCTAAAGGAAGTATTCGCTGGGTAGAATAGTTTCAGTCGTGTCAAGAATCATGGCATTGTCATTGTGCTAAGAATCGGAGTGAGAAAAGCACAAAGGGTCAAACTCATACCCTAACTTGGCGGTGAGTTCGCTACGGCGACAACAGCGGTGGAGATCCCGTTGATGGTGGCGGAGCCTAGCGGCAGGAGGACGCTAGCTACAGAGGCAACGATCCGGAGAACTCGAGTCGATAGAGTTGGACAGCGCGTGCGAGGGGTGATATGTCTCCAACGTATCTACTTTTCCAAACACTTTTTCCCTTGTTTTGGACTCTAACCTGCATGATTTGAATGAAACTAACTCGGACTGACGTTGTTTTCAGCAGAACTGCCATGATGTTGTTTTATGTGTAGAAAGGAAAAGTTCTCGGAATGTCCTGGAAATCCACGGAGGCACTTTTCAGATTTAATAAGAATTTTTGGCGAAAGAATCAAGGTCAGGGGGCCCACGGGCTGTCCACGAGACAGGGGGCGCCCCCCCATAGGGGTGCGACCTCCTATCTCGTGGGCCCCCCAGACCTCCTCTGACCTCAACTTCAACTCCATATATACTGTCTCGGGGAGAAAAAAGTAAAGGAAAAAGTTTCATCGCGTTTTACGACACGGAGCCGCCGCCAAGCCCTAATCTCTCTCAGGAGGGCTGATCTGGAGTTCGTTCGGGGCTCCGGAGAGGGGGATTCGTCGCCGTCATCATCATTAACCATTCTCCATCACCAATTTCATGATGCTCACTGCCGCGCATGAGTAATTCCATCATAGGCTTGCTGGACGGTGATGGGTTGGATGAGATTTACCATGTAATCAAGTTAGTTTTGTTAGGGTTTGATCCCTAGTATCCACTATGTTCTGAGATTGATGTTGCTATGACTTTGCTATGCTTAGTGCTTGTCACTAGGGCCCGAGTGCCATTATTTCAGATCTGAACCTATTATGTTTTCATGAATATATGTGTGTTCTTGATCCTATCTTGCAAGTCTATAGTCACCTATTATGTGTTATGATCCGACAACCCCGAAGTGACAATAATCGGGATACTTCTCGGTGATGACCGTAGTTTGAGGAGTTCATGTATTCACCATGTGTTAATGCTTTGGTACGGTTCTCTATTAAAAGGATGCCTTAATATCCCTTAGTTTCCACTAGGACCCCGCTGCCACGGGAGGGTAGGACAAAAGATGTCATGCAAGTTGTTTTCCATAAGCACGTGTGACTATTTACGGAATACATGCCTACATTACATTGATGAATTGGAGCTAGTTCTATATCACCCTATGTTATAACTATTGCATGAGGAATCGCATCCGACATAATTATCCATCACTGATCTATTGCCTACGAGCTTTTCACATATTGTTCTTCGCTTATTTACTTTTCCATTGTTACTATTACAACTACTACAAAAACCAAAAAACATTTACCTTTTCTGTTGCTACTGTTACCATTACTATCATACCACTCTTGCTACTAAATACTTTGCTGCAGGTACTAAGTTATCCAGGTGTGGTTGAATTGACAACTCAACTGCTAATACTCAAGGATATTCTTTGGCTTCCCTTGTGTCGAATCAATAAATTTGGGTTGTACTTCACCCTCAAAAGCTGTTGCGATCCCCTACACTTGTGGGTTATCAAGACTAATTTCTGGCGCCGTTGCTGGGGAGCATAGCTCTATTCTCTGAGTCACTTGGGATTTATATGTGTTGATCACTATGAAAAATTTGAAAGACACTAAGACCAAGATTTTGCCCTCAACTACGAGGGGAGGTAAGGAACTTCCATCTAGCACTGCACTAGGTTCTCCTTCCGTTATTAGTAGGCTTGGGACACCTAAACCTGCTATTGCTATGAATTCTGATATGTCGCATGTTATTGATGATGCCACTTCTGCTATGCATGATGAAACTACTTCTGTGCGTGATACTACTTTGCCATTAGGTGAATTTCTTGATGAACAACTTGCTAGAGTTAGGGGGAATGAAGATATTGAAGATGCTATTGATGACAGTGATGATGAATGTTCCCCCAATAATTATGTTTTACCTGTTGTTCCTAAGGGTTATGTTATGAATGAAAAAGCTGCTATGGAATTTCTTGCTTGCAATGATAGATCTGATCTTAAGAAATTATCAGCTAAATGGAAGCAGCAGTCTCTTAATGCTAGAATGAAACCCGATCCTACTTTTGCTACTTCACCTATCTGTGTTACTGATAAGGATTATGAATTTCTGTTGACCCTGATATTATTACTTTAGTTGAATCTGATCCTTTTTATGGCCTTGAATCTGAAACTGTTGTGGCACATCTTACCAAGTTGAATGATATAGCCACCCTATTTACTCATGATGAGAAGCCTCGCTATTTATATATCCTTAAGATATTTCCGTTCTCATTAAAGGGTGATGCTAAGACTTGGTATAATTCTCTTGCTCCTGGTTGTGTGCGTAGTCCCCAGATATGATTTATTACTTCTCTGCTAAATATTTCCCTGCTCATAAGAAACAAGCTGCCTTATGGGAATATATAATTTTGTGCAAATAAAAGAAGAGAGTCTCCCACAAGCTTGGGGAGGCTTCTCAGGATGCTTTATGCTTTGCCTGATCATCATCTTAAGAAAAATGAAATACTTGATATCTTTTATAATGGACTAACCGATGCTTCCAAGGACCACTTGGATAGTTGTGCTGGTTGTGTTTTCAGGGAAAGAACAATCGACTAAACTGAAATACTATTGAATAATATGTTGACTAATGAAAATAATTGGACTCTTCCCGAGCCAGTTCCTGAAGTAATTCCTGAACCAATTGAGCCCACTCCTGAGCCTATTCCTAAACCCACTCCGAAGAAGAGAGGTGTTTTATTTCTCAGTCCTGAAGATATGCAAGAGGCAAAGAAATCAATGAAAGAAAAAGGTATTAAAGATGAAGATGTTAAGAATTTACCTCCTGTTGAAGAAATACATGGTCTGAATATACCGCCTGAAGAACTACATTGTCTTGATAACCCGACACAGGTAGTGAAGGTAAATTCTCTCTATAGATACGATAAAGTTGAAATACCCTCTACTAAATTTCATAGCACATGCTTAGATGAATTTGATGACTTTATGGCTAGACAAGAAAGTTTTAATGCTTATGTTGGTAGAGAGTTAAAGAATGATGCTTTCGAGATAGGACGCGTAGGTGATAATCTGGCTAGAGTTAAAGATGAACTTCACCGCGTTAGCAAATATGCTTCTATGGTTGCTACTCAAGCTGAGCAAGTACTCAAAGCTCAAAACGATTTTCTTGATGAATTGAATAATAAAAATGACTTTGCTGTTAGAGTGGCTACTAGAAATGGTAGAATGACTCAGGAACCTTTGTATCCTGAAGGCCACCCTAAGAGAATCGAGCAAGATTCTCATAGAAATAATTTAGAGGCACCTAGTTCTTCTAAGAAGAAGAAGAAGAAAAACGATAGAACCTTACATGCTTCTAGTGAACCTACTGTAGACACACCTGAGAATCCCAATGATATTTCTATTTACGATCTTTGAAAGCAATCAAGGCGATGAACATGAACCTAGTAATAATGTTAATTATAATGTTCATGTTGATGCTCAACCTAGAAAAGATAATGATGTAGAGATTGAACCTCCTGTTGATCTTGATAACCCACAATCAAAGAATCAACGTTATGATAAGAGAGATTTTTTTGCTAGGCAGCACGGTAAAGAAAGAGAACCATGGGTTCAGAAACCCATGCCCTTTCCTCCTAAACCATCCAAGTCAAAGGATGATGAGGATTTTGAGCGCTTTACTAAAATGATTAGACCTATTTTCTTACGTATGCGCTTAACTGATATGCTTAAAGCAAATCCTTATGCTAAATATATGAAGGATATCATCACAAATAAAAGAAAGATATCGGAAGCTGAAATTTCCACCATGCTTGCTAATTACACTTTTAAGGGCGGAATACCAAAAAAACTTGGAGATCCGGGTGTACCAACTATACCATGCTCCATTAAAAGAAATGATGTTAGAACTGCTTTATGTGATCTTGGAGCCGGTGTTAGTGTTATGCCTCTCTCTTTATATCGTATACTTGAATTGAATAAGTGAACACCTACTGAAATATCTTTGCAAATGGCTGATAAATCAACTGCTATACCTGCCGATATTTGTGAGGATGTCCCTGTTGTGGTTGCAAATGTCACTATCTTAACGGACTTTGTTATTCTTGATATTCCCGAGGACGATAGTATGTCTATTATCCTTGGTAGACCTTTTCTTAATGCTGCAGGGGCTGCTATTGATTGCAACAAAGGCAATGTCACTTTTCATGTTAATGGTAATGAGCATACGGTACACTTTCCAAGGAAACAATCTCAAGTTCATAGCATCAATTCTATTGAAAAAGTTCCAACTATCATTTTTGGAGGTTTTGAATTTCCTCTCCCTACTGTCAAGAAAAAGTATGATATTCTTATTGTTGGGGATTTTCATATCCCCGTTGAGGTAACTTAGTGTTATTCGAAATTTCTCCGGTTCCGTGTTATTCAGAATGAGTTATTTAACAAGACTTGATCAACCTTGTTAGTGGATTCATTTTGAAGATCACGAGATGGATGAAACTAGAAGGCACAACCTTCTGTACCCTCCTTTTACTTTCTGTTAATTAGAATAAATAAAGAAAAAAAACAGTATTATCTGTCCGTTTTCTGATTTATCCGTGCAATAAAAAAATAGTCCGAAAATAAAAGTGCTCCAAATGCCCTGCAAATTTAGTATGATTTTTCTGGAATATTTGAGGATTTTAGGCACTGAAAACACTGCAGGAGGGCCAAGCACCACGCCACGAGAGAGGAGGGCGCCCCCCCCCCCCCCTATAGGGCGCGCCCCCTGTCTCGTGGGCCCCTTGTGATTCCCTCCACTTATGCCAGCACCCACACACTTCATCTTCTACCCAAAAAAATCCCCATCCAGCTCAAGCCCGAGTTCTAGCTCGTTTTGCTGCGATTTTCGATCTCTTAGCTCAAAGCTCCATTCGCAAAACTGCTTTGGGAGATTGTTGCTTGGTATGTGACTCCTCCGTTGGTCCGATTAGTTTTTGTTCTAGTGCTTTATTCATTGCAAATCCTTGCTGCCTTGGTGACCATGTTCTTGAGCTTGCTTGTTAAATTTTTGAGGTCCCAAGCAATTCCAATGCATGGTATAGGCTCTAGGCACTTGTAGGAGTAGTTGCTATCAATCTTGTTTAGTTTTATCTACTTTTATTTTGAAGTTACTAAAATTTCAGAATTTTTTCAGAAAATGTTAAGGAGGTTCTTTAAAGGCTCTTCTAGCCAAAGCTCTAAGGAAAAACAAGACAAAGAGAAGGAAAAACCCAAGTATAATCTTCCTCGCTTAGCGGAAGTACGGTCATGTGAATGGCCATGTGAGGATTTCTTGAAGGAAGCCGGAATTCATGAAGACTTTTATCCTTTAGTCGGGACTGCAGGCCTCACCGGTTTCATGAACGACCAAATCGATCAGTATCTCTTACTTACCAATACTTTCGTGCAAAGCTTTTATTATTATCCTAAGAAGTCACCGCCTGCAGTATCATTTCATTTATATGACGAGTTCAAAGAAATGTCTTTACGTCATTTTTGCGCGGTATGTAGGATACCTTATGAGGGAGAATTAGAGGAACCCCATCGTGAAGATGTGGCTGGCTTTGTTGATATTATCGCTGTAGAGGAGCCAAAGAAGGGTTCCGAAGCAAAAGTCTCTAGCATACACTTTCCTGTTTTATGCTACTTTGCCATATTCGCTAGTAGATGCTTGATTGGTCGTGGGAATAGTGGAAACTTGAGTGTTCCTCATATTATCATGCTTCAACATGCTTTGCTTGGAGACAATAGTTTTAATATGGGTTACGTCATTGCTAAACGGCTAGCCCTGAATCGTACAAAAGGCCCCATATTTGGAGGTATCTATGCTGCACGTCTTGCTAGACATTTTCAGATACCCATTAGGCACCATGAGGAAAAGGAGACAATATTGCCTCCTCACATTCTAGATTACAAGAGCATGGTAGCACATAAGTTTATTGTTGACAACAAAGATAGGATACTCTTGTATAAACTTAGATTCAATAAGAAACACTTTGAGATTATTATTTTGCCTGCGCCTCTGTTGTTTGATTTGCTTGCAAAAAAATTTCTCGTTACACCGGAGGCGGTGAACAATCATCTAGCTCAAGCTTTTACTCCAGAACCTGAACCTGAACCGGAACCTGGACTGGACCCTTATCGCGCATCATCTGTCAAGTGGGATCCGGAGATGACCAGCCAGTATTATCCTGATTATACCTCTCCTTACACCGGATAGAGTAGCGGCGGTCCTTGGTATTAAACCAACTTAGGACAAAAGCCTAAGCTTGGGGGAGTACGTATTTCTCACCGACTTTACATTCATGTTCACACACTAGTCGTCGATGCTCATACTCTTTCATTGTATTATCCATGCTAGTTTAAATTTGTTTTTCTAGTTTTCTTCTTGTGTGTTTGATAAACCTTAAGAAAAACCAAAAAATTAGTTAGCTTAATTTCCTTGCTTGCAGTAGAAATTAAAATGAAAACCCAAAAAGATTTCTCGTTCTTCTTTTACTTTTTGGGAGCTTTCCCGTGTAATAGTTTTATTTTCTTTTCTTTCTTCTGGGGGTCGAGAAGTGTTGGTGTAGGAACGACACCTATGGGATCACATGAATCCCTACTACGGTTGCGGGGCCCGGGGGTCGTGAGAAGAGCGGATCAAACAGATAGCACACGGTCTCTTTATCCAGGTTCGGGCCGCGAGGATGCTATAACCCTACTCCTGCTTTGGTGGTTTGTTTATGGAAAAAGTCCAAAACAAACCTTAAACTTGTAGATGAAAGCTAAATGGAACCCTGAACTTGTAATCCCGGAAATTGGCACAACGAACTCTTCGATCCCGGTCTATTTTGGACCTTCAAAGCGTTTCCAAACAGGGATTAGCGACGGGGCAGATCGAATCCTGGCATTGTTGTGTGCGTTCGTTATTGGGCCGGCCCAACAGAGACAGAACAAGTTTTTTTTTTGTTTTCGCTTTTTGAGGGACTTATTTTTTCATAGAACGCGAAGTAAAAATACCGAAAGGGTACGGTCGCAACTGATCTGGGCAAATAGATGCGAGGTAATTTTTTTCAGAAACACATAAAGTAAAAAACACACAAAAAAGAGACAAACAAGGATTCGAACTTGCAACCTAACGCTGCTAAATTGCTCCAACTAACCACTACAGTAATTTATCATTGATGTTATGATGTGACGCCTAAATATTTAAACCACAGAGGGCAGCGTTGAGATTTGAATCATTTTTTGAAGGGCAAACAAATATTGAAAACGTCAAGGCCCGAACAATCTTTGAAATATCCGTTCCTTAAGTGGGAACACTTCTAGAAAATTCTGAATAGTTTTTAAAAATACGAACATTTATTTAAAAACAACCAATTTTGAAAAAGTGAACACCATTTGAAACATATATATTTTTTCAATATGGGAACAAATTTACAAACCTGATTTTTGTAAAAATTAAACAATTGTAAGAAAATGTTAGTATAATTTTATGAAATCTTTATTGTCATTAAGAAAATGTAATACACGATTTGGCAAAATGTCACCGTGTCACATTTAAAAAATAATAATTTCGTGAATTATTTAAGTAGAAAACTATTATTGGTATTTAAAAATTGTTCAATTTTTTTTCAGGAACGCTTCTATCAGTTTTTGAATATATGAACGCTTCTAACAGTATTTTAATGCGACACACTATTTATAATCACTAGGAGCCATCAGTGCTATTGTTGCAGTTTGTGCTAGTACGTTTTCCTGACATCGAGTCTCCTTACGCGAAACTTAATTTTGCAGCTGCTTATATTTTTTGTTGAAAAAAAAACTACAGAGTAGAGTAAGCGAGCGACTGTGCTCTTATTTTTGTGGCTGCTTGTATTTTTTGTTGAAAACAAATTTAGAAATCAGCTGGAAGATTATTTGATACGGATTATGCGGGTAGATATGATAAAAAATAGCACCATATATCAATCAAATAAGACACTGAAATTACAGAGTAGAGCAAGCGAGCGACTGTGCTAATGGGCTGGCACAATTTGTCCTAATGTCCAACCAGCCCTTGCCACGTCAGCAAATCCCAGCTAAATACCGTCAAGGTTTAAAATAGACAGGGATTAGAAAGTTCGGTGTGCTAATTTCCGGGATTACATGTTTAGGGTTCGATTTAGCTTGCGCCTACAAGTTCAAGGTTTGTTTTGGACTTTTTCCTTTGTTTATCTGTGTTCTTAACCTAGCAAAGGGGCGTGAGGAGCCCAAAAAGCCGAATCCTCCTCCTGGTCGCCTTGGGCCTCCTTTTATAGGGAAAGGGGTTGCCACAGTGGCACACAGGAGTGGAAAGGGTACAGTGATGCGAGTTTATCCCTCGCATTACATGACAAGGCACCATTAATGCGTCTTGCTTAGGTGTCCTTGCTTTATCGGGGACGGGGGAGAACCCAGCCTCGTCCGTCGCCGCTCCCTTTCGTGTTGGCACGCGCCCTGGCCAGCGGTGCCCGTGGTGCCATGTAGGCAGGCAGGCAGCTGAGGTGGCGCAATGGTGGGTCTCCACGAAGATCCGCTTGCCGCCACGCAGGTGCCTGCCCAACTGGTTGGGTCGGCAACTGCATGCGAATGGCGGTGAAGGTTTGATTGGCGTGGGCCCGATGGTGGCCCTACGGGTGCCCTTGGCGAGGGCCTCGTCGTAGCCCCGGCAAGGGTCTTGCCGTGGCACCTGCTGTCATCCCCGGCAAGGTTCTTGCCGGCGGCCTTGTGGTCCTCCTTGGCTGGGATCCCGCCAAGGGTCGTCGTCTTCTATAGTTTGTATCTAATCTTGAATGTCTTCACAAAGATCTGCATGCCACCACGGGGATGTCTCCCGAATCCTTGCCCCATGGGGGCAGTGGACTCAAGGGTGATTCGCTCCCTAGGTGTGGGACGAGCTGCCATGGCAAGGGTCTTGTCGGGTTTGCTAAAAACTGCTCCCCGGCAAATGTCTTGCCAGGGGAGTCTGCTCCTTCCCCTTTGCTCTTTGTGGTCTTGGTCTTGGCGTTGTTCTGTTCCTCTTGAGCTTTGGCCTTACCTTGGCTCACCTCCCTCGCCTTGCTCAGTGTGGCGGTGTCCGTGGCTCAGACTGCCCGTGCATAGTTATAGGGGTACAAAAAGCATACCCCTCTTTTTGTACACCGACAGGAGCCCCCGGGCCTGGGCCACACGTAAGCGCAATCACGTCGTCGGGCTAGGCCCAAAAACGGTGCGCGGGCAGGCGGGGTAGTTTTTACCGCGGTAAGTCTTTTCTCGTGCTGCGTTTCCCATGCCTCCCCCGCGTGGCTCAGCATGGGGAGGCGTGCGTGACGTGGGCGGCATGCGTGGGGCTGAGCTCCGCGCGCATGCGTCACGTCATAGTAAAAGGGGGCGGTTCGCGCCTTCCCCATAAACGGAGGGAGGCGTGGAGGCGCGGCCCATTTACTGAACGGGGCCGGGGCGTGGTCTTCAAGGCGTCCACTCCCCACGATCACGATCACGTGGTGGGGAGAGGTTGCCTCACCCGTCCCCTCGGTCCCGCATGCCCGCCACGTGGTTCTCATGCGTTTGGGGTTGCGAACGGTGGAGGTGAGAAACCTGGCCGTCGCGGGCCGGGGCAACGGGTTGGTCCCAGTTCCCTGCGCCTTCTGCGTCTTGATTGGCTGAGCGGGGCGGCCGTGCCCCCACCCCGTTCCTTTAAAAGGAGCGAGGGGGGGGGACAGCGTCCCGCACTCTTCCATCTTCTCCTTCCTTCAGCTTCTGCTCCCCCTCCCTCCATCTGCCATGGAGAGAGGGAACCCTCGTTCTGCAACGGTGGCGGCAAGGGTCGCCGCTCGACAATGCGTCCTTCATTCTCCTTCACCTGCGGTGACAAAGCCAGCCGCGAGGGAAAGGTGGAGGGGGCGAGGCCGAGGCGCTCAGGGAAGAGGAGAACGGGGTGGCGCGCCGGTCCCGCCTCCGCCAGTAGTTCCTCCTCCCACGGAGGGCCATGTTGGCGATGATCCTTGCGAGTTCTTCGTCAGGCTGCGCCGGCCACCTCGTCGTCGCCTTCGTCTCCCGACTCCATTCGCGAGCGAGATGGAGCTGGATCCGCCGGAGTCATTGCGGTTACACATGAGATGCTGTTGGATCAGTAGTACGCGAGTTCGCGTCGACTTTCCAGCCCCTCACGTGATGTACCTTGGTCGAGGGTGGAAGACGTTCGCTCATATCCACCACTTGACGACGGGGCTCACTCTCCATTTCAAGCTGATGGAAGGCAGCCTCCTCTCCGTCAAGGTCTTCGGGTGCTTCGGGACTCGGGCAAGGTGCCGCGTAGAGAGCTCTTCTGATAGCGAAGGCTCCTCCTCGAGCGGGAGTGGCGAGGAGGACAGCGGCATCGACGACGAGGGTAGCAGGCGGCAGGATGACGGGTCCGACTAGGTGTCGGGCGCTACTCCGTGTGGCACCGGAGATCCCATCATCCGTGTCGCCGGCTTCCTGAACTTCTCTGGGCTGTTTCCTTGGGCGGCTGGCGTTGGGAGGCTGCGGAAGAGGAAGAGGGCGGGCGGCAAGGCCATCAAATCGGACCACGTGGGCACAGACGCCTTCGACGCGTGCTGACGTCCTGCCGCCTCGTCTTCGAGCTGTGCTTCCGGCGCCGCCATCACCATCCAGCCTTCGGACGGCCACCGAGATGTTCTCTTGGTGCCTTCTGCCAGTCGTAGCTCGTCTGGGCGCCCCTTTTGCCCTTTTCGCCTCCTTGACCTGCCTCCTGAAGAGAGGGGCAAGAGAGGGATTACGGGCACCTTATGTCTTTTTAGTTTGTCAGCCTTCGGGCCTTAGCTGAATTTAAAACTTGTAATCCCATCATTCATGTTTTTCATCCCCTATGGACTGTACCTGAGTGGAATGTTTTTAATGAAAAACGGATGCTTGTCGGGTCATTTGTTTGCGGGTAGAACCCACGACAAGGAGTAAATCCTTGATATCCATAAGATAAACATTTCCTCGCCTGGCAACAGGCCCCGCCGTCTCCCCACTTCGCTCGACCTTTCTCACGCTTTCGGCGGAGGCAGGGATGAGGTGGGTTCAGGCTCCTCGTTTCATCCTTTTGCTGCCGCGACTATGACCAAACCTAGCCCCAAGAACGGGCCCTAGGGCCTAGAGTTTCAGGGGAGCACGGTAGCTTTGGGAAAAAACTAGGTTTCACATATTCTGGTTTGCCGTGGGTGAATCTTTGTACTTGCAGCCCCCGGTAATACTGGCTTGCCGGGGTCTAGATGCTAGTCTGTCCCTCTTTTCTTTTTCATCCTCAAGTGATCCGGCAAGGATATATGTGAGTCCTGCGAACCAAAGAAGACAAAAGGACGGCAAAGAGACGCACACTCGACCTCTAAGCTAGGGGTTAGTCGCTGCTGAGCACTATCAACCCTAACCAAGGACGAGACTTGACCTAGCATGCATGCTATAACTTAGGGCGCCAGCGCTTCATTTATTTATGCTCAGGGTCTGCGCATGGCTTTGTACAAAATGTTTCATGCATCATCGGCAATGCTTGTATAAAAGGTGGTTGGGTTCCTGTCTTTCGTTTTTGCATTTTGTCCATGTCATGCATCATCGGCAATGCATGTAACACCCCGGAAGTAACTTTCCATAATTGTAACTCCAACTCTTGCCATTTTCGGCATTGTGATATGATTTTCCCTTCGTGGTTGGGTTCCTGTCTTTCGTTTTTGCATTTTGTCCATGTCATGCATTTTTTTATCATGTCATCATGTGCATCGCATTTGCATACGTGTTCGTCTCATGATTCCGAGCATTTTTCCCGTTGTCCGTTTTGCAATCCGGCACTCCTATGTTCCCCGGCGTCCCCTTTTATGTTTTTCCGTGAGCGGGTACTAAACGTTCTCGAAATGGACCGAGGTTTGTCAAGTGGCCTTGGTATACCACCGGTAGACCACCTGTCAAGTTTCGGGTCATTTGGAGCTCGTTTGGTACTCCAACGGTTAACCGCACTCTCGCAAAGGCCTGTTTTAAGTTGCAGCCCAACACCCCTTCAAAATATTCCAATAACCCATCTAAGTCACTTCCATGCTCTCCGTCGTCGGATCACGATCGTGTGGGCGAAAACAGCACCTCATTTGGAGCTTCCTAGCTCCTTCTACCTATAAATATGCATCTCCCCCTCCAAAATCCGGATCCCGAAACCTTAGCCCCGCTCCCTCCGCGCGCCGGACACGTCCGGTCCGCGCCGGATGAAACCGCCGCCGCGCCCCGGCCTCTCAGGCGCGTGCCACGGGCCTCCGCGCCCTCGCGCCGCTGGCCCGCTGGCCCAAAGCGAACCCGCCTGCCCGCGCGCGCGCAGCCGCAGCGCTGCCGCGCCGCCGGCCGGCGGGCGAACTCCGCCGCCGCCGCGGATCTCCTCCGGTCGATCGCCGCCCGGCCCCCGAGGTCGCCGGCCGCCTCCGGCCTCCGCCGCCGTCGCCGTCGCCGGTCGCCCGGCCTCGGCCCTCACTGCCACCGGCCCTCGCCGCCGCCCGGCCAAGCCGCTCCGCCACCGGCGCCCCGGCCGCCGCTCCGGTCGCGGCGCCGCCTCCTCCGGCCGGCCCGTCGGCCCTGCCTCCTCTCCTCCCCGGCCCGTGCTCCGGCGAACGGCCGCGCCGCCGGCCGCATCGGGTCCGATCGGATCTAGATCGGGATCCGAAGGGTTGACTTTCTCAGCCCCCAAATTTCGTCTAAGTTTTTATCTCGGTGATTAATTTGTGGCATTTTCAACGCATCATAACTCTGCACCCGTAGCTCCGTTTCGTGCGTATAATATGTCAAAATGTTCATCTCGAAGAGTAGATCATTTCATATCATTGCATCATTTACATTTGAGCTCATCTTGATATCCGAAATTCTGTTAGAAGAGGGCTATGTGATGTTAGTTTCTGTTTCTTAACAGAACATGCACTTTTGTTATTTTTTCTATGATTGATGTGTGCACCCTATGAATTTGATTCCTACATGTGTTTTGTAATATGCCATGCCATTTTTCCAGGAGTGTATGCCATGTATTTTTGTGATCTATGTGGTGACTAGCACAAGCATGCAAAGTAGGCTTCCTGATGTTGCTGATTTCAGCCCTGTTGTGCTGATATTTTGATGCCATGTTAACTTGATGCTACCGAGAGATCCATGCATATTTTAAGATACTTCAGTAAGGATGTTTTGAACATATGGTTATGCTCTATCCATCCATGCCTTTGTTTGCAATTATGGAGTGCCATAGCTTGAGTCAATCGAGCTCTACTTTTGCTACAAAATGTTTCCTGGCAGATTATTTACATGTTATTCAATTTTGCCAAGGTTGTTGTGGTTGATCCGTGTATGCTATGATGTTGTTCTTGCCATGTATGTTTTCTATGCCATGTCTTCTTGATGTATTTATGCTTAGATTATCATGAAAGGCTCTGTAGTGAGTGTTTCGAGCTCTTAAACATGCCTACTTGTTATGTGTTTTTGACATGCCCTGTTGCTGAATCTGTTAACGAAACTTTCCATATTGACATGGGTGTTACTATATTTTCTAATCCCTTTTGGCTGATGGGCAGTAAGGGACTTTTGTTCTATGCTTTGAGTAGATTCATTCCATGCCATGTTTTGCTATTATAAGTTCTTGTAGCATGTTGTTTTCTTGCTCTGAACATTGCTACATGATGCTGTTTATGCCATGTCCAGCCTGATATATTTTTTGCACTTTTGCCATGCTTGTTTGGACCTGTTGTGTTGTGATTTAGCCGTAGCTCAGTGTTCATCTTTTGTCAAGAATCTTGAGTAGATCACTGCCATATACTTTTCTGGTACGTTTGGGTGCAGTAGCTTAATTTCTTGTTGCTTGCTAAGTGGTATCATGCTGTTAATGGCAGATTTGTGCCATTCTTGTTTTGCTTGTCATTTGCAAACCGTGCATCCGATTCCGGTGATCTTTATATCGATTTCAACGAAATCATCTCATCTTTCAGCGGCATACTTGGTTTGCCAAGTTGATGCCTGGTTCATCATTTTCCTTCGGAGCGCGCGATACGCATTGCATATCACATCTCGCATATCATGCCATATATTGCATCATGTTGCTTGTGCATTGCACCGTGATTTATTGTGGTTCCTTTGTTTGTGTTCTTGCTTTGGGTAGAGCCGGGAGACGAGTACGTGAACGAGGAACCTGTTGAGAACGCTTACGAGGATCAAGCTTTCGACAACTCTGAGAACTTTGCAGGCAAGATGACCATACCCTCGAAATCACTTCTATCTGTGCTATGCTAGATGCTCGCTCTTTTGCTATGCCTATGCTGCGATGCCTATCACTTGCTTATCATGCCACCCATATAGCCATGTCAGCCCCTAACCATCCTTTCCTAGCAAACCGTTGATTGGCTATGTTACCGCTTTGCTCAGCCCCTCTTATAGCGTTGCTAGTTGAAGGTGAAGATGAGGTTTGTTCCTTGTTGGAACATGGAGATGTTGTTCCTTGTTGGAACATATTTACTTGTTGGGGATATCACAATATATCTGCTATAATTAATGCATCTATAAACTTGGTAAAGGGTGGAAGGCTCGGCCTTATGCCTGGTGTTTTGTTCCACTCTTGCCGCCCTAGTTTCCGTCATACCGGTGTTATGTTCCTTGATTTCGCGTTCCTTACACGGTTGGGTGATTTATGGGACCCCCTTGACAATTCGCTTTGAATAAGACTCGTCCAGCAAGGCCCAACTTTGGTTTTACCATTTGCCACCTAAGCGTTTTTCCCCCGGGTTTTCGCGAGCCCGAATGTCATCTTTATTTTAACCCCCCCCCCCGGACCAGTGCTCCTTCGAGTGCTGGCCCGAACTAGAGCCCTGTGCAGCGCCCCCTTAAGGAAACTTGAGGTCTGGTTTTGGTTGTATGGACTGCTCATCCGGATGTGCCCTGAGAAGGAGATATGTGCAGCTCCAATCAGGATTTGTCGGCACAATCGGGCGGCTTTGCTGGTCTTGTTTTATTGCCGTCGAAATGTCTTGTAGTCCGGGATTCCGAGATTGATCGGGTCTTCCCGGTAGAAGCAATATCCTCCGTTGACCGTGAGAGCTTATAATGGGCTAAGTTGGGACACCCTGCAGGTATTATCTTTCAAAGCCGTGCCCGCGGTTATGAGGCAGATGGGAATTTGTTAATGTCGGTTGTAGAAAACCGAAGTTGACCTCAATTAAAATACACCTCAATCTGCGTGTGTAACCGTGATGGTCTCTTCTCGGCGGAGTCCGGAAGTGAACACGATGTTGGAGTTATGTCTGACGTAAGTAGTTCAGGATCACTTCTTGATCGCTACTAGCTTCACGATCGTGCTTTGCTTCTCTTCTCGCTCTCTTTTGCGAATGTAGCCACCATATATGCTAGTCGCTTGCTGCAGCTCCACCTTACAACTCTGTCCTTCCTATAAGCTTAAATAGTCATGATCTCGCGGGTGTGAGATTGCTGAGTCCCGTGACTCACAGATTCTACCAAAACAGTTGCAGTGCCGACGATGCGGCAGCAGGTGACACAACCGAGCTCACGTGGGAGTTCGATGAGGAACGTGGTCGTTACTATGTGTATTTTCCGATGATCAGTAGTGGAGCCAGTTGGGACGATCGGGGATCTGTGTAGCATTTGGGGTATCTTCTTTTATTTTGGTTTCAGTAGTAGGACCTTGAGTGTAATCTGAATGATGGATGTTTATTTATGTATTGTGTGAAGTGGCATTGTAAGCCAACTATGTATCTCTTTCCTTATGTATTACATGGGTTGTGTGAAGATTACCTCACTTGCGACATTGCTTTCAATGCGGTTATGCCTCTAAGTCGTGCTTCGACACGTGGGAGATATAGCCGCATCGAGGCGTTGCTAAGTTGGTAATCGAGCCTTCCCGACTTAAGAGCCCCTACTTGATTGTTTGTTTGGCGTTGTTGAGTCTAGAATGGAAAATGTTTTGTGTCTTAGGATTATATATATCGGAGAGTAGGATTCTTTTTACTCCCAGTCCTTCGTCGCTCTGGTGAGGTCTCTGACGAGAAGTTTTGACTCTCCTCTCCTCAAATTTCACTAAAAAATTTTAGGATCACGCTGGTATCTTGGGATCGTTCGATGGTTTTGTGACGAGAACATTGTTCTTGGTGCCTCGACATTTAGGGGTTGTGGCGGTGTCCCGGGAGTTCAGCTCCGAGGTGTTGTCGTCACAATTTTATCGTTGCAGTTCTAGAATACCGAGTTTTGCCGAGATCGAAATCTCTTTTGTGCGCTTGTTGGTGAGATAACCCGATAACTTGAAGATCGGGCGAGCTCGGGAGTATTGCCATGACTCAGATAACGGATGCTTTTCGAAGGTCGAGGTACACGATTTCCGAAGGTTTCTTGGTTATGTGTTGACGGATGGATACAGCTGGATCTAGGTATTGTTAGTTTGGGTGATATATTTTGTGTCCCCTGTATCCCCAACACCAGATTGCATAACCAGAAAGTTTCGGGATTTTATAGGTGGGATTCAAGTAGCTCCTAGCATTTCTTCCCGCAGATATTTGGTTCGTGATTGGGTAATCCTTACCACTTATTTGTTCCAGTCGTACCTTGTTATTTGTTTTTCATCAACCCTTAATCAAGTGGCTTCTCACCTTAATGGACGTGTGATGTTAACTTTGGAATTCATTCGTTCATCCTCGTTCGAATGTTTATTGTGAAGACTATATGTTGCAATTTCTATCCGTTGATTCTACTTGTCTATCTGTCTATCAAGTGCTAACGGATGTCACCCTCTTCAGATGGCTCCATGTAGCGTCGAATCCGGAGCGAAATGATGGGAATCAGTCGAACCCTCCACCTCCACCTCCGCCTCCGGAGGCATGGCAAGCTATCATGGCAGCCACCAATGCCAATGCTCAGATGATTTTGCAACTCTTGCAAGAGCGTACTCAAGGGCAAGGCAGTCAAGGAAATCAAGGTCAAGGCAACAATCAGCCGCACTTTGCTACTCACGGTCAGTTCCTCGCTAATCAGCCGAAGTCTTTCAGTTTCTTTGTCGAGGCCACAGACGCCGACGATTGGCTTGTGGACATCTGCAAACATTTTGAATGTAGCAATGTCAGACCTGAGGACTTTGTCAAGTTTGCATCGTTTCAACTCAAGGACCAAGTTGCTGAATGGTACCAGCAATACAAAGATTCCAGAGGAGGTTGTGTCATTACCTGGGATGAGTTCCGCCGAGACTTCAGAGCTCACCACATTCCGAAAAGTGTTGTTGAGAGCAAGCGTGAGGAGTTCCGCAATCTCAAGCAAGGCAACATGTCTGTGTATCAATACAATATCCAGTTCCAGAAACTCGCTCGCTTTGCTAAGCAAGACGTCCCTGATGAAAAGAGTATGATCTATCAATTCAGAGGTGTTCTCAGAGAAGATCTGCAATTAGCTCTTGTGCTTTTTGAGCCAGAAAAGTATGATGAATTCTACAACATGGCACTGAAGCAAGAAGCTGCCCAGCTCAAATGTGAGGCTTCTAAGAAGAGAATCAGGGATGCAATTCAGTCTTCTTCTTCCTCTCAAGTGGCAGCTAAGCAGCAGAAGTTTTACCTTCCTCCTCCTCCGTTCCGTCAGCCTTATCAGCAGAAGAACTCAGGTGGCCGTGGATCTTCCCACCCACCCAACCCAGGCTATCAGAACAAGTCTAATTCTCAAGCTCCAAGGTCAAATGCTCCTTACCACCGTCCGCTCTCAGAGGTGACTTGCAACAAGTGTCGAGAAGGTCACTATGCGAAGAAGTGCTTCAACCAAAGGCGCCTTCCGCCTCCTCCTCCTGTGAAATCTTCCAGCAATGCAGTGGTCAAGCATAATCCCAAGTCTGCAAAGGTGAACATGATGAATGCAGCTCAAGCAGAGGAATCTTCTGATGTGATAATGGGTAATCTCTCGATTAATGATATTCTGCAAAAGTCTTATTTGATCTTTGGTGCATCGCATTCTTTCATCTCAAGACCTTTTGTGGCTATGCATGATTTGGTTACTCAAGTTTTGCCAAGACCTTTGTCTATTGTTTCTCCGGCTAAGGAGATGACTTCTCGAGTTTTGGTTCCGAATGTCGATATCAAGATGGGCGACTATAGATTTCTGGCTAAACCATTTGTCCTTGGTGACTCGGATATTGATCTTATTCTCGGGATGGACTGGCTTTCTCAGCACAAAGCTCAGCTTGATTGTGCTGCCAGGGAAATTCAATTGACTCACTCTTCTAATGATGTGATCATCTATGCGCTCGTGATGAAACCATTGGTTGTTTTCTCTCAATGAGAAGGGCGAATTGGATGCTATCTCTCGATTCCGATCGTTTGTGAGTACCAAGATGTCTTTCGTAAGAGCTTCCGGGTATGCCTCCTCATCGGCCGATTGAATTAGTTATCGATCTTGAGCACAGCACGAACCCGCTTGCAAGCGTCCATACAAGCTTGGACCGATGAGCTGAAGGAATTGAAGAAGCAGCTCGATGAACAAGAGCGTCTGGGTTTGATCGGACCGAGTTCATCTCCTTGGGGTTGTGGTGTTCTTTTGTCCGGAAGAAGGATGGCACGGACCGACTTTGCGTCGATTACCGTCCATTGAATAAGAAGACAATCAAGAACAAGTATCCACTTCCCAACATCAATGAGCTTTTTGAGCAACTCAAAGGTGCTAAAGTGTTCTCCAAGCTTGACCTCGTATGGGTTATCATCAGATTCGCATTCGTGAACAAGATATTCCCAAGACAGCATTCGAACAAGCTTTGGTTCTTATGAATATCTTGTCATGTCTTTCGCCTTGTCAATGCTCCTCCAACATTCTCTCGGATGATGAACTTCATCTTCAACCCCTACACCAATGAATTCGTCTTGGTCTATCTTGATGATATTTTGGTCTTCTCCAAGAATAAGAAGGATCATGCCAAACATTTGCGATTGGTGCTAGACAAGCTCAGAGAGTATCAATTCTATGCGAAGTTCTCCAAATGTGAATTTTGGCTTGATAAAGTGCTTTATCTTGGTCATATCATCTCCGGCAAGGGCATCGCTGTTAATCCCGAGAAGGTGTCCACAGTTGTGAATTGGGAACCTCCTCAGAATGTCAAGCAGCTCCGCAGTTTTCTTGGTCTTGCAAGCTATTGCCGAAGATTCGTTGAGAACTTCTCCATGATTGTAAAGCCTCTTTCCAACCTCCTCCAGAAGCATGTGAAGTATGTCTGGTCTCCTGAGTGTGACGTTGCTTTCAATACTCTCAAAGAGAAACTCGTCACAACTCCTGTCTTGACTCCTCCTGATGAATCCAAGCCATTTGAAGTTTTCTGTGATGCTTCTCTTCAAGGTCTCGGTTCTGTGTTAATGCAAGAGAAGAGAGCTGTGGCCTATACCTCTCGTCAGCTGAAGCCCAACGAAAAGAACTACCCCACTCACGATCTTGAGTTGGCGGCAGTTGTCCATGCATTGATAACATGGAGACATCTCTTGTTGGGAAGGAAAGTGGACATATTCACCGATCACAAGAGCCTCAAGTATATCTTCACTCAACCCAACCTCAACCTCAGGCAGACTCGATGGGTCGAAATGATTCAAGAGTACAACCCAAGTATTGAATATACTCCGGGCAAGGCCAATGTCATTGCAGATGCTTTGAGCAGGAAGGCTTATTGCAACAGTTTAATCCTCAAGCCCTTCCAACCGGATCTCTGAAGCTTTCCATAAGCTGAATCTTCAAGTTGTTCCTCAAGGCTTTCTTGCCAACCTCATAGTCTCTCCTACTTTGGAAGATCAGATTCGTGAGGCTCAACTCCTGGATACCATGGTGAAAAAGGTGAAACGTTGTATCGACAAGGGCATTTCCAAGTACAAGTGCTTCCACATTGATGACAAAGATACTCTTTTCTTTGAGGACCGGATTGTGGTTCCAAAGGGTGATCTACGTAAAGTCGTTATGAACGAGGCTCACAATTCGCTTCTATCCATTCATCCTGGAAGTACGAAGATGTACCATGACCTCAAGCAGTCGTATTGGTGGACTCGAATGAAGCGAGAAATTGCTCAATTCGTGAATGAATGTGATGTCTGCAGAAGAGTGAAAGCAGAACACCAACGACCAGCTGGTCTCCTCCAACCTCTTTCTATTCCAGAATGGAAGTTTGACCATATTGAAATGGACTTCGTGACTGGTTTTCCAAAGTCCAAGCGTGGAAATGATGCCATCTTCGTTGTCATTGACAAGCTTACTAAAGTGGCTCATTTTCTTCCAATCAAAGAGTCTATCACAGCAGCTCAGTTGGCAGAGCTATACACCTCCAGGATTGTCTCCTTGCACGGCATTCCACAAGTGATCTCTTCAGACCGTGGCAGCATCTTTACCTCCAAGTTCTGGGATTCTTTTCAGATGGCCATGGGCACCAACATTCGTTTCAGCACAGCTTTCCATCCTCAAACAAGTGGCCAAGTCGAGCGAGTTAATCAAATCCTTGAAGATATGCTCAGGGCTTGTGTCATTTCTTTCGGTATGAAGTGGGAAGATTGTCTTCCATATGCCGAGTTCTCCTACAACAACAGCTTCCAAGCGAGTTGGGCAAGGCCCCATTCGAAATTATCTATGGCGAAAGTACCGTACTCCTCTCAATTGGTGCGAGACAGGTGAGCGCCAACTTCTTGGCAACGACTTGATCACGAAGCGAAGAAATGTGCAAAGTCATTCGTGAGAATCTCAAAGCCGCGCAATCGCGCGGAAGAGCTATTATGATGATAAGCACCGTGATGTGGCTTTTGAAATCGGAGACCATGTCTACCTCGCGTCTCTCCAATGAAAGGCACTCGCCGCCCGGTATCAAAGGGAAGCTTGCCCCTAGATCGTGGGTCCTTTCAAGATCATTGGCAAAAGAGGCGATCTCGCCTATCAACTTGAGCTTCCATCCAACTTTGCAAGCGCACGATGTGTTCCACGTGTCACAGCTTCGCAAGTGCTTCAAGACTCTGAACGCACTATCAACTTCAAGAAATTGACCTTCAAGAAGATCTCTTATCATGAGCACCCGTTGTTATTCTTGAAGAAACCGAGCGCAAGACTCGCAACAAGTCAATCAAATTCCTGAAAGTGAAGTGGTCACACCATTCCGACCGAGAAGCCACCTGGGAGTGCGAGGATCACCTCCATTCTGAATATCCGGAGTTCTTTCAGTCCTAGATCTCGGGACGAGATCCTATTGTAGTGGTGGAGTGTTGTAACACCCCGGAAGTAACTTTCCATAATTGTAACTCCAACTCCTGCCATTTTCGGCATTGTGATATGATTTTCCCTTCATGGTTGAGTTCTTGCCTTCCATTTTTGCATTTTGTCCATGTCATGCATTTTTTTATCATGTCATCATGTGCATCGCATTTGCATACATGTTCGTCTCATGATTCCGAGCATTTTTCCCGTTGTCCGTTTTGCAATCCGGCACTCCTATGTTCCCCGGCGTCCCCTTTTACGTTTTTCCGTGAGCGGGTACTAAACGTTCTCGGAATGGACCGAGGTTTGTCAAGTGGCCTTAGTATACCACCGGTAGACCACCTGTCAAGTTTCGGGTCATTTGGATCTCGTTTGGTACTCCAACTGTTAACCGCACTCTCGCAAAGGCCTCTTTTAAGTTGCAGCCCAACACCCCTTCAAAATAGTCCAATAACCCATCTAAGTCACTTCCATGCTCTCCATCGTCGGATCATGATCGTGTGGGCGAAAACCGCACCTCATTTGGAGCTTCCTAGCTCCTTCTACCTATAAATATGCATCTCCCCCTCCAAAATCCGGATCCCGAAACCCTAGCCCCGCTCCCTCCATGGCCGGACGAAACCGCCGCCAGCGGCCGGCCTCTCAGCGGCGCCACGTGGCCCTCCGCCGCCCCGCCGCCGCCCGGCTGGCCCCAGGCGGGGAACCCGCCCGCTCAGCGCGCCGCGGCCGCCGAACTCCGCCGCGCCATGGATCTCCTCCGCCGGCCGCCGCCCGGCCCTGAGGTCGCTGCCGCGCCTCCGCCGCCTCCGCTGCCGTCGCCGTCGCCGTCGCGCTGCCTCGGCCTCACTGCCACCGCCCTTGCCGCCGCCGCGACAGCCGCCCGCCACCGGCGCCCGCCGCCCGCTCGGTCGCCGCGCCGCCTCCTCCGGCCGGCCCGTCGGCCCGCCTCCTCTCCTCCCCGGCCCGTGCTCCGGCGAGCGGCCGCGCCGCCGGCCGCATCGGGTCCGATCGGATCTAGATCGGGATCCGAAGGGTTGACTTTCTCAGCCCCCAAATTTCGTCTAAGTTTTTATCTCGGTGATTAATTTGTGGCATTTTCAACGCATCATAACCCTGCACTCGTAGCTCCGTTTCGTGCGTGTAATATGTCAAAATGTTCGCCTCGTACAGTAGATCATTTCAAATCATTGCATCATTTTCATTAGATCTCATCTTGATGCCCGAAATGCTGTTAGAAGAAGGCTATGTGATGTTAGTTTCTGTTTCTTAACAGAACATGCACTTTTGTTATTTTTGCTATGATTGATGTGTGCACCCTATGAATTTGAGTCCTACATGTGTTTTATAATATGCCATGCCATTTTTACAGGAGTGTATGCCATGCATTTTTTTGATCTATGTGGTGACTAGCACAAGCATGCAAAGTAGGCTTCCTGATGTTGCTGATTTCAGCCCTGTTGTGCTGATATTTTGATGCCATGTTAACTTGATGCTACCGAGAGATCCATGCATATTTTGAGATACTTCATTAAGGATGTTTTGAAATAATGGTTATGCTCTATCCATCCATGCCTTTGTTTGCAAATAATGGAGTGCCATAGCTTGAGTCAATCGAGCTCTACTTTTGCTACAAAATGTTTCTTGGCAGATTGTTTACATGTTATTCAATTTTGCCAAGGTTGTGGTGGGTTATCCGTGTATGCTATCATGTTGTTATTGCCATGTATGTCTTCTATGCCATGTCTTCTTGATGTATGTATGCTTAGATTATCATGAAAGGCTCTGTAGTACGTGCTTCGAGCTCTTAAACATGCCTACTTGTTATCTGTTTTTGACATGCCCTGTTGCTGAATCTGTTAACGAAACTTGCCATATTGACATGGGTGTTACTATATTTTCTGATCCCTTTTGGCTGATGGGAAGAAAGGGACTTTTGTTCTATGCTTTGATTAGATTCATGCCATGCCATGTTTTGCTATTATAAGTTCCTGTAGCATGTTGTTTTCTTGCTCTGAACATTGCTATCTGATGCTGTTTATGCCATGTCCAGCCTGATATATTTTTTGCACTTTATCCATGCTTGTTTGGACCTGTTGTGTTGTGATTTAGCCGTAGCTCAGTGTTCATCTTTTGTCAAGCATCTGGAGTAGATCACTGCCATATACTTTGTTGGTACGTTTGGGTGCAGTAGCTTAATTTATTGTTGCTTGCTAAGTGGTATCATGCTGTTAATGGCAGATTTGTGCCATTCTTGTTTTGCTTGTCATTTGCAAACCGTGCATCCGATTCCGCTGATCTTTATATCGATTTCAAGCGAAATCATCTCAACTTTCCAGCGGCATACTTGGTTTGCCAAGTTGATGCCTGGTTCATCATTTTTCCTTCCGGAGCGCGCATACGCATTGCATATCACATCTCGCATATCATGTCATATATTGCATCATGTTGCTTGTGCATTGCACCGTGATTTTTTGTGGTTCCTTTATTTGTGTTCTTGATTTGGGTAGAGCCGGAGGCGAGTGCGTGAGCGAGGAACCTGTTGAGAAGCGCTTACGAGGATCAAGCTTTCGACAACTCGAGAACTTTCTTTGGCAAGATGACCATACCCTCGAAATCACTTCTATCTTTGCTATGCTAGATGCTCGCTCTTTTGCTATGCCTATGCTGCGATGCCTATCACTTGCTTATCATGCCACCCATATTGCCATGTCAGCCCCTAACCATCCTTTCCTAGCAAACCGTTGATTAGCTATGTTACCGCTTTGCTCAGCCCCTCTTATAGCGTTGCTAGTTGCAGGTGAAGATGAGGTTTGTTCCTTCTTGGAACATGGAGATGTTGTTCCTTGTTGGAACATATTTACTTGTTGGGGATATCACAATATATCTGCTATAATTAATGCATCTATATACTTGGTAAAGGGTGGAAGGCTCGGCCTTATGCCTGGTGTTTTGTTCGACTCTTGCAGCCCTAGTTTCCGTCATACCGGTGTTATGTTCCTTGATTTCGCGTTCCTTACACGGTTGGGTGATTTATGGGACCCCCTTGACAGTTCGCTTTGAATAAGACTCGTCCAGCAAGGCCCAACTTTGGTTTTACCATTTGCCACCTAAGCCTTTTTCCCCCAGGTTTTCGCGAGCCCGAGTGTCATCTTTATTTTAACCCCCCCCACTCCCCCGAAACCAGTGCTCCTTCGAGTGCTGGCCCGAACTAGAGCCCTATGCAGCGCCCCCTCAAGGAAACTTGAGGTCTGGTTTTAGTCGTATGGACTGCTCATCCGGATGTGCCCTGAGAACGAGATATGTGCAGCTCCTATCGGGATTTGTCGGCACAATCGGGCGGCTTTGCTGGTCTTGTTTTATTGCCGCCGAAATGTCTTGTAGTCCGGGATTCGAGATTGATCGGGTCTTCGGTAGAAGGAATATCCTTCGTTGACCGTGAGAGCTTATAATGGGCTAAGTTGGGACACCCTGCAGGTATTATCTTTCAAAGCCGTGCCCGCGTTTATGAGGCAGATGGGAATTTGTTAATGTCTGGTTGTAGAAAACCCGAAGTTGACCTCAATTAAAATACACCTCAACTGCGTGTGTAACCGTGATGGTCTCTTCTCGGCGGAGTCCGGAAGTGAACACGATGTTGGAGTTATGTCGGCGTAAGTAGTCGGGATCACTTCTTGATCGCTACTAGCTTCACGACCGTGCTTTGCTTCTCTTCTCGCTCTCTTTTGCGAATATAGCCACCATATATGCTAGTCGCTTGCTGCAGCTCCACCTTACAACTCTGTCCTTCCTATAAGCTTAAATAGTCTTGATCTCGCTGGTGTGAGATTGCTGAGTCCCGTGACTAACAGATTCTACCAAAACAGTTGCGGTGCCGGCGATGCGGTCAGGTGACACAACCGAGCTCAAGTGGGAGTTCGATGAGGAACGTGGTCGTTACTATGTGTCTTTTCCGATGATCGAGAGTGGAGCCAGTTGGGACGATCGGGGATCTGAGTAGCATTTGGGGTATCTTCTTTTATTTTGGTTCCGTAGTCGGACCTTGAGTGTAATCTTAATGATGGATGTTTATTTATGTATTGTGTGAAGTGGCGACTGTAAGCCAACTATGTATCTCTTTCCCTTATGTATTACATGGGTTGTGTGAAGATTACCTCACTTGCGACATTGCTTTCAATGCGGTTATGCCTCTAAGTCGTGCTTCGACACGTGGGAGATATAGCCGCATCGAGGGCGTTACACGGCAAGCCGCGCCTTACGGGTAAAACTTGCCAAGATGCTCAATGTTCCAGGAGTTTCTCACTGGAACAGCATCTTCGATATCCAGGCGGATTGCGCCGGGCCTGGTGACTCGTATTACCCGATAAGGGCCTTCCCACTTTGGCGTCAACTTGTTGGAATTCTTGGCCGATTGAACGCGGCGAAGGACAAGGTCGCCTTCCACAAGGCTTCGGGCATGAACCTTGCGGCTATGTAGCAGCGCAAGGCTTGCTGGTAGCGTGCTGCTCTCAAAGTCGCCCGAAGACGATCTTCCTCAAGGAGCACTGCGTCATCTTTCCGCAGTTGCTCTTGCTCGAGCTCGTCATAAGCGAGCACTCGAGGTGACCCGTATATGAGTTCGATGGGGAGAATCGCTTACGCCCGTATACCAGGGCAAAAGGTGTCTGGCCGGTGGCTTGACTTGGCGTCGTCCTGATCGACCAAAGAACCGTTGGCAACTCATCAATCCAGCGCCTTCCACTCTTGTGCAGCCTGTCAAAGGTCTTGGTCCTTAATCCTCGTAGTACTTCAGCATTTGCCCTCTCATCTTGACCATTGCTTCGCGGGTGCGCAACGGAAGCGAAACAGACTCTGCTGCGGAGGTCTTGGGTATATTGCATGAAGGTCCGGCTTGTGAACTGTGTGCCGTTGTCGGTGATAACCCTGTTGGGTACCCCAAAACGGCACACTAGTCCCTTGAAGAACTTGACCGCTGACTGAGCTGTGACCTTCCTCACTGCCTCCACCTCCGGCCACTTTGTGAACTTGTCGATGGCAACGTACAAGTACTCAAAGCCCCCGGCGGCGCGGGGGAAAGGTCCCAGTGTGTCGAGCCCCCAGAGCGAGAAGGGCCAGGAGAGAGGAATGGTTTGAAGGCCTTGAGCTGCCTGATGAAGCTTCTTTGAATGGAACTGACACGCTTCACACTGGTGACTAGTGTCGCCAGATCATCTGGAGGCGGTGGGCCAGAAGAAGCCTTGCCGAAATGCCTTGCCGTTAAGGGCCCTTGACCCAATGTGGGATCCACATATGCCTCCGTGTATCTCTGCCAACAGCTCCAGTCCTTCCTCCCGAGGGATACACTTCAATTTCACACCGTTCGGCCTCTTTCTGTACAGAACGTCATCGACGATCTGGTACATGGTAGAGCAACGGGCTACTTTTTCCGCTTCTTCCTGCTTCTCAGGAAGTTCCCCTGTTTGGAGGAATCAGACGGTAGGCTGTGCCCACGCCGGAGCCTGGGGCTGGACGGCGAGGACTAAGGGCATCTCCTCCGCTATAGGGGTGGCTTCCTCGACGGCAAGAGCTTGACGCTCCGCCGGAGCCAGTCTTCCCGTGGTGGGCTCAGTATCCCCGGCAACATCCTTGCCGGCGGCTCCGGGGAGCTCGGCGGGAAAGTACTTGCAGGGCCCTGATTTCCTCCTCTTATTCTGCTCTGTTGATGGATCAACGGATGGCTGAGTTAGCTGAAGCACACAGGTACCTGGTTCCACAGGTAGCTTGAGGGCAGCACGTTTTGACAGGTAGTCAGCGATATCATTCTCCGCTCGGGGAACGTGTTCAGCCTATATCCCGTCGAAACGCTCTTCCAGCTTTCTCACTTCGTCGACGTAGGCCTTCATCAACGGTGTCGGTGTCAAAACCGGCGGATCTTGGGTAGGGGGTCCCGAACTGTGTGTCTAGGCGGATGGTAACAGGAGACAAGGTACACGATGTTTTTACCCAGGTTCGGGCCCTCTCGATGGAGGTAATACCCTACTCCTGCTTGATTAATATTGATGATATGGGTAGTACAAGAGTAGATCTACCACGAGATCTAGGAGGCTAAACCCTAGAAGCTAGCCTATGGTATGATTGTTGTTTATTGTGTATGTGTCGACTAGCCTGGCCCTGGTTTATATAATGCACCAGAGGCCTAGGATAACAAGAGTCCTAGACGAATACACCGGTGGGGGATGAGTCCTTGTCTTGATCACCAAGTCTTGTGGAATCTTCCTTGTATGCGGCACCTGTCCGGACTAGCCCATGAATATGCGGCCCTGGGGGTCCTCGACCCAATCTAACCGATTGGGGGACGACGTGGTGAGTACCCCCTAGTACAGGACACCGTCAGTAGCCCCCTGAACCAGTCTTCAAGTTAGGGGCGCTCCTCAATTCTTCCAAACTGTTCTTCATCTTCTGTTGCCGGTCTTGAAAACTGGTTCAACAAATCTTCTCATCTTCGATCTTGAGGATCGCCGAAATGCATTCGGCGAGTTTATACGTCGGGTATCCGAGGAGCCCCTTTAAGTTTCCGGCCTTTATCAATGCCTTGTTATTTTTATGCCACACCTCGGGTTTGCAGTTGTTCCCGGGCGGCAGCGTCCTCTTGCGTCCGAGCTCCAACGCTGAACTGCATTCGAGGTATCTTTTGCAGCCGAGCACGAATGCCGGACCGCTTCCTAGCTCTAACGCCAGAATGTATTCGAGCTCCAACGCCGGACTATATCCGAGCTCCAACGCCGGACTATGTGTCCGAGCTCCAACGCCGGACTATGTATCCGAGCTCCAACGCTGGACTCTATCCGAGGTGTCATAAATCACCTTGGTTCAAAGAAGTTTGAAGGAGTTTAGCCGAGCTTAATGCCGTAAATGCCCTCTCAGGAGCCAGCCACATGCATCCGAACTATATGCCGAATTGCTTCCGAGGTGGTGCGCCACCCCGAACATGGGCTGATTTTTGGTCAATATTTTTTATTGTTGCAATTTATTCTCTGACGTGATATATAGCCAGTAGCCCTCAAGGTGTGTATCGGTCTAAAACCCGAGATGCACCTGAAGGATGACATAAGACCGCTGATCCCAGTAACCGCTGAGACTCAGGTTGATTTGCAAAATCGGCCTGAGGATCAAGTCCTAGCTCGGCAGAATACTTCGGGACGCAAAAAGCGGCGTGCTCAGACCTCGAGACTCAGGTTGGGTGCGGCCGACCAACCTGAGGATCAAAATCTCCTCGGAAACTGTATTGCACTTAAAATTTTCCGCATAGAATAAGCTATGCAGTAGCCCCCGAGACACTGGTCAGGTGGCAACACCAGATCAGGGGATCAATGTGCCCCTTTAATATTTGTAAATAATAAGCCCGATGCCCAGTAGCCCCCGAGCCTTAATGCGGGCACGGGTGGCCGAATTAAGGATTGATATCCATAGTAAAATCACAAATTATGTGTAATGACTCAATGTATCCTAGTACTTTATGTCATTAATACTCGGATCCGCATTGTACAAAACTTTGTTGACCGACCATCGGCTTCAACCTCCTCGGCCAGTAGCCGAGGAGTGTTTGTCCTACTTTATAAAGCCTTTATGAGGGCAAAGATTTACGACAAACAAGGCAATCTGGCCATACAGTTTTATAAACAAAGGTACGCAGAGAGATATGTTATATTACTGTTTAACAGAAGAAATATCTTCCAAAGAAAATAGTCCCGCTATCGGTTCCTTTCTTTGGGTTGTCATGCTAAGCATGATCATGAAACCTCACCTCCAATGTAAGAGCAAAATATTGAGGATTTAGTTTGGGAGGCCAGTTACTAGCCCCCGGTAGTGTTCGGCGACAGTCGAGGTCAAGCCGGAAACACTTCGGCCAATTTTATGAATGGCCCGTTGTTTAATATAGTCATCGGACCGCTGACCAGTTTACACCTATAGTGACAGTCAGTTTCTGGCTTTCTCCACTGAGGTGCTTGACCATGCGAGCTGGAAGCGCAATCGCAGTGGTTCTCCCTTTGCACACCTAGCCAAACAAAGCGGAACGTAGGAGGAAAGCGCGGGAGCCGGGCAACCCAACTATTGACCGAAGACACAATTCGAAACTGATGCATATCTAACAATATCCGAGAATGTTTTTGCCGAATCTCTAAAGGTGTCTGGCATTGCACTGCGAAACTTGTGCTGAAAACACACAAATAGTTAAAAGTGCCAAAAGCTTGGAAAACCAAAAAACGTCAGTAAAAACATGACGTCTGAACAAGATCAAGTGTTCGGTGCCAATCCGAAAATTGGACTTTAGAAAAAAAAGGTGCTTCTGCCGTGCTTTAACTTTGCAACGACTAAGAAAAAGACACTTAGTATGAAACGGCTCAAATAAACATAAGAGCCCCCAAGTGACTTGGGTAAAAGTTGACTATAAAATGTAAGGTGACATGTAGAATGCCTTCTAGCCGGATTGTAGATCGTTTGTCGTAGCGGACCTTTTCGCTTCAACCTCTGGACCCAATAGTCCGAGTGTGTCCGAATACCCTCATGGTTATAAAAACGGGCATGCGTGGAGACCAGGCGTAGGGGTCATTAGTGCTTTATCAGACAAGTGCCCAACTAGTTATGTTATATTACATGGTTAGTAAGAAACATCTTCCAAGGAGAATAGTTCCGTTAGGGGTTCCTTTCCCTGGGAGGCATGCCCTAAAGTGCATGTCCGGACTGCGAAAAGAGCAGAAAAACATCTGGGGGCAGGTAAATAAATAGGTAAGAAATTTTCTTTTAGTTCACCGACCGAGTATTCCCTTAAGAACGCTAGCTTTCGGCTTCACCCAGTCTGAGGTACACATCCAGCTTACCCGGCAGTAACAATCTCAGAGGTGCTCCCTTTACCACCTGGCCGAACAATCGGGAACGTAGGGGTAAGCACAGGAGCCAGGCAACCCAGCTTGGACAAAACTTAAGTTATATCGATGCATATAATGGTGAATAAAAGGTACATGCGGAAGTGTGACACATGTGTTGGGCATAAAGCCCGTATTAATAAGCTTCGTTAAAGAAGCCCCTGGTATAATGAGCGGGTAGCGCGTCAAGTAAAAGAACAAAGTTTCGACAAGGAAAATTTTACAAGCAACTTTTTCCAAAAACTATAATGCTTGGTCGAACCGAACACAAGTTAGAAATTTAAAACTTTGAGCATGAAGGCAACTTAGCTGGTTAATCTGTTCGGTATTGACGATGCGGTCCGAGCTTGATGCGAGACAAGGTTCTATCCCCCAAGCCGGTCCCGAGGTGGCGGAACAAAGAGCTCGGCACTGTGAAGTGGTGACATAGCACAGTCAATGCGGGACGGCAGAGTGATGCCGAAGTCCCTAGCATGGGGTAATGAAGTGTTGACGAAGCCCCCCATCCAGCCGAGGTGACGTCAAAGGATATAGAACGGCTGGATCATTTTCCTGTACACAAAAAATAGTGCAAACCAGAGATAATAGTAATAAAAAAATCGTTGCATAATAAATAATTTATGCAAAGTGAGTAATAAAAGAAATATGGCCTGGCGCCGAAGTCAATGTCGATGCAGGGCGGCGGCGTGATGCCGTAAAGGCATGGCAAGGCCTGAATTCACAGGTCGGTTCGAGTTCCGGATGCGGCGTTCGCCGGACTATGTACGGAAACTGACCGAACCACCATGCAACCGTCGTTAATGCGGCCCCCATTTGATAGACCTGCGTACATATGATGGACAAACCAGAGTAATAATTTGTTGCGAAAAATAAACCCAAACAAGCAAAAAATACTAGGGTTAATAGCACCTGGTTTATTTGTTGTAGCAATCTGAAGAAAGGTGATTCCCAAAATTGGGACTCGATCCGCGCACCCATTGCCTGGTCGGCTAGTGACGCCGAAGTGTCCAGAGTAAGTTGATGAAGAGATGGCGAAGCCCCCGGTCCAGCCGAGATGTTGAAGTAGGTCGGCGTGATGGACACCAGCTTGAAGAAGCAGTAGTGCGGCCCTGGCGATGCAGGTCGTGACGTGGTCGATGCCGGCTTGATGAGGCGACCGTGCGGCGATGCCGGTATGCCCGCTCCGTGTAGTCCGTGGGGCGGATATGTTGGTGATGATTTATCCTTCGCGATGCCGGACTCTTGTTCGGCTTGCCGAGATGATGATCCAAAGAAGTTGAGTTCGGCTCAACAAAGTGACGACGTGTCTAGCGTAGGTCGGCAGCCGTGAAGCAATATTGCCGGACTGTTTTGAGACCAGCATGATATTGAACATAGTGGGATGTGTTCGGAAACAAAACACAACACCCCATACAAATCCCGTTCATAAAAAGGACGAACTCGGGTCGGATTCGTTTTCGCGCAGAAAACAGATCCGAAAAGTGATGCACTAATCGGAAGGTTCCCGGAGTTTGGACGGTCGGATCGAGCTGAAATTTTGAGGGATGGTAGATATAGGAATTCCGCAGCCGATCAACGGTTGGATCTTCCAAAGGAAGTCTAAGCTAGAAGCTGGACACCACGCCCTAAACTCGTCCGGATTCTCGTCCAGATTCAATGCGGCTCCGGTATATCGGAGATTGCCAGAGATTCCTCTATCGGAACTCGACGAAATTTTCCAGGGTTGTTGTAGACCCAATTCCGCACTATATCACCAAAGGAATCGTCGAACCGACGCTCGAGGAGGCGGTGACGGCGGATACAAGTTCGCTGTCCAGGAAAACAGCACGGTCGCCCGAGGGAATTGTTGACGTTGAGCCCCCGGGCTCACTGGATGGTTCCTCCATGATCTTGATAGAGATCGGAGCTGATGTTGATGAAGGCCCTCATCCAAACATGACGATCGGAGATAGGGCGCAGTCCTTGGTCGAACCAAGGTGACCAGTCGAGCTGGTGACGAATATGCCGAAGTCGCAGTTGATCTGCGGGCGAGCAATCGACCTTTTTCCGAACACACAGAGGAACTCTCAGTGAAAGCACCAATGTCGGTGTCAAAACCGGCGGATCTCGGGTAGGGGGTCCCGAACTGTGCGTCTAGGCGGATGGTAACATGAGACAAGGGACACGATGTTTTTACCCAGGTTCGGGCCCTCTCGATGAAGGTAATACCCTACTCCTACTTGATTAATATTGATGATATGGGTAGTACAAGAGTTGATCTACCACGAGATCAAGGAGGCTAAACCCTAGAAGCTAGCCTATGGTATGATTGTTGTTTATTGTGTATGTGTCGACTAGCCTGGCCCTGGTTTATATAATGCACCAGAGGCCTAGGATAACAAGAGTCCTAGCCGAATACGCCGGTGGGGGAGGAGTCCTTGTCTTGATCACCAAGTCTTGTGGAATCTTCCTTGTATGCGGCACCTGTCCGGACTGGCCCATGAGTATGCGGCCCTGGGGGTCCTCGGCCCAATCTAACCGATTGGGGGACGACGTGGTGAGTACCCCCTAGTCCAGGACACCGTCAAACGGGCTCTGGTAATCCTTGTTGACTTGCTTGACGACAAGCTGTGAGTCTCCCCTAACGATGAGTTTCCTGATTCCGAGGTCCGCCGCGATCCTAAGACCGGCAAGCAGCCCTTCGTACTCTGCCATATTGTTTGTTGACACCTCCCTGGGAGAGTGCATCTGGATCAAGTACTTGAGGTGCTCTCCGGTGGGCGCGACAAGAAGTACGCCAGCCCCGGTGCCTTGTAAGGAGAAAGCTCCATCAAAGTACATGATCCAATCGCAACCTTCCTCTTTGCCGGGGAGAGCAGTCTCTTGGGCTTCTTCGTCAGGCGTTGCGGTCCATTCTGCAATGAACTCCGCTAGGACTCGGCTCTGAATCGTCGAAATACTTTCAAACCTGAGGCCAAAGCTGGACAGCTCCAGTGCCCATTCCACTATTCTTCCCGTTGCATCTGGATTGTGCAATATCCGTTGCAGAGGGAAGCGAGTGACGAGAGTGATCTCGTGCACCTGGAAGTAGTGACGCAGCTTCCTCGAGGCCATAAGGAGGCCGAAGAGCAGTTTCTGCACGGCGGAGTACCTTGATCTAGCCCCCTGCAGGAGGGAACTAACAAAGTAGACCGGGTGCTGCATCATTTTCTTCTTCGGCGGCACTCCAACTGGCTGTCTCGTCTCCGCATTGGTGGTGTCGTGTTCCGCCGCTGCCATCTCCTCGTCGTCAACCTCTCTCTGTGCCACTAGTGCGGCGCTGATCACTTGGTCCGTTGCCGCCAGGTATAGCAGCAACGGTTCCTGTGGCCTGGGCGCAACTAGTATTGGCGCGGAAGAGAGGTATTTCTTCAAACCTTGCAATGCTGCTTCGGCTTCTGGCGTCCACTCCATTGGGCCCGCCTTTTTCAGGATCTTGAAAAAGGGAAGTTCACGCTCGGCAGACTTGGAAATGAACCTGCCCATGGCGGTGATGCAACCAGCAAGCCGACGCACATCCTTGATTCGCTTGGGTGCTTCAATCTGCTCTATAGCTTTGATTTTGTCCGGATTGGCCTCTATCCCATGTTGTGACACCAAGAACCCGAGAAGCTTGCCGGACGGGACGCCAAAGACGGACTTCTCAGGGTTCAGCTTGAGATTGATCTTGCGCTGGTTTGTAAATGTTTCTTGCAAATCTGGTATGAGGGTTGCCCTGTCCTTGGTTTTGACCACTATGTCATCAATGTTAGCTTCCATATTTCTATGGAGCTGGGGTTCAAAACCAATCTGGACCGCCCTTGCAAATGTTGAACCAGCACTCTTCAACCCGAAAGGCATCTGCATAAAAAATACGTACCACATGGGGTGATGAATATTGTTTTCTCTTCGTCTTCTCTTGTCATGAAGATCTGGTGGTAGCTGGTGTAGGCGTCGAGGAATGACACCAGATCACACCCCGTCCTGGAGTCAACAATCTGATCGATGCGCGGCAACGGGAAGGGGTCTTTAGGGCAAGCCTTATTGATATCTGTGTAATCAATACACAGCCTCCACTTCCCATTTGCCTTGCACACCACGACCGGATTGGCCAACCACGTTGGATGGAGCACTCCTCTTACCAAACCCGCTGCTTTCAGTTTCCGGATCTCTTCTGTGATGAACTCTTGTTGTTCCAAAGCTTGCTTTCTGACCTTCTGCTTGACGGGCCGCGCATGAGGGCAGAGAGCAAGGTGGTGCTCAATCAGCTCCCTAGGAAAGCCGGGGACGTCGGAAGCTTGCCATGCAAACACATCGACATTCGCCCGCAGGAAGGTGACGAGCGCGTCTTCCTATTTGTCGTCCAGGGTGGAGCTTATTGTGAAAGCTCCTCATGTGCCGTCCTCATTGACAGAAACCTTCTTGGTTCCCGGCGGTATGGCCCTAGGCTTCTTGTTTCCGCCGGTGGAGCTCCCTGGCACGTCCTCGACGGCAGCGCTGCACTCCGAAGAGGTGCGCTTGCCGGAGTGGGTGTCCGAGGTCTCACCAGTCTTCTTCTTCTTCTTCCCTCCCGGTGTCCCAGCGGCAGGAGCAAGTGCCCTAGCGGCGGCAACTGCTGCAACTGCTTGCTGGTATAGTTGGTCAGCGCAAATCAGCGCATCCTTCTTGTCGGACGCAGGTCCTGGCATCTTCAGGGTGTTGTAGGCGCAGTGTGACGCCGCCATGAACTTGGCCAGCGCTGGGCGGCCAATGATCCCGTTGTAAGGCAAGGGGATCTTGGCAACATCGAACATGATCCTCTCCGTCCTGAAGTTCAGGTCGCTTCCAAAAGTCACGGGCAGCGTCACCTTTCCCTTGGGTTGGCTTCTTCCCGGTTGACCCACAAGCGTGCCCGTCTCTTCGAGGTCTCCATCAGGAATCTGCAGTTTCTCGATCACGGCAGGCGAGATCAGGTTCAGGCCGGCCCCGCCATCGACTAGCATCTTCGTCACCTTGAGGTTGTGTATTGTTGGTGAAACCAACAATGGCAGGCACCGGACCGCAGTAGTGCGATCAGGGTGGTCCTCAGTGTAAAAAATGATAGGTGTGCTGGACCACTTCAGCAGTCTTTGGGCATCAAACGACGGCTCTGCCGCTGTAATCTCTTGCGCCCACTGTTTAAGCCGGCGGTGAGAAGTATGCAGCGAGGCGCCGCCGTTGACGCACATGGCCTCTGTAGCTTTCTGAAACTCTTGGTCGCCGGATTCGTCGTCCTCTTCGTGATCGTCGTCTTCTGGCTTCCTGTCACGGCCCCGGGCGGGCCTCTCCTATTGCTTATCCTTGTCGTGACGGCCCGCCTGGCCGTCACGCTTCTTGCCGGACCCCTCAGCACCGTCTGGGCCCTTCTCCTTGTCTCGCCTCTCATACTCAGCCCTCTACTTCTCAGCGAGGAGCTCAACCTGTCGGTGGGCCTGGAGAGCATGGCCTTTGGTGCGATGGATCTTGCAGTATTGCTTGTCGGAGTTTCCTGGCTTCTCGGCAGCCACCAAGTCCCGGCAGGAGACACATCCGGCAACCTCCTTTCCGGGGTCGTCTGCCTTGGTTTTCTTGGTGGAGCCGGCGTCATCAGATCCCTCGACGGCAAGCACGGCTTTTCCTTTGCGATTCCTGTTGCGGCGCCGGCCTTTCTTCGCCGGGGCGGCAATATTCTCATCTGAGGAGTCGGTTTCCACGCCGGCATCTTCGCCGGGGTACTTCCTTCCCTCCTCAGCTCGGGCACATTTTTCCAGCAAGAACATAGAGTTCTGCTACATCTCTCACCTTGTTCATTGCCAGCTCTTCACGCATCTTGTGATTATGCACGTTCTGATGGAACGCGCTGATGATGGCGGCAGGGTGAACATCAGGGATATTGTACTGTATCCGGCTAAACCTCTGAATATACTTGCGGAGACTCTCGCCTCCCTTCTGGGGAATGACGTGCAGGTCGCTGGCTTGGCCGTGGCCTTGGTGGCCTCCAGTAAAGGCGCCCACGAACTCGTGGCACAAATCCGACCAGGAGGAAATAGAGTCTACCGGCAAGTGCATCAACCATGACATGGCGTTGGGTTTAAGAGCCAACGGGAAGTAATTCGCAAGCACCTTAGCGTCGCGGGCTCCGGCAGCTTGCATTGCGATGGTGTAGACGCTGAGGAACTCGGACGGGTGGGTCTTGCCATTGTACTTCTCGCCCACATCGGGTTTAAAGGTGCGGTGAGTGGGCCACTGGAACTGCCGCAGGTCATGGGTAAAAGCCGGGCAACCTACCTCGTAAGGTAAGCCTCCAGGGCTCCCCGGTGCCGGGTGGCTCACAGCAGGCCCGGCTCGCCTGTCTGATTGGTGGCGCGCTCCGCGCCGGCACTCGATAGTGGTTCGAGTGTCTTGATGTTCTCGTTCCCAAAGAACTTGGCGCTGGTCACAGTGGGCCCGCGGGTCAGACGATGCTACGGAGATCTCGTCGCCCGTAACGTCGCGACGGGCTGGCGTCCGCGGCACCGGGCGAGGAGGAGGCGAGTGCACCATGGTTGCGGCGCCGCCGGCTCTCCCGCCACAGGTGTGTGGGACTCCGTCGGAGCATCGTCCCGGGGGCTCCACCGGACTTGGTTCGTCTTTGTTGGCCACCGCAACAAGGCTTTGGATAGTGGCTCTCCATTCGTCGAGTTTCCCCGTAGTGGGAGGAAAATCGAGGAGCAACTGCGCGCGCGCCAGGGCTTCCGCTGGCGTTGGTGGCAGCGAAACCTGCACGGATCGCGACGCGCTTCGACTTCTGACCATGTCAGAAGGAGCTCTATCACGACCCCGCGGTTGCACGCCACCATCTCCAATGCCTCGGCGAGCGGGCAGGTCTTCTAAATCCCGGGAGTGGCGCTCGGGGCTCTTTCCGCGGCGACGCCCGGGTTCCTCGGCGTGATTACGCCGTTCATCGCGCGTCGCTTGAGAAGAACGCGCCGTCGGCGCCGGCGTGGGAGTCTTGGAAGCCCACGCGTCGCCTGCGAGCGGGGTGGCAGCAATCTTGGAAGGCCCCGCGCCATCCGCGAAGAGCCTGGCTCCGTCTTTGGATTTGGCGGCGTGCAGCCCGTTGCGATGCGCACGAACATCGCCGCCTCCCAAACTTCGGCTGCTGGGAGGGTGTTCGTGTTCGCGAACGGCGCCCCGGGTCCTTTCTGCGACCGGTCCGCTGCTCACCCGCGTCAGGACGGGATGTCCGGCTTCCGACGGGCTAACCGCCACCGTCGTCTTCTTCTTGGGCGCCGTGACGATGAAGAAGCGTCGAACTAACTGCTAGAGCCGATTCTCTGCTCGCGCCCCTACGGGCGCGCCAAAGATGTCGGTGTAGGGCGACACCTATGGGATCACATGAATCCCTACTACGGTTGCGGGGCGCGGGTGTCGTGAGAAGAGCGGATCAAACAGATAGCACACGGTCTCTTTATCCAGGTTCGGGCAGCGAGGATGAGTAAAACCCTACTCCTGCTTTGGTGGTTTGTTTATCTGTGTTCTTCAGCTAGCAAAGGGGCGTGAGGAGCCCCAAAAAGCCGAATCCTCCTCCTGGTCGCCTTGGGCCTCCTTTTATAGGGAAAGGGGTTGCCACAGTGGCACACATGAGGTGGAAATGGTACAGTGATGCGAGTTTATCCCTCGCATTACATGACAAGGCGCCATTAATGCGTCTTGCTTAGGTGTCCTTGCTTTATCGGGGACGGGGGAGAGCCCAGCCTCGTCCGTCGCCGCTCCCTTTCGTGTTGACACGCGCCCTGGCCAGCGGAGCCCGTGGTGCCATGTAGATAGGCAGGCAGCTGAGGTGGCGCAATGGTGGGTCTCCACGAAGATCCGCTTGCCGCCACGCAGGTGCTTGCCCAACTGGTTGGGTCGGCAACTGCATGCGAATGGCGGTGAAGGTTTGATTGGCGTGGGCCCGATGGTGGCCCTACGGGTGCCGTTGGCGCGGGCCTCGTCGTAGCCCCGGCAAGGGTCTTACCGGGGGCCCCAGCAAGAGTCTTGTCGTGGCGCCTGCTGTCATCCCTGGCAAGGTTCTTGCCGGGGGCCTTGTGGTCCTCCTTGGCTGGGATCCCGCCAAGGGTCGTTGAGGGAGTCCTGGATTAGGGGGTGTCCGGATAGCCGAACTATCATCGTTGGCCGGACTCCTGGACTATGAAGATACAAGATTGAAGACTTCGTCCCGTGTCCGGATGGGACTTTCCTTGGCGTGGAAGGCAAGCTTGGCGATACGGATATGTAGATCTCCTACCATTGTAACCGACTCTGTGTAAGCCTAACCCTATTCGGTGTCTATATAAACCGAAGGGTATTAGTCCGTAGGACGAACAACAATCATACCATAGGCTAGCTTCTAGGGTTTAGCCTCTCTGATCTCGTGGTAGATCTACTCTTGTACTACCCATATCATCAATATTAATCAAGCAGGAGTAGGGTATTACCTCCATCGAGATGGCCCGAACCTGGGTAAGAACATCGTGTCCCTTGTCTCCTGTTACCATCCGCCTAGACTTGAGTTCGGGACCCCTACCGAGATCCGCCGGTTTTGACACCGACATTGGTGCTTTCATTGAGAGTTCCTCTGTGTCGTCACCTATAGGCCCGATGGCTCCTTCAATCATCAGCACGACGCAGTCCATGGTGAGACTTTTCTCCCCGGATAGATCTTCGTATTCGGCGGCTTTGCACTGCTGTCCAATTCGCTAGGCCATCTGGAGCATATCAAAAGCTATGCCCCTGGCCATCAGGTCAGATTTGGAAGCTTGAACTATCGGCCAATGTCGCGGAGACTTGATCTTGACGGATTCGAGCCTGACCCGGCGTGCCGCCTTTGTCTCAATGGGTGCGATCTAGCTACGCGGTGAGCAGTGCCACGGAGGCCGCACGATTGCCGCTCCGACCCTTAATCTGGGCGGTTTAGCGATCGAGGGCGGTTGGTTGGACACCGCCTCGGGGCTGAAATCTCTGGCGATTGAGGCGAACACCATCCCTGTCCTTTCTGGCTTCGTGACTCCTAGGTGCGGACTCCTTCCGGACTCCGAACCTCCAGCGCCTTGCCATCCGAATCCTCTCGGGCGCGGCTATGGAGTTCACCGCCACGGACATCTTTCAGCACTCGCCCTTTGGCGATATCCTGAACTCATTAAAGTCTCTCTCTTTGTCAGGGGAGCCCTGGCCGAACTATGGTCAGGAAGGTTGGGATTCGGACGAAGAAGAAATTCAACGCCCACCCGCCACCCACTTTGTAGCCACTGTCAATGACTAAACAGACATGCTCGACTTCGACTCCGAGGGCATCGACAATATGGACGATGACGCCGGAGACGACCAAGAACCAGCACCCACAGGGCACTGGATGGCCACCTAAACTTACGATATATATATATGGTGGACACACCTAAGGGAAGCGATAACAAGGAACGACGAGACGCTGCGAAAGAAAATTCCCTCGGGAAGCAATCAAAGCGGCAGCGTAAGCGCCACTCAAAACCCCACCTCGACAAAGATAGCGCCCACACAGACCCAGCCATAGAGCAGGGTGAGCCGGCCGACGACGAACATGCCATTGAGCAACCATCCGAACAGGCCAACTTGGACAAACAACCCGTCCCCGGCAAGGACAACAGTCCGGACGATCTCACGTCGGACACGTCATTGGATCAGAAGAACCTCCACAAAGAGCACCTCGCTACTGCGCATAGCTTGAAAAAGCAGAAACAGAGGCTCAGAATAGCGGAAGACGCACTCCAAATGAGATGGAGTAAATTACTCAACACTGCAGACAAATATGGCGGCGGCCGCCAAGCAAGAAACTACCCAAAGCGCAAACTACTGCCTGAATTCGATGAGGAGGCCGAGAGCCCCCACGATCAAAAAACAAAGAGGCCGTCGGGTCGGATAGGCGACCACATGGCAAGCGTGAAGCGACAAGCGGCGCCGCAGACCAAGCCGCACGCGATCCGCATAAGGATTCGCACCAAAAGGATGGCCCGATTAGATCTATCTATGGGCCAAGGAAACAAGTTACGGCGAGCAATACAACCGTCAAATATCCGAACATCACGACACACCCAAATATAGGGGTGCGCGCACCCTCTATGTTTCACCGATGAGGTCTTGGATCATAATTTCCAGCGGGATTCAAGCCCGTAAACATAGAGGCATCTGACGGAACGATGACCACAGAGTGCGGATTGAGGATTATATCCTCCACATACACATGGCAGAGGAGATGATCTCCACGCCATAAAATACCTACCCTCAAGCTCAAAGGCCAGCCCGGCATTGGCTTAAAAGCCTCCCCAAAACACCATTGGTAGTTGGGAAGAGCTTGAGGATGCTTTTGGGCCAATTTCAGGGAACCTATGTCCGACCGGACGACGCAGACGATCTAAGTCACATAACCCAACAGCCCGGAGAGTCAGCTCGAAAATTCTGGAACTGGTTCCTCACCAAAAAGAATCAAATAGTCCACTGCCCGGACGCCGAAGCCTTAGCAGCTTTTAAACACAACCTCCGAGATGAATGGCTCGCGAGACACCTTGGCCAGGAAAAGCTAAGTACAATGGCCGCACTAACAAGCCTCATGGCCCGCTTTTGCGCGGGAGAGGATAGCTGGCTAGCAAGATGCAGTACCAGCGACCCAAGTACATCCGAAGTCAGGATGGAAGTGGGAAACCACGACGCAGCAAGGACCAGCGCTGGATTAAGGGGAACGGTCCAAAGAGCGCGACAATCAACGCCGGATTCAAAAGCTTACGGCGGAACAATAAAAAACAGCCCCTTAAGGACAATAGCGATGAGCTATCCAACTTAAACAAAATCTTGGACAAGATATGCCAAATCCACGATACCAAGGAAGCACGCAAACCATACCCACAGATATTGTTGGGTCTTCAAGCAATCCGGCAGACTCAACGCCGAACACAAGGGGCTCGACACACCAAGTGAGGATGATGGCGAGCACCACAAGCGAGCCCGGAAAACAAAAGAATTTCCACAAGAGGTCAAAACAGTAAACTTACTTCAAGTAACAAAAGGGGAAAACAAAGCGGCACACATTGAATTACGTGCCGCACAATCTACCCCAGCGGAGTCCCAACACTGGTTGTCAAAATCAATTACCTTCGACCATCAGGACTACTCCGAAAGTATCCGGAACGCAGGATGGACTGCCTTGATACTAGAACCTATAATCGACGGTCTTCAATTTACGCAAGTCCTAATGGACAGCGGCAGTGATTTAAACCTGCTATTTCAGGACACAATCCGCAACATGGGGATAAACCCAAACAGGATTAGCCATAGCAACACTTCCTTCAAGGAATAATGCGAGCACATATGCCCATTGTAAGGGCTCCCTACTATTGGAAGTTATGTTCGGCTCACCCGACAACTTCCGTCGGGAAAAGTTGGTCTTCCACATCGCCCCATTTAAAAGTAGCCACCAAGCACTACTGGGACGTGAAGCTTTACGCCCTTTAACGCAATACTGCATTATGCATCTCTTAAACTTAAAATGCCGGTCCACGAGGCATCATTTCATTAAAGGAAGCTACGCGTGTCCCTCAAGGAAAGAATGTGAGACTGCCTTAACAGCCTCACACTAATACGACCTTGCTGGCCAAAAGCGTCTAAAGCAGGTCGTTCGGACCCGGACACAGTTAGGCGAGTCGGCATAAATAAACATGATGCTTATCGGCGCGTACTCCCTTACAAGGGGCTCACGCATGTACAACAAGATACAATTAAGCTCAATTTTACTCATTTTGAATCATACTCTATTTTATTTCCGATTACATTTTAGCGCGATCTTTTCAAACTAAGTTCCTCTCTTCTACGAGATGAGCGTCGTGCTATACCCGTCAAAATACTGGCTGCGGAGACACGGGCGCAGGCGTGCAGCGAGGGACCCGTTGCAAGGATTCTTTTCAGATTAAGACCCTCGTAAACCTTTTTCACTGTCTCTTGTTGTTACTCATCCCCGGTCTCTTATTATAACCGAGGAGGAGGTGGCGTTCGGCATCGGTCGCGTCGAAGTTTGCACGCACTGGACACGAGGGCTTGTTACCATGGGCATTGTTATTTCGCTTTATAAAAGACCGAATACCTTAGGGAGTGTTTGGCGTCTCGAGTTAGGCCTTATATGCATCAGCTCTGAATCATGTCTTTGGTCAAATGTTGGGTTTGCCCGGCTCACGTGTTTTGCTGCCTTACGTTCGTTCTATCGGCTAATGCGACACCGGAGAACTCTGCGATTGTGCCCGATTCGGCGGGCGAGCACCTCGATGAAAGCCAAAACTGACTATCATGATATAGCGAGAGCTGGTCAACCACTCGATGACTCACCGGAATGTTTAGAATTCCTCCGCATTAACGAAGGACCGTTTTCGGTCAGCACATCGCACCCCAAATTCGGGAGAGTGCGGTGCCCCCAGGGGCTATATAGTAGCCCCACCATCGAACTCCTATGGCTAAGTGAAAGTGATAAAGCATTATTCCGGTTGCCTAGTTTGCTACGCTACCACCTCCTTTATAGGACCAAGACTTTGGATTAAGTGTGAAAGAGCGACTTCTTTGCAAACACCCCCGCACTATGTGCTTGGGGGCTGAAGCCAAAGACTGCCATCTTTCAGGTTATATACATATATACATCAACGGCCGCACAGGAGGTAGTTTGCTACTTGAAGGCACAAGCATAAAAAGCTCTTACACTAAATTGAAACATTGTTTCATAAAATTATACATTTCATTTAAACACAACATCCTTCGAGCACGGCGTCTCTATTAAACGAGCGCCCGGAAGAACTTCCTCAAAATAGCGCTCGACTGGTACTCAGCTGCCGTCCGAATCTGGGGACGCAATATCGGTGGCCTTCATCTCAGCCCAGTATGCCTTGACACGGGCAAGAGCCTGATGGGGAACGTTGCAGAAAATTAAAATTTTTCCTACGGTTTCACCAAGATCCATCTATGAGTTCATCTAAGCAACGAGTCAAGGGAGTGAGTTTGCATCTACATACCACTTGTAGATCGAGTGCGGAAGCGTTCAAGGGGATGGTGATGAGGGAGTCGTACTCGCCGTGATTCGGATCACCGATGACCAAGTGCTGAACGGACAGCACCTCCGCGTTCAACACACGTACGGTACGGACGACGTCTCCTCCGTCTTGATCCAGCAAGGGGGGAGGAGAGGTTGAGGAAGACAGCTCCAACGGCAGCACGACGACATGGTGTTGTTGGTGCAGTAGTAATCCGACAGGGCTTCGCCAAGCACGTACGGAGGAGGAGAGGTGTTGGGGAGGGGAGGGGCTGCGCCTTGACTTGTGTATGCAGCCCTCCCCTCACCCCTCTATTTATAGGGGGAAGGGGCAGGGGCGGCCCCTCTAGATGGCATCTAGAGGGGCGGCGGCCAAGGGAGGGGCTTGCCCCCAAGCAAGGCGCCCCTCTAGGGTTCCCCCCCCCCTCCCAACCCTAAGCGCATGGGCCCAGGGGCGCCCAGCCACCGGGGCTGGCTCCTGCCCCATGCAGCCCAAGTGGCCCCCCCGAGAGGGGTGGCCCCTCCTGGTGGACCTCCGGAACCCTCCGGTGGCCCCGATACAATACCGTATGCCCCGAAACTTTCCGGTGTCCGTTTGACAACTTCCCATATATAAATCTTTACCTCCGGACCCTTCCGAACTCCTCGTGACGTCAGGGATCTCATCAGGGACTCGAACAACATTCGGTAATCACATACAAGTCTTCCTAATAACCCTAAGCGTCACCGAACCTTAAGTGTGTAGACCCTACGGGTTCGGGAGACATGCGACATGACCGAGGCGGCTCTCGGTCAATAACCAACAGCGGATTTGGATACCCATGTTGGCTCCCACATGCTCCTCGATGATGTCATCGGATGAACCACGATGTCAAGATTCAAGCAACCCGTATACTATTCCTTTGTCGGCGGTATGTTACTTGCCGAGACTCGATCGTCGGTATCCCAATACCTCGTTCAATCTCGTTACCGGCAAGTTACTTTACTCGCACCGTAATGCATGATCCCTGACCGGACACTTGGTCACTTTGAGCTCATTATGATGATGCACTACCGAGTGGGCCTAGTGATACCTCTCCGTCATCACGGAGTGACAAATCCTATCTCGATCCGTGTCAACCCAATGACACTTTCGGAGATACCTGTAGTGCACCTTTATAGTCACCCGATTACGTTGTGGCGTTTGGTACACCCAAAGCACTCCTACGGTATCCGGGAGTTACGATCTCATGGTCTAAGGAAGAGATACTTGACATTGGAAAAGCTCTAGCAAAACGAACTACATGATCTTGTGCTATGCTTAGGGTTGGGTCTTGTCCATCACGTCATTCTCCTAATGACGTGATCCCGTTGTCAATGACATCTGATGTCCATAGTCAGGAAACCATGACTATCTATTGACCAACGAGCTAGTCAACTAGAGGCTCACATGGGACGTATTGTGGTCTATGTATTCACACGTGTATTACGATTTCCGGATAATACAATTATAGCATGAATAAAAGACAATTGTCATGAACAAGGAAATATAATAATAATGCTTTTATTATCGCCTCTAGGGCATATTTCCAACAGTCTCCCACTTGCACTAGAGTCAATAATCTAGTTACATTGTGATGAATCGAACACCCATATAGTTACGGTGTTGATCATGTTTTGCCATGGAAGAGGTTTAGTCAGCGGATCTGCGACATTCAGATCCGTATGCACTTTACAAATTTCTATGTCTCCATCTTGAACATTTTCACGGATGGAGTTGAAGCAACGCTTGATGTGCCTGGTCTTCTTGTGAAACCTGGGCTCCTCGGCAAGTGCAATAGCTCTAGTGTTGTCACAGAAGAGTTTGATCGGCCCCGACGCATTGGGTATGACTCCTAGGTCGGTGATGAACTCCTTCACCCATATTGCTTCATGTGCTGCCTCCGAGGCTGCCATGTACTCCGCTTCACATGTAGATCCCGCCACGACGCTCCGCTTGCAGCTGCACCAGCTTACTGCTCCACCATTCAACATATACACGTATCCGGTTTGTGACTTAGAGTCATCAGATCGTGTCGAAGCTAAGCGTCAGCGTAACCCTTCTGACGAGCTCTTCGTCACCTCCATAAACGAAACATGTCCTTCGTCCTTTTCGGTACTTCAGGATATTCTTGACCGCTGTCCGGTGTTCCTTGCGGGATTACTTTGGTACCTTCCTACCAAACTTACGGCAAGGTTTACATCAGGTCTGGTACACAGCATGGCATACATAATAGATCCTATGGCTGAAGCATAGGGGATGACACTCATCTCTTCTTTATCTTTTGCCGTGGTCGGGCATTGAGCCAAGCTCAATCTCACTCCTTGCAATACAGGCAAGAACCCCTTCTTGGACTGATCCATTTTGAACTTCTTCAAAATCTTATCAAGGTATGTGCTTCGTGAAACACCTATGAGGCATCTCGATCTATCTCTATAGATCTTGATGCCTAATATATAAGCAGCTTCTCCAAGGTCCTTCATTGAAAAACACTTATTCAGGTAGGCCTTAATGCTGTCCAAGAATTCTATATAATTTCCCATCAAAAGTATGTCATCTACATATAATATGAGAAATGCTACAGAGGTCCCACTCACTTTCTTCTAAACGCAGGCTTCTCCATAAGTCTGCATAAACCCAAACGCTTTGATTATTTCATCAAAGCGAATGTTCTAACTTCGAGATGCTTGCACCAGCCCATAAATGGATCGCTGGAGCTTGCATACTTTGTTAGCATTCTTAGGATCGACAAAACCCTCCGGCTGTATCATATACAGTTCTTACTTAAGATGCCCGTTAAGGAATGCCGTTTTGGCGTCCATCGCCATATCTCATAATCATAGTATCGGCAATTGCTAACATGATTGGACGGACTTAAGCTTCTCTACGGAGAGAAAGTCTCATCGTAGTCAATCCCTTGAACTTGCCGATAACCCGTAGCGACAAGTCGAGCTTTATAGATGGTGACATTACCATCGCGTCCGTCTTCTTCTTAAAGATCCATTTGTTTTCTATCGCTTCGCCGATCATCGGGCAAGTCGGTCAAAGTCCATACTTTGTTTTCATACATGGATTCTATCTCGGATTTCATGGCTTCTAGCCATTTGTTGGAATCTGGGCCGCCATCGCTTCTTCATAGTTGAAGGTTCACCGTTGTCTAACAACATGATTTCCGGGACAGGGTTGCCGTACCACTGGGGCGGGCGTGTCCTAGTGGACCCTGAAGTTCAGTAGCAACTTGATCTGAAGTACCTTGATCATCATCATTATTTTCCTTGTCAGTTGGTGTAGGCATCACAGGAACATTTTCCTGAGCTGCACTACTATCCCGTTCAAGAGGTAGTACTTCATCGAGTTCTACTTTCCTCCCACTTGCTTCTTTCGAGAGAAACTCCCTTTCCAAAAAGGATCCGTTCTTGGCAACAAAGATCTTGCCCTCGGATCTTAAGTAGAAGGTATACCCTATGGTTTCCTTAGGGTATCCTATGAAGACGCATTTTTCCGACTTGGGTTCGAGCTTTTCAGGTTGAAGTTTCTTAACATAAGCATCGCATCCCCAAACTTCTAGAAAGCGACGACTTAGGTTTCTTCCCAAACCATAATTCATACGGTGTCGTCTCAACGGTTTAGAAGGTGCCCTATTTAAAGTGAATGTAGCTGTCTCTAGAGCGTATCCCCAAAATGATAGCGGTAAATCAGTAAGAGACATCATAGATCGCACCATATCCAATAGAGTGCGATTCGACGTTCGGACACACCGTTCTGTTGAGGTGTTCCAAGCGGCGTGAGTTGTGAAACGATTCCACATTTCCTTAAGTGTGTACCAAATTCGTGACTTAAATATTCTCCTCCACGATCGATCGTAAGAATTTTATCTTTCGGTCACGTTGATTCTCTACTTCATTCTGAAATTCCTTGAACTTTTCAAAGGTCTCGGACTTGTGTTTCATCAAGTAGACATACCCATATCTACTCAAGTCATCGGAGAGTGAGAACATAACGATATCCTCCACGAGCCTCAACACTCATTGGACCGCATACATCGGTATGTATGATTTCCAATAAGTTGGTTGCTCGCTCCATTGTTCGGAGAACGAGTCTTGGTCATTTGCCCATGAGGCATGGTTCGCATGTGTCAAATTATTCATAATCGAGAGACTCTAAAAGTCCATCAGCATGGAGCTTCTTCATGCGCTTGACACCAATGTGACCAAGGCGGCAGTGCCACAAGTATGTGGGACTATCGTTATCAACTTTACATCTTTTGGTATTCACGCTATGAATATGTGTAACATTACGCTCGAGATTCATTAAGAATAAACCATTGACCATCGGAGCATGACCATAAATCATTTTTCTCATATAATTAGAACAACCATTATTCTCGGATTTAAATGAGTTGCCATCTCGTATTAAACGAGATCCTGATACAATGTTCATGCTCAAACTTGGCACTAAATAACAATTATTGTGGTTTAAAACTAATCCTGTAGGTAAATGTAGAGGTAGCGTGCCGACGGTGATCACATCGACCTTGGAACCATTCCCGACGCGCATCGTCACCTCGTCCTTCGCCAGTCTCCGTTTATTCCGCAGCTCCTGTTGTGAGTTACATATATGAGCAACGGCACGGTATCAAATACCTGGGAGTTACTACGAGTAATCTGGTAAGGTACACATCAATTACATGTATATCAAATATACCTTTAGTGTTGCGGCCTTCTTATCCGCTAAGTATTTGGGGCAGTTCCGCTTCGGTGACCCTTCCTTTGCAATAAAAGCACTTTCGGTCTCGGGCTTGGGTCCATTCTTTGACTTCTTCCCGCAAGCGGCTTACCGGCGCGGCTACATCCTTGCCGTCCTTCTTGAAGTTCTTCTTTCCCTTGCCCTTCTTGAACATAGTGGTTTTATTGACCATCAACACTTGATGCTCTTTCTTGATTTCTACCTCTGCTGACATCAGCATTGAAAATACTTCAGGAATAGTTTTCACCATCCCCTGCATATTGTAGTTCATCACAAAGCTCTTGTAGCTTGGTGGGAGCGACTGAAGGATTCTGTCAATGACCGCCTCGTCTGGGAGGTTAATCTCCAGCTGGGACAGGCGGTTGTGCAACCTAGACATTTTGAGTATGTGCTCACTGACAAAACTATTTTCCTCCATCTTACAACTGTAGAACTTGTTGGAGACTTCATATCTCTCGACCCGGCCATGAGCTTGGAAAACTAGTTTCAGCTCCTTGAACATCTCATATGCTCCGTGTCGCTCAAAATGCTTTTGGAGCCCCGGTTCTAAGCTGTAAAGCATGCCGCACTGAACGAGGGAGTAATCATCAGCACGAGACTGCCAAGCGTTCATAACGTCTTGGTTCTCTGGGATGGGTGCTTCACCTAGCGGTGCTTCTAGGACATATTGTTTCTTGGCAGCTATGAGGATAATCCTCAGGTTCCGGACCCAGTCTGAATAGTTGCTGCCATCATCTTTCAGCTTGGTTTTCTCTAGGAACGTGTTGAAGTTCAGGTTGACATGAGCGTTGGCCATTTGATCTACAAGACATATTATGCAAAGGTCTTAGACTAAGTTCATGATAATTAAGTTCATCTAATCAAATTATTTTAATGAACTCCCACTCAGATTAGACATCCCTCTAGTCATCTAAGTGTTACACGATCCGAGTCGACTAGGCCGTGTCCGATCATCACGTGAGACGGACTAGTCATCGTCGGTGAACATTCTCATGTTGATCGTATCTTCCATACGACTCGTGTTCGACCTTTCGGTCTCCGTGTTCCGAGGCCATGTCTGTACATGCTAGGCTCGTCAAGTTAACCCTAAGTGTTTTGCATGTGTAAAACTGTCTTACACCGTTGTATGTGAGCGTAAGGGTCTATCACACCGATCATCACGTGGTGCTTCAAACGACGAACTTTAGCAGCGGTGCACAGTTTAGGGAGAACACTTCTTGAAATTTTTGTAAGGATCATCTTATTTACTACCGTCGTTCTAAGTAAACAAGATGCATAAACATAATAAACATCACATGCAATTATATAGTAGTGACATGATATGGCCAATATCATAAAACTCCATTGATCTCCATCTTCGGGGCTCCATGATCATCTTGTCACCGGCATGACACCATGATCTCCATCATCATGATCTCCATCATTGTGTCTTCATGAAGTTGTCACGCCAACGACTACTTCTACTTCTATGGCTAACGTGTTTAGCAAAAAAGTAAAGTAATTTACATGGCGTTCTTCAATGACACGCAGGTCATACAAAAAAAATAAAGACAACTCCTATGGCTCCTGCCGGTTGTCATACTCATCGACATGCAAGTCGTGATTCCTATTACAAGAACATGATCTCATACATCACAATATGTCATTCATCATTCATCATAACTTGGCCATATAACATCACATGAAAATTGCTGCAAAAACAAGTTAGACGTCCTCTAATTGTTGTTGCATCTTTTACGTGGCTGCAATTGGGTTCTAGCAAAAATGGTTTCTTACCTACGAATAACCACAACGTGATCTTGTCAACTTCTATTTACCCTTCATAAGGACCCTTTTAATCGAATCCGCTTCAACTAAAGTGGGAGAGACAGACACCCGACAGCCACCTTATGCAACTAGTGCATGTTAGTCGGTGGAACCGGTCTCACGTAAGCGTACGTGTAAGGTTGGTCCGGGCCGCTTCATCCCACAATACCGCTGAAGCAAGATAAGACTAGTAGCGGCAAGCAAGTTGACAAGATCTACGCCCACAACAAAATTGTGTTCTACTCGTGCAATAGAGAACTACGCATAAACCTGGCTCTGATACCATTGATGGGGAACGTTGCAGAAAATTAAAATTTTTCCTACGGTTTCACCAAGATCCATCTATGAGTTCATCTAAGCAACGAGTCAAGGGAGTGAGTTTGCATCTACATACCACTTGTAGATCAAGTGCGGAAGCTTTCAAGGGGATGGTGATGAGGGAGTAGTACTCGCCGTGATTCGGATCACCGATGACCAAGTGCTGAATGGACAGCACCTCCGCGTTCAACACACGTACGGTACGGACGACGTCTCCTCCGTCTTGATCCAGCAAGGGGGAAGGAGAGGTTGAGGAAGACAGCTCCAACGGCAGCACGACGGCGTGGTGTTGTTGGTGCAGCAGTAATCCGACAGGGCTTCGCCAAGCATGTACGGAGGAGGAGAGGTGTTGGGGAGGGGAGGGGCTGCGCCTTGACTTGTGTATGCATCCCTCCCCTCACCCCTCTATTTATAGGGGGAAAGGGCAAGGGGGGCCGGCCCCTCTAGATGGCATCTAGAGGGGGGCGGCGGCCAAGGGGAGGGGGGCTTGCCCCCCAAGCAAGGGGCCCTATGGGTTCCCCCAACCCTAGGCGCATGGGCCCAAGGGGGGGGGGGCGCCCAGCCCACCAGGGGCTGGCTCCTGCCCCACGCAGCCCAAGTGGCCCCCGAGGAGGTGGCTCCTCAGTGGACCTCCGGAACCCTTCCCGTGGCCCAGATAATACCCGTATGCCCCGAAACTTTCCGGTGTCCGTTTGACAACTTCCCATATGTAAATCTTTACCTCCGGACCCTTCGGAACTCCTCGTGGCGTCAGGGATCTCATCCGGACTCGAACAACATTCGTAATCACATACAAGTCTTCCTAATAACCCTAGCGCCACCGAACCTTAAGTGTGTAGACCCTACGGGTTCGGAGACATGCGCACATGACCGAGGCGGCTCTCGGTCAATAACCAACAGCGGGATCTGGATACCCATGTTGGCTCCCTACATGCTCCTCGATGATGTCATCGGATGAACCACGATGTCAAGGATTCAAGCAACCCCGTATACTATTCCCTTTGTCAGACGATATGTTACTTGCCCAAGACTCGATCGTCGGTATCCCAATACCTCGTTCAGTCTCGTTATCGGCAAGTTACTTTACTGCATCGTAATGCATGATCCGTGACCGGACACTTGGTCACTTTGAGCTCATTATGATGGCGCACTACCGAGTGGGCCAAGTGATACCTCTCCGTCATACGGAGTGACAAATCCTGTCTCGATCCGTGTTAACCCAGCAGACACTTTCGGAGATACCTGTAGTGCACCTTTATAGTCACCCATTACGTTGTGACGTTTGGTACACCCAAAGCACTCCTACGGTATCCGGAGTTACACGATCTCATGGTCTAAGGAAGAGATACTTGACATTGGAAAAGCTCTAGCAAAGCGAACTACGATCTTGTGCTATGCTTAGGGTTGGGTCTTGTCCATCACGTCATTCTCCTAATGGCGTGATCCCGTTATCAATGACATCTGATGTCCATAGTCAGGAAACCATGACTATCTGTTGACCAACGAGCTAGTCAACTAGAGGCTCACTAGGGACGTATTGTGGTCTATGTATTCACACGTGTATTACGATTTCCGGATAACACAATTATAGCATGAATAAAAGACAATTATCATGAACAAGGAAATATAATAATAATGCTTTTATTATTGCCTCTAGGGCATATTTCCAACAGAGCCATCCGCGCACCTTCAATACACGCCGACCACTTCATTGCGTCGATACGCGGTACCGCACCAAGGAACTGCTGCACTAAGCCGAAATAACTCTTCTGCTGGGGTCCGCCTGGCCACAAATGAGTCATGACATGCTTCATGGCACGTCCGGATAATCGATTTAGCTCGGCCCATTCGGTCAACCGATCGGTCAACGGAAGAGGACGCTCCGGACTATGGAATTGCGAACAAAATAGCTCTTCCCTTCTGAGCCCCTTCTGGCCTCGGAAGTGCTCTATCGCGTCCGCAGCGCTCGCCGCTAAGTCTAGATAAGCATCCTCCGAACTCCACAGCTTGTCCAACTGAGCATACTTCGGATCCGTATATTTCCTCCACAGCAGAAACGGTTTTCCAGCCGCAATATCCCCGGCCTGACTCAGCTCCTCCTTGGCAGCTCTCATAGAGGAACGGGCATCCTTGGATTCGGCGGTGTCCTTTTTCAGGTCCTCTTGTTCCGCTTGACGTTCTTTTTCAAGAACCTCGCAGCGGTCGGTAGTATTCTTCAGTTTCAGGGCCAAATCGGCCATTTCCTCTTTGCTTCGGCAGTGAGCAGCCTGTTCGGCTTTCAGCTCTTCGGCCGCCTTTAAAGCGGCCGCATTACTCTTTCGGGCTTGCTCTTTAGCTCGGTCAAGTTCCGCCCGCGGCCTCTCCACAGCAGCGGCACCGTCTGCATCAAAGCATACAAGTAGTAAGAGATGGGCGTCAAGCTCCCTTTCCAGGTGTCCGCGGAGAAGTCGCATACCTTGTGACTCGTCAAACCGTTGTTGCTTTAGTTCGGTAAAGTCATCAGTCCGGCTAGCCACCGGATGCCCCGCCACCTACATAGGAACGGCGACATGTTAGTACTGAGATTATGATCCTCGGCACGCTGTCAGTTGTGACAGCATACCGAGTCTCAGGGGCTACTATCTATATAGGGCACATTCTCTATGCATAACTGTCAGAAGGTACATCATTTTTTTTCGTACCTTAAGCCCCGTCAGTAAACTTCTGGCGGCTTCATACAATCCGCTCTCAGTAGATGCAATTCTTTCAATTACCGTAGCCATTAGCGCACGGTGATCTTCTGAGATATACGCTCGCCCGAGCAGGTCCTTCAGGTCCTCCGACCGCACGCCAGTTGGCGCCGGACCGTCTGGCCCCGCCAGACTCGGGGAAACTCTCCGTGACGACACTTCAGGGTCGCTCGCCTTGCACAAAGGCGCGATAGGTGGAGGCGTTTCGCTCTCTATCATCTCCGGACGAAGATCCCCCGAAGACGAGCTCTGCTGAGAAGGGCTGAGATCCGAACTACAAGGTACAATTTCGGTTATCTTCAGAAATTAACACAGGGATGTTCTTTATTCACAGGACCCCTTCTTTTTACTTACGGCTCATTGGAGGGCTGATCCCCTTGGGAAATAGTGCGGCTGGGGTACTTCCCGGCGCGGACTTTCGACCAAGACTTCTTTCCCGTTTTGAGGCCTTGGCTTCGGGTCTTGAGCGGTCCTCTTCTCCCTTGGAGGGAGGATCCTGATCCCTCTTCCTTGAAAACCTCCTTCAAGGAGGCGCTTGCTTCCCTGCTCCCCCCTTCGCCTTCTTTAAAAGGCTCGGCCTTCAACATCTTGGTCAACATGGGATCCGGCGTGGTCTCTGGGAGGGGAGCCGGACACCATATCAACTTTGCCTTGGCTATCCACTCTGTTCAAGAAACGGCTCCTTAAAGGGCATATATATCATAAATGAATGAACAGCCTGTCCGTTCTGAGGTTACTTACTTGAGTATATGGGTGATTGCAGCTTAGACCTGCGTCCTCGGTCAAGTCCGGACACTTCTCTTGTGATCCGAAGAACAGTTTGTACATCTCCTTGGGCTTCATACCAGTAAAATGTTGGAGAGCTCGTGGTCCCTCGGATTAAACTCCCACGCAGGCGGAGGCGGCGTTCTGAGGCGAGCGCGAATCAGCATAACCTGCGCCACCACGACCAGATTGATCTCTCTTTCTTGGAGGTCTCGAACACGGCCCGCAATGAGGAGCGTCCTTGGATGGCCCCAGTCGAGCCCCGGTTGACCCATGATGCCAGCCTCATGGTGGACTGGCGAAGGCGGGTGGCGCCACCCATTTGGTGCCCCAGGGCGGTGATATAAAACCACTCCCGTTGCCACAAACCAAGATCCTCTTGAAAAGAGCCCACGGGCCATGGAGCATCAGACACTTGCTTATGACCGCCCTCCAAGACTTCTCTGCTTGTTGCCCTCGATCATCTTCGGCTCCACCTTCAAGGTCTTGAGCCACAATCCAAAGTGAGGGGTAATATGGAGGAAGGCTTCACATACGACAATGAAAGACGAGATATGGAGGATTGACTCCGGATTCAAGTCATGGAAATCCAGCCATAATAAAACAAGAGCCCCCGCACAAAGGGATCCGTCGGGAAGCCTAAACCCCAAAGGAAGTGAGACACGAACACCATGCTCTCGCCGGGCTCGGGAGTGGGAATGACCTGCCCTGGAGCAGGCAGCCTATGCGAAAACTCGCTGGTTAGATACCTGGCATCTCGCAGCTTTAGCACATTTTCTTCTGTGACGGAAGAAGACATCCATCGGCCGAGCTGGTCGGAGCCGGACATCACCGAAGGTCCGAAGCGCCTAAATCTGAAGCTTTCGGTGTTATAACTCGAAGCGCAAGGCGAATTCGATGGAGGGTGGAAAAAGAAGAGGGCCTTGGTCTCATTATAAAGAGGTTGAATACCAAGAGCCCTCCCCGTGGTCGATTGTGACTCGCCTTCGATAGAGGAGGCATGCCAACGGGCACGGTTGGGTTACCCACGTCCTTATTGATGAGAATCCCGGAATAAGGGGGCATGATCTACGATTTGGTAAGACGTGCCAACGAAACCGCCTCGCTAAACGCGCTGAGGTGGACAATAAAAACAATTCGTATGAAGGCCTGGCCGTGGTGTGATGTCACACCGTGGAATACATCAGCAGATCTGTGCAAAAGCTATTCTCTCTACGGTGGTATGTGGAACTTGTTTTGCAGAGCCGGACACTATCCTTGTGTTCAAAATCTTCTATGAAGTATTCGGAAGAGGAACTCGCCTTGCAATGTCGAATACAATATGCGCGCAGGACTCGTCGTCATTGAAGCCTAGTTCAGGGGCTACTGAGGGAGTCCTGGATTAGGGGGTGTCCGGATAGCCGAACTATCATCGTTGGCCGGACTCCTGGACTATGAAGATACAAGATTGAAGACTTCGTCCCGTGTCTGGATGGGACTTTCCTTGGCGCGGAAGGCAAGCTTGGCGATACGGATATGTAGATCTCCTACCACTGTAACCAACTCTGTGTAACCCTAACCCTATTCGGTGTCTATATAAACCGAAGGGTTTTAGTCCGTAGGACGAACAACAATCATACCATAGGATAGCTTCTAGGGTTTAGCCTCTCTGATCTCGTGGTAGATCTACTCTTGTACTACCCATATCATCAATATTAATCAAGCAGGAGTAGGGTATTACCTCCATCGAGAGGGCCTGAACCTGGGTAAAAACATCCTGTCCCTTGTCTCCTGTTACCATCCGCCTAGACGCACAGTTCGGGGACCCCCTACCCGAGATCCGCCGGTTTTGACACCGACAGTCGTCGTCTTCTATAGTGTGTATCTGATCTTGAATGTCTTCACAAAGATCTGCATGCCACCATGGGGATGTCTCACGAATCCTTGCCCCATGGGGGCAGTGGACTCAAGGGTGATTCGCTTCGTAGGTGTGGGACGAGCTGCCACGGCAAGGGTCTTGCCGGGTTTGCTAAAAACTGCCCCCGACAAGGGTCTTGCCGGGGGAGACCGCTCCGTCCCCTTAGCTCTTTGTGGTGTTGGTCTTGGCGTTGTTCTGTTCCTCATGAGCTTTGGCCTTACCATGGCTCACCTCCCTCACCTTGCTCTATGTGGCATTGTCCGTGGTTCAGACTGCCCGTGCGCAGTTATAGGGGTACAAAAAGGGGTACAAAAAGCATACCCCTCTTTTTGTACACCGACAAGAAGACCATATTGAAAATGCTTAGTGGCTCTGATATACATGATTGATTATTTATATTTAGAGCCCATATTACTTGTCTTCTCTCTTGAGTTGAATGCTTGTAGATTCCAGCTTAGTCCAATGCACATGCACTCTTATTATTATACACTTCGTTCGGTCGTGCAAGTGAAAGGCAATAATGATGATATATGATGGACTTATTGGGATGAGAAAAGCTGGTATGAACTCGGCCTCTCTTGTTTTTGTAAATATGATGATTCATCGTTCCTGAGTCAGCTATTATGAAGTAAACATATTTGCAATGACATTTAGAGATTATAGTTGCTTGTGCCATGCTTGATTAGCTATGAGTTATAATGGTTTACCTTGCATGCCAACATGCTATTAGAATGATTATGATGTGATATGATGGGATGGTATCCTCCTTTGAAGGAATTGAGTGACTTGACTTGACACATGTTCACGCATGTAGTTGAACCAAATCAACATAGCCTTCATGATATTTATGCTCATGGTGGATTATATCCTACTCATGGTTGAATCCGGTGTGAATTAATTTTAATGCATGCTTACGACTGTTGTCGCTCTCTCAGTTGGTCGCTTCCCAGTCTTTTGCTAGCCTTCACCTGTACTAAGCGGGAATATTGCTTGTGCATCCAGACTCCTTAAACCCGAAAGTTGTTCCATATGAGTCCACTATACCTTCCTATATGCGGTATCTATCTGCTGTTCCAAGTAAATTTGTATGTGCCAAACTCCAAACCTTGAAATGAAATTCTGTTTTGTATGCTCGAGCAGCTCATGTTTCACCTAGGGCTGCCTATATCTTCCATGCTAGGTGGGTTATTCTCACGAGGAGTGGACTCCGCTCCTCATTCACGAGAAAGGGCCGGTAACCGGGATGCCCAGTCCCATGATCCAAAAAGATCAAAGAAAATCAAAATAATTAAACAAAACTCACCCAGAGCTGTTGTATGTTGGAGGCATTTGTTGTTTTGAGCAAGCCATGGATTGATGCTTGTTGGTGGTTGGGGGAGTATATACCTTTACCATTCTGTTTGGGAACTGCCTATAATGCATGTAGTATGGAAGATACAGCCATCTCATAGTTGTTGCTTTGACAGCGAAAGTATGCCGCTCAAAATGTTATTCAATCTCTATTTTAAAATCGAGCTCTGGCACCTCTACAAATCCCTGCTTCCCTCTGTGAAGGGCCTATCTATTTACTTTTATGTTGAGTCATCATCCTTCTTATGAAAGGTGCTCTGCATTTATGTTTATATTGGGTATGACTTGACTGGATCTCTTTTACCATGAATTACAATGTTTAGTCAGTCCTTGATCTTAAAAGGTGCTCTGCATTTATGTTTTGCGGTCTCAGAAAGGGCCAGCGAGATACCATTTTGTTATATCATGTTATGATTATTTTGAGAAAGTGTTGTCATCCAAGTTTTATTATTATGACTCGCTAGCTGATTATGCTATTGATATGAGTAATTGTGAGACCTATGTGTTATTGTGAGTATGGTTAGTTCATAATATTTGCTGAAACTTGAATGCTGGCTTTTCATGTTTACAACAACAAGAGCAAACAGAGTTTGTAAAATTTTTTCTTTATCACTTTCAGTTTGTCAACTGAACTGCTTGAGGACAAGCAAAGGTTTAAGCTTGGGGGAGTTGATACGTCTCCAACGTATCTACTTTTCCAAACACTTTTGCCCTTGTTTTGGACTCTAACTTGCATGATTTGAATGAAACTAACCCGGATGACGCTGTTTTCAGCAGAACTACCATGATGTTGTTTTATGTAGAAAAGAAAAGTTCTCGGAATGTCACGGAAATCCTTGAGGCACTTTTCAGATTTAATAAAATTTTGGCGAAGAATCAAGGTCGGGGCCCGGGCTGTCCACGAGACAGGCGCCCCCTAGGGCGCCCTCCTATCTCGTGGGCCCCCCGGACCTCCGCTGACCTCAACTCCAACTCCATATATACCGTCTCGGGGAGAAAAAAATAAAGGAAAAAGTTTCATCGCGTTTTACGACACAAAGCCGCCGCCACGCCCTAATCTCTCTCGGGAGGGCTGATCAGGAGTCCGTTCGCGGCTCCGGAGAGGGGGATTCGTTGCCGTTGTCATCATCAACCATCCTCCATCACCAATTTCATGATGCTCACCGCCGTGCGTGAGTAATTCCATCGTAGGCTTGCTGGACTGTGATGGGTTGAATGAGATTTACCATGTAATCAAGTTAGTTTTGTTAGGGTTTGATCCCTAGTATCCACTATGTTCTGAGATTGATGTTGCTATGACTTTGCTATGCTTAATGCTTGTCACTAGGGCCCGAGTGCCATGATTTTAGATCTGAACCTATTATGTTTTCATGAATATATGTGTGTTCTTGATCCTATCTTGCAAGTCTATAGTCACCTATTATGTGTTATGATCCGACAACCCCGAAGTGACAATAATCGGGATACTTCTCGGTGATGACCGTAGTTTGAGGAGTTCATGTATTCACCATGTGTTAATGCTTTGGTCCGGTTCTGTATTAAAAGGAGTCCTTAATATCCCTTAGTTTCCACTAGGACCCCGCTGCCACGGGAGGGTAGGACAAAAGATGTCATGCAAGTACTTTTCCATAAGCACGTGTGACTATTTACGGAATACATGCCTACATTACGTTGATGAATTGGAGATAGTTCTATATCACCCTATGTTATAACTATTGCATGATGAATCGCACCCGGCATAATTATCCATCACTGATCCATTGCCTACGAGCTTTTCACATATTGTTCTTCGCTTATTTACTTTTCCGTTGCTACTGTTACAACTACTACAAAAACCCAAAAACATTTACCTTTTCTGTTGCTACTGTTACCATTACTATCATACCACTCTTGCTACTAAATACTTTGCTGCAGATACTAAGTCATCCAGGTGTGGTTGAATTGACAACTCAACTGCTAATACTCAAGAATATTCTTTGGCTCCCCTTCTGTCGAATCAATAAATTTGGGTTGTACTTCACCCTCGAAAGCTGTTGCGATCCCCTACACTTGTGGGTTATCAAGGGGTTTCAGAGAAATTTCCAAAAACTCAACCCGTGGGTATATATATCCAGACTATATCGATGGGACCGAATTGAACAACTCGGTGGCACCGAGATGCAGAATCGCAAGCGGTTACTGCAACTTGAGACCGAAGGGTTCAAATCGGTTGCACCGAGATGAAAACCTAGATCAACTTAATGAACTTGATGTTACCGAAAGGAATGAATCAGTCAGACCGAGATGCATCAAGAGGTTTGGAAGTTTAAGTCTCTGATGAATCGGTGGCTCTGAGTGCTCTTCACCCAGAGGGTTTGAATCTGACTTATATCAAACTTTGTGATGTAGCATGAATAGAGTTTGAGAAGAGGAAATCATAGATAGCTAGAGGGATAACTTAGGCATTCTTGTCCATCCATTTGGCAAAAGAAAAAACAAACACAAATAACAACAAATGGATGTCCTCTAATGAAGAAAATTATGCAATCGACATGCTCACACAATAAGACAGCAAATGAAATATGTGGCAAGCATGCACAAACACTAGCATTTATAAAGCAGTTGGCGATGACTAGGTCATCTATATATGAGTATATTGACTTAGGAGTCAAATGAGAACATTTGATCATAGGTCATACTCATTGTTTAAGCACAAGTGGGGTTACCACTTTTATGTAAAGCACTCTTGTGTTCACACCATTAGAGTTGCTTTATCTCAATTCTTAGAGTAAAGCTCCCCCTAGATGTGATATCCCCTTTTAGAGGGATGAACTAACCTTGGGTTTTGTCGATTATGACTTCATGTAGATGTTGAAGATGTGGATGCTCAATGTTGATGTAGATCATTTGGAGCAATCCATTTGAGTGAGTTGCACTTTTAATTCCTACATGGGTTAGTCCCACAAGGAACAAGCAAGGATATCCATAGACATAGAGTGAAGTACACACATGATGATGTCCATGAAATTATTAGGTTACCTTGTTCCTTGACATACTATCAAGAGGGTTTGTGACTCCTTGAACTAGTGCAAGATGTGGAAGTTGATTGTACTTGTCCTTGCCAATATGAATATGAGTGAAGTATGTTGGTGGAGTCACCCTCATGAACTCTCCAGTTCTTCTTCTTTGGGATCCACATCAACTTGATGGGAATCCTTGGGGTTGTAGATGTACTTGATGAAGTTGAACTTGAGGTAGACTTGGGAACCCACTTGACCAAGGCCTTTGGAGCTTCCTCAAATGCATCAATCTTATCTTGAAGCTTATCCTTGCCTTTTAGCTTATGGTCTTGTGGTGGAAGATCATCTTGAGCTTGTGCCCCCTTGAAGGAAGTAGGATCATACTTTTGTTGTTGAGGAACAAACTTCCTCTTGGGGTATTGATCTTCTTCCCACTCAACTCCATTGGCATTGAACTTTCATTCAAAACCAATACCTTAATTATTCCGGTGCCTTCCTTGCTTGCGTACAATTTCCTCAAATTGCTTACTTCCGGCAAGGCTCTTGTAAACACCTTTACCTATAATTCCCTTCCGGCAAGGCTCTTGTAAACACCTTTGTCTAAGAGAATCATTAGTGGAATCAAGATAACTACTAGAAGCAACAATATTGGATTTAGCATGATTATTGTTACTACTAGAAGACGAAACATTCTTACTATCATTGCTAGATTTTACTTGTGGCATGTAAGTAGACAAGAGTAAATGATTGGCAATGTAAGAAGAACTTTTCTTCCGAAGATCATCATTGATGGCCTTTAAGAACCCATGTTCTTGCTCAAGGTTGAGCTTCTTGAAGCGTAGCTTCTCATGAGTTTTTAAAAGTTCTCGATGATCTTCTAAAGTAGTTTCATGATCTAACTTAAGAGTGTTTAGTTCTTTAGTTAACGCTCAATCTCCTTCTTATCATTGTCATTCGTTTTATTTTGATTAGCATGATTAACAACAATTTCATCATAGTTTTCATCACTAGCATTGTCGACAAGTAAATCATCATCACCTAGCAAATCATTTTCATCACTATTGAAATCAAAATACTCGGGGTGTGATACCTTGGGGACTTTAGCCATGAAGCATCTTCCAATTCCTTCATTTGGTGAGTCAAATATGTCGTAGGAGTTGGTTGACACAAGAGCTAGACCGGCAAGACCTTCATCTTGAGTATATTTGGAGTCAGAGTGATAACTTCTCTCCGAGTGGTGGTCGGAGTCAGAACCAGATACCCATTCAGCAACATGAGCTTGATGTCTTCGTTTTGTGTAGCTCCTCGATGACTTGTTGAGGGAGTCCCGGATTAGGGGGTGTCCGGATAGCCGAACTATAACCTTTGGCTGGACTCCTGGACTATGAAGATACAAGATTGAAGACTTCGTCCCGTGTCCGGATGGGACTTTCCTTGGCGTGGAAGGCAAGCTTGGTGATACGGATATGTAGATCTCCTTCTATTGTAACCGACTCTGTGTAACCCTAGCCCTCTCCGGTATCTATATAAACCGGAGGGTTTTAGTCCTTAGGACGAACAACAATCATACCATAGGCTAGCTTCTAGGGTTTAGCCTCTCTGATCTCGTGGTAGATCTACTCTTGTACTACCCATATCATCAATATTAATCAAGCAGGAGTACGGTTTTACCTCCATCGAGAGGGCCCGGACCTGGGTAAAAATATCGTGTCCCTTGTCTCCTGTTACCATCCACCTAGACGCATAGTTCAGGACCCCCTACCCGAGATCCGCCGGTTTAGACACCGACATTGGTGCTTTCATTGAGAGTTCCACTGTGCTGTCGCCATCAGGAAGGATGCCTCGTCCCGTCTTTAAATACGGCATTGTTGCTAAAGGAGCTTTGGCTATCGGCCAAACTCTCTGGCTAGGCAGTTTTCTTATGACCGCCTGTTCGGCCGCCGCGCCGACGATGACTTATCGGGTCATCAAAAGCAATCTTCACGTCAACTCGGAACTCGCCGAGCAGTTAGATCCGATGGAGCTTTGTTCTTTAAACGAGCTCTTGGATCGCATCGCCGCCCTGGGAGTCGCTACAGACTATGATCAGATTGGGCCTAAACCCGATCTGAGAGAGATTAACTCTCCCCAGGTCACCCATCATGTTGATGTGGTGGACGAACAATGCGGCGCCCCCTCATCTATCTTAAGGACTAACTATGTCCGGATTCCCAATCCCTCCAAGCCGGATACCCGCGGAGGGGAGGACATCACTCAAAACCTGAACTTAGAGTCAGGCAACGGGCTAAATTCAGTGGACAACATCCAAGAATCCAAGCTTCCGAGTTCGGAAACTCCTTGGCCCTTGAGCCTCAGATTGGGTGATGTTTCAGATCTAATTCCACCCATCCACCCGCACATAGGCGATCTATCCAATATTAGGCAAGAGCCCGAAGAAATAGTACATCATTACTGGGCCAGATTCCTCCTGGTTATGAACAGAATAAAGGACTGCCGCGAGGAAAACACAATTTCATTCTTCTACAATAATTGCACGGACAAGGGAATCCTCAATGCCATAGGTCACCGTGAAATTACACGCTTTGCTGACTTGGCATCCATAGTACGAAAGTACTGTGCGATGGAAAGCGCCTGGAAAACTGAAGTAAAATTTTGGGACAATCCGGCCTCGAATACAAACCCAGTCCGAAATAAAAGGGTGCATTATCGTCAACCACCCGGGTTAAACACCAAAAAACAAAAACCCCCTATGGGGCATGGAACCCTACTGGAGGGGTGACTCAACGGACCCTGTAAAATTCACAGTACAGAGGGCGCCACACCAACTCATAGCCTTAGAGCATGTTGGATACTCCGGTAGGTGGCCAAAAGTGGCGAAGAGCTTCTAACCCCAAACATCCACGAGCACCAGCCCAGGATACCGATGCGGTATTAATAGTCTTGAGACTTTCGCATCAAACAATATGCGAAAACGAACACTCCGCAGCCTTACCGAAGTCTACCAAGTAGCAACAATAAATCCATGAAGTGACACGGCTATTACCTTCAATGCCAATGATGAACCTAAACTCCGAACAACACGAGCACCAGCAGCATTGGTCCTCGGTCCAATAGTGGACGGCTTTCGCCTTACCAAGGTACTCATGGCCGAAAACAAGACAGCCGCACTAGCGCTTGAGGCACTATCCAAAGCCTTAGCGGCCGAGGAACCGACTGCGCTGCGCTCCACGCTGAACAGGGACGATGTGATACTCGATAAAAGATCCAAGTCCACCTCGTTTAAACCAGCGGACGAAATAGTCAAGTTCCAAGTCCACCCAACGGACCCTACAAAAACGACTTCCGTCGGGGCACAATTAAACCCTAATGTAGATGCCGCACTACGAGAATTCCTACGCGAAAATTGGGACATTTCTGCCTGGCACCCTTCAGACATGCCAGGAATCCCACGCCGGCTGGCCGAGCATAGCCTAAATATCCTAAAAGGATTCAAGCCAGTCAAATAGGCTCTTCGGCGTTTCTCCGAACCTAAGAGACAGACCATGGGAGAGGAGCTAGCCAAACTACTGGAGGCGGATTCATCGAGATATAAAACATCCGAGGCGGCTAGCAAACTGGTGATGGTACCAAGAAGGATAAATCTGGCGCCTATGCATCGATTTCAAGGACCTCAACAAGGCTTGCCCAAAGGATCCCTTCCCCCTCCCCCGCATCGATCAAATTATCGATGCTACCGCAAGACACGATTCATTGTGTTTCCTCGACGCATACTCCGACTACCATCAAATTAAGATGGCAGAGCCTGATCAAGCCGCAACAGCATTTATCACCCCATACGGCCCATTCTGCTTAAACACAATGCCCTTCGGGCTCAAAAACGCCGGCGCGACATATCAGCGCATGATTCAGACATGTCTGGCAAACCAGATCGGCAAAACAGTGGAGGCATTCGTAGATGATATGGTCATCAAAACCAAGCATGTCAAAACTCTAGTAGACGACCTGAAGCTCACATTCGATAATCTCCGAATGTATGACATCAAGCTTAACCCGGAAAAATGCGTTTTCAGCGTGCCAGCCAGAAAGCTCTTGGGCTTCATTGTATCCGGTAGAGGAATTGAAGCAAACCCAGCCAAGATCCGAGCTCTGTCACAATTGGATATCCCAAAGGACCTCAAACAAATACAAAAACTGACTGGATGCGTGGTGGCTTTAAGCCGCTTCATCTCCCGTTTGGGAGAAAAGGCATTACCCCTTTATCGCCTCTTCCGGCAAGCTGAACACCAGTGGGCGGATGCGCCACGGCCGGACTCGAAGAAATAAAAGCCATATTGGCAACAAACCCGGTCTTGGCCGCGCCCAACATGGGCGAACCAATGCTATTATACATCGCGGCAACTCATCAAGTTGTAAGCGCGGTGCTCGTTGTCGAACAAGAAACGGACGAACACAAGTTCCCCCTTCAAAAACCAGTTTACTACGTGTCCACTGTCCTCACCCCGTGCAAGTCACGGTATCCGCACTATCAAAATATAGCGTACGCGATATTTATGGCATCCCGGAAGCTGCGACTCTACTTTCAAGAGTGTTCAATAACAGTAGCCTCCGAAGTACCTCTTAACGATATTATAAACAACCGCAACGCGAGAGGCCCGATTGCCAAATGGGCCATTGAGCTCCTCCCGTTTGACATAACCTATAAGCCACGGCGAGCCATTAAGTCGCAAGTTTTGGCCGACTTCGTCGCCGAATGGACTGAAGTCGAACTCCCTAAAGAGTACGACACATATTCCAATTGGATCATGCACTTGACGGCTCCAAAATGTTGGTTGGTGCTGGGGCTGGCGTCGTCTGGCGTCCCCAACAGAGATCTGATTCAATCGTACTCCAGATAATGTATCTGAGACTCCAACAATGCAGCGAATCGAGGCCCTTCTACATGGTCTCCGGATGGCAGTATCCATGGGCATTCAACGCCTAGACGTGCGCGGGGATTCGAACCTCATGATATCCCAAATAAACGGAGACTTTGATGCCAAGGATCCGAAAATGGAAGCTTATCGCAACGCCGTCCTAAAAATCTCAGCTCGGTTCGAAGGGCTCGAATTTCACCATATAGCTCGGGAAAACAATCAGGCAGCAGACGTCTTGGCATGCATTGGCGCGAAGCGCGATGCCCCCCCCCCCAATATCTTCTTAGAGCGGCTGTTCAAGCCATCCGTATTATGGGAAGGGGAGTCCGGAAATAACAGCCCGAACCCAACCACACTGCCTGACACCGAAAATTCTAACACAATTAGACGCTCTGCCAATGAAGTAACATCTTCAGCCCACGTAATAATGGCAGTCATTGCCCCGTGGACAGAACCATTCCGAACCTACCTAATCAGGCAGGAACTCCCCCAGGACCAAAACGAGGCACGTAGCATAGTGCGGCGATCTAAAGCCTATAAAGTCCATTAGGGAGAGCTTTATAAGAAAAGCACCACCGGAGTCCTTCAAAGGTGTATCTCCGAAGAGGAAGGGCGGAATCTTCTGGCTGAAATTCATGCCGGACTCGGCGGGCACCACGCCGCAGCCCGGGCCCTTGTAAGCAAGGCCTTCCGTATAGGATATTATTGGCCGACGGCCCGGGCAGATGCTCAGGACTTAGTACAATCATGCGTCGGTTGCCAGCTCTTTGCTAATCAAAGCCACATGCCACCCACCGCCCTCCAAACTATACCCATCACCTGTCCCTTCATGGTCTGGGGGCTTGACATGGTTGGACCCCTTAAAGGAGGAACCCACAAGCAAAAATACCTACTGGTCATGGTGGATAAATTCACCAAATGTATAGAGGCCAAGCCTGTTAAGACAGCCGAATCCGGACCGGTGATAGACTTCATATCAGGGGTCGTACACCGTTACGGCGTCCCCCACAGCATCATCACTGATAACGGCACGAACTTCACGTCCGACGAGGTCAAACATTTGTGCAAAAACATGGGCATCAAGCTTGACTATGCTTCAGTCTATCACCCTTAAACTAACGGTCAAGTCGAGCGAGAAAATGGTCTAATAATGAGCGGCATCAAACCCAGATTTGTGCGGTCCCTCAAGGAATCTAACACGCACTGGGTAGAGGAGCTTGACTCCGTACTCTGGGGGCTGCGGACCATGCCGAATCGCACCACCGGATTCACACCATTCTTTATGGTATACGGCGCAGAGGCAGTTCTGCCCTGCGACATAATTCATGACTCACCTCGCGTGCGCATATGCGAAGAAAAGAAGCCGAGCTCGATCGGCGGGACAGTTGGGCGCCTTTGAGGAGGAGCGTGGCGTGGCAAAAGCCCGTTCGCATTCTATCAACAACAAGCTCGAAGATATCAAAGCGAGAAGTGCGGGCCAAAACTTACAATGTTGGCGAGTTAGTTCTCGCTGCGGACAAGAAAAGGACAAACTCAAGCCCAAATGGGAAGGTCCCTTTATTATAGACCAAGTCCTAACCGGTGGAGCGTACCGTCTGCGGGATGCATCGGATAACCGACTCGAGCCGAACCCATGAAACGCAGCCCGTCTCCGAAGATTCAACGCCTAGCGCCGGATTCTGAGTTCGTCTCCTTTCTCTGTCTGTTTTTTACACATTAGCTGTCTTATATTTCTCTCCTTCTCCTCCTTTTTTCTCTTACAGCCTTTAAAGGCTCGTTCGCGCATTGTTCGCACACATTATACCTGGGGGCTTCTTTAACAGAAGCTTATTTGTATGGGCTTCATGCCTAACTCATGTGTCACGCTTCGCATGTACCTTTTATTCACCATTATATGCATCGATATGACTTAAGTTTTGGCCAAGCTGGGTTGCTGGCTCTGTTCTTACCCCTCGTTCCCGATTGTTCGGCTAGGTGGTAAAGGAGCACCTCTGCGATTACTACTGCCGGGTCAGCGGATATGTACCTCGGTGGGTGAAGCCGAAAGCTAGCGTTCTTAAGGGAATATTCGGTCGGTGAACTAAAGATGATTTCTCACTTATTTATTCATCCGCCCCGGATGCTTTTACGCTTTTTTGCAGAGTCGGACATGCACTTTAAGGCATGCCTCCCAAGAAAGGAACCCCTAACGGAAGTATTCTCCACGGAAGATGTTTCTTACTAACCATGTAATATAACATAACTAGTTGGGCACTTATGCATTAAAGCACTAATGACCCCTACGCTTTGGTCTCCACGCATGCCCGGTTCTTACATAAGCGTGATGGTATTCGGACACACTCTGGAATATAGGGTCCCGAGGTTGAAGCGGAAAGGTCCGCCATGACAAACGATCTACAATCCGGCTAGAAGGAATTTTTTACATGTCATCTTAGATTACATAGTCAATTTGACTGAGTGTATTCCTCCTCAATACCATCTAACAGGCTGTCTAGTTTACAGTCCTATTGGCAATACTTTGCGGCCAATTCTACTTGGCCGTACACTAAGCTCACAGGGATCTCCTTCCCATCGGGCCCCACAGGCCTGACCTCGGCCATGTGGTTTGGGTCAGCCTTCGTGTACCGCGTCTTCACCATGGCCCAGGCCTCCCTGGCGCCTTGACGGCAGGCCGATATCTTCCATAACCGGAAGTGCCACGAGCTCCCTTAAGCCTCTCTGCAAGCTCTTCAAGGCCTTGGGCGGGGAGGAGAGATGGCCACAAGGCACAGGCGACGCATTTCATCACTGCCGAACTTCGTTCGTAGTAGTTATAAGCTCGGGAAGAAGATCACCCGAGAACGGGCATTTCCTCTGCAGGACGACCTGTGAGCATACCTACAGACATAACTCTGTTAGTCGACTTCATCGCCGAACTCTTTTTCAAAGTTTGCTTAAGCACTTACTAAAAATGCCGCGTCGAAGCCGTCGATTCTCCTTCAAGGAGTCCGACAGCTGGGCACGAACATCCTTTAGTTCCTCGCCCAGCTGGGTGTTGGCATCTTGGAGATTATTGTTCTCCTGCCTCACCCTTGTAAGCACGCTCTCGCCGGCCTTTAACCGGTGCAAGAGTTGTTGCTTGTCCGGATCCACTCCGGCGCCATCTGCAATGATATTGTCAGACTTACACACACGCCGCACTTCACAACATAATTATCTTTTGAAGCGTATATTACCAGAGGGGGTCTCCTTGGCCTCCCCTGCAGCCGCTAGTGCGGCCTCGAGTTGAGCTTTGCACTCTTGCAGCTCCTGGGACAGGTGGGTATTCTTTTCTGTAAGATCCAGCATAACAAATGATCCTTAAATCAGTTATTATAACTGTTTCAAGTCTCGGGGGCTACTGGCATATGCAACCATCAAATTTTCTCACCCGTATATCTTTCACATACTGCTCCGTGGCTCTGGCTAGACCATTTTGAGCGGCACGGAGGTGCGCATCGCCCGAATTGAAGGCATCTAGTGCCTCTTGGGAGAAACATGCGTCACGAAGAACCGTCCGGCGACGCCTGTGGTTCATGGCACTCTCCACCTCGGAATTGGTGGAAGACAGTCTGTCAGCATCCTCTGTCGGAGGAGCGTCCGACGCACGCCTCATGTTAGCCTCCGCTTCCGGACCTGGCTATGGAGCCTGGCTGGTGGAGGCTCGATTGGCAACCTCTCTGGATATAGTCCGGCGAGCGCTCTTTTTCCTGAAGAGAGCACGAGCGTTAGTATGACGTCCGGGAATAAAACCTGGGAATAAGATGACACGCCATACCGTTGCACCGGCGTCTCAATCCGGACCGCTGTTCTTTTCAACCTGTTGGGCCTTGTTGCCCCTTGTTGGCTAGCCACCGCAGGCTCGGCCTCCCGCCTCACGGGCTCCCCCTGCAAAATACGGTGATCGAAAATATGCAAGGAAGGACCATTTTCAAAGTATTGAGACTTTGGTCTCAGTTACCCTGCGAGGCAGGAAGTATTCCGGGGTAATCAGCCGTTATGGCAACGAAGGCATTGTCGATGCTCAGTTGGTAAAATACCCCATCAATCAGCTCCACGGCTATGTCTGGATCCTCTTGGGAGGCCGGATCAAGGGACCGTTCCGGATCCTCGGGTTGTGGAGGAGGGCAGTTTATGTCCTTTACGGCCCGGCGCAATTCCTGCGTCGAAATCACAAGGTGAGGTACTTAACTATGGGAATATGGAACGGATGGGCATAAAGATGTGTCCGCTTACCCAGCTTGGAGGATCGTACATAGAAAATCCGCCCTGCGGATTGACGCGGAGGAACTCCTCCTCTTCTCCCTTGTACAATGCGGACAAGGCCTTCGTCAGAGCAGCAACCGATCCCGGCCCCTTACGGCCGCAACGGGTGGCATCATCCTCCCCGTTGAAATCCCACATGGGGTGGCCTCTATACTGGAGCGGCTGCACCCCCCGCATAATGCATGTGGCCATGACCCCGATCATGGTCAGTCCGGAATGAGCTAATATTCTTATCCGGCTCATCAGGTAAAGGATGTCCATGTCGTTTTCTTTCTGAGGGCTCCTTGGGCGCAAGCCTAGGCGCTTCTTCAAAGGAGCATTATTGAAGTCAGGAAGGCCGATCCGAACAGGTCCGCAGGGGACATCTTCTATATAAAACCATTACGAAGGCCGGTCTTGGACGCCTTCTTCGGGGTTCTGGATAGATATCCGGTCCCGGAAATGCGCCATAGTTCGGCTCCGCCCACTTGATATATTGACCCCTCCTGAGAACGGGGCACTAGGCAGAACAACTTCTTCCACAGCGCGAAATGAGCCTCGACTCCCAAGAACAGCTCGCAAAGGGCTATGAAGCCCGCAATATGCAATATGGAGGCAGGCGTGAAGTTGTGCAGCTGGAGGCCGTAGAACTCCAGGAGCCCCGAAGAAACGGATGAATTGGAAATCCGAGCCCCCTTATCAAATAAGAGACAAGGCATATCCGCTCTCCTTTGGAGGGATAGGGGACGCTCTCCGCCTGCTTTTCGCCATTATAGGTGGCGAGTCCGGCTCGAACCAGGACCATGAAGGCCGGGGGGAGGAATCCCTTGGTCTGGAGTGTCACTAGCTCGCTGTGCGGGACGGAACATCTCTCCCAACCCCCAGGCTGAGGACTGGGAGTGCGAGAGGAGGAGCTGTGTCGACTAGCCATGATGGAATGGATCTCTGTCGGATGCGCTCCGATGAATGCTCGCAAAGGGAAGATGGTGTGATTCGGATCTAAATCCTCGTCTCTTTTGTAGGCCAGCTTATTCGCGCAGCCAGGGGGATAAATGTAAAAACACCCCGGCTTTTCACATTCGTTTGACACGTGGAAGACGGCCATTATTGGGTGTGGAAGCCGAGGAGCACCATATTCATGAGAAGACGGACACTATTCAACAGGTGTCACGACCGGTTTTTCAATAAAATACTTATTGAGAAACCGATCTTGTTATTCCCAGTACAGGAGAGTCCTCCTTACTGGTAGACAAATTCTTGATACAGAAATCCAGCAAGTACTAAATACATTACAGGGTTGAGCTGAGGTTGCTCAACAATTTTATTACAAGCACGCCAATAATATACATAAAGGCGGATATGGCACAGGGGTGTGGTGGCATACTACCGACTCGTATTTAAACGTGGTGGTGGATATGTCACAGTGAAGTGGGTGACATTGACTCCTACTCTTGCAGCTCATCAAGCGTCGAAGTGAGGATCGATGATTTATTCGGGTAGCAGAAGCGGATATGGTACAAGTGATAAATTCCAGGATCGCACGGGACTGACTGGGACTCCTCTAGGCGTCGGACTCGCTATCGAACTCTTCATCCATAAGATCGCCTTCTTCAACATCTGGCCAAATCAACAAGCCAGGTGAGTACTTTGAATGTTCTCGCAAGACAGTTCGGACATAAGATATAACAAATATAAGCATGATGCAAGATGAGCAATTTGCAATGCACACTCAAATGATAAACTTGCACGACATGAATAATAAAAGGAAGTCGGCGGTAGTCCTCCTAAATCCCAACGAAATAGCGAAAACCGATCGAGTGTGCGAAGCAGCGCCTCAAATGGTGAGCGAATAAATTAACATGCATGATCGAGGCGTCTAAGCGACACCACATAAAGGGCTTATATTGAAAAGTAAATGACAATGCATGCCACAGTCGGACGTCAAAGCGACATCACATAAAGGGCTTATATCGAAATAAACACCATAAATGCCATAGTCGGACGTCTGAGCGACATCACATAAAGGGCTTATATCAAAAGTAAACAACATAAATGCCACAGTCGGACGTCTGAGCGACATCACATAAAGGGCTTATATCAGAAGTAAACCACATAAATGCCACAATCGGACGTCTGAGCGACATCACGTCAAGGGCTTATATCGAAAGTAAACAACATAAATGCCACAATCGGACTCTGATCGACATCACGTAAAGGGCTTATATCGAAAGTAAACAACATAAATGCCACAGTCGGACGTCTGAGCGACATCACATAAAGGGCTTATATTTCATCGTCATATTCAAGCAGTATAGACAATTCCAAGGAAAAGACTCAGCACATAATAATAATAAACGGGTTAATCCATCCACAGGAGTAATCGTATAGCCAAGTTTTCCACCCATGGTTGTTCACCGGAGATCGTCAAGGATACTGACACTAAGATTGACAAGGACAAGTTGAACACCTACCTTGATCATGCATACGCTTACTTGGATGAGTTTGACTCTGCAGAGTTTGTACTATTAAACCACAGCCAACGGATTTCACTAGTCGCAAGGGACTAGTTCCGTCTACGGTATTTTAGAAGAAACACATCTAATCAGTACACACCCAATTCCACATTCCGCTGCCAGGAACCACCCTAGGCAACGTCCAAGAAAAACTCTAAGACGGGGAGGTAACAACCTCGAATAGCATGGGATCAAATTTATCTCGCGCGCTCTAAGCGGTGCCCCCCTCTCGGTCCCAGCCGGAAACACCCATGCTCCCTGACCGGATGACGGGATTCAATCCAGGGCCATGGAACCCTCATCCCGGCCCCTCTCTTTGGTGTGTACCAGGAAAGAGGTTTGATTCACGTTGACACTGGAGTTAAGTTGTTTGGCAAAAGACTGCATGCCACAACAATACCATCTTACCACCCATCATGTCACCACATGATCATGTAAACTCACATCGAATCACACATCGAGTTTCGAAGCTCACTTGCAATGGCTTTGCATGTAATATAACTCTTACCGATATGCATATAATCATGCCATGAACTGACTACTCAATGCAAACATGCAAAACACTCATCATATCAAAGGTTCAAACATGCTTGCCTGGTTCGGAGTAGTCGGAGTCTAGCTCGGTGAAGTTCGTGGTCCCGTCACCTCTTCCGGTATCTACGGTATAAGAAAAAGATACGTCCTAACGTAAATACCGTGTGTGTAGAAAATGTGTTCCAAATATTTTTCAAATAAATATGTTAAAAAAACTAGACAGAAAAATAAAGGTGACAGAAAAAGAATCAATCAAAAATCATTTCCTGTTTAAAAGTTATAAAGGTTTTAGTCCAGAGACTTGTCTGTAATGAAACAGAAAGTTCCCAGGGGCTAGCTTATAAAAACAGAAAATGGTTCGATTAAAAACCCGCCAACTCCAAAGTAAGACGTATCCTGCCCGAAGGCGTTTTCAGAAAACGTTTCGAAAAGAATAAAAAGCTGAAGGGGGGTCCCACGTGTCGGTTTTAAATTCTGAACAGAGTCACCGGCGCCCGAGAGCTGCGGTGGTCGCCGGCGGCGATCCACGGCGAGTTAGGAGGAGTGGGTGGTACCTACGGGTTCCTTGGATCCTTCAGCACCTGTGGGTGGTGGAGTTGGTCGACGGCGAGCACCACGTCGACGGCGGCCTCAACTCCGGCGGGCGGTGGTTCGGGCGTTGGTGGATCTCGTCGGGGAGGGCTATACAGAATGAATTGAGGCTCAGGTTAGAACACTGGGTGCACCCGAGGGCTGCTAACGTGGTTTGGGAGTCGGAGGTGGCCTCACCTGAGTGGATCAAGCCGGAGCCCGAGGCGGATAGGGGTGGCCGGAGTCGGGGAAAGAGACCTCCTCGGGGTCCTCCTGGTGGCTTGGCGGGGCTCTGGTGAGGTGGAGTGGTGGTGCGGGGTCGAGAACGCGCTACGGACCTCCTTTTATAGATGATCCGAGGCGGTGGCCATGAACGGGAAATCTCCGGCGACGATTACGGCGGTGCAACGGTTGGTCAGGCGGTTTAGGGTGCTAGGCATGATCGTGGAGGTTTACTGGTTTGGTTTAGGCGCTAAACTTGGCCTGCCTTGGCTGCTACTCCAAGTTCCGAACAGAACGGCGCACGGAGCACGTCGGCGGCAGGGAGCGCGCTCTGCGCTGCTCAGGCCACGGCGACAGTGCCGCAGCACGCGCAGGCAAGCAGACGGCCACGCGGAGGCCTTGGGTGGTTTGGGCGGTGCTGGACAGCGCCGAAAGCTGGGCTGATCCCTGCTGGCCGCCTCGGTTGGCTCTGCCACCGCAGAAGCATGCCGGGGTCGGCGGGACACGTCACCACCGACGGTGGTGTCCATCCAAGGGACTGTGCGGTGCTCCGGATAAGAGGAAGGTGCAGTGCGCATGGCTCCAGAGTGGGCACTTGTGAGATCGACGCCCCGACTCTGAAGAAAACGACACTGACAGTCGACTAAACACTGAACTCTGAAAATGAACAGCAACAGTGCCCGTCAGGTGTTCGATGAAATGATTTTGGCATGTGGGGATTTTATCTGGAGCTGATCTTTGGTGGGGTGGCCTCTCAATGCACCTGGGGGCTGCCTGAATTTTGGTAGAATTTTTGGAGAAGGAAAAATATTAATTTCACCAAATTTGCCAAATCTGGTCCAAAGTTGCAGTTTGTGAAACTTGAAAATTTTCAACTAAGGAAGAGTGGATCTTGATATATCTAGGTTGGGGGTGCTAGGGACTAGCCATGGGAGTTAGTTTGAGGTCAAAACTCAAAGGAAATCAGACACTTCCTTTGTAAATCACCTAGGCCCAAAATAAAAGACATAATTACTTTTGGGGATAAAATAAATGAAATAAAATTCAAAAATGGGTTGAACTTGTTGGAATAGAATATTTGGCTTGGCCCAAAGTGGAGGGAGGGGTTTTGGGAGAAATATTAACATGGGGCATGGTAAAACAATGGGTGGTTGCAAAACAAAAGAATAGTCCCAAAACCCATAGGGTTTCTTTTCAAAAGAAAATTTAGTTTTTTCCAAACATTTATTGAGATGGGTTAAAATCAGAAGGAAGGTTTTTAAAACCAAACACCAAGGTTGAGGAAGATACAAAAATAAAATACTTGTCATAGGAGAAATTTTTTTGAGAAGGAGGGGCTTTTGGAAAGATTTTAAATGGCCTCCTTCAAATCCAATTTTTTTTTTTTGCTAAAAACCGAATCAAAAATTTTGGAGTGTCACAACACCTACCCCCTTAGGAAAAATCTCGTCCCCGAGATTTCAGCTGATCCTCAAATAGGTGTGGTTGTTCTTCTCGAAGAAAATCCTCTCTTTCCCATGTTGCTTCGTCTTCGGTGTGATTGCTCCACTGTACTTTGAAAAACTTGATTGCCTTCTGACGGGTCCTCCTTTCAGACTCCTCTAATATCCTTATTGGGCGTTCCCTGTAGGTGAGGTCTGGCAGTACATCAATGTTCTCATGGGATACCTGCTTTTCTGGGTTGCTCACACATTTGCTCAACTGTGAGACGTGGAACACGTCGTGGACGTCGGACAGCTCCTCGGGTAGGTCTAGCTGGTAGGCTACTGTGCCTCTTCGTGCTACTACACAGAAGGGTCCGATAAATCTTGGTGCTAGCTTTCCTTTAACCTTGAACCATTGTAGGCCCCTCATATGAGATACTCGGAGGTACACATACTCACCGGGTTCAAAACTGACTCCCCGATGTTTCCCATCATAATAACTCTTCTGTCGGCTTTGAGCTGTTTTGAGTCTGTCCCTGATTAGCCTAACTTTCTCCTCGGCTTCCTTGAGCATATCAGGGCCGAAGATACGGCTGTCTCCGGTCTCTGACCAATTCAATGGAGTACAACATCTCCCTCCATACAAGGCTTCGAAGGGTGCCATTTGCAGGCTGGCTTGGTAACTGTTGTTGTATGCAAACTCGGCATATGGCAAGCTTTCTTCCCAACTGGTCCCATAGGTGAGGACACACACTCTCAGCATGTCCTCTAGTATTTGGTTTACACGTTCAGTTTGTCCATCGTTCTGGGGGTGGTATGTTGTACTGAATCCCAGTTGAGTACCCAGAGCTTGTTGTAATTGATCCCAAAATCTAGAGACGAATTGAGTGCCTCGGTCTGATATTATAGTCTTTGGGATTCCATGCAGGCAAACTATGCGAGAGAGGTAAAGCTTAGCAAGCTTCTGAGTGGTGTAGGTTGTCTTCACGGGAATGAAATGTGCCACCTTGGTTAATCATCTGTGATGACCCATATGGCATCATTTCCGTGTTGTGACCGAGGTAGTCCAACAATAAAGTCCATCCCGATCTCATCCCATTTCCACTCAGGTATCTGTTTGGCTGCAATAACCTGCGGTTTTGATGCTCGGCCTTAATCTTGTTGACACGAATCACAACATGCAATGAAGGTGGCTATATCCTCTTCATACCGTGCCACCAAAAATTTTCTTGTATGTCTTTGTACATTTTGGTTCCTCCCGGGTGGATCGAATATGGAGCAGTGTGGCCTTCGGCTAGGATTTGCTGTTTGAGGTCTTCTATATTTGGTACACAAAGTCTATCTCCGTACCATAGTATTCCCTCATTGTCTATGATAAATTCAGAGGCCTTGCCCAAACTCACTTTCCTTTTTATGCCTTCGATGCTGGGGTGTCCATGCTGAGCTTCCTTAATTTGCTCCATTAAGGTAGGCTGTATATCCAAGTTTGACACGTCGCCTTCGGCGACCATCATCATGTTGAGTTTGGCGAACTCTTGCTAAAATTCAGGTCTCAAGTCTGGTAGATGGTCGTTGTCTGAACTGGGGTTTCAGCTAAACGCATCTGCCACAACATTCGCCTTTCCTGGATGGTAGTGAATACCGACATCATAATCTTTCACTAATTTCAACCAGCGCCGTTGCCATAAATTGAGTTCCGGTTGTGTGAAAATATACTTGAGGCTTTTATGGTCCGAGTAAATTTCACAACGGTTTCCGAGTAAAAAGTGCCTCCACTCCTTGAGTGCATGAATGACTGCTGCCAGTACCAAATCATGCGTAGGATAATTTTCTTCAAGCTTGCGTAGTTGCCTGGAGGCATACAAGACTACCTTGCCTTCTTGCATTAATACGCATCTGAGGCCCTTCCTGGAGGCGTCACAATATACCTCAAAACTTTTGTGTATGTCTGGCACAACCAATACTGGTGCTGTTGTTAATTTCCTTTTGAGGTCTTGGAAACTTTTCTCGCAAACTTCCGTCCAAACAAATTTCTTGTCCTTCTTGAGCAACTGCGTCATTGGCTTTGCTATGGTGGAGAACCCTTCAATGAACCTTCGGTAATACCCTGCCATTCCCAAGAAACTTCTTACATCCGTTACACTGGCTGGTGGTTTCCAACCAAGTACGGCCTTGACCTTCTCTGGGTCTACGGCAATACCTTCTTGTGTTAACACATGGCCTAGGAAACCAACTTGTCTCAACCAAAATTCACATTTGCTGAACTTGGCGTATAATTGATTTTCCTTAATTCCCTAGTACAATTCGAGATGTTCAGCATGCTCTTACGGTGTCTTGGGTATACCGAATATCATCGATAAACACCACAACAAACTTGTCCATAAATCTCATAAACACTTTGTTCATGAGGTGGGCCGAAATATCTTGAGGCGTTAGTCGGACCAAAGCGGCATCATGTAAACTCATACAACCCGTGTCACGGAGGTGAAGGCTGTCTTGGGGATATCTTCTGTTCGTACTTTCAATTGATGGTATCCCGACCTTAAGTCAATCTTTGAGAAAACCTTGGCATGAGCGAGTTGGTCAAATAAATCATTTATCCGTGGCATCGGATATTTGTTCTTGATTGTGACCATGTTGAGTGCTCGATAATCTATACACAATCTCAGTGTCCCATCCATTTTCTTGGCAAATAAAACTGGAGAGCCCCAAGGTGAGGAGCTGGCTCGAATAAATCCTTTGTCCAGTAATTCTTTTATTTGCTTCTTTAATTCCACCAACTCTGAGGGTGCCATTCTGTATGGTTTCTTGTAAATGGGGGTGGTTCCAGGCGCTAGTTCAATGCTGAATTCTATCTCCCGGTCTGGTGGCATGCCTGGTAGTTCTTCGGGAAATACGTCTGGGAATTCACACACTACTGGAACTTTGCTTAACTCAGAAATGTCCACCTTGTTCAACCTTGGTTGACGTGATATTTGTCTCTCTTGAGCTGAAACTTTTATTGTCTTCCCGTGATGTTGGGTAAGGATTACTGTCTGGTTGAAGCAGTCAATAAATCCTTTGTTGGTGGTTAACCAATCCATTCCCAGGATGACATCCAGCCCCTTATTTTCCAATACAATAAGGTTGGTGTGAAACTTCAATCCCTCAAACTTAATAACTACACCTTGGCAGTAACTCTGAGTAACTTGCTTAATCCCGGGGGACTTGATGATCATGGATTTTTCCAGGGGAAGCGTCGAAAAATCATTTTGCAAAGCAAATTTCTTTGAAATGAGCAGAGAAGCTCGAGAATCAAACAAAACCGTGGCAGGTATTGTGTTGACAGGGAACGTACCGAGTACGATATCCGGGGCATTATGTGCTTCCTCCTTGGTCACATGGTTCAAGTGACCCTTCTTGTGATTATTATTGGGGTTGAAATTGTTACGTTTGGGTGCTGAATTATTCCCACCATGGTTCGGCGTGGGAGCCGAGTTTCTTGGCTTTGGGCACTGCTTGGCATAGTGCCCTTCTTCTCCACAAGCGTAGCAAGTAACACCTGGGCGGTATGTGAAATCCTTGTCCCTCGCACGATAATTCTTGATCGAGCGCGGGATATTGGTTGTGGCCTTGTTTGCTCCACTTTTCTGGAAGTCAGTCTTGCTTTGGTTGTTGCGAGCTTGAGTAGTTTGGTCCCTCTTGCGCTTGCGAAAATCTTCCAAACTGCAGCGCTCATTTTCCAGGGTAATGGCCTTGTCCACAAGTGTTTTGAAGTCTGGAAAGGTGTGTACAACCAGCTGGCATTTAAGTGCTGGTACAAGACCGTCTAGAAACTTTTCCATCTTTTCACTTTCCGTCATGTGTTCTTCGTTGGCGTAGCGAGATAACTGAGTAAATAGACTGTTGTACTCGGTCACCGTCATGCATCTTTGCTTGAGGTCGTCAAACTCCCTCTTCTTGATTTTCATAACGCTTTTGGGAATATGCGCCCCACGAAAACCTACTTTAAATTCCTCCCAGGTGATGTTATTCTCATTGGGGTGCATGTGTAGGAAATTCTCCCACCAATATGCAGCTGCTCTTGTGAGGTAGTGAGGTGCATATAATACCTTCTCACGGTCTGAGCATTGTGCAATAATCAATTTTCTTTCAATGTCCCGAAGCCAGTCATCGGCCTCAAGAGGTTTGTCAGTGTGCGAGAAAGTTGGGGGACGCGTATTTTGTAGTTCTGACAATTTGGATTGCTGCTGATACGGTCCATGGTGATTTCCCATATTGATGACCTGGTTCATCATTTCTTGGTGTTGTTGCTGGCTTTGCTCATAAAGGCGACACACTTGAGAAAAAGCTGTCTCACTGCCCTGTTGACTAGACTGTCCCTGTGTGAAGTTGTTACTGGTTTGGGTGCCATAATTCTCTTCTGGCGGATTTGGCATGGAACGAGTCCAAGGACGAGACATTTTCCACTCTGGGGATATATTTTTTAAAAAATCATAAGGAAAATAAATTAAGCCGCAAAAATAAATAAATACTCAAAGGCGAAAAAAATTTAACCACTCCAATATTTTTCAAGAAAATATTTGAAGCGCACGGAGAAGGACCGCTCAATACATATCTTACACGCAAGCAGTAATTATACGATACATCACTCAGGATGTGCGTACACAATCCTGACATGTTATTTAGGCTAGTGCACTTCTCCCAGTTCCTACATGATGCACATACAAACTACTTCTCACAACCTATATAGATATAAACATATCATACAAGCTGGCGCAACACGGGGTTGCTAGGCATACTCAGTCGGAGATGGTAAGGACTTCCCTTGGCCTGCCGAGGGTGAGGCCCAGTGACGCTGGGGACTCAACCTCCTCCTCACTAATAGGCTCCAGGCGTGAAGTGCTGCACTGAGAAGCTGGAGCGGGCGCGAGAGGCGGTGCAACACGGACTGGGGCAGGCACAATAGGCGGTGCCACACGGACTGGAGTGGGCGCAATAGGTGGTGCAACACGGACTGGAGTGGGCACGATGACTTGGTCGAGCTCCTCAGTGGTAGGCAGGCGACGAGCGGTGGCGAGGATGGCAGGTGAATAAGATGCTGAGGACGAGACGAAGGTCAGTGGTAGTGCGGTGTGTAGGAGCTCCCTCCTGTTGGCAGCACAGCCATGGACTGAGTCCATACGGGCAGCCACAAGGTCGTCCACAAGGTTGTCGAAGGCTGCCTCCAGTGCCTGGAGGTATTCCACAAGCATCTTAATAGCCTCGTCTCGCTCTCATCTGGGGCAAGTGAATGCATAGTGACACGTGTATGGCACGTGGCATGGAAGGTAGCGGTAGCGGTGAGTCTTCATCAAGGGAAGAACATCCCGGAGACGAGCTATCGCCTCACGGGCAGCCATCTGCATGGCATGCCTCTCTGTAGGCATGGCCCTGCCAACAAATCGGAATTGGCGTGACTCTGAACGTCCTCCCTTGAACTGTACAGCGGCCTGGTGCATAGACAGACTGTCGCTGATCTTGTGATGGTAGAGTGTGAACACTGGCCGAACTGATGGCCCAATTGCGATCTTGATGATGCAGGTGAGGAGCTTGATAAATCCCTCAGGAACATTGGTGAACACCTGTGACTCACAGTCACTGCTAGCCATCTACAAAACTAGACAAAAATTCCGAATAGTCATGTCATAAATTTTATGATGACTAACAGAAAAATTGCTATGTTTTGCAAAAATGCTAAAATCGCACTAAAATACTAATAACTGATTAGCGATCGCACCTAGTGGCTTCCTACAGTCAGCCTGGCTCTGGTACCAACTTTGTCACCACCGGTTTTTCAATAAAATACTTATTGAGAAACCGATCTTGTTATTCCAAGTACAGGAGAGTCCTCCTTACTGGTAGACAAATTCTTGATACAGAAATCCAGAAGTACTAAATATATTACAGGGTTGAGCTGAGGTTGCTCAACAATTTTATTACAAGCACGCCAATAATATACATAAAGGCGGATATGGCACAGGGGTGTGGTGGCATACTACTGACTCGTATTTAAACGTGGTGGTGGATATGTCACAGTGAAGTGGGTGACATTGACTCCTACTCTTACAGCTCATCGAGCGTCGAAGTGAGGCTCGATGATTTATTCGGGTAGCGGAAGAGGATATGGTACAGGTGATAAATTCCAGGATCGCACGGGACTGACTGGGACTCCTCTAGGCGTCGGACTCGCTATCGAACTCTTCATCCATAAGATGGCCTTCGTCAACATCTGGCCAAATCAACAAGCCAGGTGAGTACTTTGAATGTACTCGCAAGACAGTTTGAACATAAGATATAACAAATGTAAGCATGATGCAACATGAGCAATTTGCAATGCACACTCAAATGATAAACTTGCACGACATGAATAATAAAAGGAAGTCGGGCGGTAGTCCTCCCGAAATCCCAACAGAAATAACTGAAAAACCGATCGAGTGTCTGAAACGATGCCTCGAGTGGTGAACGAATAAATTAACATGCCGCAGTTGGGCGTCTAAGCGACACCACATAAAGGGCTTATATTGAAAAGTAAATGACAATGCATGCCACAGTCGGACGTCAAAGCGACATCACATAAAGGGCTTATATCGAAAATAAACAACATAAATGCCATAGTCGGATGTCTGAGCGACATCACATAAAGGGCTTATATCGAAAGTAAACAACATAAATGCCACAGTCGGACGTCTGAGCGACATCACATAAAGGGCTTATATCAGAAGTAAACCACATAAATGCCACAATCGGACGTCTGAGCGACATCACGTAAAGGGCTTATATCGAAAGTAAACAACATAAATGCCACAATTGGACGTCTGAGCGACATCACGTAAAGGGCTTATATCGAAAGTAAACAACATAAATGCCACAGTCGGACGTCTGAGTGACATCACATAAAGGGCTTATATTTCATCGTCGTATTCAAGAAGTATAGACCATTCCAAGGAAAAGACTCAGCACATAATAATAATAAACTGGTTAGTCCATCCACAGGAGTAATCGTATAGCCAAATTTTCCACGCATGGTTGTTCATCGGAGATCGTCAAGGATACTGACACTGAGATTGACAAGGACAAGTTGAACACCGACCTTGATCATGTATATGGTTACTTGCATGAGTTTGACTCTGCAGAGTTTGTACTAGAAAACCACAGCCAACGGATTTCAGTAGTCGCAAGGGACTAGTTCCGTCTATGGTATTTTAGAAGAAACACATCTAACCAGTACACACCCAATTCCACATTCCGCTGCCAGGAATCACCCTAGGCAACGTTCAAGAAAAACTCTATGACGGGGAGGTCACAACCTCGAATAGCATGGGATCAAATTTATCTCGCGCGCTCTAAGGGGTGCCCCCCTCTCGGTCCCAACCGGAAACACCCATGCTCCTTGACCGGATGACGGGCTTTAATCCAGGGCCATGGAACCCTCATCCTGGCCCCTCTGTTTGGTGTGTACCTGGAAAGAGGTTTGCAACTTACTAAACCATATTCCATAAAGAAAACATGTGGTAGTACAAGGAAAAGAACGTGTGATCACGTGACTTGATTCACGTTGACACTGGAGTTAAGTTGTTTGGCATAAGACTGCATGCCACAACAATACCATCTTACGACCAATCATGTCACCACATGATCATGTAAAGTCACATCGAATCACACTTCGAGTTTCGAAGCTCACTTGCAATGGCTTTGCATGTAATATAACTCTTACTGATATGCATATAATCATGCCATGAACTGACTACTCAATGCAAACATGCAAAACACTCATCATATCAAAGGTTCAAACGTGCTTGCCTGGTTCGGAGTAGTCGTTGTCTAGCTCGGTGAAGTTCGCGGTCCCGTCACCTCTTCCGGTATCTACGGTATAAGAAAAAGATACATACTAACGTAAATACCATGTGTGCACAAAAAGTGTTCCAAATATTTTTGAAATTAATATGATAAAAAACTATAAAGAAAAATAAAGGTGACAGAAAAAGAATCAATCAAAAATCATTTTATGTTTAAAAGTTATAAAGGTTTTAGTCCAGGGACTTGTCTGTAATGAAACAGAAAGTTCCTAGGGGCTAGCTTATAAAAAAACGGTTCGATTAAAAACCCGCCAACTCCAAAGGAAGACGTATCCTGTGCGAAGGCGTTTTCATAAAACGTTTCGAAAAGAATAAAAAGCTGACGGGGGGTCCCACTTGTCGGGTTTAAACTCTGAACAGAGTCACCGGCGCCCGAGAGCTACGGTGGTCGCCGGCGGCAATCCACGGCGAGTTAGGAGGAGTGGGTGGTACCTACGGGTTCCTTGGGTCCTTGCGCACCTATGGGTGGTGGAGTTGGTAACGGCGAGCACCACGTCGACGGCAGCCTCAACTCCGGCGGGCGGTGGTTCGAGCGTTGGTGGATCTCGTCGGGGAGGGCTATACAGAACGAATTGAGGCTCGGGTTAGAACACTGGGTGCACCCGAGGGCTGCTGACTTGGTTTGGGAGTCGGAGGTGGCCTCACCTGAGTGGATCAAGCCGGAGCCCGAGGCGGATCGGGGCGGCCGTAGTCGGGGAAGGAGACCTCCTCGGGGTCCTCCTGGTGGCTTGGCGGGGCTCTGGTGAGGTGGAGTGGTGGTGCGGGGTCGAGAACACGCTCGGGACCTCCTTTTATAGATGATCCGAGGCGGTGGCCGTGAACGGGAAATCTCTGGCGACGATTACGGTGGTGCAACGGTTGGTCAGGCGGTTTAGGGGCTAGGCATCATCGTGGAGGTTTATTGGTTTGGTTTAGGCGCTAAACTTGGCCTATATTGGCTGCTACTCCATGTTCCGAACGGAACGGCGCACGGAGCACGTCGGCGGCAGGGAGCATGCTCTGCGCTGCTCGAGCCCAGCGACAGCGCGCAGCGCCAAGATGCAAGCGAGCGCCCGCGGAGGCCTCGGGTGGTTTGGGCGGTGTTGGACGACGCCGAAAGCCGGGCTGATCCCTACTGGCCGCCTCGGTTGGCTCTGCCACCGCAGAAGCATACCGGCATCGGCGGGACACGTCACCACCGACGGTGGTGTCCGTCCAAGGGACCGTGCGGCGCTCTGGATAAGAGGAAGGTGCAGTGCGCAAGGCTCCAGAGTGGGCACTGGTGAGATCGACGCCCCGACTCTGAATAAAACGACACTGACAGTCGACTGAACACTGAACTCTGAAAATGAACAGCAACAGTGCCTGTCAGGTGTTCTATGAAATGATTTTGGCATATGGGGATTTTATCTGGAGCTGATCTTTGGTGGGGTGGCCTCTCAATGCACCTTGGGGCTGCCCGAATTTTGGTAGAATTTTTGGAGAAGGAAAAATATGAATTTCACCAAATTTGCCAAATCTGGTCCAAACTTGCAGTGTGTGAAACTTGAAAATTTTGAACTAATGAATAGTGGATCTTGATGGATCTAGGTTGGGGTGCTAGGGACTAGCCAGGGGAGTTGGTTTGAGGTCAAATCTCAAAGGAAATCAGACACTTCCTTTGTAAATCACCTAGGCCCAAAATAAAAGATAGAATTACTTTTAGGGATAAAATAAATGAAATAAAATTCAAAAATGGGTTGAACTTGTTGGAATAGAATATTTGGCTTGGCCCAAAGTGGAGGGAGGGGTTTTGGGAGAAATATTAACATGGGGCATGGTAAAACAATGGGTGGTTGCAAAAAAAAAGAATAACCCCAAAACCCATAGGGTTTCTTTTTAATAGAAAATTTAGTTTTTTTCCAAAAATTTATTGAGATGGGTTAAAATCAGAAGGAAGGTTTTTAAAACCAAACACCAAGGTTGAGGAAGATAGAAAAATAAAATACTTGTCATAGGAGAATTTTTTTTGAGGAGGGGCTTTTGGAAAGATTTTAAATGGCCTCCTTCAAATCCAAAAAAAGAATTTGCTAAAAACCAAATCAAAATTTTTGGAGTGTCACAACAGGTACACAGAGTTTAGAGAACAACCCACCTTGCAATGTCGAAGACAATCAGCGCGCCGGACTCATCGTCATTGAAGCATGGTTGGGGCTCTTGAGGAGTCCGGATTAGGGGTGTTGGATAGCGAACTATAACCTTTGGCCAGGCTCTGGACTATGAAGATACAAGATTGAAGACTTCGCCCCGTGTCCGGATGGGACTTTCCTTGGAGTGGAAGGCAAGCTTGGTGATACGGATATGTAGATCTCCTTCTATTGTAACCAACTCTGTGTAACCTAGCCCTCTCCGGTGTCTATATAAACCGGAGGGTTTTAGTCCTTAGGACGAACAACAATCATACCATAGGCTAGCTTCTAGGGTTTAGCCTCTCCGATCTCGTGGTATATCTACTCTTGTACTACCCATATCATCAATATTAATCAAGCAGAGTAGGGTTTTACCTCCATCGAGAGGGCCCGAACCTCGGTAAAAACATCGTGTCCCTTGTCTCCTGTTACCATCCGCCTAGACGCATAGTTCGGGACCCCCTACCGAGATCCGCGGTTTTGACAACGACACTTGTCCTTCCTTTCCGAATCCTTGCTTCGTGAGAGGTTCTTCGTTCATAGCGATCATCTCTCTCCTTCTCTCTCTTGGAGGTGATTCTTATCTTCTACTTCTTCTTTTAGGTGAGTCTTCTCCTCTTTTGTAGGGAGTCGTACACTCATTGGAGTAGTGTCCGGGTCTTCCACAATTGTAGCAATTTCGCTCATGAGAAGAAGATCTTTTGTAATGGTAGGATCTTGACTTGGAGCTTGTCTCTTTGCTTCTACTCTTGTAGAATTTGTTAAAGTTCCTCACCATTAAGCTCAATTCCTCATTGAAGACTTGTTTATCACCTGATGTGGTACGTGCATCACATGAGGCTTTATAAGCACCACTAGACTTGTTGTGAAGCTCTTCTTTATCCTTGAGTGACATCTCATGAGCAGCAATTCTTCCAATGAATTTGGTTGGCTTGAGATCTTTGTAATTTGGCATCATTTGGATCAAAGTGCACATGGTATCATATTTTCCATCCAAGGCTCATAGGATCTTCTTGATGATGAATCATCGGTCATCTCTTCACTTCCTAAGCCGACAATATCATTTGTGATGAGAGCAAGCTTAGAGTACATTTCAGTGACACCTTCACCATCCTTCATTTTGAACATGTCAAGTTGACTTTGAAGAACATCCAACTTGGATTCGTTGACGGACTCAGTACCTTCGTGCATATCAATCAAACTATCCCAAATTTCCTTTGCATTCTCAAGACAGTTGGTTTTGTTGAATTCTTCGGGGCATAATCCATTAAAGAGAATATCGCAAGCTTGAGCGTCGTATTGCAGCATCTTCAACTCTTCCGCAGTTGCTTCACGATTTGGTTCTCTCCCATCAAAGAATTGACCTTGCAAACCAATGCACACAATAGCCCAAACGGCGGGGTTATGTCCAATAATATGCATTTTCATCTTATGCTTCCAACTAGCAAAATTAGTACAATCAAAGTAAGGACCTCTATGGTGGTAATTTCCCTCGCTAGACGCCATACTCTCCTAGTTTGTGGAACCAAGGCTATGATCACCAAAGCTATGGAAATCAAGGCAAATGGAGACCAAAGCTCTGATACCACTTGTAGGATCGAAAGTATGTCTAGAGGGGGTGATTAGAGTACTTAACCAAATAAAAATCAAGCCTTTTCCAAATTTTAAGTCTTGGCAGATTTTAGCAACTTAGCACTAGTCGAGCAATCAACCTACACATGCAATTCTAAGAGTATAGCAGGAATGTAAATCATTGCATATGAAGGTAAAGGAGGAGTTTGTTGGGAGCAAGCTGTAACACCCGGATACAACTTTCCATATTAAGTAACTCCAACTCTTGCCTTTTCCGGAGATGTGATATATTATTTCCTCCGTGGTTGGGTTTTTGTGTTTTGTTTTGCATTTCGTTCATGTCATGCATCTCATATCATAATCGCATCATTCGCATTGCATCGGCACTTTGTTGCCGTCATTGTTTTCAAACTTGCATCCGCTCGTAATTGCCGCGCCCCTTGCTTTTGTTGACCGTTCGAGACCAAGCTTGTTCTTCGCTTCCCTCTTGACCGTGACCACCTAACCTCTCTTGCCAGCCCATAATCCCTCTGACGCTACCAAACTTCCCCGAACCCAACCGGGCAGTCTTCACCGTTGGATTCAGATCCCCCAAACATCGTAAAATATCTGCATTTCTCCATTGGACTCCCTAACCTTTTATTCTCGATCATCCGATCGAGATCCGATGATCAAATGCCTCTCCTTCCAACCACCTACTATATATATAGTCCAACCCTAGACCAATCCCTAAAACCTAGGCTTCTTGTCCCATCGGGCCGCCACCGCTCAATCCCCATCGGGATCACCCACAGACCAACCACCATCATCCCGTGCCTCCCCGTTTTCCTCGGCGCCCGCCACCCCAAGCCTCTTCCTTGGGATCCATCCCGACCAACCATCCCCGGCCTCGCTCGATCCACCCATCCAGCCTCGAGACTCCTCGCCCGCGCCTCCCGAGCAGCAACCAGAGCCCGAGCTCCATCTCCTCGCCCTCGTCCACAGGCACGAGGTCCTGCCTCCTCGTTGCCTCGCACATCCTCAAGCCCTGCCGGAGCACTCTCGCAAGCAGCAGCAGTTTCCGCATCTTGGCGCAGCTCCAGTCACCGGAGCACTGTGCCGAGACTCCTCGCCCTCTCCGGCTCCCCCTTGTCCTTCTTCCCTCTATTTATGTCCCCATCGTCTCATCTCTTTCTTCCTCTGCTTCTTCTCGTAGGGACCGAAAGGAGTCAGCCTTGGCCTCGTCACCGCGCCACCACCAATGACCTCAACCGCCATGGCCACCGCCCGTTCGTCACCCCGCTGCTGGATCCGGCCAGTTCCAGCCTGTCCCCGCCGGATCCACGTCGTCCGCCTCCCTCCGCCTCGCCAAATCCCTCTGCTGGAGCCGCGCCTGTCCGTTGTTGCTCCCCTTCACCGAGCCACCAAGACCTGCAGTCGACGCCCCGTTCTACAGCCATGGTGCCGCCGGCCTCTCTCGCGCCGCTGTGCCTCCTCTTCATCGAACCAGGAGGTTCGCGTCGTGCCCCGCTGCCTCCCTCTCCTTCTTTATTCTCTGTCTCATCTCGCTGCCTCTCTTCGTCAGGGACAGGAACCAGGCGCCTGACGCCCGAGCCCCATGGTCATCGCAGTCTCCGGATCAGGCCGGCCTCAGCTTGCCTGCGCCTCATCCGCCCGGATCCGGCCTCTTCCCCATCGTCCTTGCCTTCGTCCGCCTGAACCACCGCGCCGGCGTTGCTCTGTCTCTGTCGAGCGAGATGGACAGCCTTCGTCTTTTGCCTGTCAGGCGCTAGGTGGGCGCAGATCGAACTCCAGCCGCGCGCCAAGGCCCAGCTCCTCTTCGCCATATCCGCCGGCCTCCTCTGCTTCCGACCGAGCCATGGCCCATGGGTGAGCAGCCCCCTCCAGTTTCCCCCTCATGTACTCTATCGAGCCAGCCAGTTCCGGCCTGCTTCTGTTTTTTTCCAGATCTGCAAATTTAGGATTTTCCAGGAAATTACAGATTTGCAGAAAAACCCTCAACATCATGCATATGATAATTCCAGAACCGTGCATCATTTGTAAATAACTTATATATGTAAAGTGCTTAGTTTTTCATCTAGTTTCATAATATGCCACTTTCATCCATGTTTAAAATGTTTAAAATGTTGTTTGATTAAATTTGCTCAAATGCCATGTTAAAATGATTTATTTCATAACTAAATAACCGTAGCTCGGATTTAATTAAATTATATATGTAAATGGGGTAGAAAAATGCCTAGTTTAACGTGGTGTACTTGCTTTGCATGTTTAACAACTCTAAAATTGTGTTTAGGGCAGAACAGTACCTAATCCATAAATATGCACATGAGGATTTTCCGGACTTGTTGTTCGTTGTTTCCGGTCTCATTTAAACTTTCCTAGGTAGGTAGTTTTGTTGTGCTTCACCCCTTGCCACGATAACCAACATTTAATTTCGTTGAGTACATAACCGAGAGATAACTAAATAATTGATGTGGTGTTTCGTCAATATGCAACTCGTTGCATATTGAGCTCCACTTAACTTGTAGTGTTGTTTGTGCATATTGCCATGCCATGCCTCATTAAACCGGACATGCATCATACTTGTTTGTGCATCATGACATGTTTATGCTTGTGTGTTTACTATGTTGTTTGCTTCTTTCCGGGTTGCTTCTCTCGTTAGCCGGTTTCCTTCCGGAGTTGTGAGGATTCGTTCGACTACGTCCGTTTTCCTTCTTCATGGACTCGTTCTTCTTCCTTGCGGGATTTCGGGCAAGATGACCATACCCTCGAAATCACTTCTATCTTTGCTTGCTAGATGCTCGCTCTTTTGCTATGCCTATGCTACAATGCCTACCACTTGCTATATCATGCCTCCCATATTGCCATGTCAAGCCCCTAATCATCCTTTCCTAGCAAACCGTTGTTTGGCTATGTTACCGCTTTGCTCAGCCTCTCTTATAGCGTTGTTAGTTGCAGGTGAAGATGAAGTTTGTTCCTTGTTGGAACATGGAGATGTTGTTCCTTGTTGGAACATGTTTACTTCTTGGGATGTCACAATATATCTTATTTAATTAATGCATCTATATACTTGGTAAAGGGTGGAAGGCTCGGCCTTATGCCTGGTGTTTTGTTCCACTCTTGCCGCCCTAGTTTCAGTCATATCGGTATTATGTTCCTGGATTTTGCGTCCCTAACGCGGTTGGGTGATTTATGGGACCCCCTTGACAGTTCGCTTTGAATAAGACTCCTCCAGCAAGGCCCAACCTTGGTTTTACCATTTGCCACCTAAGCCTTTTTCCCTTGGGTTCTGCAGACTCAAGGGTCATCTTTATTTTAAACCCCCGGGCCAGTTCTCCTTCGATTGCTGGCCCAAACCGAGCGATGTCCGGCGCCCCCTGGGCAATCAGGGTCTATGCCAACCCGACGTCTTGCTCATCCGGTGTGCCCTGAGAACGAGATATGGGCAGCTCCTATCGGGATTTGTCGGCACATCCGGGCGGCTTTGCTGGTCTTGTTTTATTACTGCCGAAATGTCTTGTAGCCGGGATTCCGAGACTGATCGGGTCTTCCCGGGGAGAAGGAATATCCTTCGTTGACCGTGAGAGCTTATAATGGGCTAAGTTGGGACACCCCTGCAGGGTATTATCTTTCGAAAGCCGTGCCCGCGGTTATGAGGCAGATGGGAATTTGTTAATGTCCGGTTGTAGAAAACCCGAAGTTGATCTTAATTAAAATACACCAACTGCGTGTGTAACCGTGATGGTCTCTTCTCGGCAAAGTCCGGGAAGTGAACACGGTGTTGGAGTTATGCTTGACATAGGTTGTTCTAGGATCACTTCTTGATCATAGTTGTTCGACCGTGCTTTTGCCTTCTCTTCTCGCTCTCATTTGCGTATGTTAGACACCAGATATGCTAGTCGCTTGCTGCAGCTCCACCTCACTACCCTGTCCTACCTTTAATCTTAAATAGTCTTGATCTTGCGGGTGTGAGATTGCTGAGTCCCCGTGACTCACGGATACTTCCAAAAACAGTTTGCAGGTGCCGATGAAACCGTGCAGGTGACGCATCCGAGCTCAAGGAGGAGCTCAATGAAGATCTTGTTCTTTGTGTTGTTTCATCTCAGTTGATCAGTAGTGGAGCCCAGTTGGGACGATCGGGGATCTGTGTAGCATTTGGGGTAGTCTTCTTTTATTTTGGTTCCGTAGTCGGACCTTGATTGTATCTGTATGATGTAATGTTTTACTCATGTATTGTGTGAAGTGGCGATTGTAAGCCAACTATGTATCTCTTTCCCTTATGTATTACATGGGTTGTGTGAAGATTACCTCACATGCAACATTGCTTTCAATGCGGTTATGCCTCTAAGTCGTGCTTCGACACGTGGGAGATATAGCCGCATCGAGGGCGTTACACAAACGCAATTTAGACATGGAGATTTTTGGCATGGTTCCGATAGGTGGTGCTATCGTACATGCACGTTGATGGAGACTTCAACACACGAAGGGTAATGGCTGCGCGAGTCCACGGAGGGCTCCACCCATGAAGGGTCCACGAAGAAGCAACCTTGTCTATCCCACCATGGCCATCGCCCACGAAGGACTTGCCTCACTTGGGTAGATCTTCATGAAGTAGGCGATCTCCTTGCCCTTACAGACTCCTTGGTTCAACTCCACAATCTTGACGGAGGCTCCCAAGTGTCACCTAACCAATCTAGGAGACACCACTCTCCAAAAGGTAATAGATGGTGTGTTGATGATGAACTCCTTGCTCTTTTGCTTCAAATGATAGTCTCCCCAACACTCAACTCTCTCTCACTGATTTGAATATGGTGGAAAGATGATTTGTGTGGAAAGCAACCTGGGGAAGGCTAGAGATCAAGATTCATATGGTTGGATTGGAATGTCTTGGTCTATACACATGAGTAGGTGGTTCTCCCTCAGAAAATGAGTAGTGGAAGTGTAGGCACGTTCTGATGGCTCTCTCACTGATGGAGAAGGGGTGGAGGGGCATATATATCCTCCACACAAATTCTAACTGTTATAGACAAATTCCCAAACTCGGTGGGACCGAGGCGGCAGGGAGCATGCTCTGCGCTGCTCAGGCCACGGCGACAGCGCCGCAGCGCGCGCATGCAAGCAGACGGCCACGCGGAGGCCTCGGGTGGTTTGGGCGGTGTTGGACGACGCCGAAAGCCGGGCTGATCCCTACTGGCCGCCTCGGTTGGCTCTGCCACCGCAGAAGCATACCGGCATCGGCGGGACACGTCACCACCGACGGTGGTGTCCGTCCAAGGGACCGTGCGGCGCTCTGGATAAGAGGAAGGTGCAGTGCGCAAGGCTCCAGAGTGGGCACTGGTGAGATCGACGCCCCGACTCTGAATAAAACGACACTGACAGTCGACTGAACACTGAACTCTGAAAATGAACAGCAACAGTGCCTGTCAGGTGTTCTATGAAATGATTTTGGCATATGGGGATTTTATCTGGAGCTGATCTTTGGTGGGGTGGCCTCTCAATGCACCTTGGGGCTGCCCGAATTTTGGTAGAATTTTTGGAGAAGGAAAAATATGAATTTCACCAAATTTGCCAAATCTGGTCCAAACTTGCAGTGTGTGAAACTTGAAAATTTTGAACTAATGAATAGTGGATCTTGATGGATCTAGGTTGGGGTGCTAGGGACTAGCCAGGGGAGTTGGTTTGAGGTCAAATCTCAAAGGAAATCAGACACTTCCTTTGTAAATCACCTAGGCCCAAAATAAAAGATAGAATTACTTTTAGGGATAAAATAAATGAAATAAAATTCAAAAATGGGTTGAACTTGTTGGAATAGAATATTTGGCTTGGCCCAAAGTGGAGGGAGGGGTTTTGGGAGAAATATTAACATGGGGCATGGTAAAACAATGGGTGGTTGCAAAAAAAAAGAATAACCCCAAAACCCATAGGGTTTCTTTTTAATAGAAAATTTAGTTTTTTTCCAAAAATTTATTGAGATGGGTTAAAATCAGAAGGAAGGTTTTTAAAACCAAACACCAAGGTTGAGGAAGATAGAAAAATAAAATACTTGTCATAGGAGAATTTTTTTTGAGGAGGGGCTTTTGGAAAGATTTTAAATGGCCTCCTTCAAATCCAAAAAAAGAATTTGCTAAAAACCAAATCAAAATTTTTGGAGTGTCACAACAGGTACACAGAGTTTAGAGAACAACCCACCTTGCAATGTCGAAGACAATCAGCGCGCCGGACTCATCGTCATTGAAGCATGGTTCGGGGGCTACTGAGGGAGTCCCGGATTAGGGGGTGTTCGGATAGCCGAACTATAACCTTTGGCCAGGCTCCTGGACTATGAAGATACAAGATTGAAGACTTCGTCCCGTGTCCGGATGGGACTTTCCTTGGAGTGGAAGGCAAGCTTGGTGATACGGATATGTAGATCTCCTTCTATTGTAACCAACTCTGTGTAACCCTAGCCCTCTCCGGTGTCTATATAAACCGGAGGGTTTTAGTCCTTAGGACGAACAACAATCATACCATAGGCTAGCTTCTAGGGTTTAGCCTCTCTGATCTCGTGGTATATCTACTCTTGTACTACCCATATCATCAATATTAATCAAGCAGGAGTAGGGTTTTACCTCCATCGAGAGGGCCCGAACCTCGGTAAAAACATCGTGTCCCTTGTCTCCTGTTACCATCCGCCTAGACGCATAGTTCGGGACCCCCTACCCGAGATCCGCCGGTTTTGACACTGACACTTGTCCTTCCTTTCCGAATCCTTGCTTCTGTGAGAGGTTCTTCGTTCATAGCGATCATCTCTACTCCTTCTCTCTCTTGGAGGTGATTCTTATCTTCTACTTCTTCTTTTAGGTGAGTCTTCTCCTCTTTTGTAGGGAGTCGTACACTCATTGGAGTAGTGTCCGGGTCTTCCACAATTGTAGCAATTTCGCTCATGAGAAGAAGATCTTTTGTAATGGTAGGATCTTGACTTGGAGCTTGTCTCTTTGCTTCTACTCTTGTAGAATTTGTTAAAGTTCCTCACCATTAAGCTCAATTCCTCATTGAAGACTTGTTTATCACCTGATGTGGTACGTGCATCACATGAGGCTTTATAAGCACCACTAGACTTGTTGTGAAGCTCTTCTTTATCCTTGAGTGACATCTCATGAGCAGCAATTCTTCCAATGAATTTGGTTGGCTTGAGATCTTTGTAATTTGGCATCATTTGGATCAAAGTGCACATGGTATCATATTTTCCATCCAAGGCTCATAGGATCTTCTTGATGATGAATCTGTCAGTCATCTCTTCACTTCCTAAGCCGACAATATCATTTGTGATGAGAGCAAGCTTAGAGTACATTTCAGTGACACCTTCACCATCCTTCATTTTGAACATGTCAAGTTGACTTTGAAGAACATCCAACTTGGATTCGTTGACGGACTCAGTACCTTCGTGCATATCAATCAAACTATCCCAAATTTCCTTTGCATTCTCAAGACAGTTGGTTTTGTTGAATTCTTCGGGGCATAATCCATTAAAGAGAATATCGCAAGCTTGAGCGTCGTATTGCAGCATCTTCAACTCTTCCGCAGTTGCTTCACGATTTGGTTCTCTCCCATCAAAGAATTGACCTTGCAAACCAATGCACACAATAGCCCAAGCAGTGCGGGTTATGTCCAATAATATGCATTTTCATCTTATGCTTCCAACTAGCAAAATTAGTACAATCAAAGTAAGGACCTCTATGGTGGTAATTTCCTCGCTACGCCATACTCTCCTAGTTTGTGGAACCAAGGCTATGATCACCAAAGCTATGGAAATCAAGGCAAATGGAGACCAAAGCTCTGATACCACTTGTAGGATCGAAAGTATGTCTAGAGGGGGTGATTAGAGTACTTAACCAAATAAAAATCAAGCCTTTTCCAAATTTTAAGTCTTGGCAGATTTTAGCAACTTAGCACTAGTCGAGCAATCAACCTACACATGCAATTCTAAGAGTATAGCAGGAATGTAAATCATTGCATATGAAGGTAAAGGGAGGAGTTTGTTGGGAGCAAACTGTAACACCCCGGATACAACTTTCCATATTCGTAACTCCAACTCTTGCCTTTTCCGGAGATGTGATATATTATTTCCTCCGTGGTTGGGTTTTTGTGTTTTGTTTTGCATTTCGTTCATGTCATGCATCTCATATCATAATCGCATCATTCGCATTGCATCGGCACTTTGTTGCCGTCATTGTTTTCAAACTTGCATCCGCTCGTAATTGCCGCGCCCCCTTGCTTTTGTTGACCGTTCTGAGACCAAGCTTGTTCTTCGCTTCCCTCTTGACCGTGACCACCTAACCTCTCTTGCCAGCCCGCAATCCCCTCGCACGCGCCCGAAACTTCCCCGAACCCAACCCGGGCAGTCTTCACCGTTGGATTCAGATCCCCCCAAACATACGTAAAATATCTGCATTTCTCCATTGGACTCCCCTAACCTTTTATTCTCGATCATCCGATCGAGATCCGATGATCCAAATGCCTCTCCTTCCAACCACCTACTATATATATAGTCCAACCCTAGACCAATCCCTAAAACCTAGGCTTCTTGTCCCATCGGGCCGCCACCCGCTCAATCCCCATCGGGATCACCCACAGCCAACCACCATCATCCCGTGCCTCCCCCGTTTTCCTCGGCGCCGCCGCCACCCCAAGCCTCTTCCTTGGGATCCATCCCCGACCAACCATCCCCCGGCCTCTGCTCGATCCACCCATCCAGCCTCGAGACTCCTCTGCTTCGCGCCTCCCGAGCAGCAACCAGGAGCCCGAGCTCCATCTCCCTCGCCCTCGTCCACAGGCACCTGAGGTCCTGCCTCCTCGTTGCCTCGCACATCCTCAAGCCCCTGCCCGGAGCACTCTCGCAAGCAGCAGCAGTTTCCGCATCTTCGGCCGCAGCTCCAGGTCACCGGAGCACCAGGCCAGGACTCCCTCGCCCTCTCCGGCTCCCCCTTGTCCTTCTTCCCTCTGTTTATGTCCCCATCGTCTCATCTCTTTCTTCCTCTGCTTCTTCTCGTAGGGACCGAAAGGAGTCAGCCTTGGCCTCGTCACCGCGCCACCACCAATGACCTCAACCGCCATGGCCACCGCCCGTTCGTCACCCCGCTGCTGGATCCGGCCAGTTCCAGCCTGTCCCCGCCGGATCCACGTCGTCCGCCTCCCTCCGCCTCGCCAAATCCCTCTGCTGGAGCCGCGCCTGTCCGTTGTTGCTCCCCTTCACCGAGCCACCAAGACCTGCAGTCGACGCCCCGTTCTACAGCCATGGTGCCGCCGGCCTCTCTCGCGCCGCTGTGCCTCCTCTTCATCGAACCAGGAGGTTCGCGTCGTGCCCCGCTGCCTCCCTCTCCTTCTTTATTCTCTGTCTCATCTCGCTGCCTCTCTTCGTCAGGGACAGGAACCAGGCGCCTGACGCCCGAGCCCCATGGTCATCGCAGTCTCCGGATCAGGCCGGCCTCAGCTTGCCTGCGCCTCATCCGCCCGGATCCGGCCTCTTCCCCATCGTCCTTGCCTTCGTCCGCCTGAACCACCGCGCCGGCGTTGCTCTGTCTCTGTCGAGCGAGATGGACAGCGCTCGTGCTGCCTGTCGTGCGCTAGGTGGGCCGCGCATCGAACTCCAGCCGCGCGCCAAGGCCCAGCTCCTCTTCGCCATATCCGCCGGCCTCCTCTGCTTCCGACCGAGCCATGGCCCATGGGTGAGCAGCCCCCTCCAGTTTCCCCCTCATGTAGTCTATCGAGCCAGCCAGTTCCGGCCTGCTTCTGTTTTTTTCCAGATCTGCAAATTTAGGATTTTCCAGGAAATTACAGATTTGCTGAAAAACCCTCAACATCATGCATATGATAATTCCAGAACCGTGCATCATTTGTAAATAACTTATATATGTAAAGTGCTTAGTTTTTCATCTAGTTTCATAATATGCCACTTTCATCCATGTTTAAAATGTTTAAAATGTTGTTTGATTAAATTTGCTCAAATGCCATGTTAAAATGATTTATTTCATAACTAAATAACCGTAGCTCGGATTTAATTAAATTATATATGTAAATGGGGTAGAAAAATGCCTAGTTTAACATGGTGTACTTGCTTTGCATGTTTAACAACTCTAAAATTGTGTTTAGGGCAGAACAGTACCTAATCCATAAATATGCACATGAGGATTTTCCGGACTTGTTGTTCGTTGTTTCCGGTCTCATTTAAACTTTCCTAGGTAGGTAGTTTTGTTGTGCTTCACCCCTTGCCACGATAACCAACATTTAATTTCGTTGAGTACATAACCGAGAGATAACTAAATAATTGATGTGGTGTTTCGTCAATATGCAACTCGTTGCATATTGAGCTCCACTTAACTTGTAGTGTTGTTTGTGCATATTGCCATGCCATGCCTCATTAAACCGGACATGCATCATACTTGTTTGTGCATCATGACATGTTTATGCTTGTGTGTTTACTATGTTGTTTGCTTCTTTCCGGGTTGCTTCTCTCGTTAGCTTCGGTTTCCTTCCGGAGTTGTGAGGATTCGTTCGACTACGTCCGTTTTCCTTCTTCATGGACTCGTTCTTCTTCCTTGCGGGATTTCAGGCAAGATGACCATACCCTCGAAATCACTTCTATCTTTGCTTGCTAGATGCTCGCTCTTTTGCTATGCCTATGCTACAATGCCTACCACTTGCTATATCATGCCTCCCATATTGCCATGTCAAGCCCCTAATCATCCTTTCCTAGCAAACCGTTGTTTGGCTATGTTACCGCTTTGCTCAGCCTCTCTTATAGCGTTGTTAGTTGCAGGTGAAGATGAAGTTTGTTCCTTGTTGGAACATGGAGATGTTGTTCCTTGTTGGAACATGTTTACTTCTTGGGATGTCACAATATATCTTATTTAATTAATGCATCTATATACTTGGTAAAGGGTGGAAGGCTCGGCCTTATGCCTGGTGTTTTGTTCCACTCTTGCCGCCCTAGTTTCAGTCATATCGGTATTATGTTCCTGGATTTTGCGTCCCTAACGCGGTTGGGTGATTTATGGGACCCCCTTGACAGTTCGCTTTGAATAAGACTCCTCCAGCAAGGCCCAACCTTGGTTTTACCATTTGCCACCTAAGCCTTTTTCCCTTGGGTTCTGCAGACTCAAGGGTCATCTTTACTTTAAACCCCCGGGCCAGTTCTCCTTCGATTGCTGGCCCAAACCGAGCGATGTCCGGCGCCCCCTGGGCAATCAGGGTCTATGCCAACCCGACGTCTTGCTCATCCGGTGTGCCCTGAGAACGAGATATGGGCAGCTCCTATCGGGATTTGTCGGCACATCCGGGCGGCTTTGCTGGTCTTGTTTTATTACTGCCGAAATGTCTTGTAGCCGGGATTCCGAGACTGATCGGGTCTTCCCGGGGAGAAGGAATATCCTTCGTTGACCGTGAGAGCTTATAATGGGCTAAGTTGGGACACCCTGCGGTATTATCTTTCAAAGCCGTGCCCGCGGTTATGAGGCAGATGGGAATTTGTTAATGTCCGGTTGTAGAAAACCCGAAGTTGATCTTAATTAAAATACACCAACTGCGTGTGTAACCGTGATGGTCTCTTCTCGGCAAAGTCCGGGAAGTGAACACGGTGTTGGAGTTATGCTTGACATAGGTTGTTCTAGGATCACTTCTTGATCATAGTTGTTCGACCGTGCTTTTGCCTTCTCTTCTCGCTCTCATTTGCGTATGTTAGACACCAGATATGCTAGTCGCTTGCTGCAGCTCCACCTCACTACCCTGTCCTACCTTTAATCTTAAATAGTCTTGATCTTGCGGGTGTGAGATTGCTGAGTCCCCGTGACTCACGGATACTTCCAAAAACAGTTTGCAGGTGCCGATGAAACCGTGCGGTGGCGATCCGAGCTCAAGGAGGAGCTCAATGAAGATCTTGTTCTTTGTGTTGTTTCATCTCAGTTGATCAGTAGTGGAGCCCAGTTGGGACGATCGGGGATCTGTGTAGCATTTGGGGTAGTCTTCTTTTATTTTGGTTCCGTAGTCGGACCTTGATTGTATCTGTATGATGTAATGTTTTACTCATGTATTGTGTGAAGTGGCGATTGTAAGCCAACTATGTATCTCTTTCCTTATGTATTACATGGGTTGTGTGAAGATTACCTCACATGCAACATTGCTTTCAATGCGGTTATGCCTCTAAGTCGTGCCGACACGTGGGAGATATAGCCGCATCGAGGGCGCGATACACAAACATAATTTAGACATGGAGATTTTGGCATGGTTCCGATAGGTGGTGCTATCGTACATGCACGTTGATGGAGACTTCAACACACGAAGGGTAATGGCTCTTGTGAGTCCACGGAGGGCTCCACCCATGACGGGTCCACGAAGAAGCAACCTTGTCTATCCCACCATGGCCATCGCCCACGAAGGACTTGCCTCACTTGGGTAGATCTTCATGAAGTAGGCGATCTCCTTGCCCTTACAGACTCCTTGGTTCAACTCCACAATCTTGACGGAGGCTCCCAAGTGTCACCTAACCAATCTAGGAGACACCACTCTCCAAAAGGTAATAGATGGTGTGTTGATGATGAACTCCTTGCTCTTTTGCTTCAAATGATAGTCTCCCCAACACTCAACTCTCTCTCACTGATTTGAATATGGTGGAAAGATGATTTGTGTGGAAAGCAACCTGGGGAAGGCTAGAGATCAAGATTCATATGGTTGGATTGGAATGTCTTGGTCTATACACATGAGTAGGTGGTTCTCCCTCAGAAAATGAGTAGTGGAAGTGTAGGCACGTTCTGATGGCTCTCTCACTGATGGAGAAGGGGTGGAGGGGCATATATATCCTCCACACAAATTCTAACTGTTATAGACAAATTCCCAAACTCGGTGGGACCGAACGGTTAAACCCGATGAGACCGACTTGTTTTGTATGAGATGATCATGTCTTGTAAAGGTTATCAGCAACTGGCAGGAGCCTTATGGTTGTCTCTTTATTGTATGAAATGCAAACGCCATACTTTATCACTATGCGTTGGCAAGACGACCACGACATAACAACGGAGATCAAGGTGTCGAGCCAGTGACGATGGAGATCATGACGATGCTTTGGAGATGGAGATCAAAAGCATAAGATGATGATGGCCATATCATGTCACATATTTTGATTGCATGTGATGTTTATCTTTTATGAATCTTATTTAGCTTAGTACAGCGGTACCATTATAAGATGATCCCTTAACTAAAATATCAAGGTATAATTGTTCTCCTTGAGTATGCACCGTTCTGACAGTTCATCGTGCTGAGACACCACTGTCGGACTACGGGTTCCGCAAACCCTCAAAAGGTTCAAACTCTGGGGTCCGTGTGAAGATCTCAACCTACCCAGCCTGCCTACTCGTGATCCTCCTAAGCCTAGCGCGTCGAGCTCGAACAGACAAAGAGACACAACAGTTTATCCTGGTTCGGGCCACCTCGTGGTGTAATACCCTACTCCAGTATTTTGGTGGATTGCCTCAAAGGTCTGAGGATGAACTAGTATAGTGGATGAACTGGCCTCTGGAGGGGAGGTGTTCTTGAGCTCGAGAGAGATGGTGAGGTGAACTGGATGTGAACCTGCCCCCCTCTATGGTGGTGGCTAAGTCCTATTTATAGTGGCCTTGGTCCTCTTCCCAAATGTTGGCGGGAAGGGATCCCACAATGGCGAGATTTGAAGGGCCCAAGTAGTATAGCTTATCCTGACTAAAGTGGTCTTCGCCTGCGAAAAGCCCCTGGTCGTGATGCTGCGGTGGGCTCGATGATGACCTCTGTCCTGCCGTCCTGGCAGTCTTGGTCTTGCTGCACCAGAATGGAAACCTTTGGCTGATTCCTCGGGACTCTGCGCCCGTGGCTTGCCTCCACTGCACCCAAGAGGAAACTGGCGCTCTGCGCCCACTGGCGCCCGCCCGGCGTTGGTCGTCATGGCTCACGTCAGCTAAGCCTCATGAGGTGCACCCTACATACAATTCTCTACCCCTCGGGAGCCGGCCTGAGGAGGCCGATCCCCTCGGGGGTCTTGATGTCGTCCGTCTCACCAGGCTTGGCCCCTCGCGAGGTGTAACAGCCTGGATTTTGGCCCTTTTCTTTTTCTTTTGATTTGTCTGGTTTTTGATCTGTTTTTCTTTTTGGAGTGGTTCTATGGCCTTGCCACCTGGGAAATCATCCTCATTCCCCCTCCCAAGTGGCCCATCATTCTCAAAACCTTGCCAAGATCTCTTCACTTCACTCCTAGCCCAAATCCCAATATTCTTTTCTTGGGGAAAAAAAATCCTTTCTTTCATTAAAGGAATAACCCTATCTGCCCTAGGTTGTGAAGCAACCTATATTTCTGTCCTTCCGAAAATTCCCAAATAATTCTCATAATTCCTTTGGGTCATATATAGCTCAAATATGCCTGAACAATTCCTTGGCCAGTTCAAAAATAATTCCCCAATAATTATTCTTCATTTCTGTCCAGTGTGGTTTTCTGTGAAGGAAGTGCCACCTATCTTTTCTTGATTGCTCCCAAACTCCTTGGGCATGCTTATATGTCCAAATAATTGCCTCATGCACAAGTTCAACTTTATTTGCCAAGACAATCTTCCTCGGCAATTTTTCAAAGTTTTTGTCAAACAGAAGCATTGTGAAGGAAGTACTAGCTAGGAATATCCAAATGAGTTGTACTTTTGCACACTCCTTAATGTTCTCATATTAACTGCTTCCACCCATTTGCAGCCCCATCCAATCATCTATCTGTGCACAAGACCAAATCGTCGATTCTGGCAATATTTTCAGGTTGTGAAGCAAGTGCATTTTATATTACTTCAGAAATTTTGATAAATTACCAGATCATGCTTCTACCCGTAAAACCTCTGTCCACCCAATTTGGCATCATTTCATTCATCCATTTGATCACCAAAATTATTCCAACTTTCTGGACAGAAATGATGTTTGTGAAGCAAGTGCCATTTTGGCTTGTCCATTTGGCATGATCTTTTTACAGCATCTTTATATGTCCATATAATGAGGATTTGCCAAGTTGCATCCCATTCCATAACACCATGTGAGTGCATCATCCAAATCTTGGTTCTGGACCAAATTTCGGGTTACACGGCAACTATATTAGTTTGTGCTCCATTATGCTCCAAAACCTCCAGGACCATAGTACTTTCGTAGTTAATCATCCCAGACAACACCATTTGACCTAATCAGTTTCCTGTTGATCAGCAGTGCTCTGCCAAATTTGATGCAGTAAACTTCAGAGCTTAGTTACCATTTAACCATAGCATCCCAGATCAATCCATGGACTCATAAATGCTCCATCTTGGAAGGACATAACACTAAACACCATTTACTTGCCTCTCGTGAGCTCCCTGTGCATTGTCCCATGTTGACCGCGCAGCTGGCAAGCCTATGCGTGTGCTCCGTGCGCAGTGGCCGTGTCCAGCGCGCCATTTCTGCTTCGTCCGTGTCGGTGTACTAGAGTAGGGGTACCCTAGTATCCCGAACTTGTGCACGGGCAGTTGTAGCACCCCGCGGCAAGGCTTGCCGGGTGACCGCCAAGGTCCTCCGTGGTTCCTTTGGAGCCATTCAAGAACAAAGTATTCAAGCCAAGGAGACAAGGCCCCGGCAAGAGGAGCTTGCCGGGAAGGCCAACCAAGGCATCTCAAGGAACTTGCCGCGACGCGCCATGCGTCCCGGCAAGGCCCGGTGAGCGACAAGCTTCCGGATGCGACAAGGCAGCAACCGCGGCAAGGCACTTGCCGTGGCAGACTACCACTCTGTACCTGCGCTCCAGCACATCCACCAACGTGTCGCCCTGGGACCTTTCCAGGTGCGCGTGGCAAGAGGCTGTGCGGCCAGCGGTGCGTAGTGGCAAGCGGCGCTGACAAGATTGCCATCGTGGCAAGCGGTGGTGCCCCTGACGGTCCCTGTTTGCACTATTTGGGCGACGTAGACGGGCATTCAATGCCTTTGTCCCCTGCCGTCAGGGTTAGGTATGATACACTGTACAGGTAGCTGTACCAACCGCAACTCCTTTTCCATTTTTGCCCTTGTCTATGTTGCCACCTGTCGGAGACAGACCGAGGTCGCCGGCGAGGAGGACGCGCGCGGCAATACTGACGACGCCGCCGCCATCGAAGAAGAAGCGGGCACTGACGAGCCCGCCGGCGAGGAGGCCGCCAAGGCTGCCGCCGCAGAAGCCGGCGAGGGGTCCGGCGATCACACTGACGGCCCTGAGGCCGCATGAGCGTCAGGCGCTACGCCGACCGCCGATCCCTCCGCCACTGCTGCAGCGTCAGGCTCCGAAGAGCCCCAGCCCGGCGCCTATCTGAAGGCCGGCGATGGCGTCTTCATCAAGCTCCCCTGGGCGTCGAGCTCCAGGGCGCCGGTCGAAGGAGAGACTTTTGATGAAGAGTTGCTCGCCTCCGCTGGGCTGACGCTGGTCGACGCGCCAAGCAGTAGCAGCGGCGAGTCTGAGGAGGAGCAGCTGCTGCGGAAGCTGGTGTCGCTCTACCGCGCCCGACAAGCCAAGCTAGAATCCCGAGAAGCGCTTGTCGCGAAGGCGGGAGCAGACATCGAGAAGCGCGCAGAGGAGCTCCGGGGCCTCCACCAGGAAGCTCTCCGGTCCCTGGCAGTGGAGCGGGAGCAACTCGCCAAGGAGCGCAAGGCCTTCATCCTCGAGAAGGCTGAAGTTGAAGAGCAACAGCGGCTTGCTGCCGAGAAGCTGTCTGCGCAAGAAGGCGAGTTGGCGCAGCGGAATATTAATCTTGACAGCCACGAGGAGGATCTTGCAATGCGCGAGCAAACATTTGGCGGGGCTCTCAAGGAAGCAAAGGATGCTGTCACAGCTGCCGAGGCCGCCAAGAAGGAGCTGGAGACGAAGGTGATGCAGCTGGAGGCCAATCTCAAAAAGAGCGGCGAGGAGCTTGCTGCACTCAAGCATGAGCGCGAGAAGGACGCCTACACTCTTGGCGAGCTGCAGGGCCGTCTCGCCGAGAGGAGCAAGGAGCTCAGCGCCGCCAAAGACTCCAACACAGATCTTGAGTTGAAGCTGACCACCTTGACTCAGATGCTGGACGGTGCATGGGAGCAGGAGGTGGCCTTGAAGGAGAAGATCAAGGCCGACGAGGCGCTGCTGGCGAGTGCCGCTGCCGCCCAGAATACTTTCAGGGAGAATGTGGAGCACTGGACCGAGGGTCTCGTGGATGTTGCCGCAGCCATCGACAGGGAGCTGGCGCAGCTGGGGATGGATGATCTCGGGTATACCTCCGACGAGCACCTCCAACCCAGCGCCAAGCTTAGCTTGTTCTTTAAGGGCGTGGCGACGACCCTCCAGCGACTCCGGGAAGAGATCCCAAAACAGCTAGCCGACGGGTCGCGCCAGATCTGCGCGGGAGCTCTTCAAAAGGTGCTGATGAAGGTGGACTTCCGCAATCCAGGCCTCAACCTCACCAACGTCCTCAAGTCCTTGCCGCCGGATGCTGATGTGGAAGCGCTCAAGACCCTTGTCGCACCCATTGTGGACAGGGTGAGCGGGATCAAGAGGGTTGATGGCGATCGCGTAGATTAGGCCGCCCGTTTTCTCTTTTCCTTGTCGCTGCTGGTCATGTTATGAGAACAATCTATTAGAGCTGCGACAAGCTATCTTGTAATATAACTCTATTTCGGGTAGTGATTGCTATGTTATTTCCTTTACTTGATTCCTTCCTTTGCATGTTTTTGCCCTACGCTTTTAGGGAACTTGTCGGCGCAGGCACCTTTGCCGCGAGCGCTGAGTGTGGGACGTTAGCAGCCTGCTGGCGGTGCCGCTACCGACAAGAAACCTTGTCGCAACTAGTTGCAGCTCACTTAAGTTGTTGAGAGGACTCGAAACAAAGTAAGGGCGCAACTAGCTACGAGTTGGTTCCTCCGCGCACAGGATTTCCATACAAAGCACGGTCGTTCGAGGAAGATAACTTAAAAAAAAATTATAACTGATTGCTCAAACTTTGGCAACTTAGCTTTTCTGTCGTTTGCTTCCCGGTAAGGCGAAACTTCCTTGAATGACGCCTGGTCCACACCATTATCTTCTCCTTTCCCCCCGGCAAACTTGTGGGCGAGGGAACCTTCCTTTCTTTGAGAAAGAGAAAGAAGAGAAAATAAAGATATGGAGCCTTGCGGCTTGTTATTGCTTACCGGTGGTAGGTGCTGCACAAAGTGTCAGATAACGCATGCAATAAAATGTAGAAAGCATGAAATTGACAGGATGTGCGGAGCACATGAGCTTTACTTATGCACGGGATCTGCGCCCAGCTTTGTACAAAGGATTACATGCAACATTGGCAAGACTTGTACAATGAAATGGACTCCGGAAGCGGAGGCTGCGCTGCAGGACTTGAAGAGATACCTGTCCTCCACTCTAATACTTGTCGCACCTAGGCCACAAGAGAAGTTGTTGCTGTATATAGCAGCAACCAATCAAGTGGTTAGTGTTGCGTTAGTAGCGGAAAGGGAGGCGGATGATGAGCCGGCAACCACGGCAGATGCATCCAGCGACAAGCAGGGGGCTTCACCGGCAAGCTCTGGTCCCGACAAAGATGGATCTGCGCAGGCGTGTGAGAAGATGCAGAAAAGGATGGTGCAGCACCCAGTTTACTTTGTCAGTTCCCTTCTGGAGGGGGCTAGGTCAAGGTATTCTGGTGTGCAGAAATTGCTTTTCGGCCTTCTCATGGCCTCGAGAAAGCTGCGCCATTACTTTCAAGCACATGAGATAACAGATCGCCACTCGCTTTTCCATGAAGAGGATCCTGTAAAATCCAGAAGCAACAGGTAGGATTGTCGAGTGGGCACTGGAACTGTCAAGCTTTGGCCTCAAGTTTGAGAGAACTTCAACTATCCAAAGCAGAGCATTGGCGGAGTTCAGAGCAGAATGGACGCCTACACAAGATGAAGAAATTCCAGAAACGAGCATCACCGTCAAGGAAGCAAGCAAAGGGTGGCTGATGTACATTGATGGTGCCTTCTCGCTGCAAGGCGCCGGTGCGGGCGTGCTACTTGTCGCACCCACCGGAGAGCACCTCAAGTACGTAGTCCAGATGCACTTTCCCAAGGAGCAAGCAACAAACAATACTGTAGAGTATGAAGGTTTGCTTGCCAGTCTCAGGATCGCAGTAGACCTTGGGATCAAGAAGCTCATTGTCAGGGGTGACTCACAGCTTGTCGTCCGCCAAGTGAACAAGAATTATCAGAGTCCGTTGATGGAAGCTTATGTTGATGAAGTGAGAAAGCTAGAAGAGCACTTTGACGGCCTATAGATGGAATATGTTCCAAGAGCTCAGAACGACATTGCTGATGGCCTGTCGAAGTGCGCCGCACTTAAGCTACCTGTGGAACCAGGGATCTTTGTGCTCAAGCTGACTCAACCGTCTGTAACGCCATCAACTGGACAGAACAAGAAGAGGAAGTTGATTTCTGGTGACTACTTTCCGGCAGAGCTCCCCGAAGCCGCCGCCAAGAAGGCCCCAAGATCAACACCAAGAGTGCTGAGGAGCAGTCTGCTCCAACAAGCCCTAGGGTTTGTTCCGTTGAAGCAGACGCTCCCGACAAGTTTTGCTCCGGCAAGCTTGCCGGGGAACGTCAAGCTCCGGCTAAGCCGCAGGTTCTAGCCGTAGAAGCGGATGTTCCCGCAGCAGCAGATGTGCCTTTAGTCCTAGTTGTCGAGCCGCAAGCTCCAGCATGGGCGCAGCAAATTGTCCGTTTCCTTCAGACAGGAGAACTTCCCAAAGAGCAAGAAGAAGCGGAAAGAGTAGCCCGGCAGTCAAGTATGTACCAGTTTGTCGATGACACACTGTACAGAAGTAGACTCAACGGTGTGAAATTGAAGTGTATTCACCGGGAAGATGGACAGAAGTTGTTGGCAGAGATACATGGAGGCATATGTGGTCACCACATTGGCGCAAGAGCACTTGCCGGCAAAGCATTCCGGCAAGGTTGCTTTTGGCCAACAGCCCTCCAGGATGCAACTGCACAAGTAACCAAGTGTGAAGCATGCCAGTTCCATTCCAAACAGATACACCAGCCAGCTCAAGCTCTCCAGATGATCCCTTTATCCTGGCCATTTTCGGTCTGGGGGCTCGACATCCTCGGCCCCTTTCCCCGAGCTGTCGGGGGCTTTGAGTACTTGTACGTTGCCATCGACAAGTTCACAAAGTGGCCGGAAGTGGAAGCAGTGAGGAAGGTGACAGCCCAGTCAGCAGTCAAGTTCTTCAGGTCTATTGTTTGCCGTTTCGGGATTCCTAACAGGATCATCACCGACAACGGAACGCAATTCACGAGCCGCACCTTCATGCAGTACGTCCAAGATCTTGGCGCCAAGGTCTGCTTCGCTTCTGTTGCTCATCCGAGAAGTAATGGTCAAGCGGTGAGGGCAAATGCTGAAGTGCTGTGCGGGCTCAAGACCAGGACTTTCGACAGGCTGCACAGGTGCAGAAAGAACTGGATTGAGGAGCTGCCGGTGGTTCTTTGGTCGATCAGGACAACGCCAAATCGAGCCACTGGCCAGACACCTTTCGCTCTAGTCTATGGAGCAGAGGCAGTTCTCCCCACGGAACTCGTATACGGGTCACCTCGAGTGCTCGCTTATGATGAGCTTGAGCAAGAGCAGTTGCGACAAGATGACACACTGCTCCTTGAGGAGGACCATCTTCAGAGTCACAGACGAGCTGCTCGATACCAGCAAGCTTCGCCGCTACCATAGCCGCAGTTAGTGCCGAAGTCTCGAGGAAGGCGACCTTGTTCTTGGCGCATTCAGTCCGCCAAGAATTCCAAGAAGTTGCCTTGAAGTGGGAAGGCCCTTACCGGGTGAAACGAGTCACTAGGCCTGGCGCTGTCCGCCTTGAGACCGAAGATGGCATTCCGGTGAGCAACTGCTGGAACATTGAGCATCTTCGTAAGTTTTACCCGTAGGGTGCGGTTGCCGGAACCTGTTCCGGCAACCACCTTTTGTACAAGTCTTGCCAATGTTGCATGTAATCCTTTGTACAAAGCGGGGCGCAGATCCCGTGCATAAGTAAAGCTCATGTGCTCCGCACATCTTGTCAATTTCATGCTTTCTACATTTTATTGCATGCGTTATCTGACACTTTGTGCAGCACATACCCCCGGTAAGCAATAACGAGCCGCAAGGCTCCATATCTTTATTTTCTCTTCTTTCTCTTTCTCAAAGAAAGGAATGTTCCCTCGCCCACAAGTTTGCCGGGGGGAAAGGAGAAGATAATGGTGTGGACCAGGCGTCGTTCAAGGAAGTTTCACCTTACCGGGAAGCAAACGATAGAAAAGCTAAGTTGCCAAAGTTTGAGCAATCAGTTTTAAATTTTTTTAATGTTATCTTCCTCGAACGACCGTGCTTTGTATGGAAAACCTGTGCGCGGAGGAACCAACTTGTAGCTAGTTGCGCCCTTACTTTGTTTCGAGTCTGCTCAACAACTTATGTGAGCTGCAACTAGTTGCGACAAGGTTTCTTGTCGGTAGCGGCACCGCCTTGAGAGCTGTCGACGTCCCAAGCCTTCATGGCAAAGGTGCCTGCGCCGACAAGTTCCCTAAAAGCGTAGGGCAAAAACATGCAAAGGAAGGAATCAAGTAAAGGAAATAACATAGCAATCACTACCCAAAATAGAGTTATATTACAAGATAGCTAGTCGCGGCTCTAATAGATTGTTCTCATAACATGACCAGCAGCGACAAGGAAAAGAGAAAACGGGCGGCCTAATCTACGCGATCGCCATCAACCCTCTTGATCCCGCTCACCCTTTCCACAATGGGTGCAACAAGGGTCTTGAGCGCTTCCACATCAGCATCCGGCGGCAAGGACTGGAGGACGTTGGTGAGGTTGAGGCCTGGATTGCGGAAGGCCACCTTCATCAGCACCTTTTGAAGAGCTCCCGCGCAGATCTGGCCCGACTCATCGGCCAGCTGTTTTGGGATCTCTTCCCGGAGTCGCTGGAGGGCCGTCGCCACGCCCTTAAAGAACAAGCTGAGCTTGGCGCTGGGTTGGAGGTGCTCGTCGGAGGAATACCCGAGATAATCCATCCCCAGCTGCGCCAGCTCCCTGTCGATGGCTGCGGCAACATCCACGAGACCCTCGGTCCAGTGCTCCACATTCTCCCTGAAAGTATTCTGGGCGGCAGCGGCACTCGCCAGCAGCGCCTCGTCAGCCTTGATCTTCTCCTTCAAGGCCACCTCCTGCTCCCTTGCGCTGTCCAGCGTCTGAGTCAAGGTGGTCAGCTTCAACTCAAGATCTGCGTTGGAGTCTTTGGCGGCGCTGAGCTCCTTGCTCCTCTCGGAGAGACGGCCCTGCAGCTCGCCAAGAGTGTAGGCGTCCTTCTCGCGCTCATGCTTGAGTGCAGCAAGCTCCTCGCCGCTCTTTTTGAGATTGGCCTTTAGCTGCATCACCTTCGTCTCCAGCTCCTTCTTGGCGGCCTCGGCAGCTGCGGCAGCATCTTTTGCTTCCTTGAGAGCCCCGCCAAATGTTTGCTCGCGCATGCCAAGATCCTCCTCGTGGCTGTCAAGATTAATCTTCCGCTGCGCCAACTCGCCTTCCTGCGCAGACAGCTTCTCGGCAGCAAGCCACTGTTGCTCTTCAACTTCAGCCTTGTCGAGGATGAAGGCCTTGCGCTCCTCGGCGAGTTGCTCCCGCTCCACTTCCAGGGACCGGAGAGCTTCCTGGTGGAGGCCCCGAAGCTCCTCCGCGCGCTTCTCGATGTCTGCTCCCGCCTTCGCGACAAGCGCTTCTCGAGATTCCAGCTTGGCTTGTCGGGCGCGGTAGAGTGACAACACCTTTCGCAGCAGCTGCTCCTCCTCAGACTCACCGCTTCTACTGCTTGGCGCGTCGACCAGCGTCAGCCCAGCGGAGGCGAGCAACTCTTCATCAAAAGTCTCTCCTTCGACCGGCGCCACAGAGCTCGACGCCTGTGGGAGCTTGATGAAGACGCCATCGCCGGCCTTCAGATAGGCGCCGGGCTGGCGCTCTTCGGAGCCTGACGCTGCAGCAGCGGCGGAGGGATCAGCGGTCGGCGAAGCGCCGACGCTCCTGCGGCCTCGGGGCCGTCGGTCGATCGCGGACCCTCGCCCGGCCTGCGGCGGAAGAAGTTTGGCGGCCTCTTCGCTGGCGGGCTCGTCAGCGCCAGCTTCTTCTTCGATGGCGGCGGCGTCGTCAGTATTGCCGCGCGCGTCCTCCTCGCCGGCGACCTCGGTCTCCATTGGCTCTGTGGCAGATGGATCTGACGACCGGAAAATGAAGAAAAGTCAATCAAATATTCAAAAAGAAAATCAGAAGAAGAACACAAGGGAAGTTTTCAAGCAAGAGGATTACCTGTGCTAGGGTCTACAGTCATGGTCTCCGCCACTGGGGGATCGCTGGTGCCGTCCCTTGCCGGAGAACTGCCCCTTGCCGGAGAATTCTCACTTGCCGGAGAACGCTCCCTTGCCGGGGAGTCCTCCCTTGGCGGTGTAGTCGAAGCAGATGGCATGTCAGGAGCGGCTTCAGGGCACTCCTGGTGGGGCTGCTCTGCTCCTACACAAACCAACAGTCAGATACCAGCAAAGAAAAGAGCACCCATGCACACCTAACAGCAGGAAGTGAACCATATACTTACGATGGGGGCTGCGCTGGGGGCTGCTCTGAGGAAGAGTTGCCGGGTCCGGCAAGGTGGTCTCGGACGCGCCTCCTGCTGTCGCGGTGGGTTCGTCCTCGATGACAATCACCGTGGCCTTGGCTCTCTTCGACGCTCTCTGGGCCAGCGTCCTAAACAGGAATGGGTTCAGAGTGAAGCAAATCAGATACAAGACAAAGCAACAAATTGAAGAACTACAAGTACAGCAAAGAAACTTACTCTTCTTCTTCCTCGTCGGAGCTGAGCGCGGAGAGATCAAATTCTGGCTCGCCTCCAGTGCGACGAGGCGGAGGAGTGGGTTCCCTTGGCCGCTTGGCGGAAGCAGAAGCGGTGGTCTGGGAGGGCCCCGCTCCGGTTGCCGCAGCGGCGTGAGGTGCTCCCGCGGCAACAGTGCTTGCCGCGGTTGAGCACGTCGCGCGGCGCGACGGCTGTTGGCCCGCCTGCCGCCCCGCTACGTCTCCGGCCTTGCGGTGACGCCTTCTTGGTGGAGCTGGGGGCTCCGCTCGCGGCAAGTTGTCTGAAGGTGGGCAGGAGGCGCCCTCGGCGGGCTCGCTCGACTCAGCTTCGGGCCCGACAGGCTCTTCCTCACCGGCAAGCTCCCCTCGTTCGACAAGGCTTGCCGCCTCTGCTGCCTCCGCCTCCTCCACGGTGAATCCGATCGCCGCGGGCAGCGCTGCTGCCGCTTCTTCAGCTGGTGGCGCGCGCTGCATCTCGTCGCATCGGTGGTGTCATGGTGAGGCTCCTCTCGCTCATCGGGCGGACCGGCACTTCTACCAGGCCGTCAAAGACGCGCCCGACGATGTCATCTGCAGGCTCTTGCCAAGTTGGGACAATTCCATGTGAGTCGCACAGCGGCATCATTGCACGGATGCGGTCGAGCGAGGAATTGTTGCACGGCGGAACGACACCCCTCGGCAACATGAACCATTCGGGATGATCAGAATGATGCTTGAACAGTTCCAAGAGCATCGCGTCCAGTTCCAAGACAGTGAAGTTGAAGTTGAGGCCCGGGCGCAGCCTCATGATATCCGCCGCATTCTGGAACTCCCAGGCGGGTCTCCTCCTCTCCTGCAGGGGGGCGATGCGGCGGCGAAGGAAATCCGCGCCAACAGCGCCTACAGTGAGCCCGGCAAGTCTGAGGCGAAGGATCCGGGTGATGGCTATCTTCAGCCTAGCATCTTCCGGGGCCACGCTGCTCCAATCGTTGCCGCGCACTATTGGGGTTTGGCGCTGGGCGATAAATGGCTGCGGGTTCTCCTCGACAATCCAGCACCAGTCTGCCCTCCATTCCTCCCACTTGCTGCGGAGCTCTCCCTCCAGACAAGCTTCCTTCTTGCCTATCCTCGAGATCCAAGCGATTCCGCCGGCAAGAGGCTCCCCTCTCTCAACCCGGGGCATAAAGAAGTGGCGGAAAAGAGCTACGTTGGGATGGACTCCGACAAAGTTTTCGCTGAGATGTGCGAAAACTGCCATGGTCAGGACAACATTGGGGGTGAAGTCAAGGAGGCGGAACCCGTAGGTGTTCATGATATCACAGAAAAACTCAGAGAAAGGCGGGCAGAGCCCGCAGTAGAAGAACAGCGCGAAGAAAGGGTATCCACTCGGAGCCAGTTCAGATGCTGCAGCTGGGAGTACCTTCGTGTGCGGATGCGCTCTCGTCTCCGTCGACCAGAAGAGGTAGTAGTACTCCCTCAGATCCTTCGCGGCGTGCTGAGGGGGGAAGATTGCCCGCTCCTTACGCAGCGCCGTGAGCCGCTGCGCCTCGGCCGACTTCACGGCCTTCCCCTTGTCGGCTTTCGGAGCCATGGCGGAGGTGGTGGGGGAGATCGACGGCGTTGGTGATGCTGGTGGCGATGGGGGCAGAGCGCTGCTCTCTTTTCAGCCTTGGGAAGAAGGGGGAGAGCGACGGAGGTTTTCGAGATTGGACAAGCAACCAGCGAGATGGGCGAACTGCCCCTGTTTCCCCTGCTTATAAATGGGGAGGGGGCGGACGTTCCGCTTTTCCGAATAAAGAAACCACCCACGATCTCTCCCACGATGCCGCATTCGACGCGTTCCGTTCGTGGAGGGCGTGGTGGGTCCGGAGTGAGTTATGCCGTAACCCAGGCCGCGCGTACCCGTGCCCTGTTTTGGGCCTGGCCCAACAGCTCTCGGCATCGTGTGTGACCCATGCCCGGGGGCTCCTGTCGGTGTACTAGAGTAGGGGTACCCTAGTATCCCGAACTTGTGCACGGGCAGTTGTAGCACCCCGCAGCAAGGCTTGCCGGGTGACTGCCAAGGTCCTCCGTGGTTCCTTTGGAGCCATTCAAGAACAAAGTATTCAAGCCAAGGAGACAAGGCCCCGGCAAGAGGAGCTTGCCGGGAAGGCCAACCAAGGCATCTCAAGGAACTTGCCGCGACGCGCCATGCGTCCCGGCAAGGCCCGGTGAGCGACAAGCTTCCGGATGCGACAAGGCAGCAACCACGGCAAGGCACTTGCCGCGGTAGACTACCACTCTGTACCTGCGCTCCAGCACATCCACCAACGTGTCGCCCTGGGACCTTTCCAGGCGCGCGTGGCAAGAGGCTGTCTTGCGGCCAGCAAGTCTTGTGATGTGGCCGACAAGGTTGCCATCGTGGCAAGCGGTGGCGCCCCTGACGGTCCCTGTTTGCACTATTTGGGCGACGTAGACGAGCATTTAATGCCTTTGTCCCCTGCCGTGAGGGTTAGGTATGATACACTGTACAGGTAGCTGTACCAACCGCAACTCCTTTTCCATTTTTGCCCTTGTCTACGTTGCCACCTATCGGAGACCCCTTGAGCATATAAAAGGAGGCCCATGCGCAACATAGAGGGGGGTTCGAGAGGTTCGAGGCCAGAAAACACTCACGCTAGGTCTCGTTAGCAGCTGGTGTGTACTGTAGCACTCAGCGCTCCCAAGCAAGAACACAATATACTCAGACATGCAGCAGTAGGAGTGTTATCTCTCCGGAGAGCTCCGAAGCTGGGTAAACTGCTCGTGTGCTTCACCTCGATCCGCTCTTCGTGCGATCTCCGCGCCCCACCGAACCGAAAGGGGCTCGGTCCGCCGGTCCCATAGGTGATCGTGCGTCAGATCAGCTTCCCCGACAGTCCGCTCCCCTCTCGCCGTCTTCGCGCGCGTGACCATGTCCCTTGTCTTCCTCTCGTCGTCTCCGTTCCCCTGTACCCCTCTCCCCCTTCGTCCACTTCCTCACTGACGCAAACCGCCGTGCGCCCACGGACGTACAGTGGCATTTTGTCTCCGTTCGTCGCCGTCGTCATCCTTCCCGTGCTCCCTTGGCCGTCCCTGCCCCGTGAGACTCCCTGTGTTCTCCCTCCATCGCATATCCCCGAGCTCATGTACGCGAGCCCGCGTCTGCGGCGCCGGACACACGTCCACGGTGGTGCAAGCTCGGCCTCCTCGCCTCGCGCCTATATAAGGCCACCCGAGCCTCTCCCGACCACCCCATCGACCTCAAAACTCTCCCAGAACCCCGCCTAGCCTCTTCCCCGAGCTTGAGCGGCTCTCCTCGCGACCTTTGCTCGCCTCGGCTGCCGCGGCATCCTCTCAAATTTGGCCAAGCCGAGCTCCCTCCATCCTCCATTCCACCACTAGAGCTTCACCCATTCACCAGCGCACCTCTCCCTTCTCTCAGTTTGGCGGCGGGTCGACCCTGGCCGCGACCCCAACTATTGCCGAGCCGCCACCCACCGCAGCCCTTGCCACCACCGTTCCCGAGCTTTCCGATGACCGCACTACCCTGGAATGGGTCGGCCTCGTCGCCCTGTGCACGTGGGTAGGTCGGGCGCCGCCTACGGTGACCGGAATCGTCGGCAAACCTCGTCGGGGCCGGCTCTGCCTCGACCAGGTGCGGGCGCGAGCGAGGAGAAGAAGGAGACGACCCCCTCCCTGCCAGCTAGCCACGGGCCCCGTGTGTCAGCGAGAATAGGCCCGGCCCCGCACCGTGCTGACTGGAAGAAGCGTATATTTCCTCTCCTTTAGCAAAAGTGTGTTTCCCCTTTCCTGAAAGCGTATTTTCTCTCTGTTGCAGCGAGGACTACATTTTCCGGAGGAGAAGATGTATTTCCGCAAAGTGCGCTTTCTGTTTGTCCAGCCGAGGGCCTGTTTGTGATGATTTCTTTACAAATTGGTCCCTCACAGAAAAACATTCATGTCTTTTTACCCGCAACCCAAATCAGGTGATTTGAAAATCCCACGTCTTTGTTTCGTTGAACCCGTTCTGATGGAATCATTTTCACCATGTTTTGACATTCTGAAAATGACCATTTTGACCCTGCCCTTATTCAGCCCCCTCTGAGAGAGAACGATTTTCGGCGATCCTTTCCGCGAGTTTCTCAGACTTTCTCCTGGTGATTTCTTCCACCCCATGCAAGCCACACTCTCCATTTGCATGATTGCAATGCAGTGACATGGTTTAAATTATTTGAACTTGTTTAAAATATTGTTTTAGCTACTTGTAATTTGTTCATGGCATTTCTCGTAGTATTATTTTGATCTTGCCTTTACCATGCTATTTGCTTGGAGTTCTAGGACTTACATTTTTGAGTATGTGGATGACATGTTGCCTTTGAATTACTACTGGCTATTATGATTATTTTCATGTTGGTATCTGGTACTGTGCTTTGGAGCATTTGTTGTAGATGTCCTGCTGCCTTTGGATTATTAGTGGCTAGTATTATTTTTATCATGATGCTAGTTGATATTATGTTTCGGAGTATGATTTCGGAGATGATGCTTGCATGTGGATCTTAGTTGGATAGTTTGTCTTGTTATTGTAGTAGTAGTATTATCTTTCTTGGATTCATCATGATAGTAGTGTTATGCTGCCCTCGGAGTATTTTGACAAGACGATATTAAGCTTTGGATTATTTATTGGATATTGATATGACTTAGATTATAGGTTGATAGATGATATCAGAATATCAATTATCATTGTTATATTTTGGGATAAATTCCATCATTAAGTTGGTTAGGTGCTAGTGAAACGGGCTTTTTCGAGTGCAACCACATTTGCCTTTTATGGGAAGGCCCTAATGCTGTTTATTGTCGTGCCTCCTGCCGGTGCCTCCTAGGAGGGAAGGTTATGGGCGTGCAGTACCCTGCCCGGTAAGCAGACATAACCTTGTGTGCCCGTAGTTATTGTTAGGCGCCTTTTTATCCCCGTTTGGGACCATTTTTGTTTTGTCAAGATGGTGGCTGTTGGTGCCGTTGGTAGGCACGGGGCCACCCAGGACTAAACCCAAAAGGGGGTGTTGGTCGGAGTGGCTGGGAGAGTGTCATGGCAGTAGATTGGTTTTGTCAGAATGTCGTTGGTCCACCCGAATGGGAGTGCGAGGCCATGGATTTCTTGGTGTGGGTAAAGTTTGCTAGCTCGGCAGAGTGTGTGTGTTTAATCTATCGATAGCCGCATCCTCGATCATGGGCACAAGTTCGTACTAGGTCACACCGTTCGATCAACACTCACATGACGGAATGACTTATAGGTGTTTTATATGTTGATATATTGTGAGCAGTAACAGTTGGGCAGGATGTTGTTGATGATGTTGGGATGATCTCGAGGATGATCATTCAGTTCGTGGTGTAGTCACGAGGTGATCATGTGGATGTTCCATTTGTAATCCGTGAATGATCACCATTTGGTTACGAGGTAACCTGTTGAACCAAGTGTGGTTCCGTTTGTGAACCGTGAATGATCACCGTTTGGTTTTGATCATGAGGTGATCGAAATGGTATATTTCTTGGCCGGTTAGCCAAGGGTGAGATGGATATTGAGAATGGAGTTAGTGGTTTATCAGTATTGTAGTAGTTTCATGTCATGTTTAGTAGTTGCTTTCGTATCATGGTAGCTGTTAATAAATTAACCTGTTAATGCTATGTTATTTTCTTGCCTTGATGATTTTGGTTGTTGTGAGCTTGCAAGTACATTCAATGTACTGACCTGGTGTGTCATGCCAGATTGCAGGTGATGTTGTGATTGCTTGATTGCTAGTCGAGGTTTGCCGCGCGTGCGAGCTAGATCGCATCCCATCCAGAGTCCCTGCGGAGTGGAGTTCACCACCTTCATCGTTGTTCCGCTGCTAGAAGTATTCCGCTGCTAGCATAGAGCAAGTGTAGTATCGTAGGCGTAGTGTCGCTATGCTGATGTGCTTCTTTGTAACATCAGACCTTTGTATTTATCCTTTGTAATAATAGCTGATTTGTTCTATGTCAAGCAGTGTCGTATTCCCGGAGACTTCATCTCGATCTATGGGCTGGAATACGGAACGTTCCGGTTTCTCTAAGCCGGGGTGCCACACGAGGGTGTTGCGTTGTCGATGCTGAAGATGAACCGTACTAGGCCATTGGTGGATCCACGTGATGGGCCGCTTGTAGGCAAGTCTGGATACCCCCATATCCGGAACGTCGACAGTAGCCCCCGGGCCCAAGGCGCGCTCGGACTTGGCTTCCAGGCGAAGCCAAAGGGCAAGTGCGGAGCACCTCGGGCCCTAATCTCCTGCAACCTTGATGATGCATGGCGATTGATGGGATGTTGGCGTCTCCACTTCCCCACGCTGCCTCGGCAAATGCTCGACTTAACGGGACAATGCGGTATGCGGAACGTCATCATGGCGCGAAGTCATGGAGGCCAGTGGTTGGCCTTCCTTGAGTATAAATGCGGAGGAGGGGCAGAGCCCCCCTTGCTCATCTCTCCTTCGTATTCTTGTTGCCTGCTCCTCTTCCTTGTCTATCTTGTTTCCATGGCTCCGCCGAGGAAGTTTTCGGCAGCCAAAGGGAAGGCTTCCAAGGATGGACTAGCCTCTCCGCCTCCCAAGAGAGGCCGCGGGCATCCCCGTAAGCCCCCCGCGACCCCCGCAGTGGCCCCTGAGGGGTGCGGGCGCTCGTCCCCCAGGACCGGAGGCTCTCTTAGTGCTCGTGATGGTACCTCTTCTCACGGCAGGGGCCACTGGCTTCAGAGCAACCCCCATGACGAAGTGAGGCGCGCCATGATCATGCGCCGTCCCCGACAGTGCTTCTCCTCGCTGGACGTGTTCCTTGAGTTCGTGGTGTGGTCGAAGAGCCCGGCCAACACCTCACTCCGGCTTCCGTGCTTCTTCTCCGGCGAGCTTACATCTTCGGGGCTCGATGGTCTCTGGCTGCAGGCTGACGGCTGCTGCAGCAGAGCTTCGTGGGTCGGGATAGATGTCGCCGCCTCCGGTGGCGTGGTCCTGACCCGTGGCTGGCAAATGTTCGCCTGCGTGCGAGGCCTGGGCGGAAGGTGCACCCTTCACTTCAAGTATGACGGCCTGGCGACCATCTAAGTGAGGGTGTTCAGGGAGGATGGCAGTCGGGTGGGGTGCTGCCCGGAAGACGGCAGCGATGACGAGGGTGGTGAAGGTGAGCTTGGCCTTGGCAGTGCGCGCTCCTCTTCCCGCGACGGTAGCTCTTCCTCGGATGAGAGCTCGAGCAGCGGTGGCTACGAACGGCCCCCACACCGTCGCGCTCGGGTTGAGGACGGCGGCAGCTCATCCCGCCGCAGCACTCCGGTGAAGCTGGAGAAGAGCCCAGCGTGAGCCCGGGGTCGCCTAACTTGGACTCAAGACCGGCCGCGGCCCCAGTTCACCTATGGGGAAACTGGTGGAGCGCCATGCCACCTTGAGGCGCTGCTTGAGGATGCGGCACTGGTGCCGGGTTCGTACGTGTTCGGGTCTTCTTTGTTTAGCCTTTCACTTCTCCTGTAGTTCAAAAAAGATAGTATACCCCGCCGGGGCGTGTAATGAACTATGGCAGTTATGCCCTTTATGCTATGCTTGCTATCTTGATGATGTTCTGTAATGTATGCACTCTGAGTAGGCCAGGATAAGAAAACTTAGCTTGATATGTCCGCAGTAGCTTTCCACCTCGCGACGAATTGGCTTCTGGCGCCTGACGAGGCCCTCCTTTCTCCGGAGCTGGAGGCCATAGGCCTTGGGAGGTGCCTTGGTGTCTCGGGAGCTGTCATGGAACTGATGTGCGGCTGTTTTGAAGGAAAAGAAAACCCGATGAGCACCTCACTCCTCCTTACGCGAGCCCCCTGTCGTACACCAACTCTTACTTAGTGTACCGTGTCGTGCTGCCTGGGGGGCATGGATATGAGGGGTAATGATGCCTGTGAGCTTGATCGAGGGCTCCTCGCGAGGATAAGGCTAAAGCACCAGGGCAGCAGGGTTCGGCCCGGTGTGCGCGCATGAGCGCAGGCCTGAGGCGCACACACCAGCCTAGCACCCACGCACGAGGCGCGCGAGGGAGAGTGATGGGCAACTGCCACCTCCCTCCTGTCCTTAGGCTAAAACCAAACGAGCGGGAGGAGAAGGGACCAACTTGGCGAACCGAAACACGAAAGCGCCAAATCCATTGAAAGATTACTAAAAAACTACAAGAAACTTCAAAAAGCAAATGAACAGCCGCGTCCAGCCTAATCTAGTCTTCTCACCGGCGCGGAGCTAAGTGCTGCCACTAAGACGTGGGAGGAAGCCCCCGTGAGGCCCCAGGGCGGCTCTCAGGAGACTCCGGGGCATGTACAACCCCACTAATTATTATGCGAGAGTGTCACGAGTGGAGACCTTCACAGGCCGGAGCCTTGCGTCACAGGCCAGAGCCTTTCTTCAGGGGTAGAACTTCCGGAGGTGCTGGATGTTCCAGGCGTTCTGAATGGTGACCCCGTCCTGTGTCTCCAGGCGCGCGGCGCCAGGCCTGGAGACACGGGCAATCCTAAACAGACCCTCCCACATGGGAGAGTGCTTGTGCATCCCTTCCCTGGAGAGCACCTGCCTCAGGACAAGGTCGCCCACCTGTAACGTTCTGGAGCGGACGCTGCGGTAGTGATACCATCGCAGCGCCTGCTGGTACCTTGCCGCCCGGAGCGAGGCTTCACGGCAGCGTTACTCCCCCAGCACGAGATCCATCCACCGCGTGGCATCCTGTCGCGCTTCGTCGAATGCCCGGACCCGCGTGGAGCGATGCTTGATCTCGTGTGGGAGAACCGCTTCTGATCCGTAGACGAGGAAAAACGATGTCTCTCCAGTCGGCTTGGTTGCGGTTGTGCGGATGGACCAAAACACTGTCTGCAGCTCATCAAGCCAGCCCCTGCCACAGGCCTCGAGCTTCTTCTTGAAGGTTCTTGTCTTGAGGCCCCTCAGGACCTCGACGTTGGCCCACTCGACTTGGCCGTTGCTCCTGGGGTGTGCCACTGAGGCGTAGCATATTTGCGTTGCAAGATTAGCACAATATGTTTTGAAAAGGTTGCTAGTGAATTGTGAGCCGTTGTCGGCGATGCGGTTAGGAACCCCAAACCGGCTCATGATGCACCTGATGAACTTGATGGCTGATCCAGCTAGGATGGCGCGAACATCTTCTACAGCCGCCCATTTGGTGAACTTGTCGATGGCGACATAGAGGTAGCGGTAGCCCCCCGGTGAACGGCCATGTGAGCATGATTGTCTGGAGGTCCTGTGTCGGCTGGTGAATTTGATTGGCGTGGAACTGGCATGCTTCACAGGAACGCACTAGCTCCATGGCATCGTTGAGCACAGTGGGCTAGTAAAAGCCATTGCAGAACGCCTTTCCCACCAGAGTGCGTGATGAGGAATGATGCCCGCAGTCCCCACCATGTATGTCCGCCAGTGGCTCAAGCCCCTGCTCCCTGGAGATGCATCGTAGTGAAACGTCATTGGGCCTTTTGCGATATAACTCACCATCCTGGATGCAGTACACGGTGGCTTGACAAGCCACATGCTCGGCATCCTCCTCCTTCTTTGGAAGGGTCCATTTAAGCAGGTACGCCTTGAACTCGCCAGTCCAGCACCCCTCCTGAGGCTCGAGCAAAAGTAGCAGGCGGGCCCCTGTGTGGTGACCGCATGTCGGGGCGCCAGTCGCAGGCGCCTGAGGCAGATCCTCCTGAGGCGGTGCTGGAGTCGTGTCTGGGGGAGCCGCAGATGGCTTGAAGAGCCGCTCCTCAAACACCCCTGGATCCTGGGGGAGCCTTCGGGAGGCCCTCTTGGCGATATAATCCGCCTCCTTGTTCGTCGCTCGCAGCACGTGTTGCAGCTCCAAACCCAAGAACCGCTTCTCCATCTTGCGTACCTCTTCTAGGTATGCTTCCATGTGCTCGTCCTTGGGTGTGTACTCCTTGTTGGAGAAGTTGACGAGGAGCTGAGAATCGCCCTTGATGGTGAGATGATACGTCCATTTTGCATCATGCTTTTATATCAATATTTATTGCATTATGGGCTGTCATTACACATTATATCTCAATACTTATGGCTATTCTATCTTATTTTACAAGGTTTACCATGAAGAGGGGGAATGCCGAAAGCTGGAATTCTGGCTGGAAAAGGAGCAAACCTTGGAAACCTATTCTGCACAACTCCAAAAGTCCTGAAACTCCACGAAACAACTTTTTGGATTTATTAAGAATTTATGAGCGAAAGAAATAGGCCGGGGGCCCACACCTGTCCAGAGAGGCAGGGCCCCCAGTAGGGCGCGGCCCCCTATCTCCTGGGCCCCCTGGTGGGCCTCCGGCGTCCATCTTCTGCTATATCATCACTTTTACCCTGGAAAAAATAGGGGGCAAGCTTACGGCACGAAACTCTGCCGCCACGAGGCGGAACCTTGGCGGAATCAATCTAGGGCTCTGGCGGAGCTTTTCTGCCGGGGACACTTCCCTCCGGGAGGGGGAAATCATCACCAACGGCATCACCAACGATCCTCTCATCGGGAGGGGGTCAATCTCCATCAACATCTTCACCAACACCATCTCCTCTCAAAACCATAGTTCATCTCTTGTATCCAATCTTGTATCAAAACCACAAATTGGTACCTGTGGGTTGCTAGTAGTGTTGATTACTCCTTGTAGTTGATGCTAATTGGTTTACTTGGTGGAAGATCATATGTTCAGATCATTTATGCATATTATCACTCCTCTAATTATGAACGTGAATATGCTTTGTGAGTAGTTAAATTTGTTCCTGAGGACATGGGTGAAGTCTTGCTATTAGTAGTCATGTGAATTTGGTATTCGTTCGATATTTTGATGAGATGTATGTTGTCTTTCCTAAGGACATCGACTACATGACGTTTCACCATTATTTGGGCCCAGAGGAAGGCATAGGGAAGTAATAAGTAGATGATGGGTTGCTAGATTGACAGAAGCTTAAACCCTAGTTTATGCGTTGCTTCGTTAGGGGTTGATATGGGCCCATATGTTTAATGTTGTGGTTAGGTTTACCTTAATACTCCATTTTGTGGTTGCGGATGCTTGCAATAGGGGTTAATCATAAGTGGCATGCTTGTCCAAGTTAGGGCAGTACCCAAGTGCCGGTCCACCCACATATCAAATTATCAAACTACCGAACACGAATCTTACGAACGTGATGAAAACTAGCTTGACGATAATTCCCAATGTGTCCTCAGGAGCTCCTTCCTCATTATTAGAATTTGTCCAGGCTTATCCTTTGCGACGTAAAGGATTTGCACTTTATTTACTTTATTTACTTTTTGCTCGTTACTATTTATCTTATCACGAAACTATCTATCACCTATTATTTTAGTGCTTGCAGAGAAAACCTTACTGAAAACCGCTTATCATTTCCTTCTGCTCCTCGTTGGGTTCGACACTCTTACTTATTGAAAGGACTAAGATAGATACCCTACACTTGTGGGTCATCAAGACTCTTTTCTGGCGCCGTTGCCGGGGAGTGTAGCGCTTTTGGTGAGTGGAACTTGGTAAGGAAACATTTATTTAGTGTGCTGAAATTTTCTGTTACTTGTCACTATGGAAACTAATCCTTTGAGGGGCTTGTTTGGGGTATCTGCACCCCAACCAGAACAGCAAAGAGATGCAACTCAACCTACTGAACCTTATGAAAATTTTCACTTTGAGATTCCTTCGGGTATGATAGAAAAACTGCTAGCTAATCCTTTTGCAGGAGACGGAACTTTGCATGCCGACTTACACCTTATCTTTGTGGATGAAGTTTGTGGATTATTTAAGCTTGCAGGTATCCCCGATGATGTTGTCAAAAGGAAGGTCTTCCCTTTATCTTTCAAGGGAGATGCAATGACATGGTATAGGTTATGTGATGATACAAGATTTTGGAATTATAAGCGACTGAAGTTGGAATTTCACCAGAAGTTCTATCCTATGCATCTTGTTCATCGTGATCATAATTACATATATAATTTCTGGCCTCGCGAAGGGGAAAGCATCGCTCAAGCTTGTGGGAGGCTTAAGTCAATGTTATATTCATGCCCCAATCATGAGCTCTCTCGGGAAATGATTATTCAGAATTTTTATGCTCGACTTTCTCTTGATAATCGCAACCTGCTCGATACTTCCTGTGCTGGTTCATATATGCTGAAGACTATTGATTTCAAATGGGACTTATTGAAAATAATTAAACGCAACTCTGAAGATTGGGGTTCACGACGATGGTAAGGAGTCAGGTATGACACCTAAGTTCGATTGTGTTAAATCTTTTATGGATACCGATGCTTTCCGTGGATTTAGCTCTAAGTATGGACTTGACTCTGAGATAGTAGCTACTTTTTGTGAATCTTTTGCTACGCACGTTGATCTCCCTAAAGAGAAGTGGTTTAAATATAATCCTCCTGTTGAAGTGAAAGTAGTTGCACCTATTACAGTCGAAGAAAAGACTATTACATATAGTGATCCCATTATTCCTACTACTTATGTCGAAAAACCTCCTTTTCCTGTTAGGATAAAAGATCATGTTAAAGCTTCGACTGTTGTTCGTAAGAGTAATAATAGGACTTATACCCCTCCTGAGCAAATTAATGTTGAACCTGGTATTGCTATGATTAAAGATCTCTTGGATGAGGACTTAGATGGGCATGTTATCTCTTTCTTGGGTTAAACTGCTAATATTGCTAGACCCGATTCTAAGACACGTAGACCTGTTGTAGGCACGCATGTCATTTCTGTTAAAATAGGAGATCATTGTTATCATGGCTTATACAATATGGGTGCTAGTGCTAATGCGATACCTTATGATCTTTATAAAGAAATTATGCACGATATTGCACCTGTTGAATTAGAAGACATTGATGTTACTATTAAGCTTACTAATAGGGACACCATTAAACGTATTGGGATTGTTAGAGATGTTGAAGTCTTGTGTGGGAAGATTAAACACCATGCGGATTTTCTTGTTCTTGCTTCCCCACAAGATGATTTTGTCCCATTATTTTTGGTAGACCCTTCTTTAATACTGCTAGTGCTAAGATTAATTCTGAAAAGAATATTGTCACTGTTGGCATAGATGGTATGTCTCATGAGTTTAATTTCGCTAAGTTTAGTAGACAACCTCGTGAAAGGGAACCACCTAGTAAGGATGAAATTATTGGTCTTGCTTCCATTGCTGTTCCTCCAACTGATCCGTTAGAACAATATTTGTTAGACCATGTAAACAATATGTTTATGAAGGAAAGGGAAGAAATAGATGAAGTGTTCCTTAAACAAGAACCTATGCTAAAACATAACCTTCCCGTTGAAATTCTTGGGGATCCCCCTCCACCCAAGGGTGATCCCGTGTTCGAACTCAAACCCTTACCTGATAATCTCAAGTATGCTTATCTTGATGAAAAAGAAATATATCATGTTATTATTAGTGCTAACCTTTCAGAGAAAGAAGAAGAAAGATTATTGAAAACTCTGAAGAAGCACCGAGCTGCTATTGGAAATACTCTCGACGATCTTAAGGGCATTAGTCCCACATTATGTCAACACAAAATTTCAGTGGAGAAAGATGCCAAACCAGTTAGAGATCCTCAAAGACGATTAAACCCCAAAATGAAGGAAGTGGCAAGAAAGGAGATCCTAAAACTCCTTGAGGCAGGTATTATTTATCCCGTTGCTGATAGTGAATGGGTAAGTCCTGTCCATTGTGTCCCTAAAAAGGGAGGTATTACTGTTGTTCCTAATGATAAAGATGAATTGATCTCGCAAAGAATTATTATAGGCTATAGGATGGTAATTGATTTCCGTAAGTTAAATAAAGCTACTAAGAAAGATCATTACCCTTTACCTTTTATTGATCAAATGCTAGAAAGGCTATCCAAACACACACATTTTTGCTTTCTAGATGGTTATTCTAGCTTCTCTCAAATACCTGTGTCCGCGAAGGATCAATCTAAAACTATTTTTACTTGCCCTTTTGGTACTTTTGCTTGTAGACGTATGCCTTTTGGTTTATGTAATGCACCTGCTACCTTTCAAAGATGCATGATGGATATATTTTCTAATTTTTGTGAAAAGATTTGTGAGGTATTCATGGATGACTTCTCCGTCTATGGATCCTCTTTTGATGATTGTTTGAGCAACCTTGATCGAGTTTTGTAGAGATGCGAAGACACTACTCTCGTCCTGAATTGGAAAAAGTGTCACTTTATGGTTAATGAAGGCATTGTCTTGGGGCACAAGATCTCCGAGAGAGGTATTGAAGTTGACAAAGCCAAAGTTGATGCTATTGAAAAGATGCCATCTCCCAAGGACATAAAAGGTATAAGAAGTTTCCTTGGTCATGTCGGCTTTTATAGGAGGTTCATTAAGGACTTCTCTAAAATCTCTAGGCCTTTTCCTAATTTATTGCAAAAAGATATTCCTTTTGTCTTTGATGATGATTGTGTAGAAGCATTTGAAACACTTAAGAAAGCTTTGATCACTACACCTATTGTTCAGCCACCTGATTGGAATTTACCTTTTGAAATTATGTGCGATGCTAGTGATTATGCTGTAGGTGCTATTTTAGGGCAAGGACTCGATAAGAAATTGAATGTTATCCAGTATGCTAGTAAGACTCTTGATACTGCCCAGAGGAATTATGCTACTACTGAAAAAGAGTTCTTAGCAGTTTTGTTTGCATGTCATAAGTTTAGACCTTATATTGTTGATTCCAAAGTTACTATTCACACTGATCATGCTACTATTAAATATATTATGGAAAAGAAAGATGCTAAGCCTAGACTTATTAGATGGGTTCTCTTGATCCAAGAATTTGACTTGCATATTATTGATAGAAAGGGAGCTGAGAACCCCGTTGCAGACAACTTGTCTAGGTTAGAGAATGTTCTTGATGACCCACTGCCTATTAATGATAGTTTTCCTGATGAACAATTAGCGGTTGTCAATGCTTCTTGTACTGCTCCTTGGTATGCTGATTATGCTAATTACTTTGTTGCTAAATATATACCGCCTAGTTTCACATAGCAGCAAAAGAAAAAGTTCTTTTATGATTTAAGACATTACTTCTGGGATGATCCACACCTTTATAAAGAAGGAGTAGATGGTATTATTAGACGTTGTGTGCCTGAGCATGAACAGGAACAAATCCTATGCAAGTGTCACTCTGAATCTTATGGAGGACACCACGCTGGAGATAGAACTGCACACAAGGTACTAAAATCTGGTTTTTATTGGCCTACTCTCTTCAAAGATGCTCGAAAGTTTGTCTTATCTTGTGATGAATGTCAAAGAATAGGTAACATTAGTAGACGTCAAGAAATGCCTATGAATTATTCTCTTGTTATTGAACCGTTTGATGTTTGGGGCTTTGATTATATGGGACCTTTTCCTACCTCCAATGGTTATACACATATTTTAGTTGTTGTTGATTACGTTACTAAGTGGGTAGAAGCTATACCAACTAGTAGTGCTGATCATACCACTTCTATTAAAATGCTTAAAGAAGTTATTTTTCCGAGGTTTGGAGTCCCTAGATATATTATGAGTGATGGTTGTTCACACTTTATTCATGGTGCTTTACGTAAGATGCTTGCTAAGTATGATGTCAATCGTAGAATCGCATCTCCTTATCACCCGCAGTCTAGTGGTCAAGTAGAGTTGAGCAATAGAGAGCTCAAATTAATTTTGCAAAAGACTGTGATTAGATCTAGAAAGAATTGGTCCAAAAAACTTGATGATGCATTATGGGCCTATAGAACTGCATACAAAAATCCTATGGGTATGTCTCCATATAAGATGGTTTATGGAAAAGCATGTCATTTACCTCTTGAACTTGAACATAAAGCATATTGGGCTATTAAAGAGCTCAATTATGACTTCAAACTTGCCGGCGAGAAGAGGTTGTTTGATATTAGCTCACTTGATGAATGGAGAACCCAAGCATATGAGAATGCCAAGCTTTTCAAAGAAAAAGTCAAACGCTGGCATGATAAGCGGATACAAAAGCGTGAGTTTAACGTAGGAGATTATGTGTTATTATTCAACTCTCATTTAAGATTTTTTGCAGGAAAACATCTCTCAAAATGGGAAGGTCCCTACGTTATCGAGGAGGTCTATCGTTCTGGTGCAATAAAAATCAACAACTTCGAAGGCACAAATCCGAGGGTGGTTAACGGTCAAAGAATTAAACATTATATTTCAGCTAATCCTATCAATGATGAAACTAATATTATTGAAACCATAACCCCCGAGGAATACATAAGAGACACTTTTCAGAACGTTCCAGACCCCGAAAAGGCATAGGTACATTGTACGGTAAGTAAACCGACTCCAAAACAACTCTAATGGCAATTTTTATCAGTTTTGGATTATTTAAGAATTTTAGGAAGAAAGAAGTAGTCGGAAAGGGGCACGAGGCTCCCACGAGAGAGGAGGCCGCGCCACCCCCTGTAGGGTGCGCCCTGTCACGACCGGTTTTTCAATAAAAATATTTATTGAACAACTGAAATATGAAGTCCAATATGAGGAAAATCCTCCATACCGGTAGACAAAACTTTGATACAATAAGCCAGTAGCATTACAATATTACAGGGTCGGACTGAAGATGCCCAACCAATTATTACAAACACGCCGATAATTATACATGATGGCGGATATAGCACAATGGTGTGGGGTGGAAATACTACTGACTTGAGATATGAGTGGTTGGTGGAATAACACAGTGGGGTGGTTAATAAGTCTACTGCACTAGCGGCTCATCGAGCGTCGAGGTGAGGCTCGATGAATTTATTTGGGTAGCGGAAGCGGATATATCACAATGACTAATCCAGGGGTCGCACGAGACTGACTGGGATTCCTCTAGGCGTCGGACTCGCTATCGAACTCTTCATACATGAGATCGCCTTCGTCAACATCTGGCCAAAACAACAAGCCAAGTGAGTACTTTGAAAGTACTCGCAAGATAGTTCAGGCAAAAGATATAACAAATGAATGCATGAATGCGACATGATTAATTTTTAACAATGCTCAATCTAATCAGTTTAGCAAAGTAAATAAGAAGGGAGTCGGCGGTAGTCCTCTCAAAAACCCAAAGAAGGCAAAACTCAAAACCGATCGGGTGTCTGAAGCGACGCCTCGAAGGGTGAACAAATAAGTAAAACATGCCACAGTCGGGCGTCTGAGCGACACCTCATAAAGGGCTTATATTGAAATAAAAATACATGTGTGCCGCAGTCGTACGTCGGAGCGACATCACAGAAAGGGCTTATAATAAAAGTAGATAATAACAATGCCGCAGTCGGACGTCTGAGCGACATCGCAGAAAGGGCTTATAATGAATTTAAATAACAACAATGCCGCAGTCGGACGTCTGAGCGACATCGCAGAAAGGGCTTATAATGAAAATAAACAACAACAATGCCGCAGTCGGACGTCTGAGCGACATCGCAGAAAGGGCTTATAATTAATTATTCATAACTGACAAGATATTGTGCTCACGGAAAATATTCGTCACAAGACAATAAGCGGGTTAGTCCATTCACAGGAAATAAACATTTAACACTCAAGTAGTTATCGGGAGTCTCTGTCACCGAGACTGATATCTGACAAGATAAGGTCAACACGGTACTCGGACAGGAATAAGATGAATTCAAGAATTTTGACTCTGCAGAGTTTGTACCAAAATTGTCCACGGCCAACGGATTTCCGTAGTCACGAAGGACTAGTTCCGTTTACAGTGTTTCAGAGGAAACACAACTAGCTAGTACACACCCATCATACCTCACGTTGCCAGGAATCACCCTAGACAATGTTTAAGAAAAACTTTGAGACGGGGAGATCACAATCTCGAATAGCATGGGATCAAATTTATTTACGCGTGCTCTAAGGGGTGCCCCCCTCTCGGTCCCAAACGGAAACACCCATGCCCCCTGACCGGATGAAAGGCTTTAATACAGGGCCATGGAACCTTCATCCCGGCCTCTCGAATTGGTGTGTACCAGGAAGTGGTTTGCAACTTACTAAGCCGTATCCCTTGCAGGAAACAGGTGGTAGTACGAAAGGGAAGACGGACCGGAATTCTGACTGATTTGTGTTGACACGGGGCCAACGATCTTGCATAAGCCTGGCATGCTACAACACTGCCATCTTACTCATACTCATGCCAACTCATGGCCATGCAACAAGTTTCCAACAACTCATGGATTCTACCGAGCTCATTTGCCTCAACTCTTACGAGATAAACTATCATCGAAATGCTCGTGAACGTGCCATGATACAAAATAATGCAAACATGCTGAGACACTCATCATATCAAAAGTTCAAACATTGCTTGCCTGGTTCGAAGTAGTCGGGGTCTAGCTCGGCGAAGTTCGCGGTTCCGTCACCTCCTTCGGTATCTACGGTACACAAAATACACACGCTAACGTAAATACCGTGGGTCACAGGAAGTTAATCCAAATATTTTTCAAAGAAATATGATAAACAACCAGACAAAAATTTGAAGAGGACAGAAAAAGAATCACTCAAAAATTCCTTTCTGTTAAAAAGTTATAAGGGTTTTGGTCCAGGGACCCATCTGTAATGAAACAGAAAACTTCCAGGGGGCTTTGCAGAAAAGTCCAGAAAAACGTTTCAGAGTGGAAGCGTATTTGCCAAAGTACGCTTTCAGAAAACGGTTCAAAAAAAACAAGAGAGAGGCTGACGGCGGGTCCCACCCGTCAGGTTTGAAATTTCAAACGAGAGCGACGGGGCTCGTCGGCGCCCGAGAGCCGAGGGGGTCGCCGGCGGCGATCCACGACGAGGCAGGGAGATCGGAGGGTACCTCCGTATTCAGGGCGCCATTCCGCGTCTGTGGGTGGTGGTGGTGGTCGCCGGCGAGTACCACGTTGACGTTGACGCTTGCTCCGGCGGACGTTGATTCGGGTGGTCGTGGACCTCGTCGGAGAGAGCTATGAAGATCAAATTGGAGTGGGGGTTAGACTCTTGGTAGCATGAGAGGGTAGCTGACGGGATTTGGGCGCCGGGGTCGACCTCACCGGAGTGGATCGAGGTGGAGGCCGAGGCGGAACGAGGTGGCCGGAGTCGGGGAAGAAGAGCCCCTCGAGGCCCACCCAGGGGCTTGGCGAGGACTAGTGAGGTGGTAGAGGTGTGCGGGGGCGAGAGCAAGCTCGGGGGGTGCTATTTATAGCCGGCCCGAGTCGGTTGCCGAGAACGGGGTTCTCCGGCGAAGTTTACGGCGGCGTAGGGCGTTGACCGGGGAGGTTCAGAGGTTGAGCGTCGTCGTGGGGGTTCCCTGGTTCCGTTTAGGTGCTAAACGCGCCGGGTTTGGTTCTTGAGGGGAGCTCGGACGGAACGGGCAGCGCGGGTCGGCCGGCGCAGGGAGCACGCTCTGTGCTTGCCGTGCCACGGCGACGGTGCTGCATGCGTGCGCTGGCAAGGAAATGCCCACGCGGGGCTACCAGGAGGTTTGGGCGGCGCCGAACGGCGTTATGCCGCCGTTCTGCTCCCTGTCGGCCGCTACGGTGGTTCTGCCGCCGCAAGACACGCCGGCGCAGGCAGCCATGGTGCCACCAACGCCAGGAACATGCCAATCACGCGTGTGAAGCTCCGGACAAGCAGGCTAGGCTGCGAGCAACGTGCCAAGTGCACTGTGGGCATGTGACTGAAACTCTGAGGGAGAACGACACTGAAATCTGAATTTAACTGAAGATGAACAGTAATAGTGCATGCAAGGTGTTCAACAGAATGATTTAGGCATGTAGAGATTTTTCCTTGAGCTGGTTTTTGGTGGAGGGGCCTCTCATTGCATCTAGAGGCTGCCTGAATTTTTGTGAAATTTTTGGAGAAGTGTAGATATGAATTTCACCAAATTTGGCAAATCTGGTCCAAACTTGCAGAGACTATAATTTGAAATCTTTGAAAAGGAGGGGAGTGGATCTTGATTGTTCTAGGTTGTGGGTACCAAGGACTATCCAGGGGAGTTGGTTTGAGGTCAAAACTCAAATGCATTTAGTTACTTGCTTTGCAAATCACCTAGGCTCAAAATAATGGACAGAAAAGATTTGGGAGGAGAAATAAATGAAATAAAATTCAGAAAATGGTTGAGCTTGTTGAGACAGAATGTTTGGATTGCCCAAAGTGGAAGGAGAGATTTTTGGGAAGATTTTACCATGTGGTGCATGGCAAAATCATGAATGGATTTCAACATTGGAGAAGGTGCAAAACTCCTAGAGTTTCTTTTTGAAAGAAAAATAAACTCCAAAGATTTTTCTTGAAATTTTGAGAGGAGGGCAATCAGAAGAAAAAATTTAAATACCAAACACCAGAGTTGAAGGAGATGCAAAAATAAAATATTTGCTAAAGGGAAAAAGCTTTTGAGAGAGATTTTGGAAGGGTTTAGAAGACCTTCTTCAAATCCAACAAATTTTTTGAAGAAAACCAAAAGAATATTTTTGGAGTGTCACAACACCTACCCCCTTAGGAAAAATCTCGTCCCCGTGATTCCAGCTGATCCTCAAATAATTGTGGATGCTCTGTCCGAAGGAAATCCTCTCTTTCCCAAGTGGCTTCACTTTCGGTGTGGTTGCTCCACTGAACCTTGAAGAACTTGATGGTTTTCTGTCGGGTTCTCCTTTCAGACTCTTCCAAGATTTTTATCGGATGCTCCCGATATGTAAGGTCTGGCTGCATGTCAATGTTTTTATGGGGTACTTGTTTCTCTCGATTGCTTACGCACTTCCTCAATTGGGAGACGTGGAATACGTCGTGGATGTCGGATAATTCATCGGGTAAGTCTAGCTGGTAGGCCACCGTGCCTCTTTGTGCCACTATGCAGAATGGTCCGATGAATCTTGGTGCTAGCTTCCCTTTTATTTTGAATCGATGCAGGCCTCTCATAGGGGATACTCGTAGGTACACAAATTCACCGGGTTCAAAATTGACTCCACGATGCTTCTGATCGTAGTAACTCTTTTGTCGGCTTTGGGCTGTCTTGAGTCGGTCCTTAATTACCTTGACTTTATCTTCAGCCTCTTTGAGCAGGTTTGGGCCGAAGATATGACTGTCTCCGGTTTCCGACCAATTTAGCGGGGTATGACATCTTCGCCCGTACAGAGCTTCAAATGGCGCCATTTGCAGGCTAGACTGATAACTGTTGTTATATGCGAATTCTGCGTATGGTAAGCTCTCTTCCCAACTGGTCCCATAGGTGAGGACACATGCTCTTAGCATATCTTCTAGAATCTGGTTTACTCGCTCGGTCGCCCATCCATGCTGGGATGGTATGCGGTCTTGAATGCCAGCTGAGTTCGAGCTTGTTGTAAGTGATCCCAAAATCGGAGACAAATTGAGTGCCTCTGTCGAGATTATTTTCTTTGGGACTCCATGTAAGCAAACGATACGGGAAAGGTAGAGCCTAGCAAGCTTCGAGTGGTGTGGGTTGTCTTCACGGGATGAAGTGTGCTACTTTAGTCGATCTATCGGTGATGACCCATATGGCATCAAGTCCGTGTCGTGACCGAGGTAGTCCAACAATGAAATCCATTCCAATCTCGTCCCGTTTCCACTTGGGTATCTTATTTGGTTGCAATAGCCCGGCCGGTTTCTGGTGCTCGGCCTTGATGCGTTGACAAGAGTCACAACATGCAATAAACGTGGCTATGTCTCTTTTTATTCCATGCCACCAAAATGTTCCCTGAAGATCTTTGTACATTTTTGTTCCCCCAGGATGGATTGAATATAGAGCGGTGTGGCCTTCGGCCAGGATTTGCTGTTTAAGGTCATGGATATTCGGTACGCAAAGCCTATTTCCGTACCACAATATTCCCTGCTCATCAAGAACGAATTCTGAGGCCTTGCCCAACTTCATCTTCCGTTTTATGCCTTCAATGCTGGGGTGTCCACGTTGAGCCTCTTTAACCTTCTCTATCAGGGTAGGCTGTAATTCTAAGTTCGACACACTGCCTTCGGTGACCACCATCAGATTGAGCTTTGCGAATTCCTGATGGAATTCAGGTCTGAAGTTTGGCATGCTGTCGTTGTTCGGACTGGGGTTCCGACTCAGAGCATCTGCTACAACATTTGCTTTGCCTTGGTGGTAGTGGATTCCAACATCATAATCCTTTACTAATTCCAACCAGCGTCGCTGCCGTAAATTGAGCTCTGGTTGCGTGAAAATATACTTAAGGCTTTTGTGGTCCCTGTATATTTCACAACGATTACCAAGTAAGAAGTGTCTCCATTCCTTGAGTGCATGAATAACTACTGCTAATTCCAGGTCATGAGTAGGATAATTTTCCTCATGCTTGCGAAGTTGTCTGGAAACATATGTGACAACCTTGCCTTCTTGCATTGACACGCACCCGAGGCCCTTTCGAGATGCGTCACAAAATACCTCAAAATTTTTGTGCATATCTGGCACAATTAGTATTGGTGCAGTCGTCAGTTTCCTCTTCAGTTCTTGGAAACTTTTCTCGCAAGCTTTCGTCCATTCAAACTTCCTGTCTTTCTTGAGGAGTTGCGTCATTGGCTTTGCTATGGTGGAGAATCCTTCAATAAACCTCCGGTAGTATCCTGCCATTCCCAAGAAATTTCGTACATCCGTCACGCTGGCTGGTGGCTTCCAGCCAAGTACGGCCTTGACTTTTTCCGGGTCTACGGCGATACATTCTTGGGTCAGTACGTGGCCCAGAAAACCTACTTGCTTTAGCCAAAATTCACACTTGCTGAATTTAGCGTACAATTGATGTTTCCTGAGTTCTCCTAGTACAATCCGGAGATGTTCAGCGTGTTCTTCTGGTGTTTTGGAGTATACCAGAATATCATCGATAAATACCACAACAAACTTATCCATAAATTTCATGAATACTTTGTTCATGAGGTGAACAAAATATGCGGGGGCATTTGTTAGTCCGAATGGCATTACAGTGAACTCATACAATCCGTATCTGGAGGTGAAAGCTGTCTTGGGAATATATTCAGTTCGTACTTTCAGTTGGTGGTATCCCGACCTTAAGTCAATCTTTGAGAACACCTTGGCCTGAGTGAGTTGATCGAATAAATCATTTATTCGTGGCATCGGATATTTGTTCTTGATTGTGACCATGTTTAGCGCTCGATAGTCTATGCACAATCTCAGTGTTCCATCCTTCTTTTTGGCAAACAAAATTGGTGAACCCCAAGGTGAGGAACTGGCTCGTATGTACCCTTTTTCCAATAATTCCTTTATTTGCTTCTTCAGTTCTACCAATTCGGATGGTGCCATTCTGTATGGTTTCTTGTATATGGGAGTGGTTTCGGGTGCTAGTTCGATGCTGAATTCTATCTCTCGGTCTGGTGGCATGCCTGGTAGCTCTTCGGGAAACACATCAGGAAATTCACACACTATTGGAACCTTGCTCAATTCAGAAATATCCACCTTGTTCAATCTCAGTTGCCGGGATATTTTTCTTTCCTTGGCTGAAACCTTTATGGTCTTCCCGTGGTGATGGGTGAGAATTACGGTCCTTTATTTTCCAACACGATAAGATTTGCGTGAAACTTCAACCCTTCAAACTCGATAACCACACCCTGGCAATAATTATGGGTAACTTGCTTAATTCCAGGGGACTTGATGATCATAGATTTTTCCAAGGAGAGCATCGAAAAATTATTTTGCAAAGCAAAACTTTTCGAAGCGAATGAGTGAGAAGCTCCAGAATCAAACAAAACCATGGCAGGTATTGTGTTGATGTGAAGCGTGCGAGTACGATATCCGGGGCATTTTGTGCTTCCTCTTTGGTCACGTGGTTCAGGTGACCCTTCCTGTGGTTGTTATTTTGGTTGAAATTGTTGCGCTTTGGCGCCGAATTATTGCCTCCGTCGTTCGGCTTTGGGGTCAAGTTCCTTGGCTTGGGGCACTGCTTGGCATAGTGCCCTTCTTCTCCACAAGTTTAACAGGTAACGCCTAGGCGGTATGTGAACTCCTTGTCCCTTGCATGGAAATTCTTGATTGGGCGTGAGGCGCTTGTCTTGGGTTTGGGTGTCAGTTTTCGAACATCCTTCTTGCTGCGGTGGTTGCGGGCGTGATTAGTCTGGTCCCTCTTCCGCTATGGAAATCTTCTAAGTTCGTCTCTTATTTTCCAAGGTAATGGCCTTATCCACCAGCGTCTTAAAATCTGGAAAGGTGTGTACGACCAATTGGCATTTAAGCGGGTGTCGATCGTCTAGGAATTTCTCCATCTTTTGTTTTCGACATACGCTCCTCGTTGGCGAAGCGAGACAGCGAGGTAAACCGATCGTTGTATTCTAACACTGTCATTGTGCTTTGCTTGAGGTCATCAAATTCTCTCTTTTTGATCTTCATAAGACTCTTAGGAATATGTGCCCCACGAAAACCTTCTTTAAATTCCTCCCATGTTATAGTATTTTCGTTGGGGTGCATGTGTAGGAAATTTTCACCACAATGCGGCTGCTCCAGTGAGATAGTGCGGAGCATAAAGCACTTCCTCAAGATCTGAACACTGGGCAATGATTAATTTTCTTTCCATGTCTCAAAGCCAGTCCTCGGCTTCAAGAGGTTTGTCAGTGTGAGAAAAGGTTTGGAGACGCGTCTTCTGCAGCTCAGATAACTTTGATTGCTGCTGATACTGTCCACGGTGATTCCCCATATTGATGACTTGGTTCATTATTTCCTGATGTTGCTGCTGACTTTGTTCATAAAGACGGTGTTGGAAATATGCCCTAGAGGCAATAATAAAAGCATTATTATTATATTTCCTGGTTCATGATAATTGTCTTTTATTCATGCTATAACTGTATCATACGGAAATCGTGATACACGTGTGAATACATAGACCACTGTCGTCCCTAGTGAGCCTCTAGTTGACTAGCTCGTTGGTTGACAGATAGTCATGGTTTCCGACTATGGACATCGATGTCATTGACAACGGGATCACGTCATTAGGAGAATGACATGATGGACAAGACCCAATCCTAGCATAGCACAAGATCGTGTAGTTCGTTTTGCTAGAGCTTTTCCAATGTCAAGTATCTCTTCCTTAGACCTTGAGATCGTGTAACTCCCGGATACCGTAGGAATGCTTTGGGTGTACCAAAGCGTCACAACGAATCGGGTGACTATAAAGGTGCATTACAGGTATCTCCGAAAGTGTCATTGGGTTGACACGGATCGAGACAGGATTTGTCACTCCGTATGACGGAGAGGTATCTTGGGCCCACTCGGTAGTGCATCATCATAATGAGCTCAAAGTGATCAAGTGTCCGGTCACGGATCATGCATTACGATACGAGTAAAGTGACTTGCGGTAACAAGACTAAGCGAGGTATTGGGATACCGACGATCGAGTCTCGGGCAAGTAACATACCGTCGACAAAGGGAATAGAATACGGGTTGCTTGAACCCTTGACATCGTGGTTCATCCGATGACAACATCGAGGAACATGTGGGAGCCAACATGGGTATCCAGATCCGCTGTTGGTTATTGACCTGAGATCGTCTCGGTCATGTCGCATGTCTCCGAACCCGTAGGGTCTACACACTTAAGGTTCGGTGGCTTAGGGTTATTAGGAAGACAAGTATGTGATTACGAATGTTGTTGAGTCCGGATGAGATCCCGGACGTCACGAGGAGTTCGGAATGGTCCGGAGGTAAAGATTTATATATGGAAAGTGGTTAAACGGACTCCGGAAAGTTTGGGGTATACGGTAATGTCTGGGGCCACGGGAGGGTTTCGGAGGTCCACGGAGGGGCCACCCCTCCCGGGGGGCCACATGGGCTGAGTGGGAGAGGAGCCAGCCTGGTGGGCTGGGCGTGCCTCCCCACCTAGGCCCATGCGGCTAGGGCTTGGGAGGGAAACCCTAAAGGGGCCCCCCAGCTTGGGGGCAAGCCACCTCTCCTCGTCCCTTTGGCGCCGCCCCATCTAGGGTTTCCCTAGATGGCCGGCCCCCTTCCATCTCCTCCTATAAATAGAGGGGTGGGGGGAGGCTGCACACACCATTGAAGGCGCAGCCCTCCCTCCCAACACCTCTCTTTCTCCACGCGAGCTTGGCGAAGCCTGCCGGAGAACTGCCATACCAACTGCACCACGCCGTCGTGCTGCCATTGGAGTTGTCTTCCTCAACCTCTCCTTCATCCTTGCTGGATCAAGGCGGAGGAGACGCCATCGTCCCGTGCACGTGTGTTGAACGCGGAGGTGCTGTCCGTTCAGCACTTGGTCACGGTGATCGGAATCACGTTGGGAACGACTCCATCATCACCACTCCCGAGCGCCTGCACTCGATCTACAAGTGGTATGTAGATGCAAACTCTCTCTCATAACTCGTTGCTTAGATGAACTCATAGATGGATCTTGGTGAAACCGTAGGAAAATTTTAATTTTCTGCAGCGTTCTAACAGTGGCATCATGAGCTAGGTCTATCGTAGTTCTCTATTGCACGAGTAGAACACAATATAGTTGTGGGCGTGGATCTTGTCAACTTACTTGCCTTTACTAATCTTATCTTGCTTCCGCGGTATTGTGGGATGAAGCGGCCGGACCAACCTTACACGTGCGCTTACGTGAGACCGGTTCCACCGACTAACATGCACTAGTTGCATAAGGTGGCTGGCGGTGTCTGTCTCTCCTACTTTAGTTGGGGCGGATTCGATGAAAAGGGTCCTTATGAAGGGTAAATAGAAGTTGACAAGATCACGTTGTGGTTATTCGTAGGTAAGAAAACGTTCTTGCTAGAACCCAATTGCAGCCACGTAAAAGATGCAACAACAATTAGAGGACGTCTAACTTGTTTTTGCAGCAATTGTCATGTGATGTGATATGGCCAAGTTGTGATGAATGATGAATGACATATTGTGATGTATGAGATCATGTTCTTGTAATAGGAATCACGACTTGCATGTCGATGAGTATGACAACCGGCAGGAGCCATAGGAGTTTTCTTTATTTTTGTATGACCTGCGAGTCATTGAAGAAAGCCATGTAATCTACTTTACTTTATTGCTAAAACGCGTTTAGCCATAGTAGTAGAAGTAGTCGTTGGCGTGACAACTTCATGGAGGCACGATGATGGAGATCATGATGATGGAGATCATGGTGCCATGCCGGTGACAAGATGATCATGGAGCCCCGAAGATGGAGATCAATGGAGTTTTATGATATTGGCCATATCATGTCACTACTATATAATTGCATGTGATGTTTATTATGTTTACTTAGAACGACGGTAGTAAATAAGATGATCCCTTACAACAATTTCAAGAAGTGTTCTCCCCTAACTGTGCACCGTTGCTAAAGTTCGTAGCTTCTAAGCACCACGTGCTGATCGGGTGTGATGGATTCTTACGTTCACATACAACGGGTGTAAGACAGATTTACACACGCAAAACACTTAGGGTTAAACTTGACGAGCCTAGCATATACAGACATGGCCTCGGAACACGGAGACCGAAAGGTCGAACACGAGTCGTATAGAAGATACGATCAACATGAGAATGTTCACCGACGATGACTAGTCCGTCTCACGTGATGATCGGACACGGCCTAGTCGACTCGGATCGTGTAACACTTAGATGACTAGAGGGATGTCTAATCTGAGTGGGAGTTCATTGAAATAATTTGATTAGATGAACTTGATTATCATGAACTTAGTCTAAAAACCTTTTGAATGATATGTCTTGTAGATCAAATGGCCAACGCTCATGTCAACATGAACTTCAACGCGTTCCTAGAGAAAACCAAGCTGAAAGATGATGGCAGCAACTATACGGACTGGGTCGGAACACGAGGATCATCCTCATAGCTGCCAAGAAGGCATATGTCCTAGAAGCACCGTTAGGTGACCCACCTGCTCTCCCAAGACTGCAAGACGATTTGAATGTTTGGCGCACGCGTCGATGATTACTCCCTCGTTCGGTGCGGCATGCTTTACACTTAGAACCGGGGCTCCAAAAGCGTTTTGAGCATCACGGAGCATATGAGATGTTCGAGGAGCTGAAACTTGTTTTCCAAGCTCACGCCGGGTCGAGAGATATGACATCTCCGACAAGTTCTATAGTTGTAAGATGGAGGAAAATAGTTACGTCGGTGAGCACATTCTCAAGATATGCAGGTTGCACAACCGTATGATTGACTGAATATTAACCTCCCCGATGAGGCGGTCATTGACAGAATCCTCGATCGCTCCCACCAAGCTACAAGAGCTTTGTGATGAACTACAATATGCGGGGATGGTAAAGACCATTCCTGAAGTATTCTCTATCTGAAGTCAGCCGAGGTTGAAATCAAGAAAGAACATCAAGTGTTGATGGTCAATAAGACCACTAAGTTCAATAAGGGCAAGGGAAAGAAGAACTTCAAGAAGGACGGCAAGGAGGTTGCGCGCCTGTAAGCAAGTTGCCGGAAGAAGTCAAAGAATGGACCCAAGCACGAGACCTGAGTGCTTTTATTGCAAGGGAGGGGTCTTTGAAGCGGAACTGCCCCAAATACTTAGCGGATAAGAAGGCCGGCAACACCAAAGGTATATTTGATATACATGTAATTGATGTGTACCTTACCATTACTGTAGTAACTCCTGGGTATTTGATACGGTGCCGTTGCTCATATTTGTAACTCACAGCAGAGCTGCGGAATAAGCGGAGGATGGCGAAGGACGAGGTGACGATGCGTGTCAGGAATGGTTCCAGAGTCGATGTGATCGCCGTCGGCACGCTACCTCTACATTTACCTATGGGATTAGTTTTGAACCTTAATAATTGTTATTTGGTGCCAAGTTTGAGCATGAATATTGTATATGGATCTCGTTTAATGCGAGATGGCTACTCATTTAAATCCGAGAATAATGGTTGTTCTATTTATATGAGAGATATGTATTATGGTCATGCTCCGATGGTCAATGGTTTATTCTTAATGAATCTCGAGCGTAGTGTTACACATATTCATAGCGTGAATACAAAAAGATGTAAAGTTGATAACGATAGTCCCACATACTTGTGGCACTGCTGCCTTGGTCACATTTGTGTAAAGCGCATGAAGAAGCTCCATGCCGATGGACTTTTGGAGTCTCTTGATTATGAATCATTTGACACATGCGAACCATGCCTCATGGGCAAGATGACCAAGACTCCGTTCTCTGGAACAATGGAGCGAGCAACCAACTTGTTGGAAATCATACATACCGATGTGTGCGGTCCAATGAGCGTTGAGGCTCGCGGAGGATATCGTTATGTTCTCACTCTCACAGATGACTTGAGTAGATATGGGTATGTCTACTTGATGAAACACAAGTCTGAGACCTTTGAAAGGTTCAAGGAATTTCAGAATGAAGTAGAGAATCAACGTGACCGAAAGATAAAATTCTTCGATCAGATCGTGGAGGAGAATATTTAAGTCACGAATTTGGTACACACTTAAGAAAATGTGGAATCGTTTCACAACTCACGCCGCCTGGAACACCTCAGCGTAACGGTGTGTCCGAACGTCGTAATCGCACTCTATTGGATATGGTGCGATCTATGATGTCTCTTACCGATTTACCGCTATCATTTTGCGGATACGCTCTAGAGACAGCTACATTCACTTTAAATAGGGCACCGTCTAAGTCCGTTGAGACGACACCGTATGAATTATGGTTTGGGAAGAAACCTAAGCTGTCGTTTCTAAAAGTTTGGGGATGCGATGCTTATGTCAAGAAACTTCAACCTGAAAAGCTCGAACCCAAGTCGGAAAAATGCGTCTTCATAGGATACCCTGAGGAAACCGTAGGGTATACCTTCTACTTAAGACCCGAGGGCAAGATCTTTGTTGCCAAGAACGGATCCTTTCTGGAAAAGGAGTTTCTCTCGAAAGAAGTAAGTGGGAGGAAAGTAGAACTCGATGAAGTACTACCTCTTGAACAGGATAGTAGTACAGCTCAGGAAAATGTTCCTGTGATGCCTACACCAACCGAAGAGGAAATTCATGATGATGATCAAGGTACTTGGATCAAGTTGCTCTGAACCGAGGTCCACAAGGACACGTTCCGCACTGAGTGGTACGGCAACCCTGTCACGGAAATCATGTTGTTAGACAACGGTGAACCTTGAACTATGAAGAAGCGATGGCGAGCCCAGATTCCAACAAATGGCTAGAAGCCATGAAACCGAGATAGAATCCATGTATGAAAACAAAGTATGGACTTTGGTGACTTGCCCGATGATCGGCGAGCAATAGAAAACAAATGGATCTTTAAGAAGAAGACGGACGCAGATGGTAATGTCACCATCTATAAAGCTCGACTTGTCGCTAAGGGTTATCGGCAAGTTCAAGGGATTGACTACGATGAGACTTTCTCTCCGTAGCGAAGCTTAAGTCCGTCCGAATCATGTTAGCAATTGCCGCATACTATGATTATGAGATATGGCAGATGGACGTCAAAACAGCGTTCCTTAACGGTTATCTTAAGGAAGAGATGTATATGATGCAGCCGGAAGGTTTTGTCGATCCTATGAACGCTAACAAAGTATGCAAGCTCCAGCGATCCATTTATGGGCTGGTGCAAGCATCTTGAGTTAGAACATTCGCTTTGATGAGATGATCAAAGCGTTTGGGTTTATCTTGAGACTTATGGAGAAGCCTGCGTTTACAAGAAAGTGAGTGGGAGCTCTGTAGCATTTCTCATATTATATGTAGATGACATACTTTTGATGGGAAATGATATAGAATTCTTGGACAGCATTAAGGCCTACTTGAACAAGTGTTTTCAATGAAGGACCTTGGAGAAGCTGCTTATATATTAGGCATCAAGATCTATAGAGATAGATCGAGACGCCTCATAGGTCTTTCACAAAGCACATACCTTGATAAGATTTTGAAGAAGTTCAAAATGGATCAGTCCAAGAAGGGGTTCTTTCCTGTATTGCAAGGTGTGAGATTGAGCTCGGCTCAATGCCCGACCACGGCAAAAGATAAAGAAGAGAGGAGTGTCATCCCTATGCCTCAGCCATAGGATCTATTATGTATGCCATCTTTGTGTACCAGACCTGATGTAAACCTTGCCGTAAGTTTGGTAGGAAGGTACCAAAGTAATCCCGCAAGGAACACTGGACAGCGGTCAAGAATATCCTAAAGTACCGAAAAGGACAAAGGACATGTTTTCGTTTATGGAGGTGACGAAGAGCTCGTCAGAAGGGTTACGTCGACGCTTAGCTTCGACACAGATCTGATGACTCTAAGTCACAAACCGGATCGTGTATATGTTGAATGTTGGAGGAGTAAGCTGGTGCAGCTGCAAGCAAAGCGTCGTGGCGGGATCTACATGTGAAGCGGAGTACATGGCAGCCTCGGAGGCAGCGATGAAGCAATTTGGGTGAAGGAGTTCATCACCGACCTAGGAGTCATACCCAATGCGTCGGGGCCGATCAAACTCTTCTTGTGACAACACTGGAGCTATTGCACTTGCCAAGGAGCCCAGGTTTCACAAGAAGACCAGGAACATCAGCGTCGCTTCAACTCCATCCGGAAAATGTTCAGGATGGAGACATAGAAATTTAAAGTGCATACGGATCTGAATGTCGCAGATCCGTTGACTAAACCTCTTCGCAGGCAAAACATGATCAACACCAGAACTCTATGGGTGTTCGATTCATCACAATGTAAACTAGATTATTGACTCTAGTGCAAGTGGGAGACTATTGGAAATATGCCCTAGAGGCAATAATAAAAGCATTATTATTATATTTCCTGGTTCATGATAATTGTCTTTTATTCATGCTATAACTGTATCATACGGAAATCGTGATACACGTGTGAATACATAGACCACAATACGTCCCTAGTGAGCCTCTAGTTGACTAGCTCGTTGGTTGACAGATAGTCATGGTTTCCTGACTATGGACATCAGATGTCATTGACAACGGGATCACGTCATTAGGAGAATGACGTGATGGACAAGACCCAATCCTAGCATAGCACAAGATCGTGTAGTTCGTTTTGCTAGAGCTTTTCCAATGTCAAGTATCTCTTCCTTAGACCTTGAGATCGTGTAACTCCCGGATACCGTAGGAATGCTTTGGGTGTACCAAACGTCACAACGTAATCGGGTGACTATAAAGGTGCATTACAGGTATCTCGAAAGTGTCATTGGGTTGACACGGATCGAGACAGGATTTGTCACTCCGTATGACGGAGAGGTATCCTTGGGCCCACTCGGTAGTGCATCATCATAATGAGCTCAAAGTGATCAAGTGTCTGGTCACGGGATCATGCATTACGGATGCGAGTAAAGTGACTTGTCGGTAACGAGACTAAACGAGGTATTGGGATACCGACGATCGAGTCTCGGGCAAGTAACATACCGTCGACAAAGGGAATAGAATACGGGTTGCTTGAACCCTTGACATCGTGGTTCATCCGATGACAACATCGAGTAACATGTAGGAGCCAACATGGGTATCCAGATCCGCTGTTGGTTATTGACTGAGATCGTCTCGGTCATGTCGCATGTCTCGAACCCGTAGGGTCTACACACTTAAGGTTCGGTGGCGCTAGGGTTATTAGGAAGACAAGTATGTGATTACCGAATGTTGTTGAGTCCGGATGAGATCCCGGACGTCACGAGGAGTTCGGAATGGTCGGAGGTAAAGATTTATATATGGAAAGTGGTTAAACGGACTCGGAAAGTTTCGGGGTATACGGTAATGTACCGGGGCCACGGGAGGGTTCCGGAGGTCCACGGGAGGGGCCACCCCTCCGGGGGCCACATGGGCTGAGTGGGGAGGGAGCCAGCCCTGGTGGGCTGGGGCGCCCCCACCTAGGCCCATGCGGCTAGGGCTTGGGAGGGAAACCTAAAGGGGGCCCCTAGCTTGGGGCAAGCCACCCTCTCCTCGTCCCCTTTGGTCGCCGCCCCATCTAGGGTTTCCCTAGATGGCCGGCCCCCTGCCCTCTCCTCCTATAAATAGAGGGGTGGGGGGAAGGCTGCACACACCATTGAAGGCGCAGCCCTCCCTCCCAACACCTCTCTTTCTCCACGCGAGCTTGGCGAAGCCCTGCCGGAGAACTGCCGTAGCAATTGCACCACGCCGTTGTGCTGCCATTGGAGTTGTCTTCCTCAACCTCTCCTTCATCCTTGCTGGATCAAGACGGAGGAGATGCCATCGTCCCGTACGTGTGTTGAACGCGGAGGTGTTGTCCGTTCAGCACTTGGTCACCGGTGATCGGAATCACGTTGGGAACGACTCCATCATCACCACTCCCTCGAACGCTTCCGTACTCGATCTACAAGTGGTATGTAGATGCAAACTCTCTCTCATAACTCGTTACTTAGATGAACTCATAGATGGATCTTGGTGAAACCGTAGGAAAAATTTTAATTTTCTGCAACGTTCCCCAACAGACGGCACATGTGGGAAAGTGTCGTTTTGCTGTCTTGTTGACTTGTCTGCCCCTGTGTGAAATTGTTGCCTGGGGGTGTGCCATAATTTTCCTTTGTCGGAGTTGGCATGGAGCGCGTCCAAGGACGAGACATAGTTCACTCTGGGGATATATTTTGAAACACTCATAAGAAAAGAAATTGAGCCGCAAAAATCAATAAATTCAAGAAGATGCAAAAAGTTGCAAATGCTCCAAGATTTTTCAAGAGAATACACGTTTGCGCACGGAGAAGGACTGTCCATTACATATCTTACACGCAAGCAGTAATTATACAATACATTACTCAGGATATGCGTACATAATCCTGACATGTTATTTAGTCTAGTGCACTCCTCCAGATCCTACATGATGCGCAAACAAGCTACTTCTCACAGCCTATTTACATATAAACATATCGTACAAATCGGTACATCGCATGGCGGCTAAGCGTACTTAGTCGGAGATGGTAAGGATTTCCCTTGGCCTGCCAAGGGTGAGGCGTAGTGAGGCTGGGGACTCAACCTCCTCTTCTGAGATAGGCTCCAGACATGAGGTGCTGCGCTGAGTTGGTGGAGCAAGTGCCCTGTGCGGGACAACTCGAACATGAGCGGGCACGCGGGGTGGTGCAGAACGAACCGGAGTAGGCGCAATGACATGCTTGAACTCCTCCGTGGTAGGCAGGCGACGAGTAGCGGTGCGAGCAGTAGGAGAAAACGATGCTGATTTTGAGACGAAAGTCAGTGGCGGTCTTGGCGCAGAGCTCCTCTCTGTTGGCGGCACAGCCATGGACTGAGTCCATGCGGGCAGCTACAAAGTCGTCCACCAGGTTGTCGAAGGCTGCCTCCAAAGCTTGGAGATACTCGATAAGCATCTCAAAAGCTTCGTCCCGTTCTCCTCTGGGGCAAGAGAACGCGTAGTGGCAGATATATGGCACGTGACATGGCAGGTAGCGGTAGCGACGAGTCTTCATCGAAGGAAGTATATCCCTGAGACAAGCTATCGCCTCACGGGCTGCCATTTGCAGTGCATGTTTCTCTGTGGGCATGGCTCTCCCCACGAACCGGTAACGCTCAACTCGTCCTCTCTTGAATTCCACCGCGGCTTGGTGCATGGTTAGACGGTCATTGACCTCGTGCTGAGAGAGAGAGAAGACTGGGCGCACATCTGGCCCCATCGCGACTTGGACGATGAAGGAGAGAAGCTTGACGAACCCATCGGGCATGTTGGCGAACATGCGCGACTCGCAGTCGTTGCCAGCCATCTACGGAAGTAGGCAAAAATCCCGAGTAGTCAAATCATAAATTTATGCTGACTGTCAGAAATCGACTACATTTGTGAAAATAATAAATATCTCTAGTATGCTAATAACCGATTAGCGATCGCACCTAGTGGCTTCCTACAGTCAGCCTGGCTCTGGTACCAAGCTTGTCACGACCGGTTTTTCAATAAAAATATTTATTGAACAACCGACCTATGAAGTCCAATATGAGGAAAATCCTCCATACCGGTAGACAAAACTTTGATACAATAAGCCAGTAGCATTACAATATTGCAGGGTCGGACTGAAGATGCCCAACCAATTATTACAAACACGCCGATAATTATACATGATGGCGGATAAGGCACAATGGTGTGGGGTGGAAATACTACTGACTCGAGATATGAGTGGTTGGTGGAATAACACAGTGAGGTGGTTATTAAGTCTACTGCACTAGCGGCTCATCGAGCGTCGAGGTGAGGCTCGATGAATTTATTTGGGTAGCGGAAGCGGATATATCACAATGACTAATCCAGGGGTCGCACGAGACTGACTGGGATTCCTCTAGGCGTCGGACTCGCTATCGAACTCTTCATCCATGAGATCGCTTTCACAAGATCTGGCCAAAACAACAAGCCGGTGAGTACTTTGAAAGTACTCGCAAGACAGTTCGGACAAAAGATATAACAAATGAATGCATGAATGCGACATGATTAATTTTTAACAATGCTCAATCTAATCAGTTTAGCAAAGTAAATAAGAAGGGAGTCGGCGGTAGTCCGCTCAAAAACCCAAAGAAGACAAAACTCAAAACCGATCGGATTGTGCAAGCAGCGCCTCGAAGGGTGAACAAATAAGTAAAACATGCCACGATCGAGCGTCGAGCGACACCTCATAAAGGGCTTATATTGAAATAAAAATACATGCATGCATGCATCGGACGTCGGGCGACATCACGAAAGGGCTTATAATAAAAGTAGATAATAACAATGCATGATCGGACGTCCGAGCGACATCGCGAAAGGGCTTATAATAAAAGTAGATAATAACAATGCAGCGATCGGACGCCTGAGCGACATCGCAGAAAGGGCTTATAATGAATTTAAATAAAACCAATGCCGCAGTCGGACGTCTGAGCGACATCGCAGAAAGGGCTTATAATGAAAATAAACAACAACAATGCCGCAGTCGGACGTCTGAGCGACATCGCAGAAAGGGCTTATAATTAATTATTCATAACTGACAAGATATAGTGCTCACGGAAAATATTCGTCACAAGACAATAAGCGGGTTAGTCCATTCACAGGAAATAAACATTTAACACTCAAGTAGTTATCGGGAGTCTGTGTCACCGAAACTGATATCTGACAAGATAAGGTGAGCACGGTACTCGGACATGAATAAGATGAATTCAAGAATTTTGACTCTGCAGAGTTTGTACCAAAATTGTCCACAACGAACGGATTTCCGTAGTCACGAAGGACTAGTTCCGTTTACGGTGTTACAGAGGAAACACAACTAGCTAGTACACACCCATCATACCTCACGTTGCCAGGAATCACCCTAGACAGCGTTTAAGAAAAACTTTGAGACGGGGAGATCACAATCTCGAATAGCATGGGATCAAATTTATTTACACGCGCTCTAAGGGGTGCCCCCCTCTCGGTCCCAACCGGAAACACCCATGCCCCCTGACCGGATGAAAGGCTTTAATCCAGGGCCATGGAACCTTCATCCCGGCCTCTCGAATTGGTGTGTACTAGGAAGTGGTTTGCAACTTACTAAGCCGTATCCCTTGCGGGAAACAGGTGGTAGTACGAAAGGGAAGACGGACCGGAATTCTGACTGATTTGTGTTGACACGGGGCCAACGATCTGGCATAAGCCTGGCATGCTACAACACTGCCATCTTACCCATACTCATGCCAACTCATGGCCATGCAACAAGTTTCCAACAACTCATGGATTTTACCGAGCTCATTTGGCTCAACTCTTACGAGATAAACTATCATCGAAATGCTTGTGAACGTGCCATGATACAAAATAACGCAAACATGCCCAGACACTCATCATATCAAAAGGTCAAACATTGCTTGCCTGGTTCGGAGTAGTCGGGGTCTAGCTCGGCGAAGTTCGCGGTTCCGTCACCTCCTTCGGTATCTACGGTACACAAAATACACGCGCTAACGTAAATACCGTGGGTGACAGAAAGTTAATCCAAATATTTTTCAAATATATATGATAAAAAACTAGACAAAAATTTGAAGAGGACAGAAAAAGAATCACTCAAAAATTCCTTTCTGTTAAAAAGTTATAAGGGTTTTGGTCCAGGGACCCATCTGTAATGAAATAGAAAACTTCCAGGGGGCTTTGCAGAAAAGTCCAGAAAAACGTTTCAGAGTGGAAGCGTATTTGCCAAAGTACGCTTTCAGAAAACGATTAAAAAAACAAGAGAGAGGCTAACGGGCGGGTCCCACCCGTCAGGTTTGAAATTTCAAACGAGAGCGACGGGCTCGTCGGCGCCGAGAGCCATGGGTCGCCATGGCGATCCACGGCGAGGCAGGGAGATCGGAGGGTACCTCCGTGTTCAGGGCGCCATTCCGCGTCTATGGGTGGTGGTGGTGGTCGCCTGCGAGTACCACGTCGACGGTGACGCTTGCTCCGGCGGACGGCGATTCGGGTGGTCGTGGACCTCATCGGAGAGAGTTGTGAAGATCAAATTGAAATGGGGGTTAGACTCTTGGTAGCATGAGAGGGTAGCTGACGGGATTTGGGCACCGGGGTCGACCTCACCGGAGTGGATCGAGGTGGAGGCCGAGGCGGAACGAGGTGGCCGGAGTCGGGGAAGAAGAGCCCCTCGAGGCCCTCCCAGGGGCTTGCCGAGGACTAGTGAGGTGGTGGAGGTGTGCGGGGGCGAGAGCAAGCTCGGGGGGGTGCTATATATAGCCGGCCCGAGTCGGTTGCCGAGAATGGGGTTCTCCGGCGAAGTTTACGGCGGCTTAGGGCGTTGATCGGGGAGGTTCAGAGGTTGAGCGTCGTCGTGGGGGTTCCCTGGTTCCGTTTAGGTGCTAAACGCGTCGGGGTTTGGTTGCTTAGGGGGAGCTCAACGGAACGGGGCGGCGCGGGCCCGTCGGCGGCAGGGAGCATGCTCTGTGCTTGCCGTGCCACGGCGACAGTGCTGAATGCGTGCGCTGGCAAGGAAATGGCCACGGGGGCTACCAGGAGGTTTGGGTGGCGCCGAACGGTGTTATGCCGCCGTTCTGCTCCCTGTCGGCCGCTACGGTGGTTCTACCGCCGCAAGACACGCCGGCGCAAGCGGCCAGGGTGCCACCGACACCAGGAACGCGCCAAGCACGCGTGTGAAGCTCCGGACAAGCAGGCTAGGCTGCGACAACGTGCCAAGTGCACTGTGGGCATGTGACTGAAACTCTGACGGAGAACGACACTGAAATCTGAATTTAATTGAAGATGAACAGTAATAGTGTATGCAAGGTGTTCGACAGAATGATTTAGGCATGTAGGGATTTTTCCTTGAGCTGGTTTTTGGTGGAGGGGCCTCTCATTGCATCTAGAGGCTGCCTGAATTTTTGTGAAATTTTTGGAGAAGTGTATATATGAATTTCACCAAATTTGGCAAATCTGGTCCAAACTTGCAGAGACTATAATTTGAAATCTCTAAAAAGGAGGGGAGTGGATCTTGATTGTTCTAGGTTGTGGGTACCAAGGACTATCCAGGGGAGTTGGTTTGAGGTCAAAACTCAAATGCATTTAGGTACTTGCTTTGCAAATCACCTAGGCTCAAAATAATGGACAGAAAAGATTTGGGAGGAGAAATAAATGAAATAAAATTCAGAAAATGGTTGAGCTTGTTGAGACAGAATGTTTGGATTGCCCAAAGTGGAAGGAGAGATTTTTGGGAAGATTTTACCATGTGGTGCATGGAAAAATCATGAATGGATTTCAACATTGGAGAAGGTGCAAAACTCCTAGAGTTTCTTTTTGAAAGAAAAATAAACTCCAAAGATTTTTCTTGAAATTTTTAGAAGAGGGCAATCAAAAGAAAAATTTTAAAAACCAAACACCAGAGTTGAAGGATATGCAAAGATAAAATATTTTCTAAAGGGAAAAAGCTTTTGAGAGAGATTTTGGAAGGGTTTAGAAGACCTTCTTCAAATCCAACAAAATTTTTGAAGAAAACCAAAAGAATATTTGTGGAGTTACACACGCCCCCGGTCTCGTGGGCACCTGGTGTGCCTCCCGGACTCCGTTTTCTTGTATGTTACGTACTTTGGTCGGTAAAAATTCATTATATATACTCCCTAAGGTTTTGACCACCGTATCATGCAAATATCCTCTGTTTTCGTTTCGAGCTGTTTCTGTTTCAGATTTAGAGCACCATGACTTCTCCCTCCTCCAACAACGAAGACAAGGATGCTTGGCTATTGAAGATAGAGTTGAAAAGAGAGGAACTAGAAGAGGTCAACAAGGATGATGGGATCAAGAAGGCCATGGAGGTTTAGGCTCCGGTGGTGAAAGAAGAAGACATCCCTCAACCTTTACCTAACCTTTTTCACTCCAATAGAGATTGAAGCTTTCAAGATGATTGAGTTAGCCCGCATACAGAACAAGTATCTCACACAGGAGAATATTTTGTTGAAGGATCATATTGCTGGGCTCAAGGGCATTATCCGCAAGTTGGAGGAGCTTTTACGCTCGATGTGCGATTATCCACCGTCATCATCACCACCTCCATCACCTCCGAGGAAATAATCACATGGGTATGGGTACTCCCCTTGGCAACTACCAAGCTTGGGGGAGGTGCCCCGGTATCGTATCACCATCATACTCCTATCTTTACCGCTTTATTTAGTTTGATCCAAATAGTAGTATCTTGATCTAGTAGATTGAAGTTTTGGTATCAAGTAGTTTTGAGTTTTGCATTGTGGTCTCTTTATGTAAGCGAGTCCGTGTGCTTTCTATAATTAAGATTAGTGTTGAGTCAAGGGCTTTGCTTTGTTGCTATGATCTTTAGAAAGTAGAAAGAACAAAAGAGTTCATATTGATCTTATGGATAGTGATAACTTCACACATGGGAAGTACGAGGCATAAAAATTGTTGAGATTTAATGAACGTAGACTTGGTCATCGTTGCAATTAATAGGAAGTGATAAGGAAAGAGGGGTTCACATATAAATATATTATCTTGGACATCTTTTATGATTGTGAAGCACTCATTAAGTATGACATGCTAAAAGAGTTGATGTTGGACAAGGAAGACAACGTAATGGTTTATGTTTTCCGACATCTTAGATAAAGTATATTGTCATTGACCTTCCAAACATATTGAGCTTGACTTTCCCCCTCTTGCTAGACAAATTCCTCGCACCAAGTAGAGATACTACTTGTGCTTCCAAATATCCTCAAACCCAGTTTTGCCATGAGAGTCCACCATACCTACCTATGGATTGAGTAAGATCCTTCAAGTAAGTTGTCATCGGTGCAAGTAATAAAAATTGCTCTCAAAAAATGTATGACTTATTAGTGCAGAGAAAATAAGCTTTGTACGAACTTGTTGTGGAAGTAATAAAAGTGACGGATTGCATAATAAAGGTCCACATACAAGGGGCAATATAAAGTGACGTTCTTTTGCATTAAGATTTCGTGCATCAACCCTAAACGCGCATGACAACCTCTACTTCCCTCTGCGAAGGGCCTATCTTTTACTTTATGTTTTTTACTTTATGCTTGAGTCAAGGTGATCCTCACCTTTCCCCTTTTTCATTTTATCCTTTGGCAAGCTCCTCGTGTTGTAAAGATCATGATACATATATCCAATTGGATGTAAGTTGGCATAGGCTATTATTGTTGACATCACCTAAAGGTGAGTACGTTGGGAGGCAACACAATAAGCCCCTATCTTTCTCAGTGTCCGGCAGAAACTCTATAACCACAAGTATTGCGTGAGTGTTAGCAATTATGGGAGAGTACGAGGTAGTTGAGTATGTGAGCTTGTTCAAAAGCTCTATTGTTGACTCTTTCTGATATTACGATAAATTGCAACTGCTTCAATGACTGAGATTATAGTTTGTTAGTTCCCAATGAAGTTTATGAACCATACTTGACATTGTGAATTGCTTATTACTTGAGCATAGGAAATCCTATGACAAAATCTATATATGTTACTATTATTAGAATGATCATGATGCCCTCATGTCCGTATTTTATTTTTATCGACACCTCTATCTCTAAACATGCGCACATATTTTTCAATTTCAGCTTCCGCTTGAGGACAAGCGAGGTCTAAGCTTGGGGGAGTTGATACGTCCATTTTGCATCATGCTTTTATATCAATATTTACTGCATTATGGGCTGTCATTACACATTATATCTCAATACTTATGGCTATTCTCTCTTATTTTACAAGGTTTACCATGAAGAGGGGGAATGCCGGCAGCTAGAATTCTGGCTGGAAAAGGAGCAAACGTTGGAAACCTATTCTGCACAACTCCAAAAGTCCTAAAACTCCACAAAACAACCTTTTGGATTTATTAAGAATTTATGAGCAAAAGAAATAGGCCAGGGGCCCACACCCTATACAGGAGACAGCCCCCCCCCCCCCCGTAGGGCGGGGCCCCCTATCTCCTGGGCCCCTTGGTGGGCCTCCGGCGTCCATCTTCTGCTATATCATCACTTTTACCCTGGAAATAATCAGGGGCAAGCTTACGGGACGAAACTCCGCCGCCACGAGGCGGAACCTTGGCGGAATCAATCTAGGGCTCTGGCGGAGCTGTTCTGCCGGGGACACTTCCCTCCGGGAGGGGGAAATCATCACCAACGTCATCACGAACGATTCTCTCATCGGGAGGGGGTCAATCTCCATCAACATCTTCACCAGCACCATCTCCTCTCGAAACCCTAGTTCATCTCTTGTATCCAATCTTGTATCAAAACCACAAATTGGTACCTGTGGGTTGCTAGTAGTGTTGATTATCCTTGTAGTTGATGCTAATTGGTTTACTTGGTGGAAGATCATATGTTCAGATCCTTTATGCATATTATCACTCCTCTGATTATGAACGTGAATATGCTTTGTGAGTACTTACGTTTGTTCCTGAGGACATGGGTGAAGTCTTGCTATTAGTAGTCATGTGAATTTGGTATTCGTTCGATATTTTGATGAGATGTATGTTGTATTTCCTCTAGTGGTTTTATGTGAACGTCGACTACATGACACTTCACCATTATTTGGGCCTAGAGGAAGGCATAGGGAAGTAATAAGTAGATGATGGATTGCTAGAGTGACAGAAGCTTAAACCCTGGTTTATGCGTTGCTTCGTTAGGGGTTGATATGGGCCCATATGTTTAATGTTGTGGTTAGGTTTACCTTAATACTCCTTTTTGTAGTTGCGGATGCTTGCAATAGGGGTTAATCATAAGTGGGATGCTTGTCCAAGTTAGGGCAGTACCCAAGTGCCGGTCCACCCACATATCAAATTATCAAAGTACCGAACGCGAATCTTATGAACGTGATGAAATCTAGCTTGACGATAATTCCCAATGTGTCATCGGGAGCTCCTTCCTCATTATTAGAATTTGTTGAAGGAAATATGCCCTAGAGGCAATAATAAATGTTATTATTTATTTCCTTATATCATGATAAATGTTTATTATTCATGCTAGAATTGTATTAACCGGAAACATAATACATGTGTGAATACATAAACCTACAGAGTGTCACTAGTATGCCTCTACTTGACTAGCTCGTTAATCAAAGATGGTTATGTTTCCTAACCATGAACAAGGAGTTGTTATTTGATTAATGGGATCACATCATTGGTTGAATGATCTGATTGACATGACCCATTCCATTAGCATAGCACCTGATCGTATAGTTTGTTGCTAGTGCTTTTCTTCATGACTTATACATGTTCCTATGACTATGAGATTATGCAACTCCCGTTTGCCCGAGGAACACTTTGGGTGCTACCAAACGTCACAACGTAATCGGGTGATTATAAAGGTACATTACAGGTGTCTCGAAGGTACATGTTGGGTTGGCATATTTGAGATTAGGATTTGTCACTCCGATTGTCGGAGAGGTATCTCTGGGCCCTCTCGGTAATGCACATCACATAAGCCTTGCAAGCATTGCAACTAAATGTGTTAGTTGTGAGATGATGTATTACGGAACGAGAAAAGAGACTTGCCAGTAACGAGATTGAACTAGGTATTGGATACCGACGATCGAATCTCGGGCAAGTAACATACCGATGACAAAGGGAACAACGTATGTTGTTATGCGGTCGACCGATAAAGATCTTCGTAGAATATGTAGGAGCCAATATGGGCATCCAGGTCCCGCTATTGGTTATTGACCAGAGAGGTGTCTCGGTCATGTCTACATAGTTCTCGAACCCGTAGGGTCCGCACGCTTAACGTTTCGATGACAGTCATAATGAGTTTATAAGTATTGATGCACCGAAGGTTGTTCGAGTCCGGATGTGATCACGGATATGACGAGGAGTCTCGAAATGGTCGAGACATAAAGATTGATATATTGAAGCCTACATTTGGACATCGGAAGGTTCCGAGTGAAATCGGAATTTACGGAGTACCGGAGGTTACCGAACCCCGGGAACTACATGGGCCCATAGTGGGCCTTGGAGGAAAGGAGAAGGGCCAGCCCTAGGTGGGCGCGCCCCTTCCCTAGTCCTATTAGGACTAGGAAAGGTGGGCCGCCCCCCTCTCTCTCTCCCTCGGGAATCCTAATCCAACTAGGATTGGGGGAGTCCTACTCCCGGAGGAGTAGGACTCCTTAGTGCGCGCCTCCTCTTGGCCGCCACCTCCCCTTGGCTCCTTTATATACGGGGCAGGGAGCACCCCAAGACACACAAGTTGATTTCCTTAGCCGCAGCGGTGCCCCTTCCACCATATTCAACCGGTCATATCGTCGCGGAGCTTAAGCGAAGCCCGCGCTGGAGAAGTCATATCGTCGCGGAGCTTAAGCGAAGCCCTGCGTCGGTGGAGCATCATCATTGTCACCACGCCGTCGTCTTGACGGAACTCATCCCGACACTTTGCTGGATCGGAGTCCGGGATCGTCATCGGGCTGAGCGTGTGCAGAACTCGGAGGTGCCGTCGTTCGGTGCTTGGATCGGTCGGGTCGTGAAGACGCGTCGACTACATCAACAGCGTTGTTATAACGCTTCGCTTTCGGTCTCACGAGTGCGTGGGCGGACACTCTTCCCTTCGTTGCTATGCCATCACCATGGTCTTGCGTGATCGTAGGAAAATTTTTGAAATTACTACGTTCCCCAACGGTGGCATCCGAGCCTGGTTTTATGCGTTGATGTCATATGCACGAGTAGAACACAAGTGAGTTGTGGGCGATACAAGTCATACTGCCTACCAGCATGTCATACTTTGGTTCAGCGGTATTGTGAGATGAAGCGGCCCGGACCGACATTACGCAGACGCTTACGCGAGACTGGTTTCACCGCTGTGAGCACTCGTTGCTTAAAGGTGGTGGCGGGTGTCTGTCTCTCTCACTTTAGTTGAATCGAGTGTGGCTCGCCCGGTCCTTGAGAAGGTTAAACGGAGTCTATTTGACGAAATATCGTTGTGGTTTTGATCGCGAGGTAAGAACGGTTCTTGCTCAGCCCGTAGCAGCCACGTAAAACTTGCAACAACAAAGTAGAGGACGTCTAACTTGTTTTTGCAGGGCATGTTGTGATGTGATATGGTCAAGGCGTGATGCTATATCTTATTGTATGAGATGATCATGTTTTGTAACGAGTTATCGGCAATCGGCAGGAGCCATATGGTTGTCGCTTTATTGTATGAAATGCAAGCGCCATGTAATTGCTTTACTTTATCACTAAGCAGTAGCGATAGTCGTAGAAGCAATAGTTGGCGAGACGACAACGATGCTACGATGGAGATCAAGGTGTCGCGCGGTGACGATGGTGATCATGACGGTGCTTGGAGATGGAGATCACAAGCACAAGATGATGATGGCCATATCATATCACTTATATTGATTGCATGTGATGTTAATCCTTTATGCATCTTATTTTGCTTTGATTGGCGGTAGCATTATAAGATGATCCCTTACTAAATTATCAAGAAGTGTTCTCCCGAGTATGCACCGTTGCGAAAGTTCTTCGTCTTTGAGACACCACGTGATGATCGGGTGTGATAGGTTCTACGTTCAAATACAACGGGTGCAAAACAGTTGCACACGGAATACTCAGGTTATACTTGACGAGCTATGCATATAAGATATGACCTCGGAACACGGAGACCGAAAGGTCGGCGTGAATCATATAGTAGATATGATCAACATATTGATGTTCACCATTGAAACTACTCCATCACACGTGATGATCGGTCATGGTGTAGTTGATATGGATCACGCAATCACTTAGAGAATTGGAGGATATTTTTCTAAGTGGGAGTTCTTAAGTAATATGATTAATTGAACTTAAATTTATCATGAACTTAGTACCGATAGTATCTTGCTTGTCTATGATGTGTAGATAGATGGCTCGTCTGTTGTTCCGTTAAATTTTAATGCGTTCCTTGAGAAAGCAAAGTTGAAAGATGATGGCAGCAATTACGGACTGGGTCCGAATTTGAGGATTATCCTTATTGCTGCACAGAAGAATTACGTCCTGGAAGCACCGTTAGGTGCCAGGCCTGGTGCAAGGGCTGCGCCAGAAGTTGTGAACGTCTGGCAAAGCAAAGCTGATGACTACTCTATAGTTCAGTGTGCCATGCTTTACGGCTTAGAACCGGGACTTCAACGTCGTTTTGAACACCATGGAGCATATGAGATGTTCCAGGAGTTGAAGTTAATATTCCAAGCGAATGCCCGGATTGAGAGATATGAAGTCTCCAATAAGTTCTATAGCTGTAAGATGGAGGAGAATGGTTCTGTCAGTGAGCATATACTCAGAATGTCTGGATATAACAATCACTTGATTCAACTGGGAGTTAATCTTCCGGATGATTGCGTCATTGATGAATTCTCCAATCACGCCACCAAGCTACAAGAGCTTCGTGATGAACTATAATATGCAAGGGATGACCAAAACTATGCCCGAGCTCTTCGCGATCTTTGAAAGCAGCGGAGGTAGAAATCAAAAGGAGCATCAAGTGTTGATGGTTAACAAAACCACTAGTTTCAAGAAAAGGGCAAAGGAAAGAAAAGGAAACTTCAAAAGAGCGGCAAGCAAGTTGCTGATCAAGAGAAGAAACCCAAGTCTGGTCCTAAGCACTGGCCGAGTGCTTCTATTGCAAGCAGGCTGGTCTTTCGAAGCGGAACTGCCCCAAGTATTTGGCGGATAAGAAGGATGGCAAGGTTAACAAAGGTATATGTGATATACTTGTTATTGATGTGTACCTTACTAATACTCGCAGTAGCACTGGTATTTGATACTGGTTCATTGCTAATATTTGCAACTCAAAGCAGGGCTACGGATTGCGAAGATTGGCTAAGGGCGAGGTGACGATGATGCGTGGGAAATGGTTCCAAAGTCGATGTGATCGCGATGGCACGCTACCTCTACATCTACCTTGGGATTAGTATTAGACCTAAATAATTGTTATTTAGTACCATCGTTGAGCATGAACATTATATCTGGATCTTGTTTGATGCGAGGCGGTTATTCATTAAATCAGAGAATAATGGTTGTTCTATTTATATGAATAATATCTTTTATGGTCATACACCATTGAAGAATGGTTTGTTTTACTTAATCTTGATAGTAGTGATACACATATTCATAATGTTGAAACCAAAAGATGCAGAGTTGATAATGATGGTGCAACTTATTTGTGGCACTTGCCGTTTAGGTCATATCGGTGTAAAACGCATGAAGAAACTCCATCTTGATGGACTTTTGGAGTCACTTGATTATGAATCACTTGGCACTTGCGAACCGTGCCTTATGGGCAAGATGACTAAAACACCGTTCTCGGAACTATGGAGAGAGCAACAGATTTATTGGAAATCATACATCTTGATGTATGTGGTCCAATGAATGTTGAGGCTCGTGGCGGATATCGTTATTTTCTCACCTTCACAGATGATTTGAGCAGATATGGGTATATCTACTTAATGAAACACAAGTCTGAAACATTTGAAAAGTTCAAAGAATTTCAGAGTGAAGTGGAAAATCATCGTAACAAGAAAATAAAGTTTCTACGATCTGATCGTGGAGGAGAATATTTGAGTTCTGAGTTTGGCCTACATTTGAAACAATGCGGAATAGTTTCGCAACTTACGCCACAGGAACACCACAGCGTAATGGTGTGTCGAGCGTCGAATCGTACTTTATTAGATATGGTGCGATCTATGATGTCTCTTACTGATTTACCGCTATCATTTTGGGGTTATGCTTTAGAGGCGGCTACATTCACTTTAAATAGGGCACCATCTAAATCCGTTGAAGCGACGCCTTATGAACTGTGGTTTGGCAAGAAACCAAAGTTGTCGTTTTGAAAGTTTGGGGCTGCGATGCTTATGTGAAAAAGCTTCAACCTGATAAGCTCGAACCCAAATCGGAGAAATGTGTCTTCATAGGATACCCAAAGGAGACAGTTGGGTACACCTTCTATCACAGATCCGAAGGCAAGATTTTTGTTGCTAAATTCGGAAACTTTTTGGAGAAAGAGTTTCTCACGAAAGAAGTGAGTGGGAGGAAAGTAGAACTTGATGAGATAACTGTATCTACTCCCTTATTAAGAAGTAGTACATCACAGAAAACAGTTTCGTGACACCTACACCAAATAGGAGGAAGCTAATGATGATGATCATGAAACTTCAGATCAAGTTTCTCTGAACTTCAGAGATCAACAGAACAAGATCCGCACTGAGTGGTACGGTAATCCTGTTTTGGAAGTCATATTCTTGGAACATGATGAACCTACGAACTATGAAGAAGCGATGGTGAGCCCAGATTCCACAAAATGGCTTGAGGCCATGAAATCTGAGATGGGATCCATGTATGAGAACAAAGTGTGGACTTTGGTTGACTTGCCCGATGATCGGCAAGCAATTGAGAATAAATGGATCTTCAAGAAGAAAGGCGACGCTGATGGTAATGTTATTGTCTATAAAGCTCGACTTGTTGCAAAAGGTTTTCGACAAGTTCAAGGGATTGACTACGATGAGACCTTCTCACCCGAAGCGATGCTTAAGTCAGTCCGAATCATGTTAGCAATTGCCGCATTTTATGATTATGAAATTTGGCAAATGGATGTTAAAACTGCATTCTGAATGGATTTACGGAAGAAGAGTTGTATATGATGCAACCAGAAGGTTTTGTCGATCCAAAGGAGCTAACAAAGTGTGCAAGCTCCAGCGATCCATTTATGGACTGGTGCAAGCCTCTCGGAGTTGGAATAAACGTTTTGATAGTGTGATCAAAGCATTTGGTTTTATCTGAGACTTTTGGAGAAGCCTGTATTTACAAGAAAGTGAGTGGGAGCTCTGTAGCATTTCGATATTATATGTGGATGACATATTATTGATCGGAAATGATATAGAATTCTGGATAGCATAAAGGGATACTTGAATAAGAGTTTTTCGATGAAAGACCTCGGTGAAGCTGCTTACATATTGGGCATTAAGATCTATAGAGATAGATCAAGGCGCTTAATAGGACTTTCACAAAGCACATACCTTGATAAAGTTTTGAAAAGGTTCAAAATGGATCAGGCAAAGAAAGGGTTCTTGCCGGTATTACAAGGTGTGAAGTTGAGTAAGACTCAATGCCCGACCACCGCAGAAGATAGAGAGAAAATGAAAGATGTTCCCTATGCTTCAGCCATAGGCTCTATCATGTATGCAATGCTGTGTACCAGACCTGATGTGTGCCTTCTTTGTAAGTTTAGCGGCAGGTACCAAAGTAATCCAGAGTGGATCATGGACAGCGGTCAAGAACATCCTTAAGTACTTGAGAAGAACTAAGGATATGTTTCTCATATATGGCGGTGACAAAGAGCTCATAAATGGCAGTTACGTCGATGCAAGCTTTGACACTGATCCGGACGATTCTAAATCGCAAACCGGATACGATTTACATTAAGCGGTGGAGCTGTCGGTTGGTGCAGTTCCAAACAAAGCGTCGTTCGGGATCTACATGTGAAGTTGAGTACATAGCTGCTTGGAAGCAGCTAATGAAGGAGTCGGATGAAGGAGTTCATAACCGATCTAGGTGTTGTACCTAGTGTATCGGGTCCAATGAAAATCTTTTGTGACAATATGGTGCAATTGCCTTGGCAAAGGAATCCAGATTTCACAAAAGAACCAAGCACATCAAAAGACGCTTCAACTCCATCCGGATTTGGTCGGTGGGAGACATAGAGATATGCAAGATACATACGGATCTGAATGTTGCGAGACCGTTGACTAAGCCTCTTCCACGAGCAAAACATGATCAGCACCAAGACTCCATGGGTGTTAGAATCATTCTTGTGTAATCTAGATTATTGACTCTAGTGCAAGTGGGAGGATGAAGGAAATATGCCCTAGAGGCAATAATAAATGTTATTATTTATTTCCTTATATCATGATAAATGTTTATTATTCATGCTAGAATTGTATTAACCGGAAACATAATACATGTGTGAATACATAAACCTACTGAGTGTCACTAGTATGCCTCTACTTGACTAGCTCGTTAATCAAAGATGGTTATGTTTCCTAACCATGAACAAGGAGTTGTTATTTGATTAATGGGATCACATCATTGGTTGAATGATCTGATTGACATGACCCATTCCATTAGCATAGCACCTGATCGTATAGTTTGTTGCTAGTGCTTTTCTTCATGACTTATACATGTTCCTATGACTATGAGATTATGCAACTCCGTTTGCCGAGGAACACTTTGGGTGCTACCAAGCGTCACAACGAATCGGGTGATTATAAAGGTACATTACAGGTGTCTCCGAAGGTACATGTTGGGTTGGCATATTTGAGATTAGGATTTGTCACTCCGATTGTCGGAGAGGTATCTCTGGGCCCTCTCGGTAATGCACATCACATAAGCCTTGCAAGCATTGCAACTAAATGTGTTAGTTGTGAGATGATGTATTACGGAACGAGAAAAGAGACTTGCCAAGAACGAGATTGAACTAGGTATTGGATACCGACGATCGAATCTCGGGCAAGTAACATACCGATGACAAAGGGAACAACGTATGTTGTTATGCGGTCGACCGATAAAGATCTTCGTAGAATATGTAGGAGCCAATATGGGCATCCAGGTCCGCTATTGGTTATTGACCGAGAGGTGTCTCGGTCATGTCTACATAGTTCTCGAACCCGTAGGGTCCGCACGCTTAACGTTCGATGGCGGTCATAATGAGTTTATAAGTATTGATGCACGAAGGTTGTTCGAGTCCGGATGTGATCACGGATATGACGAGGAGTCTCGAAATGGTCGAGACATAAAGATTGATATATTGAAGCCTACATTTGGACATCGGAAAGGTTCCGAGTGAAATCGAATTTATCGAGTACCGGAGGTTACCGAACCCCGGGAACTACATGGGCCCATAGTGGGCCTTGGAGGAAAGGAGAAGGGCCAGCCCTAGGTGGCGCGCCCCCTTCCCTAGTCCTATTAGGACTAGGAAAGGTGGGCCCCCCCCTCTCTCTCTCCCCTCAGGAATCCTAATCCAACTAGGATTGGGGGAGTCCTACTCCGGAGGAGTAGGACTCCTTGTCGCCTCCTCCTCTTGGCCGCCACCTCCCCTTGGCTCCTTTATATACTGGGGCAGGGGCACCCCAAGACACACAAGTTGATTTCCTTAGCCGTGTGCGGTGCCCCTTCCACCATATTCCACTTGGTCATATCGTCGCGGAGCTTAGGCGAAGCCTGCGCTGGAGAAGTCATATCGTCGCGGAGCTTAGGCGAAGCCCTGCGTCGGTGGAGCATCATCATTGTCACTGCGCCGTCGTCTTGTGGAACTCATCCCGACACTTTGCTGGATCGGGTCCGGGATCGTCATCGGGCTGAGCGTGTGCAGAACTCGGAGGTGCCGACGTTCGGTGCTTGGATCGGTCGGGTCGTGAAGACGTCGACTACATCAACAGCGTTGTTATAACGCTTCGCTTTCGGTCTACGAGGGTACGTGGACGGACACTCTTCCCGCTCGTTGCTATGCCATCACCATGGTCTTGCGTGATCGTAGGAAAATTTTTGAAATTACTACGTTCCCCAACATTTGTCAAGGCTTATCCTTTGCTACATAAAGGATTGGGCCACCTTGCTGCACTTTATTTACTTTATTTACTTTTTGCTCGTTACTATTTATCTTATCACGAAACTATCTATCACCTATTATTTCCGTGCTTGTAGAGAAAACCTTACTGAAAACCGCTTATCATTTCCTTCTGCTCCTCGTTGGGTTCGACACACTTACTTATCAAAAGGACTATGATAGATCCCCTACACTTGTGGGTCATCATGAGGCGCTTCACCCCTAGTGCTGTCGCGGCCCTGAGTCCGGCGAGCAAGCCCTCGAATTTCACGATGTTGTTGGAGACCTTCTCTCCCTGCTGGAAGCAGAGTTGTACCACCTAGCAGAGCTTGACCTTGGTGAGTGAGATGAGGAAGGCCCCTGCTCATGTGCCTTGTCGTGTGAACGCTCCATCAAAGTACATGATCCACCCGTCTGGTTCGTCATCCCCAGGTAAGTGGGAGCGGTTCTCGCTCACCCCATGGTCGGGGATGTCAGTCCACTCGGCCACAAAGTCCGCGAGGGCCGCACCCTTGATGACCCTGGTAGTGCTGAACTCGAGATGGAACGCCTGAAGCTCGACGTTCCATTCTGCAACTTTCCCGGCAGTGTTTAGGCTCCGGAGCACCCTCTCCCAGTGGGTATGCCGACACAACTTTGATGGGGTGGCCTTGGAAGTAGTGGCGCAGCTTTCGGGAGGTGACAAGGAGCGCAAGCAAGTGCTTATGAGGCATGGGGTAACGCGCCCATGCCACCCTCAGCACCATGCTGATGAAGTAGACAGGGTGCTCGACGAGGGGAGAAGCATAAGTGGATTCTTGTTCTTCTTGAGGACGTGGGTCTTTGGTGGCCTCACGAGGCCCGTCCTCAGGAGCCTCCCTATCCATGGGGCTAATCGCAGACTCAGGAGGGATTCCGGCCGCCGGGTTGGCCGAGGACCCAGGTCCGCTGTCCTGAGGGTGTTGTGCTTTGCTTGTCGGTCGGGCATCCTGCCGAGGGTCCCAGGACGGGTGTTCCTCCCTTAGCGCCACTAGGGCGGCGCTAGCTCAGTGAGGGGCGGCTGCTAAATAGAGCACCAAAGGCTCGAGAGGGCACGGCGCCACCATCACTGGTGGGCTGGTCAAGTATCTCTTGAGGTCTTGAAAGGCTGCGTCTGCCTCCGGGGTCCACTAGAACGGCCCCTTCTTCTTCATCAGCTTGAAGAATGGGAGGGTGTGCTCCCCCAGCTTGAAGATGAAATGCCCTAGCGAGGTTACGTAGCCCGCCAGCTTCTGCATCTCCTTCAGGGTCTGTGGGGGGCTCATGTCTTCTATTGCCTTGACCTTCTCTGGATTGGCCTCGATCCCTCTGTGCGACACCAGGAAGCCCAGCAGCTTGCCAGAGGGGACTTCGAATACACATTTCTCAGGATTGAGCCGAAGGTCCACCTTGCGCAAGCTGGCAAATGTCTCTTCGAAATCTGCTATCAGGGTCCCAGCCTCCCGAGACTTCACTACTATGTCATCAACATAGGCCGCCGCATTTCTCCCAGGCTGTGTGCCCAGGGGGTCAAGAATGCCGTCTTCTCCATATCTTGCACAGACATCTTGATCTGGTGGTAGCCTGAGAAGACGTCCAAGAAGCACAAAAGGTTGCATTCGGCGGTGGAGTCCATGTTCTAATCGATGCGAGGAAGTGGGAAGGGATCTTGAGGGTAGGCCTTGCTGAGGTTGGTGAAGTCGACACACATGTGCTCATTTCCTCCTTTCTTGGGGACGACAACGGGGTTCGACAGCCACTCCGGGTATCGTACCTCTCTGATAACCCCTGCGTCCTGCAGCTTTCGGGTTTCTTGGATGATGAATGCTTGCTTCTCGGTGGACTGGCATCGGGCCTTCTATTTCACCGGTCGTATGTTTGGGCATACCTTCAGGCGTTGCTCGATTATTCCCCTCGAGACCCCAGTCAGGTCCTTGGGATCCCAAGTGAATATGTCCTTATTGGCACGCAAGAAGTCGACCAGCGCCTTCTCCTGGTCGTGTGGGAGGCCGGCTCCTATGGTGAAGGTGGTGCTGCTTGCCCCCTCCTCACTGACCAGCACTTGCTTCGTCTCGGCTCTGTCTTGGGAGAACAACTACTTCTTCTTGGCCGGTGCTGCTCCAAGGGCCTCGGGACCCTTCTCCTCACCAGACAGTGCTGCGGCCGCCGGCTTGAAGGTGAGCTTGAGGGCCTGCACCGTGTCTTTGGTGTCCCCCGCCACCGTGAGGACACCGTTGCTGCCTGGCATCTTCATGAGGTTGTAAGCTAGGTGAGTTGCTGCCATGAACTTGGCCAAGGCGGGGTATCCGAGGATGGAATTGTATGGCAAGTCGATCCGGGCAATGTCGAAGTCGATGAGCACGGTGCGGTAGTTGTCGCGGGTTCCGAAGGTAACAGGGAGACGAATTTGCCCCAAAGGGCGGGTGAAGCCACCGCCGACCCTGGAGAAGGGCATGGTGGGGCGGAGCCAGCCGGGAGGCACGTGCAGCAGGCCGAACGCCTCCGCAGAGAGCACATTGAGGCCGGCCCCGCCGTTAACGAGGGTCCTAGTGACTGCCATGTTGTAGATGGTGGGGGTGCAGAGCATCGAGAGTGCTCCTGCCCCCACTGTGGTCGCTGGATGGTCTTCTAGGCCGAAGGCGAGGTCGGTCTTCAGCGCTGCCCAGCCCGGAGAAGCCCCTGAGCTCACCTAGGCGGTGCTCACTTGTCAGTAGAACTGCTTGGTATGTCGATCAGAAGGTGGCGCTTGCAAGCCGCCTAAGAGAGCTACAATGACATGGGGCACCGGTGTCGCGAAGTGCGCGAGGAAAAAGCTACGCAGCTCCTCCCAAGAGGACATGGAGGACTCCGGCAGGTGGAGCAGCCAGGTGCGCGACACTCCTACAAGGGCCATGAGGAGCCAGTTGGCCTTCATCTTGTCGTCTCCGCCGGCCGCCCAGATTGCCTCTTCGTACGCCTGGAGGAAGCCAGCCGGGTCCGCTGCACCATCGTAGTGTGGCGGCAGCTCGGGCCTGAACTTGGGTGGCCATTCCACCCGTTGCGGGGAGGGGGTGAAAGGGCACAGCCCTGGCGCTCCTTCAAAGGCGCGCGTCGGTCGAGTCGATGAAGAAGTGCCCGCCATTGAAGCCGATGGTGCGATCTGACGGACGGAGCAGGGGATCCCCGACGTACCCCTACCTGGCGCGCCAAATGTCGGATTACGGGTTCCGCAAACCCTTGAAAGGTTCGAACTCTGGGGTGCGTGCGGAGATCTCAACCTACCGAGCCTACCTACTCGCGACCCTCCTAAGCCTAGCGCGTCGAGCTCGAAGAGACAAAGAGACACAACAGTTTATCCTAGTTCGGGCCACCTCGCGGTGTAATACCCTACTCCAGCGTTTTGGTGGATTGCCTCAAAGGGTCGAGGACGAACTAGTACAGTGGATGAATTGGCTCAGGAGGTGAGGTGTTCTTGAGCTCGAGAGTGCTGGTGAGGTGAACTGGATGTGAACCCGCCCCCCTCTATGGTGGTGGCTAAGTCCTATTTATAGTGGCCTTGGTCCTCTTCCCAAATGTTGGCGGGATGGGATCCCACGATGGCTGGATTTGAAAGGGGACAAGTAGTACAGCTTATCCTGACTAAAGTGATCTTCGCCTGCGAAAAGCCCCTGGTCATGACGTTGTGGTGGCCTCGGTGATGACCTCCGTCCTGCCATCCTAGCGGTCTTGGTCTTGTTGCACCAGAATGGAAACCTTTGGCTAATTCCTCGGGACTCCACGCCCGTGGCTTGCCTCCCCTGCACCAAAGTGAAAACTGACGCTCTGCGCCCGGCTGGCGCCCACCTGGCCTTGGTCGTCATGGCTCACGTCAGCTGAGCCTCGTGAGGTGCACCCTACATAGAACTCTCCGCCCCTCGGGAGCTGGCCTGAGGAGGCCGATCCCCTCGGGGGGCTTGATGTCTTCCGCCTCGCGAGGGTCTTGAGTTGTGGATGCTAAAGCTAGGCCGTACCAGGACGTTGGTGGAGCCACGTGGTGGGCCGCAGGCAGGCAAGTCTGGATACCCCCATATCCAGAACGCTGACAACCACGTGATGATTGGGTGTGATAATCTCTACGTTCACATACAGTGGGTGCAAGACAGTTTTGCGCATGCGTAATACTTGGGTTAAACTTGACGAGCCTAGCATGTACAGACATGGCCTCGGAACACTGGAGACCAAAAGGTCAAACGTGAATCATATAGTAGATATGATCAACATAGAGATGTTCACCATTGTTGACTACTCCATCTCACGTGATGATTAGACATGGTTTAGTTGATTTGGATCACATACGATTTAGATGACTTGAGGGATGTCTATCTAAGTGGGAGTTCTTAAGTAGTTTGCTTAATTGAACTTAATTTATCATGAACTTAGTCCTGATAGTATTTGTATATCTATGTTGTAGATCAATGTCCCGTGGTACCGTTCCCTTGAATTTTAATGGGTTCCTAGAGAAATCTAAGTTGAAAGATGATGGTAGCAACTACACGGACTAGGTCCGTAACTTGAGGATTATCCTCATTGCTGCACAGAAGAATTATGTCCTGGAAGCACCGCTAGGCGAAAGGCCTCCTGCAGGAGCAGATGCCGATGTTTTGAATGTGTGGGAAGCTCGATCTGATGACTACTCGATAGTTCAGTGTGCCATGCTTTACGGCTTAGAATCGGGACTTCAAACCAGTTTTGAACGTCATGGAGCATACGAGATGTTCCAAGAGTTGAAGTTAATATTTCGAGCAAATGCCCGAGTTGAGAGATATGAAGTCTCCAACAAGTTCCTAGTGTCAACATAGGACAACAGGAGTGTTGTGTCAATTTTTGGGATTTTTGGGGGTTCGCTTGGACATTTTTATGCATTAACTGAGTTTCTATGCATTCATGTGCATAATTCAAATGTGAACTACAGGTACATGCTCTAATGCATATAAATTGGTTGAAAAGTCAAATCTGTGTCCTTGGTTGCATGCTTAATTAGGTCCCATGCAAGAAATGGGAATGAGTATCAAACACCATGCCACCGTCACTCGGCCGCAAACATTGAGATACCTGGTTTTCAAATTCTAGTAAATGCAAAATGCGTCCGAAATTCATGAAACTTGGCATGCTATCATGGAGCAGCATCAACATGTCGTGGTAATTTTTTGTCCCATTTGGAGCAGGTTTGGGGATATGCTTCTCACAAACCAGAGCTTCTCACAACAAGCATGATGGTTTTGGTACAAACGTCCCACCTTCGAGGACGAAATGATATCCGCTGCCTCTTATTGCTTTCAAAAAAATTCTAGTGTCGACATAGAACAACACGAGTGTTGTATCAATTTTTGGGATTTTTCGGGGTTCGTTTGGACATTTTTATGCATTAACTGAGTTTCCTATGCATTCATGTGCATAATTCAAATTTGAACTACATGCACATGCTCTAATGCATATAAATTGGTTGAAAATTTAAATTTGTGTCCTTGGTTGCATGCTTAGGTCCCATGCAGGAAATGGGAACGAATGTCAAACACCCTGCCACCATCACTCGGCCGCAGACATTGAGATTCCTTGTTTTTAAATTCTAGTAAACCCAAAACTTGTCTGAAATTCATGAAACTTGGTGAGGGAGTCCCGGACTAGGGGGTGTCCGGATAGCCGGACTATCGTCACGGCCGGACTCCAAGACTATGAAGATACAAGATTGAAGACTTCGTCCCATTTTCGGATGGGACTTTCCTTGGCGTGGAAGGCAAGCTTGGCGATACAGATATGTAGATCTCCTACCATTGTAACCGACTCTGTGTAACCCTAACCTATCTGGTGTCTATATAAACCGGAGGGTTTTAGTCCTTAGGACGAACAACAATCATACCATAGGCTAGCTTCTAGGGTTTAGCCTCCTTGATCTCGTGGTAGATCTACTCTTGTACTACCCATATCATCAATATTAATCAAGAAGGGTAGGGTATTACCTCCATCGAGAGGGCCCGAACCTGGGTAAAACATCGTGTCCCTTGTCTCTTGTTACCATCCGCCTAGGCGCACAATTCGGGACCCCCTACCGAGATCCGCGGTTTGACACCGACATTGGTGCTTTCGTTGAGAGTTCCTCGTGTCGTCACCGATAGGCCCCATGGCTCCTTCGATCATCAACAATGACGCGGTCCAGGTGAGACTTTTCTCCCGGACAGATCTTCATGTTCAGCGGCTTTGCAATCTGCGGGCAATTCGCTGGCCATCCGGAGCAGATCGAAGCTCGCCCCGCCATCAGGTCAGATTTGGATGTTTAAACTATACGGCCGATATTTGCGGAGACTTGATCTTCGACGGATTCGAGCCGTAGCCAAGCACGCCGCACTGTCTCGATGGTCATGATCTAGCTCTGCAGCCGAACAATGCCCTGGAGGTCGCACCAGCATCCGCTCTGACCCTTAATCTGGAGCCCGATTCCCCGATCGAGGATGAGTGGTTGGACACCGCCTCGGGGGCTACAATATCTACGGCAATTGAGCCGAACTCCATCCCTGTCCTTTGCGAAGACCTCGACTCCAGGGTGCCGGACTCCTCTCCGGACTCCGAACCCTCCGCGCCCCTGCCAATCGAATCCGATTGGGCGCCGGTCATGGAGTTCACTGTCGCGGACATCTTTCAGCACTCGCCCTTTGGCGACATCCTGAATTCACTAAAGTCTCTCTCTTTATCCGGAGAGCCCTAGCCGGACTACGGACAGGAAGGTGTGACACTCCAAAATTTTGTTGTTTTGTTTTCAGCAAAAGCCTTGCTTGGTTTGAAGAAGGTCATTTGAACCCTTCTTAAAAACCTCTCTTCTGAGTTTTCTTCTCAAAAGCATTTCTTGGATTTATTTTCTTCTAAAAAGAAACCTTTTTGGTTTTGGGCTATTCTTTGGTTTTGATCCATCCTTGGTTTTACCATGCCTCTTGTGGTAAATTTCTCCCAAAATCTCTCCTTCCACTTTGGTTAAACTCAAACATTCTGTCCAAACTAGTAAAATCCATTTTTGGACTTTATTTACAATTATTTCTCTCCCAAAATAATTCTGTCTTTTCTTTTGAGCCTAAGTTTGCCGGGGGGAAAGGAGAAGATAATGGTGTGGACGAGGCGTCGTTCAAGGAAATTCCGCCTTACCGGGAAGCAAACGACAGAAAAGCTAAGTTGCTAAAATTTGAGCAATCAGTTTTAAAATTTCTAAGTTATCTTCCTCGAACGACCGTGCTTTGTGCAGCACCTACCCCAGGTAAGCTAGACTTACCCGAAGAATTATCCGACATCCACGACGTATTCCACGTCTCCCAATTGAGGAAGTGCGTAAGCAACCCAGAGAAACAAGTACCCCATAAAAGCATTGACGTGCAACCAGATCTTACATATCGGGAGCATCCGATAAAAATCTTGGAAGAGTCAGAAAGGAGAACCCGACAGAAAACCACCAAGTTCTTCAAAGTTCAGTGGAGCAACCACACCGAAAGTGAAGCCACTTGGGAAAGAGAGGATTTCCTTCGAACAGAGCACCCACAATTATTTGAAAACCAACTGGAATCTCGGGGACGAGATTTTTCCTAACGGGGTAGGTGCTGTGACACTCCCAAATTTTGTTGTTTTGTTTTCAGCAAAAGCCTTGCTTGGTTTGAAGAAGGTCATTTAAACCCTTCTTAAAAACCTCTCTTCTGAGTTTTCTTCTCAAAAGCATTTCTTGGATTTATTTTCTTCTAAAAAGAAACCTTTTTGGTTTTGGGCTATTCTTTGGTTTTGATCCATCCTTGGTTTTACCATGCCTCTTGTGGTAAATTTCTCCCAAAATCTCTCCTTCCACTTTGGTTCAACTCAAACATTCTGTCCAAACTAGTAAAATCCATTTTTGGACTTTATTTACAATTATTTCTCTCCCAAAATAATTCTGTCTTTTCTTTTGAGCCTAAGTGAGTTGCAAAGCAAGTACCCTAATGCTCTTGATTTTTGACCTCAAACCAACTCCCTTGGATAGTCCTTAGTACCCACAACCCAGAACCATCTTGATCCACTCTTCTTCTTTTCAAATATTTCAAATTATAGTCTCTGCAAGTTTGGACCAGATTTGCCAAATTTGGTGAAATTCATATCTCCTCTTCCCCAAAATTCTACCAAAATTCAGGCAGCCCTCGGATGCAATGAGAGACCACCACACCAAAGATCAGCTCAAGAAAAATTTCCCACATGCCAAAATCATTCTGTCGAACACCTTGCATGCCTTTGTTTACATGCATCTTGATTAAATTCAGAAAGTTCAGAGTTTGATGTCGATCTTCGTCGATAAATTCAGTCACATGTTCACAGTGCCTTTGGCACGTTGCTCACAACCTAGCTTGCCTGTCCGGAGCCTCACCGCGATGCTTGGCGCGTTCTGGCGTCGGTGGCGCCTACAGCCCTTGCTGCGGCGTGTCTTGCGGTGGCGAACCACCGAGCGGCCGACCGGGGCAGAATGGCGGCGAACGCCGTTCGGCGCCGCCCAAACCCTTTGGTGGCTCCGCGTGGCCACTTCCTCGCCAGCGCACGCATGCAGCACCGTCGCCGTGGCGCGGCATGCACAGAGCGTGCTCTCTGCCGCCGACGAGCCCGCGCCGCCCCGTTCCGTCGAATCCACCCAGGACTCCTAATCTAAGCTTGGTTAGCGTCAGAACGGAACCAATGAAACTCCACGCTGACGCCCCACTCCCTAAACCTCCCCGACCAAGCTCTGCGCCGCCGTAACCATTGCCGAAGAAGTCCGTTCACGGCCACCGCCTCGGATCGCCTATAAATAGGAGCCCCGAGCTCGCTCTCGTGCACACACCACCTCTGCACTTCACCAAGGCCCTGCCTAGCCACTGGGAGGACCTCGAGGAGGTCCCCTCCCCCAACTCCGGCCGTCTCGATCCACCTCGGCCACCAGCTTGATTCACTGCGGTGAGGCCACCTCCGGCGCCCAAACCTCGTCCGCAACCTTCTCTTACACCTAGTGCTCTAACCCCCACCTCGATTTGATCCTTGCAGCCCTCCTCGGCGAGATCCACCATCGCCCGAGCCGCCGTCCGCCGGAGAAAGTGTCGTCGTCGACGTGGTGCTCCCCGACGCCCAAGTCCACCACCCACCGACGCGGAAGGACACGCTGATACTCTTGGTACCTCCGATCTCACGACTCGCCGTGGTTCGACGCCGGCGACCACCGCAGACAACCGGGCGCGGCGAGGTTTTTCAAACTGACATGGGGACCCCCATGTCAGCCTCTCTTCTTTTCCCGCGAACCGTTTTCCGTTGGCGCCTTGGGCAGAGTACGTTTTCCTGTGGGCTTGCGCGTTTCTATTGAACCGTTTCTGTTTTCTCGGTTAAACCCTGGAACTTTTCTGTTTCATTACAGATGAGTCCTCGACAGAAACCCTTATAACTTTTTAATAAAAGTGATTTTTGAGTGATTCTTTTCTGACAATCTTATAATTTTGTCTAGTTTTTTATGGGATTTATTTGGAATATTTTTGGACCAACTTTCTGTACTCCGCGGTATTCACGTTAGCGTGTATTTTTGTTTACCGTGAGATCGGAGGAGGTGGCGGAACGCTGAACTTCGCCGAGCTAGACCCCGACTACTCTGAACCAGGCAAGCATGTTTGAACTTTTGATATGATGAGTGTTCTGGCAGGTTTGCATTAAGTAGTTTCATGGCATGTTTGTGAGCATACCGATGAATGTTATTTTCATGCAAAGTTGAGGCAAGTGAGTTCGATAATCCATACGTGTTGGATGTGAATGTGCATGGCCATGTGTTGGCATGAGAATGGGTAAGATGGCAGTGTTGTAGCGTGCCAGTCTTATGGCATGCTATTTGACCTCAGTGTCAACCCGTATCAGTTCGGTTCCCATCCATTTCCCTCTCCGTACTACCACATGTTTTCCGCAAGGTATATGGCTTAGTAAGTTGCAAACCGCTTTCCTGGTACACACCAAATGGAGAGGCCGTGATGATGGTTCCATGGCCCTGGATTAAAGCTAGTCATCCGGTCAGGGGGCATGGGTGTTTCGGTTGGGACCGAGAGGGCACCCTTAGAGCGTGAATATAAATTTGATCCCATGCTATTCGAGATTGTGATCTCCCCGTCTCAAAAGTTTTTCTTGGACGATGTCTAGGGTGATTCCTGGCATTCATGAGGTAGGTTGGGTGTGTACTAGTTAGCTATGTTTCTTCCGAAATACCATAAACGGAACTAGTCCTTCAGGACTACGGAAATCCGTTGGCTGTGGGTAATTTTAGTACAAACTCTGCAGAGTCATAAATCCTCGAATCATCTATCCATGTCCAAGTTCACTATATCTTATCCTAACATGTGTCAGTTTTGGTGACAGATAATCCGGTGAATCACATGAGTACTAAGTCCGGTTAAATATTTATTCCTGTGGATGGACTAACCCGTTTATATTCCTATGTTGATTATTTATTATGAGTGCTATTTCTTGTGATGAAAGCCCTTTCTGTGATGTCGCTCGACGTCCGATCGCTGCATTGTTGTTATTTACTTTCATTATAAGCCCTTTACGTGATGTCGCTCGACGTCCATCGCTGCATTGTTGTTATTTACTTTCATTATAAGCCCTTTACGTGATGTCGCTCAGACGTCCGATCATGCATTGTTGTTATTTATTTTCATTATAAGCCCTTTCTGTGATGTCGCTCAGACGTCCGACTGCGGCAGAATTGTTATTTATTATTATTATAAGCCCTTTCTGTGATGTCACTCAGACGTCCGACTGCGGCATTATTGTTATTTATTCTTATTATAAGCCCTTTCTGTGATGTCGCTCAGACGTCCGACTGCAGCATGCATGTATTTTTTATTTCAATATAAGCCCTTTATGAGGTGTCGCTCAGACGCCCGACTGTGGCGTGCTTTGCTTATTTATTCACCCTTCGAGGCGTCGCTTCAGACACCCGATCGGCTTTGAGTTTATCTTCTTTGGGTTTTTGAGCGGACTACCGCCGACTCCCTTCTTAATTATTTTGCTATACTGTTCTAATTGAGCAATGTTAAGATTCACCATGTCGCATTCATGCATTCATTTGTTATATCTTTTGTCCGAACTGTCTTGCGAGTACTTTCATAGTACTCACCTGGCTTGTTGATTTGGCGGATCTTGTGAAGGCGATCTCATGGATGAAGAGTTCGATAGCGAGTCCGACGCCTAGAGGAATCCCAGTCAGTCTCGTGCGACCCCTGGATTAGTCATTGTGATATATCCGCTTCCGCTACCCAAATAAACTCATCAAGCCTCACCTCGACGCTCGATGAGCCGCTAGTTGAGCAGATTCGCTAGCTACTCCGCTGTGTTATTCCACCAACCACTCTTTTCTCGAGTCAGTAGTATTTCCACCCCACACCTTTGAGTCATGTCCGCCTCTATGTATAATTGTTGGCGTGTTGTAATAATTGGTTGGGCATCTTCAGTCCGACCCCTGTATTATTGTAATCCTACTGGCTTATTGTATCAAAGTTTTGTCAACCGGTATGAAGGATTTTCCCTCATATTGGACCTCATAGGTCGGTTGTTCAATAAATATTTTTATTGAAAAAACGGTGGTGACAAGCTTGGTACCAGAGCCAGGCTGACTGTAGGAAGCCACTAGGTGCGATCGCTAATCGTTTATTAGAATAGTACAGCTATTTATTATTTTTACAAATGTAGTCAATTTCTGACAGTCAGCATAAATTTAGGATTTGACTCCTCACGATTTTTGCCTACTTTTGTAGATGGCCAGCAACGACTGCGAGTCGTAAATGTTCGCCAACATGCCCGATGGGTTTGTCAAGCTTCTCTCCTTCATCGTTCAGGCCGCGATGGGGCGGACAAAGCGCTTGATCTTCTCTCTCCTCAGCACAAGGTTAATGACCGTCTAACCATGCACCAAGCAGCGGTGGAATTCAAGAGAGGGCGAGTTGGCGTTACGGTTCGTGGGAAGAGCCATGCCCACAGAGAAGCGCGCTTCTGAGATGGCAGCCCGTGAGGCGATAGCCCGTCTCGAGGATATCCTGCCTTCGATGAAGACTCGTCGCTTCTGACTACCTGCCATGTCACGTGCCATACACCTGCCACTACGCGTTCTCTTGCCCCAGAGGAGAACGGGATGAAGCTTTTAAGATGCTCATCGAGTATCTTCGGGCTTTGGAGGCAGCCTTCGACAACTTGGTGGATGACTTTGTAGCTGCCCGCATGGACTCAATCCATGGCTGTACAGCCAACAGGAGGGAGCTCCTGCGTGCTGCACCACCACTGACTTTCGTCTCATCATCAGCATCGTTCGCTCCTACCGCTCGCACCGCTACTCGTCGCCTACCTTCCATGGAGGAATTCAACCACGTCATTGCGCCTACTCCGGTTCGTTCTGCACCACCCCTCATGCCCGCTCAGATTCGAGCTGTCCCGCACAGGGCACCTGCTCCACCAACTCCGCGCAGCACCTCTCGTCTGGAGCCTATCTCTGAGGAGGAGGTTGAGTCCCCAACCTCTCTACGCCTCACCCTTGGCAGGCCAAGGGAAATCCTTACCATCTCCGACTAAGTACGCTCAGCCGCCTTGCGATGTACCGATTTGTACGATATGTTTATATGTAAATAGGCTGTGAGAAGTAGTTTGTTTGCGCATCATGTAGGATCTGGAGAAGTGCACTAGACTAAATAACATGTCAGGATTTATGTACGCATATCCTGAGTGATGTATTGTATAATTACTGCTTGCGTGTAAGATATGTAATGAACGTTCCTTCTCCGTGCGCAAACGTATTTTTTTTCTCTTGAAAAATCTTGGAGAATTTGCAACTTTTTGCATCTTCTTGAATTTATTGATTTTTGCAGCTCAATTCCTTTTCTTATGAGTGTTTCAAAATATATCCCCAGAGTGAACTATGTCTCGTCCTTGGACGCACTCCATGCCAACTCCGACAGAGGAAGATTATAACACACCCCCAGGCAACAATTTCACACAGGGACAGACAAGTCAGCAGGACAGCGAAACGACATTTTCCCAAATGTGCCGTCTTTATGAACAAAGTCAGCAACAACATCAGGAATTACTGAACCAAGTCATCAATATGGGAAGTCACCGTGGACAGTATCAGCAGCAATCAAAATTATCTGAGCTACAGAAGACCGTCCCCAAACATTTTCTCACTGCGACAAGCGTCTTGAGGCCGAGGACTGGCTTGAGACATGGAGAGAAAATTAATTATCGCCATGAGTTCAGACCTTGAGAAAGTACTTTATGCTCCGTACTATCTCCTTTGGAGCAGCCGCATCGTGGTGAGAAAATTTCCTGCACATGCACCCCAACGAAAATAACATATCATGGGAGGAATTTAAAGAAGGTTTTCGTGGGGCACATATTCCTAAGAGTCTTATGAAGATCAAAAGAGAGAATTTGATGACCTCAAGCAAGGACAATGGCAGTGTCGAGAATACAACGATCGGTTTACCTGCTGTCTCTACGCCAACGAGGGCGTATGTCGAAAACAAAAGATGGAGAAATTCCTAGGCGATTCGACACCGCGCTTAAATGTCAATTGGTCGTACACATTCCCAGATTTTAAGGCGCTGGTGGATAAGGCCATTACCTTGGAAAATGAGAGACGCAGTTTAGAAGATTTCCATAAGCGGAAGAGGACCAGACTAAACACACCCGCAACCACCGCAGCAAGACAGATGTTCAGAAGAACTGGACACCCAAACCCATGACAAGCGTCTCACGCCCAATCAAGAATTTCGACGCAAGGGACAAGGAGTTCACATACCGCCCAGGCGTTACCTGTTATGCTTTTGGAGAAGAAGGGCACTATGCCAAGCAGTTCCCCAAGCCAAGGAACTCGACCCCAAAGCCGAACAATGGAAGCAATAATTCGGCACCAAAGCGCAACAATTTCAACCCGAATAACAACCACAGAAAGGGTCATCTGAACCACGTGACCAAAGAGGAAGCACAAAATGCCCCAGATATCGTACTCGGTACGTTTCTTGTCAACACAATACCTGCCATGGTTTTGTTTGATTCTGGAGCTTCTCACTCGTTTGTTTCGAAAAGTTTTGCTTTGCAAAAAAATTCGATGCTTCCCTTGGGAAAATCTATGATCGTCAAGTCCCCTGGAATTAAGCAAGTTACCCAGAATTATTGCCAGGGTGTGGTTATCGAGTTTGAAGGACTGAAGTTTCACGCAAATCTTATCGTATTGGAAAATAAAGGACTGGATGTCATCTTAGGGATGGATTGGTTAACCACCAACAAAGGTTTTATTGACAGCTTCAACAGGACCGTAATTCTCACCCATCACCACGGGAAGACCATAAAGGTTTCAGCCAAGGAAAGAAAAATATCCAGACAACCGAGATTGAACAAGGTGGATATTTCTGAATTGAGCAAAGTTCCACTAGTGTGTGAATTTCAGATGTATTCCCGAAGAACTACGGGCATGCCACGGATCGAGAGATAGAATTCAGCATTGAGCTAGCACCGGAACCGCTCCCATATACAAGAAACCATACAGAATGGCACCTTCCGAATTGGTGGAACTGAATAAGCAAATAAAGGAACTATTGGAAAAAGGATACATACGAGCCAGTTCCCCACCTTGGGGTTCACCAATTTTGTTTGCCAAAAGAAGGATGGAACACCGAGATTGTGCATAGACTATCGGCGCTAAACATGGTCACAATCAAGAACAAATATCCGATGCCGCAAATAAATGATTTATTCGATCAACTCGCTAAGGCCAAGGTGTTCTCAAAGATTGACTTGAGATCGGGATATCATCAACTGAAAGTCTGAAGCGAGGATATTCCCAAGACCGCCTTCACCTCCGGATCTGGGTTATGCGAGTTCACCGTGATGCCATTCGGACTAACAAACGCCCCGCATATTTTGTTCACCTCATGAACAAAGTATTCATGAAGTTTATGGATAAGTTTGTTGTGGTATTTATCGATGATATTCTAGTATACTCCAAAACACCGGAAGAACACGCTGAACATCTCCGGATTGTACTAGGATAACTCAGAAACATCGGTTTATGCGCCAAATTCAGCAAGTGTGAATTTTGGCTAAAGCAAATAGAGTTTTACGGGCCGCGTACTAACTCAAGAAGGTATCGCGTGAGACCGGAAAAAGTCAAGGCCGTGCTTGGCTGGAAGCCACCAGCCGATGGTGACGGATGTCGAAGTTTCTTGGGAATGGCAGGATACTACCGAAGATTTATTGAAGGATTCTCCACCATAGCAAAGTCAATGATTGTCGGTGTACTAGAGTAGGGGTACCCTAGTATCCCGAATTCGTGCACGGGAAGTTGTAGCACCCTGCGGCAAGGCTTGCCGGGTGACCGCCAAGGTCCTCCGTGGTTCCTTTGGAGCCATTCAAGAACAAAGTATTCAAGCTAAGGAGACAAGGCCCCGGCAAGAGGAGCTTGCCGGGAAGATAACCAAGGCATCTCAAGGAACTTGCATGACAGCGCCCAGCGTCCGGCAAGGCCGATGGCGACAAGATTCCAGAGCGCAACAAGACAACGACCGCGGCAAAGGCGCTTGCCGCGACAAACTACTAATCTGTACTGCGCTCAAAGCACATCCACCAATGTGTCGCATACAGGACCTTTCGGTAGCAGCGTGGCAAGAAAGGCTGTGCGGCCGGCGGAAGCGTGGCAAGCGGCGCTGACAAGATTGCCGTCGTGGCAAGCGGTGGCGCCCCTGACGGTCCCTGTTTGCACTGTTTGGGCGACATAGACGGGCATTTAATGCCTTTGTCCCCTGCCGTCAGGGTTAGGTATGATACACTGTACAGGTAGCTGTACCAACCGCAACTCCTTTTCCATTTTTGCCCTTGCCTACGTTGCCACCGGTCGGAGACTCCTTGAGTATATAAAAGGAGGCCCATGCGCAACGTAGAGAGGGGTTGGAGGCCAGAAAACACTCACGCTAGGTATCGTTAGCAGCTGGTGTGTACTGTAGCACTCAGTGCTCCCAAGCAAGAACACAATATACTCAGACATGCAGCAGTAGGAGTGTTATCTCTCCGGAGAGCTCCGAAGCTGGGTAAATTGCTCGTGTGCTTCGTCTCGATCTGCTCTTCGTGCGATCTCGCCCCCCGCCGAACCGAAAGGGGCTCGGTCCGCCGGTCCCATAGGTGTTCGTGGGTCAGATCAGCTTCCCCGACATCTTTGGCGCGCCAGGTAGGGGGCGTCGAGATTGTGTGAACCTGATCCGGCGTTCACACGAGCCAAATCTTCATCATCTCCATCGACATGCCACCGAAGAAGAAGGCTTCGGCGGCAGCTACTCCGTCCACGTCGAACCCACCACCACCGGAGCAAACGAGTGGTGGGGTAGACGCCGGCGGAAGAACGGGCGTCGACGAGGCCACGGTGCTGCCAAATCCAGCGACAAGGCTGCGGACCTCGGCGTCCGTACATGCACGCGTCCATCTCGGGAGGCGGGACCGACAACATTATGGTATTCACGGTACCATCGTTCGTTGGACCAAGATCGAGCTGGTGGATTTGGGGTGCTCAAGACCGCATGCGCCAACAGGCTGGTACGGCGAGGCGCGATGCGCTGGGCGGGATCTGCTCCTTCTAACATAGTTAGAAGTCCGAGCATATCCGCTCCTCGCGCCGTTCGCCATCGCCACCCACCACTCCAGCGAAGCTTTGGCGAGAGCTCAAGCGCTCTGGATTACCCTCAGCGGCGGACAAGGTCGGCGAATGGAGGCCACCATTCAGTCTCATCGGCTTTGCCAGCGGCGGCACTCCGCAGCGGCAGAATGCATCGCTGCCACGGCAGGACCGCCAAGCATGAGCGGTGGCGGCAAAACGGTGAGGTGCAACCACCGTGCACTCTCCACCCGAAGGCCAAGATCGGCGACTTCGCGGATCCACCTCGGCAGCGACTCCACCGCCTCGCCGGATCCACGAGCTCGTCGCGATCAGCGCTAAGTTCTTCACGAGCAGCGGCAAGAAGACGCTTCGAACTTCGCATCGGCGCCCGAAGAAAGCGGCGTCAATCCGACCAGCGCGCTGGGCCCTCTGTCGACATGCATGCGCCCGAGAGAACCAGCGACTTGCTGTATCGCGGTAGGTTGCCCTGCGTTCACTCGTGAGCTGCGGCAAGTCGATGGCCCAACAAGAAGAATTTCAAGCCAGATGTACGAGAGAAATGCGGCGGCAAGGCGCATCCGTCGGAGTTCCTCGGCATCTACACCATTGCGGTGCAGGCTGCGGGGCGGGGCGACAAGATCTGGCCAACTACTTCCCGCGGTACTCAAGCCCAATGTCGAGATCTGGCTCATGCACTTGCCGGACAACTCCATATCCTCTGGACAGATCTATGCCATCAGTTTGTCGGTGCCTTTACAGGCGGCCACAAGCCTCATGGCCAAGAGAGCGATCTTCATCTGCTCGCCCAGAAGGAAGGAGAGCCCCTGCGCAAGTACATTCAGAGGTTCAGCCGTGTACAGCACAACATCCCACATGTCCACCCTGCCGCGGTAATCAGCGCGTTCCATCAGAACATGCGCAACCGCAGGATGCGGGAGGAGATGGCGATGTGCAAAATCAGAGACGTCAGTGAGCTATATGCCCTGGCCGACAAGTGTGCACGTGCAGAGGAAGGGAGGAAACTCCCCGGAGAGAATACAGGAGCAGGAGGATCTGATAGTGAGGAGACTGCCCCGGCAAAGAAAAACCGGCAGCGGAACAACAGGAAGAAGAAAGGCAAAGAAGTGCAAGTTGTTGAGCAGTCCGGCAACGAAGGTGGCACCAAGAAAGCTAAAGCTGGTAGCTCCGGCAAGGAGGTTGCCGCTGGCACCAACTACCAGGCTGTGGCGGTCGCCGACAAGCAGGATGGCGCCAACAAGCAGTACTGCAAGATCCACCGCACCAAGGGCCATGACCTCCAGAGCTGCAAGAAGGTCGAGCAGCTTGTCGAGCTGCAAAAGGCTGAATCTGAGCGACGCGACAAGGAGAAGGCCCAGGAAGGTCTTTGGAGGAGGCAGCAAGAAGCGTCCGGTGAGGAGGGGCCGCGGCAAGGCCAAGCAGCGGCAAGGAGACAGACCTCCCCGCGGCCGCGACAAGGATGAAGATGACGATGACGACGAAGATATAGATGATGACGAGGCCGATGAGCAGGAGTTTCAGAAAGCCACAGAGGTCATGTGCGTCGATGGCGGTGCTTCTCTACATACTTCACACCGCCAACTCAAGTAGTGGATGCGGGAAGTCAATGCGGCAGAACCATCCGTCGAGTCACGCAAGCCTCTGAAATGGTCCAGCACGCCTATCATCTTTGATATTGAGGACCACCCTGACCGCATAACTGCGGTCGGGTGCTTGCCGATGTTGGTTTCACCAACCATCCGCAACCTCAAGGTCACCAAGACGCTAGTTGACGCGGGGCCGGCTTGAACCTGATCTCCTCCGCGGTACTCCAGAAACTCCAGATCCCTGACAGCGAGCTCGAAGAGACCGACACATTCCAAGGAATCAATCCGGGAAGGAGCAAGCGAAGGAAAGATCACGTTACCCGTGACATTTGGCAGCGAGTTGAACTTCAGGATCGAGAGGGTCACTTTTGGCGTTGCTGATTTTCCATTGCCTTACAATGGGATACTTGGCCGTCAAAGACTCGCCAAATTCATGGCGGCCTCTCACTATGCATACAACATCTTTGAAGATGCCAGGTCCGATAAGTGTCATCTCGTCCTGGCGACAAGAAGGATGCCCTTATCTGCGCCGACAAGATCTACGGGAAGCAGCAGCCGCAACAGATCGCAAGTCACTTGCCGTTGAAGCTCCGGGCGAAGAAGAAGACCAAGTCCGGCAAGAGTTACGATGCCCACTCCGGCAAGCGCACCTCTTGGTGCTGCGCTACCGTCGAGGACGCACCATCGAGCTCCACCGGCAAGTGTAAGAAGACAATGGCAGCTCCACAGAGACCAAGAAGGTGTCCGCCAAGGAGGATGGCACCGTGGTACCTTCACCATCGATGCTACTCTCGACCCTAAATAGGAAAGGCGCTCGTTGCTTTCCTGCGGCGACGTCGGCGTATTTGCGTGGCAACCGTCTGACATCCCCGGTGTTCCCAGGAAAGTAATTGAGCACCATCTTGGCGTCTGTCCTCATGCGCGGCCCGTCAAGCAGAAAGTCAGGAAACAGGCAGCGGAGCGCCAAGAATTTATCGCAGAAGAAATCAAGAAATTGGAAGCAGCGGGCCTTGTCGAGGAGTGCTCCATCCTCGTGGTTGGCCAATCCTGTAGTGATGCGCAAGGCAAGCGGAAATGGAGGCTTTGTATCGATTTTACCGATATTAATAAAGCTTTTCCAAAAGACCCATTTCCCTTGCCGCGTATCGATCAGATTGTTGACTCCACGGCCGGATGTGACTTGCTTTCATTTCTTGATGCATACTCAGGATACCATCAAATCTTCATGGCAGAAGAGGATGAGGAGAAGACCGCATTCATCACCCCATGTGGCACATACTATTTTGTACGGATGCCTTTCGGATTAAAGAATGCTGGTTCAACATTTGCAAGAGTAGTCTATGACGCTTTTGAGCCGCAAATACACAGAAACGTGGAAGCCTACATGGATGACATAGTGGTCAAAACAAAGGACAAGGCGACTCTGATTCAAGATTTAGACGAAACCTTTGCAAATCTGCGCAAGATCAACCTCAAGCTCAACCCCGAGAAGTGTGTGTTTGGAGTCCCCTCCGGCAAGCTTCTCGGGTTCTTCGTGGTCTCGGCGGGAATTGAAGCCAATCCCGACAAGATCAAGGCCATTGAGCAGATTGAAGCACCAAAGCGCGTCAAGGATGTACGAAGACTTGCGGTTGCGTAGCTGCTCTCGGCGAGGTTTATCTCTAGGTCTGCTTGGAAGCGCCCTGCCATTTTCAAAATATTGAAAAAGGCAGGTCAATGAAATGGACTCGAGCGGAGGCTGCGCTGCAGACTTGAAGAGATACATCCTCCACTCCAATACTTATCGCACCTAAGCCACAAGAGAAGTTGCTGCTATATATAGCGGCAACCAATGAAGTGGTTAGTGCTGCGTTAGTAGCGGAGAGGGAGGCGGATGATGAGCCAGCAACCACGGCAGATGCATCCAGCGACAAGCAAGGGGCTTCACCGGCAAGCTCTGGTCCCGACAAGGCGTGTGAGAAGATGCAAAAGAAAATGGTGCAGCGCCCAGTTTACTTTGTCAGTTCCCTTCTACAGGGGGCTAGGTCAAGGTACTCTGGTGTGCAGAAATTGCTTTTCAGCCTTCTCATGGCCTCGAGAAAGCTGCGCCATTACTTCCAAGCACATGAGATCACAATCGTCACTCATTTTCCGCTGAAGAGGATCTGCAAAATCCGAAGCAACAGGCAGGATTGTCGAGTGGGCCTTTGGAACTGTCAAGCTTTGGCCTCAAGTTTGAGAGCACCTCAACTATCCAAAGCGAGCATTGGCGGAGTTCATAGCAGAATGGGCGCCAACACAAGATGAAGAAATTCGAAGCGAGCATCACCGTCGAGGAAGCAAGCAAAGAGTGGCTGATGTACTTTGATGGTGCAGTCTCGCTGCAAAGGCGCCAAAGGGCGTGCTACTTGTTGCACCCACGGAGAACACCTCAAATACGTAGTCGGATGCACTTTCCCAAGGAGCAAGCAACAAACAATCTGCAGAGTATGAAGGTTTGCTTGCGGTCTCGAGATCATGAGAGACCTTGGGATCAAGAAGCTCATTATCGGGGTGACTCACGCTTGTCGTCCGCCAAGTAAACAAGAATTATCGAGTCCGTTGATGGAAGCTTATGTTGATGAAGTAAGAAAGCTAGAAGAGCACTTTGGCGGCCTGCAGATGGAACATGTTCCAAGAGCTCGAGCGACATTGCGATGGCTGTCGAAGTCGCCGCACTTAAGTTACTGTGGAACCAGGGATCTTTGTGCTCAAGCTGACTCAACCGTCATGCGCCATCAAGCTGGACAGAGAAAGAAGAGGAAGTTGATTTATGGTGACTACTTTCCGGCAGAGCTCCCCGAAGCCGCCGTCAAGAAGGTCCTCAAGATCAACACCAAAGGTCTTGAGGAGCGATCTGCTCCGACAAGCCCTAGGGTTTGTTCCGTTGAAGCGAGCGCTCCCGACAAGTTTTGCTCCGGCAAGCTTGCGGGGCGTCAAGCTCGGCTGAGCCGCGAGTTCTCGCCGTAGAAGCGGATGTTCCGCAGCAGCAGATGTGCCTTTAGTCCTTGTTGTCGAGCCGCAAGCTCCGGCATGGGCACAGCAGATCGTCCATTTCCTTGAGACGGAGAACTTCCGAAGAGAAAGAAGAAGCGGAAAGAGTAGCCCGGCAGTCAAGTATGTACCGGTTTGTCGACGACACTTTATGCGAAGAAGACTCAACGGTGTGAAATTGAAGTGTATTCACGGGAAGATGGATGAAGCTGTTGGCGAGAGATACATGGAGGCATATGTGGTCACCACATTGGCGCAAAACACTTGCCGGCAAAGCATTCCGGCAAGGTTTCTTTTGGCCGACAGCCCTCCGGATGCAACTGCACAAGTAACCAACTATGAAGCATGCGGTTCCATTCCAGCAGATACACCAGTCGGCTCAAGCTCTCGGGCGATCCCTTTATCCTGGCCATTTTCGGTGCAGGGGCTCGACATCCTCGGCCCCTTTCCCGAGCTGTCGGGGCTTTGAGTACTTATGCGTTGCAATCGACAAGTTCACAAAGTGGCGGAAGTGGAAGCGATGAGGAAGGTGACAGCACGATCAGCGATCAAGTTCTTGGTCGATTGTTTGCGTTTGGGATTCCTAACAGGATCATCACCGACAACGGCACGCAGTCCTGAGTCGCACCTTCATGCGATCGTCCAAGATCTTGGCGCCAAGGTCTGCTTACATCACTCATCCGAGAAGTAACGGTCAAGCGGAAAGGCGAATCTGAAGTGCTGCGGGCTCAAGACTAGGACTTTCGACGGGCTGCACAAGTGCGGAAAGAACTGGATTGAGGAGCTGCGGTGGTTCTTTGGTCGATCAGACGACGCCAAATCGAGCCAGCGGCGGACACCTTTCACTCTAGTCTATGGAGCGAGGCGGTTCTCCCCACGGAACTTCGTATACGGGTCACCTCGAGTGCTCGCTTATGATGAGCTTGAGCAAGAGCAGTTGCGACAAAATGACGCTTTGCTCCTTGAGGAGGACCGTCTTGAGGCGCTAGACGAGCTGCTCGATACCAGCAAGCTTTGCGCCGCTACCATAACCCGCAAAGTTAGTGCGAAGTCTCGAGGAAGGCGACCTTGTTCTTGGCGCGTTTAGTCCGCCAAGAATTCCAACAAGTTGGCCTTGAAGTGGGAAGGCCCTTACGGGTGAAACGAGTCACTAGGCACTGGCGATGTCGCCTTGAGACCGAAGATGGCATTCGGTGAGCAACTCCTGGATCATTGAGCATCTTCGTAAGTTTTACCCAGAAGCGCGGTTGCGGAACCTGTTCGGCAACCACCTTTTGTACAAGTCTTTCCGATGTTGCATGTAATCCTTTGTACAAAGCGGCGGAGACCCGTGCATAAGTAAAGCTCATGTGCTCCGCACACCTTGTCAATTTCATGCTTTCTAATTTATTATTGCATGCGTTATCTGACACTTTGTGCAGCACCTACCCCAGGTAAGCAATAACGAGCCATAAGGCTCCATATCTTTATTTTCTCTTCTTTCTCTTTCTCAAAGAAAGGAAGGTTCCCTCGCCCACAAGTTTGCCGGGGGGAAAGGAGAAGATAATGGTGTGGACCAGGCGTCGTTCAAGGAAATTCCGCCTTACCGGGAAGCAAACGACAGAAAAGCTAAGTTGCTAAAATTTGAGCAATCAGTTTTAAAATTTCTAAGTTATCTTCCTCGAACGACCGTGCTTTGTGCAGCACCTACCCCAGGTAAGCTAGACTTACCCGAAGAATTATCCGACATCCACGACGTATTCCACGTCTCCCAATTGAGGAAGTGCGTAAGCAACCCAGAGAAACAAGTACCCCATAAAAACATTGACGTGCAACCAGATCTTACATATCGGGAGCATCCGATAAAAATCTTGGAAGAGTCAGAAAGGAGAACCCGACAGAAAACCACCAAGTTCTTCAAAGTTCAGTGGAGCAACCACACCGAAAGTGAAGCCACTTGGGAAAGAGAGGATTTCCTTCGAATAGAGCACCCACAATTATTTGAAAACCAACTGGAATCTCGGGGACGAGATTTTTCCTAACGGGGTAGGTGCTGTGACACTCCCAAATTTTGTTGTTTTGTTTTCAGCAAAAGCCTTGCTTGGTTTTGGGCTATTCTTTGGTTTTGATCCATCCTTGCTTTTACCATGCCTCTTGTGGTAAATTTCTCCCAAAATCTCTCCTTCCACTTTGGTTCAACTCAAACATTATGTCCAAACTAGTAAAATCCATTTTTGGACTTTATTTACAATTATTTCTCTCCCAAAATAATTCTGTCTTTTCTTTTGAGCCTAAGTGAGTTGCAAAGCAAGTACCCTAATGCTCTTGATTTTTGACCTCAAACCAACTCCCTTGGATAGTCCTTAGTACCCACAACCCAGAACCATCTTGATCCACTCTTCTTCTTTTCAAATATTTCAAATTATAGTCTCTGCAAGTTTGGACCAGATTTGCCAAATTTGGTGAAATTCATATCTCCTCTTCCCCAAAAATTCTACCAAAATTCAGGCAGCCCTCAGATGCAATGAGAGACCACCACACCAAAGATCAGCTCAAGAAAAATTTCCCACATGCCAAAATCATTACTGTCGAACACCTTGCATGCCTTTGTTTACATGCATCTTGATTAAATTCAGAAAGTTCAGAGTTTGATTGTCGATCTTCGTCGATAGAATTCAGTCACATGTTCACGGTGCCTTTGGCACGTTGCTCACGCAACCTAGCTTGCCTGTCCGGAGCCTCACTGCAGCGATGCTTGGCGCGTTCTGGCGTCGGTGGCGCCACTGGCCCGCTTGCACCGGCGTGTCTTGCGGTGGCGAACCTCCGTGGCGGCCGACGAAGAAGCAATGGCGTAACACCGTTCGGCGCCACCCAAACCCTCTGGTGGCTCCGCGTGGCCACTTCCTCGCCAGCCTGCGCATGCAGCACCGTCGCCGTGGCGCGGCACGCACAGAGCGTGCTATCTGCCGCCGACGGGCCCGCGCCGCCCCGTTCCGTCGAATCCACCCAGGACTCCTAATCCAAGCTTGGTTAGCGTCATAACGGAACCAATGAAACTCCACGCTGACGCCCCACTCCCTAAACCTCCCCGACCAAGCTTTGCGCCGCCGTAACCATTGCCGGAGAAGTCCGTTCACGGCCACCGCCTCGGATCGCCTATAAATAGGAGCCCCGAGCTCGCTCTCGTGCACACACCACCTCTGCACTTCACCAAGGCCCTGCCTAGCCACTGGGAGGACCTCGAGGAGGTCCCCTCCCCCAACTCCGGCCGCCTCGATCCACCTCGGCCACTAGCTTGATTCACTGCGGTGAGGCCATCTCCGGCGCCCAAACCTCGTCCGCAGCCTTCTCTTACACCTAGTGCTCTAACCCCCACCTCGATTCGATCCTTGCAGCCCTCCTCGGCGAGATCCACCATCGCCCGAGCCGCCGTCCGCCGGAGAAAGTGTCGCCGTCGACGTGGTGCTCCCCGACGCCCAAGTCCACCACCCACCGACGCGGAAAGACACGCTGATACTCTTGGTACCTCCGATCTCACGACTCGCCGTGGTTCGGCCGGCGACCACCGCAGCCTTCGCGCGCGGCGAGGTTTTCAAACTGACATGGGGACCCCCATGTCAGCCTCTCTTCTTTTCCCTTGAACCGTTTTCCGTTGGCGCCTTGGCGAAATCGTTTTCCCTGTGGGCTTCGGCGTTTCTATTCGAACTGTTTTCTGTTTTCTCGGTTAAACCCTTTGGAACTTTTCTGTTTCATTACAGATGAGTCCTGGACAGAAACCCTTATAACTTTTAATAAAAGTGATTTTGAGTGATTCTTTTTCTGACAATCTTATAATTTTGTCTAGTTTTTATGGGATTTATTTGGAATATTTTTGGACCAACTTTCTGTACTCCACGGTATTCACGTTAGCGTGTATTTTTGTTTACCGTAGATACCGGAGGAGGTGCGGAACATGAACTTCGCCGAGCTAGACCCGACTACTCTGAACCAGGCAAGCATGTTTGAACTTTTGATATGATGAGTGTTCTGGCAGGTTTGCATTAAGTAGTTTCATGGCATGTTTGTGAGCATACCGATGAATGTTATTTTCATGCAAAGTTGAGGCAAGTGAGTTCGATAATCCATACGTGTTGGATGTGAATGTGCATGGCCATGTGTTGGCATGAGGATGGGTAAGATGGCAGTGTTGTAGCATGCCAGTCTTATGCCATGCTATTTGACCTCAGTGTCAACCCGTATCAGTTCGGTTCCCATCCATTTCCCTCTCCGTACTACCACATGTTTTCCGCAAGGGGTATGGCTTAGTAAATTGCAAACCGCTTTCCTGGTACACACCAAATGGAGAGGCCGTGATGATGGTTCCATGGCCCTGGATTAAAGCCACTCATCCGGTCAGGGGGCATGGGTGTTTCCGGTTGGGACCGAGAGGGGGGCACCTCTTAGAGCTTGCGAATATAAATTTGATCCCATGCTATTCGAGATTGTGATCTCCCCGTCTCAAAAGTTTTTCTTGGACGATGTCTAGGGTGATTCCTGGCATTTGTGAGGTAGGATGGGTGTGTACTGGTTAGCTGTGTTTCTTCCGAAATACCATAAACGGAACTAGTCCTTCAGGACTACGGAAATCCGTTGGCTGTGGGTAATTTTAGTACAAACTCTGCAGAGTCATAAATCCTCGAATCATCTTATCCATGTCCAAGTTCACTATATCTTATCCTAACATGTGTCAGTTTTGGTGACAGATAATCCGGTGAATCACATGAGTACTAAGTCCGGTTAAATATTTATTCCTGTGGATGGACTAACCCGTTTATATTCCTATGTTGAATATTTATTATGAGTGCTATTTCTTGTGACGAAAGCCCTTTCTGTGATGTCCCTCAGACGTCCGACTGCGGCATTGTTGTTATTTACTTTCATTACAAGCCCTTTCTGTGATGTCGCTCAGACGTCCATTGCATGTATTGTTGTTATTTACTTTCATTATAAGCCATTTCGTGATGTCGCTCAGACGTCCGATCTGACATTGTTGTTATTTATTTTCTTTATAAGCCCTTTACGTGATGTCGCTCGGACGTCCATTCTGGCGATATTGTTATTTATTCTTATTATAAGCCCTTTACGTGATGTCGCTCGACGTCCATTCATGACATTATTGTTATTTATTCTTATTATAAGCCCTTTACGTGATGTCGCTCGAGCGTCCATTGCGGCATGCATGTATTTTATTTCAATATAAGCCCTTTATGAGGTGTCGCTCGAGGCCTCGATTGTGGCGTGTTTTGCTTATTTATTCACCCTTCGAGGCGTCGCTTCAGACACCCGATCGGCTTTGAGTTTATCTTCTTTGGGTTTTTGAGCGGACTACCGCCGACTCCCTTCTTAATTATTTTGCTATACTGTTTTAATTGAGCAATTTTAAGATTCACCATGTCGCATTCATGCATTCATTTGTTATATCTTTTGTCCGAACTGTCTTGGAGTACTTTCATAGTACTCACCTGGCTTGTTGATTTGGCTAGATGCTGACAAAGGCGATCTCATGGATGAAGAGTTTGATAGCGAGTCCGACGCCGAGAGGAATCCCAGTCAGTCTCGTGCGACCCCTGGATTAGTCATTGTGATATATCCGCTTCCGCTACCCAAATAAACTCATCAAGCCTCACCTCGACGCTCGATGAGCCGCTAGTGCAGCAGATTCGCTAGCTACTCCGCTGTGTTATTCCACCAACCACTCTTTTCTCGAGTCAGTAGTATTTCCACCCCACACCTTTGAGTCATGTCCGCCTCTATGTATAATTATTGGCGTGTTGTAATAATTGGTTGGGCATCTTCAGTCCGACCCCTGTATTATTGTAATGCTACAGGCTTATTGTATCAAAGTTTTGTCAACCGGTATGAAGGATTTTTCCTCATATTGGACCTCATAGGTCGGTTGTTCAATAAATATTTTTATTGAAAAACCGGTCGTGACAGAAGGTTGGGATGCGGACGACGAAGAAATTCAACGCCCACCCACCACCCACTTTGTAGCCACTTGCCGATGATCTAACCGACATGCTAGACTACGACTACGAAGACATCGGCGGTATGGGCGGCGATGCGGAGGCGACCAAGACCCAGCGCCTACTGAGGGCCTTTGGAAGGCCACCTCGTCATATGACATATATATGGTGGACATCCCAAAAGATGGGAGCGGAGATGGAACAACGGAAGATGACCCTCAAGAAACAGCCGAGCGCCGGCGTCGTGGCGCCGCTCTAAATCCGCCACAATAAAAGCGGTGATCCCGGCACGGGAGATATAACACCCGGACGATGTGAAGAGAACCCCCTCGGCAGGACTCAGCCACGGGAGGAGGAGAAGCAAGCCCGCACGACAAGGCAGCGTAAAAAGAGGTTGAGGACAATAATTATCGCCTCCCTCCGAAGATGAGGCAAGCCTCGGCGACAGCAATTTGTCGTGCACGAGGATCCCCTTGAACAGGAGGCGTTTCAAGCGCGGGCTTATAGCCACGGCAAGCAGCCTCAAGAAAAAGCGAAACAGCTTAGAGCTGATCAAGACCTGCTAGGTGACAGATGGACTGAAGTCCTTGTAGCCGAGGAGTATGAACTCGAAAGCCCCTTCAAAAGCTACCCCAAACGCAAGCCGTTTCCTCGACTAGAGGAGGAAGCACCCAAATCACCAGTGCATGACATGGCAGACCGGCCACCCCGTGGCGCGCGACGAAAACCTCTCGGCCCTCCGCTCAAGCCACACCCGGCGCCGCTTAGATAGTACCAAGGCACGGAAAGCGCGTCGGACTTGCGAGATATATTGGAGGATAAGGAAAACATACAAGATCGATCTCACGGATCGCGTGGGCGCCAGCAATGCGGGATGATTACCGTCGCGCGGATACTGACAAAATCGGCGGGCGAACACGATGAACAAAGCTCATATGAGCTACGCCGTGATATAGCCCAATCTGAGGCGCCGCACTCCCACTATGCTTCACGGATGAAGTAATGGATCATCAAATCCCGAGGGCTTCAAGCCCGTAAACATCGAATCATACGATGGTACCACAGATCCTGCTGATGCGGATCGAGGATTATCTCCTCCATATCCACATGGCCCGCGGTGATGATCTACATGCCATCAAATACCTCCCACTCAAGCTTAAAGGACCAGCTCGACAATGGCTCAATAGCTTGCCAACAGAATCAATTGGTTGTTGGGAGGACCTGGAAGCCGCATTCCTTGATAACTTCCAGGGCACATATGTGCGACCACCGGACTCCGATGACCTTAGCCACATAATTCAGCAGCCCTAAGAATCGGCCAGACAATTCTAGACTCGGTTCCTAACAAAGAAAAATCAAATCGTTGACTGTCCGGACGCAGAGGCCCTTGAAGCCTTCAAACATAACATCCGCGACGAGTGGCTTGCCTGGCACCTAGGACAGGAAAATCAGAAATCTATGGCAGCCCCTACAACCCTCATGACTCGCTTTTGTGCGGGAGAGGACAGCTAGCTAGCTCGAAGCAACAACTTGGCCAAACATCCTGATAGTCCGGATACCAAGGACAGCAATGGCAGGTCGCGTCGCAGCAAGAACAAGCGTCGCGTGCGGCGATATCTGAAGATCTGACCGTCAATGCGGATTCGAGGCTCTAAACCGGTCAATGGAAGAAGCCATTCAAAAGAAATACCCAGGGCCGCCCAACTTGGACCGCATACTCGATCGCTTGTGCCAAATACATGGCACCCCGAAAACCAACCAATCACACCAACAGGGATTGTTGGGTGTTCAAACAAGCTGGCAAGTTAAGTGCGAACTCAATGACAAGGGCTGCATAGCGATGACGAGGAAGAGCCCGACCGCCGAACAATAGAGGACGAAGGTTTTCCCACACAAGTGCGGAAAGTGAACATGATATACGCAACCCACAAACCCAAAAGGGAGCGGAAGCGTGCACTACGGGGCGTATATGCGATGGAGCCGATCGCCCCAAAGTTCAACCCATGGTCTTCTGCCGATCACCTTGATCAAAGGACCACCCCACTAGCATCTGTCACGCGGCTAACCCGCATTGGTTCTTGACCCAATTATTGACGGATTTCACCTCACCGAGTCCTCGATGGACGGCGGTAGCAGCCTGAACCTGCTTTATTAGGATACAGTCGCCAAAATGGGCATAGACCCTCAAGGATTAAACCTACAAAGGCGACCTTTAAAGGCGTCATACCGGTGTAGAGGCCAATTGTACAGGCTCAGTCACACTCGAAGTGGTCTTGGATCTCCGGATAACTTCGAAGCGAAGAGTTAATCTTGAGATCGTCCCATTCATGGCGGCTGTCATGCCTTTGCTCGGACGAACCGCATTGCAAAGTTCAATGCGGTGCCGCCACGCATACCTCAAGCTCAAGATGCAGGCCCTCGAGGTAATCACGGTCAATGGAAACACGAACGCTCTCTCCGAGCGGAGGAGCATCTGGCGGCCCTCGCGGCGGAGGTGCAAAGCAGCCTCTCACGGCAATTCTCGAGTCCGGCCACTAAGCGTCCGGACACCGCCAAGCGCACCCGGAGTAACCTGCAACAAGACCACCTGGCACGATTGAAGCACGAGTAGCAATCCGGCCCCAACCCCAGCCCTTGTGAAATTACAAAGCTAGTATTACGCGTACATAATTACGCTCTGGAGATACCATGGGCATATGTGGAGGGGAAAGACAACGGCACACCAAGAATGCGGCTCGACCGCACCAGGGGCTCCCGTTTGTGTCATTTCCTTTTTCTTTTTTCCTTTTTTCTTCCTTTTTTTTACTTTCAGGACTCCGTCTTTGAGAAGTCCTGTCCGGCACTTGAATCGCCGAACTCACGATGCAACAGCCAGGGAAGCGGAAAGCCACGTCGAGTGTTCAGGTGGTCTCTATTACGAGCATTATACCTGTTTTACATATCATCCAGCAGCTTACCCCTGGAGGGGGACATGTTAGATAGTCCCATCCCTTGCTTATCGCACTATTTGTATCGTTCTGCTTCCATTGCAGTACCTTTTTGGATAAACAATACATAGCTTTTTCTTATTATTGCTCTACTTCCTTTATATATACATATGGTCATTTCACGACATGTTGCAACCGTACACTTTAGTGCGGCCAATACACCGAGGGCTTAAGTATCCCAAAATTATGGTGTGATAAGTCGAACACTTTCACAAGTGTGGCACCCGAACTTATAGCGTTATATGAATTGGCTCGAATCATGTCTTGGGTCAATAGTTGGGTTTGCCCGCTCCGTGTTTTGGTACCTTACGTTACGCTATATCGGCTAAGGTAGCACGGGAGAACCACTGCGATTGTGCCCCAGTTATGCTGGGTCGAGAACCTCGATGGAAAGCTAAAACTGACCGTCATGATAGGGCGAGAGCGATCGCTGTTCGAGAGGTTTTTCGGGTCCCTAAAGACTTATGCCGCTTAGAGCGAGGAACCGAATTGTCCGGCCAAGGCGTGGATAGCGCCCGAACTCGGTCTTCGAATACTAGGGGCTTCGCGAAATTTAAAATTATAGAATTCTATGGCTAAGTGAGAGTGTTCAAGCATTATAAGTCCGGTTGCCTTGTTCGTTGTGTTGAGCGCCTCCCTAGATGGACCCAAGAATGGGAACAAGAGTGCTCAAGTTTATCCCTAGATGAACACTTGCCATCTCTCAAATTTGATAAACGGCCGCACAGAAGGTAATATTTTAAATTAATAAGCTTTGCTTAGCGCATATGAACAAGCTTCCAGCGTACAGGATAACAAATGCGAGTTTATTCAAAAATTACATCTTTGGAGCACTCATCCGCTATTCGGCGGGCACCCTTCAGGAGGCCCTCATAGTACATTTCGGGCGTGCGATGCTCATGGCCCTTAGGTGCCCGTCCGTCACAAGCCTCTCCGCATCCAGCTTGCCCTAGTGCACTTTAGCACGAGCAATGGCCCGACGGACACCTTCAATGCAGACGGAGCGCTTGATGACTTCAAGCAGCAGACGAGCATCCACCAGCCGCTGCACCAAGCGAAGTAGCTCCGGGCATGGCCTCCAATGGCCACAGCCGCTATAAGGCCCTTCATGGCCTGTTCGGCGACCTTATGGAGCTCGACCAGCTGCTTCAGCTGGTCGCTCGAGGGCACGGATGGTCGGCCTCGACATCTTGAGACCGAACACCTTTTCCGTCGAGCTCCCTCCTTGGCGCGGTAGAATGCGGCAGACATCGCACACACCACTGGGGCAGATCTGCGAATTCTCTGGAGAGCTCGAATCCGGGTAAGTAATAGGTAATTCACTTTCACATGCTTGCTTTGCATAAAGAATGCCTTACCCGCCGCTATCTTCTTTAAAGACTCAATTTCTAGGAGGGCTTTTTGGGCCTAGGCCTTAGCAGCTTTGGCACTCTCAAGAGCCGAGGCGAGCTCGGACTCTTGAGTCTTCGAGTCACGCTCCAAACTCTCGTGTTTTTCCACGAGAGCTTGGAGCTCTTGTCGTACCTTGGCCAGTTGCGCCTCCCCCTTTTCTCGCTCGGTGCGTTCCGCAGCCGCTTTGTTTTCGGCCACGGACACCGCTTCCTTCAGGGTCGCCACCTCGTTCGTGGCCCCCTGATACCAAGTTATTCTTGTTATTTTTGCAACCAAAACCTTTTCTATAAGGTATTTCTTTAATAAGGTATTACTTACCTTCCTTGTCCTCGAGCTGCTTCTTGGCTTGTCCGAGCTCGTTCTTGGACTCGAGTTTTGCTTTAATGCATTGACCTCCATGGTCGGTCTTGGCAGAGGTCGGCGCAGCCTGCATTCCCATATTGACATACTTATGTTAGACTCCTGCGTATATCTTTTTAGATCCTTAGTCCGGCTTTTCTTTCCGAAGACCGAACTAAGCATCGGGAACTCTGTCTATTTGGTTATATTTTACATATTCTAAAACTTACCTCAAAGCCTGTTAGAAGGCTGGTACGAGCTTGATCAGTCCGCTCTTGGCGGACGAAGCTATCGGATCACCGCACTCATAGCGATGCGGTGCTCCTCCTTGATGGAAGCGCCGTTAAGCGCCTCCAGCAAGCTATACGGTGCCTCCGATTGGACGGAGGACACCGGCGTCTTACCCTTCTTCCGAAGGGTCCGCTTGCCGGACTATGGAACCACTGAAGGTTCCGGCATGGAGACCGGACAAGGGTCGGGCCTAGAGCCCCTGGGGGTCTTGCCCCCCACGCGCGTGGAGTCCGGGAGGTTGCCTTGTGGCACCTCCTGCGCTACCTCCTCTTGACCAAGCCCCTCCTGGGGGCCCGCCGCGGCGTCGCCCGCAGCGTGAGGTGAGGAGGCGGTCGGAAGCGAGGTACTCTCCATTTCCGACGAGCCCAGGGACCCGCTCGATGAATCGGCGAACTCGCCCTTGGGCAGGCTGCACGGTTGTTCGACATTAGAGAACACTCTGCAATAATAAAAAGCCATGGGTATCCGGACACTTACGATCTCGCCAGGGGCTTGGCCCTTGTAGGCCAATCCTCCTCGTCGTCGTCGACGATGGTGGAGAAGTCAGGAGGAAGGGTTATTCCCTTCTTGGACCCTCCGGCCTCCCCAGTTGGGGCGGCCTTCCTTTTCTTCTCCTCCCCCGTTGGGGGAGGAGCTTCTTCTTCTTCCTCCTCGTCTTCAGGAGAAGATTCTTCTTCAGAATCTGACAGCACCTGGCGTCAGGAGCTCCTTCGAGTTCCCGTGGCCTCCTTCTTGGCCTTCTTCTCCGGCACCACGTACGGCGCTGGAGCCAGCAGCCCCGTCAATCGGGCGTCCTCCGGATCTTCCGGCAAAGGAGCCGGACAGTTAATCTGTCCGGACGTCTTCAGCCAGTCCTGTCAGAGATTAGGGAGTTTTAGATCCCTGATTGCCACCCCTTTATTGTCTCCACGAAGGTGCCTTCGAGCCAAGGGACTTTGGCCATCTTGCCAACCATGGCACCTCCGCACTCCGCTTGACGGCCGCCCACTACCTTCGGCCGGACGTTGAAGATCTTCAGCAATAAGCCGAAGTGGGGCTGGATGAAGAGGAAAGCCTCGCACACGACGATAAACACCGAGATGTTGAGAATGAAATTCGGGGCCAGGTCGTGGAAGTCCAGGCCGTAATAGAACATGAGCCCCCGGACAAATGGGTGAAGTGGAAAACCTAGTCCGCGGAGGAAGTGGGGGAGAAACACTACCCTCTCATGGGGCACTGGGGTTGGAATAAGCTGCCCGCGCCGGGCACCTGTGCGCGATGTCGCCGGACAAGTATCTGGCTTCCCGTAGTCTTGTGATGTGCCCCTCCGTGACGGAGGAGGCCATCCACCTGCCTCCCGCTCCTGACATGGTTGGAGAAGGTTGAGGTGGGATGTGCGGACTTGGGCGCTGGAGCTCAAGTCTTGTGAAATGGATAAGCAAAGGAGGAAGAAGGCGTAGGTGAAAAGGTGGATCCTTATCCCCTTATATGGACGGACGACGCTATGCGTCCCCCACCAGCCTGGTAAAACTCGCTTATCTCCCAAGCGTCGTAATCAATGGCGCGGATGGGTTACCCACGTCCGTATTGATGAGAATCCTGGAATAAGGGGGCACGATCTATGCTTTGATAAGATGTGCCAAGGAAACCGCCTCGCTAAACACGCTGAGGTGGAACAATAAAAAATGATTCATATAAAGGCATGGCCGTGGTGTGATGTCACGCCGCGGAATACGTCAGCAGATCTGTGCAAAAAGTATTCTCTCTACGGTGTTATGTGGAACTTGTTTTGCAGAGCCGGACACTATCCTTGTGTTCAAAACCTTCTATGAAGTATTCGGAGGAGGAACCCGCCTTGCAATGCCGAAGACAATATGCGCGCCGGACTCGTCGTCATTGAAGCCTGGTTCAGGGGCTACTGAGGGAGTCCCGGACTAGGAGGTGTCCGGATAGCCGGACTATTGTCACGACCGGACCCCAAGACAATGAAGATACAAGATTGAAGACTTCGTCCCGTGTCCGGATGGGACTTTCCTAGGCATGGAAGGCAAGCTTGGCGATGCGGATATGTAGATCTCCTACCATTGTAACCGACTCTGTGTAACCCTAACCTATCCGGTGTCTATATAAACCGGAGGGTTTTAGTCCGTAGGACGAACAACAATCATACCATAGGCTAGCTTCTAGGGTTTAGCCTCCTTGATCTCGTGGTAGATCTACTCTTGTACTACCCATATCATCAATATTAATCAAGCAGGAGTAGGGTATTACCTCCATCGAGAGGGCCCGAACTTGGGTAAAAACATCGTGTCCCTTGTCTCCTGTTAACATCCGCCTAGACGCACAGTTCGGGACCCCCTACCCGAGATCCGCCGGTTTTGACACCGACACTTGGCATGCTATCATGGAGCGGCATCAACATGACGTGGTAATGTTTTTGTCCCATTTGGGGCAGGTTTGGGGATATGCTTCTCACAAACCAGCGCTTCTCACAACAACCCTGATGGTTTTGGTAGGGAACTGATACTTCTCCAACGTATCTATAATTTTTTATTGTTCCATGCTATTATATTATCTGTTTTGGATGTTTAATGGGATTTAATATGCTCTTTTATATTATTTTTGGGACTAAGCTATTAACGGGAGGCCCAGTGTCAGTTTATGTTTTTTTCCGATTTTAGAGTTTTGCAGAAAAGGAATACCAAACGGAGCCCAAACGGAATGAAACCATCGCGATGACCTTTCTTGGACCGAAAGCAAACCAGAAGACTTCGAGATGAAGTCGGAGATGGAACGAGGAGGCCAAGAGGTAGGAGGGCACGGCCAAGGGGGTAGGCGCGCCCCCCACCCTCGTGGGCCCCTCGTAGCTCCACCGACGTACTTATTTCACATATATATACTCTTATACCCTAAAACATCAGGGAGAGCCACGAAACCACTTTTCCACCGCCACAACCTTCTATACCCATGAGATCCCATCTTGGGGCCCTTTCCGGCATCCTGTCGAGGGGGAATCGATCATGGAGGGCTTCTACATCAACACCATTACCTCTCCGATGAGTTGTGAGTAGTTTACCACAGACCTTCGGGTCCATAGTTATTAGCTAGATGGCTTCTCCTCTCTCTCTTTGATTCTCAATACAAAGTTCTCCAGATGTTCTTGGAGATCTATTCGATGTAATATTCTTTTGCGGTGTGTTTGCCGAGATCCGATGAATTCTGGATTTATGATCAGATTATCTATGAATATTATTTGGTTCTTCTCTGAATTCTTATATGCATGATTTTATATCTTTGCAAGTCTCTTCGAATTATCAGTTTAGTTTGGCCTACTAGATTGATCTTTCTAGCAATGGGAGAAGTGCTTAGCTTTGGGTTCAATCTTGCGGTGTCCTTTCCCTGTTTCAGTAGGGGCACTATCGGGGATATACCCCGCGGTGTAAACCGGCCGGAAGTTAACCCGGCCGGACTTGGCGGTTTATTTGAGACCCCGCTATGACTTGGCGGTTCACGACTCATTGGTAATCTGGCAGGCGGGTGCGAGGAGCGACAAGACCTGGTGGCCCAACGGGCGGTTCATGAAGGCCGGTTCATACTATGGTGGGTCGGTTTAAGAGGAAAGGCATAAGGTATATTTGTCTTACAAGGAGTTAAGACTTGGACTTGTATCCGGTTTGTATTAGAGATAGACTAGTCCAAATCCTAATAGGACTCCACATGTAACCAACCCCTTCAACATATATAAGGAGGGGCAGGGCTCCCCAAAGAGGGAGAGGCTACAAGCAAGAAGAAACAATCTTAGGGCTAGACACAAAGAGGAGAGCCGGTTTACGGCGACTCCCTCGTGATGATAATGAGACCTAGCCTCAAACAGCATGTAGGGTTTTTACGGATGATGTTTCCGGGGCCAAGCTGTCTAAATCCTGTCTTGTGTTGCGTCTCTCGATTCCGCTCAACCCCTCTCAAGCTACCACATAGATGCGTTGGCCTCGCGACTAAGTCCTGACACTAAGGACATATGCCGTGACAAAACCACGACAGTTGGCGCCCACCGTGGGGCTCACGCACGGTGGTGTTGAGATCTTGGAGGGATCTCATCAGGGATTGAGAAGTTCGTGATTTGCTGGACGGAAAAGAACTGGCGCAGCAGTTTACATCGTCGACAAACGGTATATTCGAGATTCAAGATCAAGAGAACATTAGGGCTGGATCGTTGCTACCGCCATAACTCGCCGAGATCAAGAGAAGTAATTATTCTCGTCGAAACCAAAACTACTGCTACAAGAGCTATCAGCGGAGAATCGTGGCGGGTCCGATGACTCTCGTGTCGGCGGCTGTCCGATCGACCATGTCACAGTGGTTGCCGCCCACGAAGATTTCAATATCCCAAGAAAGTCCGACACGGTTCGTGGAATACGATTGAAGTGGCCAAAGATTGCAGCATTTTTCCTTAATTAGTATGGAGGACCCGCACCAGAAAGCCGCCACTCACGTAGGCATCAAATCCCATCGATCGAAATTACCAAGGCAGCGTTTTCACCGGCGGATCAACCCTGGTTGAATGGCGCCGCACGGCCACCGTCGCTTCACTGCAGTTTAAATCGAACCGTCGGTCTGTTCCGAGTCAACTTCGCGTTTTAAACCGAATCAACTCGAATCGCTGCTGCTCTCGTCCACAAATCCTGGCCATAGTTATCAACCGTGTCTCGCTGCCTTTTCTTCGCCACGAAGGCACTACAGATCACGAAAAAGACAGTCTATCACATCAAGCCAACATGACACCAGATGTTGTTACTAGTGCGCAAGGAGTCAAAGGAAAAATACTATGGATCAGCGCGATCATCTACATTAAAATAGAAAAAGGCTACTGCCTGACCGCTGTCCCGTGTCTCCATGGCAGTTACTTTCCAAAGACTTGCTACTAGTGCTAATTGAAACGGAATTACAATGGCACAATCTCCCAGAAGGACCATCATCCATCACGTGAAAGACAAGACTAGTCAAATACAAGTACTACTAGTACCCGGTCACGTGATTACGTGAAGCTGCAATCAATTTCAGGCAAATACCACTGGATGAAGGCGTTTAAAAAAAAGGGCGTCAAGGCTAGCCACAAGAAAAATCGAGCCAAAGTACAATTGCCAAAATTAGGCGGGTATCAGTGAAGCTATCTTTTTCATATGATTGCATCCAACTTTATACAATACCAGTGTCCTGTTCATCCAGGCACAAACCGCCAGGTGCTATCTTTTTTATATATATAGTATCAGCACATATTAAATTGTTTAAGAACAATTACTCTGGTCTGTGCTATTTTTCACAGGACTATTATTCGTTATAAAGGTGTCGCAAAGGGACGTGTGCCAATATTATTTTTTGCACTAGCTCGGACGAGAGAGTCGTCACCCCCGCTACATCAACGCACGCGGTTGACTCGTCATCTGCGCCCGCGACCGATTCGCACGCGTCTGTGCCGCTTCCAACGCGGCGGCCGACTCGCTCGTCAGCGCCGGTTTACAACACCGCGGCCGGACCATCCGTCGCTTTCGTCCGGCCGACTTCGGCCGTGATTAATTTTAGCATCACTGTGGTGATAATCAACTCCATGGCGGATAATTTCTGGCCTAACACATCAGGTGATATCCATCTAAAATATATTTTATTAGTGCATATTATTTTTGTCAAAGAGCAGTTTATCTTTGCCTTGGTCTGCAATATTGTATGCAGGACAATTGTTCATTATAAGCGTGGTTTATACCATGGAGTGCAAGCACGCTGGCAGCGCCCTGCCCGGTGTTCGTCGTGCCACATTACACGGTGAATGGGCGTGTGCAAGACGCCGCCCTTACGGCCCGGTTTACATCAGCTTGCGGGACCGTGCCTGCGTTGACTTCGCCCGTCCGAACGGTTTACAACAACGTGGCGGTTCATCTGTCCAAGCCACCTCTAATCTGTGGGCGTCTCTACCGTCCATTTATTGCGACCTAGTCTACATCAACATACCAGGCCGCACCTATGCGCATGATCAAGTCACAGCTTGGGTACCCGGTTTTCTTTCAAAATGGAGGCAAATTATCATATACTATCAACCGCCGTCTACTTTGGATGGCTCAATGGGCAGCGCACAAGTAGCCGCCACTACAGTTTGGTTAACTTCAAATCGCCATTGGAAGGAACCATTGGCGAGAAGGTTGACACGGCTCATACGGGATCATTTATAACCCGCCACAGTCATCACAACCTTCGGTGGATTCACATCGTGTTATCAACACGAATGATATACAAGTTATGCCGGTTTATATCACGGTCAAATATGGAGAGTTTCAAGCCAACTCCTCGAGTCACCTTGAGACTCGGGGGCTACGATGACATAACTAAGCAAATCTTGCCAGTTTCAGCAAATTTAAGAACCCCAGGACGATGGAGGGAAAGATAACCCGGTCCCGGAGGCTACTGTTATTTGAAGGCCGTCGAAAATTTCCGGCTTAGTAAGTATATGACAGTTACAAAATCCGGCTCAATGAAGAAGTTCGGATCATCGAAAGGATTCGGTTTAAAATCCGGCTCAAGGAAGTCGGTCTCTTTGAAGCTCTCAAGTATCCGGTTCAAGGAAATATATTCTCCCACAAAGCTCTCAAGCGCTCAAATCCGGTTTAAAATGTCCGAATTAACTTCGCAAGTTCGAGTTGAAAGGCCATCGAGAAAATTTCCGGCTGAAAATGAAGATTCGGTTTACAATCCGGTTCAAGGAAAGATGTCTCCCACAAAGCTTTGAAGCTCTCAATATCCGGTTCAAAATCCGGTTCAAGAAGGATTTATCTCTTGCAAAAGTTAAAGGGTGCCAAAGAGGACCTGCTGCCATGAAGCCGGTCCAAACATGGGTATCATGCCTTATGGGCTTATCATATTATTGGTCACTTGGGGTTTGGTCGATCTGAACCATAGCCACTCCTCTTGATCGCCTAGTGCCACAACATCACTTGGGGCTTGGTCATGTTGAACCAATGCAACACCTTTTGATAGGCGAAAGCCACCAGATCACTTGGGGAGATGGTCAAGTCTGAACCATCACGCCTCTTGATCGGCCTAAGGCCATAGAGTCACTTGGGGCTTGGTGAACCCGAGCGATTGCCACGCCACTTGATCAGCATAATGCCACGGTTTCAGTTGGGGACCTGGCTGACTTGAACCATAGCTACACCTTATTGGGAGCTTGGTGGTGTCGACCATGGTAACACCATCGATCGGCTCGATAAAGCCTCTTTTGCAAACGGTCTTATCATTGCCTTTGCTTCCATATTTTGTCATAACTGTTATTTGATTTTTGTTGCATTTTTAAACCGACATTGTTAATCCGTTTCAAACTGTCAATTACAAATTGGCGGAACACGGTCAAATCCTAATCCGGAGACTATCTGCCCGGTTTGATTTTACGTTACCATCTTATAATGGAGTAAACCGGTGTTCATTAACCCGGCTTGACTTTCAATTACAAATTGTCAGTACATGATCAAATCATAATCCGGAGACTATCCGCCCGATCTGGTTTGACTACGAGTCGCCAGTATTATATATGGTTAAACTGGTGTTCATCACAACCCGGTACGGTTTTATCATAAACCGACATAGTATGAAAGGAGTTATCATTACTCAAGATTGGGGTTATCACCCTTACTACAAAGTGTTGGTAAACCAATGATGTGATTCAATGTCACAGGTATGATATATTTCATTGATTATTCTTAAGTACAGCCTTGGTTATAAACCTGGGTTATATGTTGGGCATTATGACCCGTCCGGCGGTAAACCGCCAGGACACTTTAAACTTGTTGTATGCAGAGACAGGTTGAATAAAGCATGATGATAAATTATCCGGTGTTTATTAAACCGGCCTGGCTTTAAGACGATAAGTCGCCAGTATATGATGAGAAATTATCCGGAATTTGTTAACCCGGCCAGGCTTTGGACTATAAGTCGCCAGTACATATTTCGATTGCGCCATTGGAATCATGCACTTATAAATCATTGGGTTATATTATTCAAATAGCCAAACTTGGCTGAATTTCATTATGATATTGAATGAATAAGGTTTTTCATACCAGATTATATTATCTTGAATAGCCAACATGGCTAGATTTTTATTATGGTTATCAATAACCAATATGATGATTCAGGTTTTCAAAGTCGCTTCAGCGCAATGGCTATTATTTCATCAATAGGTATGATTTATTCTACAATGGAGGGAATAGTCCCGAGTCGCTGCAGGCTTACAACCCGGCACTTGGGGGCTACATTATTTAAGTTGAGATTATATCAAATATGTAAGTCTCATCTCGCTGCAAGCATGCACCATGACACTTGGGGGCTAATGCAAAGTCATTTTTTGCTCATATTATTGAAGACCCGACTCATCACATTATAATGAGCCGGCACTTGGGGGCTACCAATTGCTCCTGTCAACAATTCAAGGTACAAAGCTTTGTTATTCATTATATTCAAGGGTCCACTGCTCAGTTGGTAAAGCACAAGGCTCTTAACCTTGCGGACGTGGGTTCAAGTCCCATGATGGGGGTTACATCATATGATGTTATTTTCATTGAAGTATATATCAAGTCCTAGCTCAATATTATCTTACTGAGCTGGCCCTTGGGGGCTACACATCATTGCTCAAATCTATTTGATTATATTTACAAAGTCCCTGCTCATTATTGCATAATGACCCGGCCCGTGGGGGCTACACTGGTTGAAGTTTTTTGAGCATCAGGCAATTACAAGTCCCAGGTTGCTGCAAGCATGACAACCTGGCACTTGGGGGCTACATAATATGGAGTGTTCAGTTCTTTCATGACTGGGATGAACAACATGGATTTCTTTGAAAGTGGTAGTATTTATATTGAAGCAAAGTCTTAAGCCACCACTTTGTTCTGCTCAAAGACTTGGGGGCTACAAGTATTATACTATTATCGAAAAAATATTTTTAAATTCTCTAATTGAGCAAACTAGGTTGACCCGGCGTCACCACTCATTATGACCATGTGGCTGCAACCCGGCGTCATTAATAATCATGAACCAGCGTTGGCAACAATTATGAACCGGTGTCTGCAACATCATGACTCGAAATTATCAAGTTTTTATAACCCGACAGTCTTTGGCAATGATAAAACCGGCAAGTTCTGCATCTTCAAACCGGTTGAATATCAGATGAGTATTTCAAGACCAATATTTCTTAAACCGGCGCTTTGGAAGCCGACTCAAGTGGATTATTCTTCACAATATTTTTCTATAAGAAGCCAACATCAGCAATTTGAGTATGAAGCTGGTTATTGACCCGGATTTTCTAGAAGGAGGAAATGACAAAGGACTTAAGGACGATCAGGTGCCGGTCTACAAGAATTCTTAACCCGGAGCACAACCTACCAAATTTGTTCTGGTGTTTATTTTACAACATAAGTTTACCATGGATAAATCCAAGCTAAACTTGGGGGCTAATGTCGGGGATATACCCCGCGGTGTAAACCGGCTGGAAGTTAACCCAGCCGGACTTGGCGGTTTATTTGAGACCCCGCTGAGAATTGGCGGTTCACGACTCATTGGTAATCTGGCAGGCGGGTGCGAGGAGCGACAAGACCTGGTGTTCCAATGGGCGGTTCATGAAGGCCGGTTCATACTATGGTGGGTCGGTTTAAGAGGAAAGGCATAAGGAATATTTGTCTTACAAGGAGTTAAGACTTGGACTTGTATCCGGTTTGTATTAGAGATAGACTAGTCCTAATCCTAATAGGACTCCACATGTAACCCGCCCCTTCAACATATATAAGGAGGGGCAGGGCTCCCCAAAGAGGGAGAGGCTACAAGCAGGAAGAAACAATCTTAGGGCTAGACACAAAGAGGAGAGCCGGTTTACGGCGACTCCCTCGTGATGATAATGAGACCTAGCCTCAAACAGCATGTAGGGTTTTTACCGGATGATGTTTCCCGGGGCCCGAAGCTGTCTAAATCCCTGTCTTGTGTTGCGTCTCTCGATTCCGCTCAACCCCTCTCAAGCTACCACATAGACGCGTTGGCCTCGCGACTAAGTCCTGACACTAAGGACATCTGCCGTGACAAAACCACGACAGGCACCAAGGCACGTATTGTATTGTTGCCATCGAGGATAAAAAATGGGGTTATGTCATATTGCTTGAGTTTATCCCTCTACATCATGTCACCTTCCTTAATGCGTTACTCCGTTCTTATGAACTTAATACTCTAGATGCATGCTGGATAGCGGCCGATGTGTGGAGTAATAGTAGTAGATGCAGAATCATTTCGGTCTACTTGACACGGACGAGATGCCTATGTTCATCATCATTGCCTTAGATGTCTTCATAAATATGAGTTTTTCTATCAATTGCTCGGCAGTAATTTGTTCACCCACCGTAATACATGCTATCTTGAGAGAAGCCACTAGTGAAACCTATGGCCCCTGGGTCTCTTTTCCATATTATTGAATCTTGTTTACATCTTGCTAGTTTCCGATCTACTATTTTGCAATCTTTACTTTCCAATCTATACAACAAAAAAACCAAAAATATTTACTTTATCGTTTATGTATCTCTATTAGATCTCACTTTTCCGAGTGACCGTGAAGGGATTAACAACCCCTTAGCGCTTTGGTTGCAAGGTTCTTGATTGTTTGTGCTGGTACTAGGTGACTTGTGCATCGTCTTCTACTGGATTGATACCTTGGTTCTCAAAACTGAGGGAAATACTTACGCTACTTTGCTGCATCACCCTTTCCTCTTCAAGGGAAAAACCAACGCAAGCTCAAGAGGTAGCAAGAAGGATTTCTGGTGCCGTTGCCACGGAGATCTATGTCAAGTCAAGACATACCAAGTACACATCTTAAACTCTTCTCCCTCTTATTACATTATTTGCCATTCGCCTCTCGTTTTCCTCTCCCCCACTTCTAAAACGATTTTCGAAAACCTTTGCCTTTTCTTCACCCCTCTTCAGTTCGTCTATTTTCGCTTGCTTCTTGTGCGGCCGCGTGTCGGATCATTTGTTTCGCCCTCATGGCTAGTCCTCCTATCATTGTTAGTACTCCCGATAATGAAGTTCTCAGTTTTAAACAAAGGGAGGGAGAAAATCTAAAAGACGCTTGGTATAGAATTTGCAATGCTCAAAATAGATCTACTAGAAAGCAACCCACCTCCATTCTTCTTCGCAATTTTTATGTAGGCATTACTCCTTGGAACAGATATGTTCTTGACGCCATTACTGGAGGGAATTTCTTTGGAAGCCATACTTTTGATTCTTATAATGCCATGATAGATTTGTTAGGCCCACCACCTCTTATGGTCAATGGAACTATTTTAACCTTGGAACATGTGATGCAAAGGCTTGATATTATTGAAATAAAATTGACACTGTTGAGTTAATCGAAAATTTGGATAAAAAGATCCACAACCAAATTACTCAATATGGATCTAAGGTAGGAGTCACTCTAAAGAATCTTAGGGAAAAGGAACCCATAGTTAATGAAAAGATAGATCAAGATTCTACTAGAATTGATAAACTCGATGATATTATTACCAACTTGGGTTCCGCTTTTTCTGTCGTTAAAAACACCTCAAATCCTCCTCCTACCAAAGTTGCAAAGTTTATCTACGTTCCTAAGAATAAAGGTGAACCTACTAGTAAGGAAAATGAAGATCTCAAATCAATAAGTGTTCACCCCAATTTTTTCAATATCATTAAGGAACCCTTTTCCACAAATGAATTTCTTGATTTCTTGCCGAGGAGTTTGATCATTAACAAAACCAAAGAACCTCCTAAGGATTATTTGTGTTCAATTGAAGAATTGCATACCAAAGATGGCAATACCTAGATCTATTCGTGTTTTTATGCCTAGCTAGGGGCGTTAAACGATAGCGCTTGTTGGGAGGCACCCCAATTTTATTTTTGTTCTTTGATTTTTGTTCCTGTTTAGTAATAAATAATTCATCTAGCCTCTGTTTATATGTGGTTTTATGTTTTAATTTGTGTTTGTGCCAAGTAGAAGCTTTGGGAAAACTTGGGTGAAGTCTTTGCGATCTTGCTGTAAAAAACAGAAACTTTTGCGCTCACGAGAATAGCTGTCATTTTTTTATAGAAGAGTGCTTTTAGGTTGATTATTTTTGAAGATGATTAATACACAAATTTATCACGTCCAACAATTTATTTCAGTACTTTTGGAGTTACAGAAGTGTTCGAAAGTTATAGATTGCTACACAATGTTCTGTTTTTGACAGATTTTGTTTTTCGTGTGTTGTTTGCTTGTTTTAATGAATCTATGAGTAGTATCGGGGGGTATGAACCATAGAGAAGTTGGAATACGCTAGGTTTAACACCAATATAAATAAATAATGAGTTCATTACAGTACGTTAAAGTGGTGGTTTAGTTTCTTATACTAAAGGAGCTCATGAGATTTTCTGTTGAAGTTTTGTATTTTGAAGTTTTCAAGTTTTTGGGTAAAGATTTGATGGATTTTGGAATAAGGAGTGGCAAGAGCCTAAGCTTGTGGATACCCAAGGCACCCCAAGGTATCAAGGACAACCAAAATCCTAAGATTGGTGGTGCCCCGGAAGGCATCCCCTCTTTCCTCTTCGTCTATCGGTAACTTTACTTGAGGCTATATTTTTATTCACCACTTGATATGTGTTTTGCTTGGAGCGTCTTGTATGATTTGAGTCTTTGATTTTTAGTTTAACACAATCATCCTTTCAATACACACCTTTTGGGAGAGACACGCATGAATCAGAATTTATTAGAATACTCTATGTGCTTCACTTATATCCTTTGAGCTAGGCAATATTGCTCTAGTGCTTTACTTATATCTTTTTAGAGCACGGCGGTGGTTTTATTTTATAGAAATTATTGATCTCTCCTGCTTCACTTATATTATTTTGAGAGTCTTTTAGAACAGCATGGTAATTTGCTTTGGTTATAAAATTAGTCCTAATATGATGGGCATCCAAGATGGATGTAATAAAAACTTTCATAAAAAGTGTGTTGAATACTATGAGAAGTTTGATTCTTTATGATTGTTTTGAGATATGAAGATAGTGATATTAGAGTCATGCTAGTGGAGTAATTGTGAATTTGATAGATACTTGTGTTAAAGTTTGTGATTCACGTAGCATGCACGTATGGCGAATCGTTATGTGATGAAGTTGGAGCATGACTTATTTATTGATTGTCTTCCTTATGTGTGGATGAAGGGATCGCGCGATGGTTAACTCCTACCAACCCTTCCCCTAGGAGCATGCGTGTAGTACTTTGTTTTGATTACTTGTATATTTTTGCAATAAGTATGTGAGTTCTTTATGACTAATCACTTCTAGGGAAAAGCTTATACACAGACGCTTACTAGAAGCGCGGGCTTATAACCCTCGCTACTGCTACTTATTAGTAGCGCATGTTTTTAAACCTCGCTACTACTAAGTTGATAGCAGTAGCGCGGGTTTTTAACCCTCGCTACTACTAAGCGGCCTCTACCATGCTCCCGGGACATGCCATAGTAGTAGCGCGGGTTTTTAACCCTCGCTACTACTAAGTTGATAGCAGTAGCGTTGGTTTTCAACCCTCGCTACTACTAAGTGGTCTCTATCGTGCCCCTGGGCCATGCCATAGTAGTAGCGAGGGTTATAAACCCACGCTACTACTAAGTTGATAGTAGTAGCGTGGGTTTTTACCCCTCGCTACTACTAAGCGGTCTCAACCGTGCCCCTCGGGGACATTCCATAGTAGTAGTGAGGGGTAAAAACCCGCGCTACTACTGAGTACTAGGTTTTTTAAACTCTACCCCCCCCCCCCCCCCCCGCCGTGGATCGCCTTTTCAGTTTTGTAAAAAGCAAAAGAAAATGATAAAAACTTCAAAAATTGAAATCCTTCGAGATGTAGTTATGTTACTACATGTACTACTTAAGAAAATTTAAAAACTTAAATTTGGACATGTTTTGCAAAAAGTGTAGGAAAAATGTAAAACGGTTATAACTTTTGCATACGATGTCAGAAAAAAAGTACTCCCTTCGTTCCTTGATATAAGGTGTATAGATTTTTGAGAAAAAACCCAAAATATAAGGTGTATTGCGTTGCATCACTCGTTTGGATAAATTTTTTTAGGGATTTTATTACATTTACCTATATTAGGCAATCTCCTCTATTTTCTCATGCCAATTAGTCAGGTCTAATATCGCCCAAAACTTGTGAAATTTTTCCTCCATGTGCGTTTTTTAATTTCCGTGCCAAAAACTATACACCCTATATTTAGGAATGGAGGGAGTATAATATATCAAAATGTTCATCACGAAAATCCGCATCCGATTTTGACGGCATATGTCCTGTTTGCAAATTTTTAAAATCCTCAAATTCTAAAAGGAAAAAAAGTTATGCTCAAATTTCAGTTTTTTTTGAATTTTGGTCAAATCTGGTCAAACTGTGGTCAAACTACTTATTCAAGAAGTATTAGTGTTACTAAATAATTATTCAAGAATATTAGTATTACTAAATAATTATTTCGGCCTTTTGGAATTTTGGTCAAATCTGGTCAAACTGTGGTCAAACTGTGGTCAAACAAAGGTCAAACTACTTATTCAAGAAATGTTAGTGTTACTAAATAAATATTGTTTTTTAGAACAATAGTTTCGAACTCAAACAGTGAAATGTGTGACTTCATGCTCAAGCCAAACTCTTGAGGGTTAGTAGGATTGACATCTTACTATTGTCAGGAAAACAACAAGTGCAGACTTGGAAACAAGGGAGAATAGAACCCGGAAGTTAAGCGTGCTCAGGATGGAGTAGTGAGTGTTGGGGAACGTAGTAATTTCAAAAAAAAAACCTACGCACACGCAAGATCATGGTGATGCATAGCAACGAGAGGGGAGAGTGTGTCCACGTACCCTCGTAGACCGAAAGCGGAAGCGTTAGAACAACGCGGTTGATGTAGTCGTACGTCTTCACGGCCCGACCGATCAAGCACCGAAACTACGGCGCCTCCGAGTTCTAGCACACGTTCAGCTTGATGACGTCCCTCGATCTCCGATCCAGCCGAGTGTCGAGGGAGAGTTCTGTCAGCACAACGATGTGGTGACGATCTTGATGTTCTACCGTCGCAGGGCTTCGCCTAAGCACCGCTACGATATTATCGAGGTGGACTATTAATGCAGGGGGGCACCGCACACGACTAAGAGATCCAAGGGATCAATTGTTGTTGTGTCTAGAGGTGCTCCCCTGCCCCCGTATATAAAGGATCAAGGGGGAGGGGGTCGGCCGGCCAGGAGGGGCGCGCCAGGAGGAGTCCTCCTCCCACCGAGAGTAGGACTCCCCCCCTTCCTTGTTAGAGTAGGAGAGAAGGAAAGAGGGGGAGAGGAGGAAGGAAAAGGGGGCTGCACCCCTTGTCCAATTCGGAACAGAGGGGGGGCGCCGGCCTCCTTCCTTTTGGCCTCTCTCCTCAATTCCCGTATGGCCCCATAAGGCCCATATACTCCCCGGCGAATTCCCGTAACTCTCCGGTACTCCGAAAAATACTCGAATTACTCGGAACCTTTCCGAAGTCCGAATATAGTCGTCCAATATATCGATCTTTACGTCTCGACCATTTCGAGACTCCTCGTCATCTCCCCGATCTCATCCAGGACTCCGAACTCCTTCTGTACATCAAAACTCATAAACTCATAATATAACTGTCATCGAAACCTTAAGCGTGCGGACCCTACGGGTTCGAGAACAATGTAGACATGACCGAGACACGTCTCCGGTCAATAACCAATAGCGGAACCTGGATGCTCATATTGGCTCCCACATATTCTACGAAGATCTTTATTGGTGAAACCGCATAACAACATACGTTGTTCCCTTTGTCATCGGTATGTTACTTGCCCGAGATTCGATCGTCGATATCTCAATACCTAGTTCAATCTCGTTACCGGCAAGTCTCTTTACTCGTTACATAATACATCATCCCGCAACTAACTCATTAGTTGCAATGCTTGCAAGGCTTATAGTGATGTGCATTACCGAGTGGGCCCAGAGATACCTCTCTGACAATCGAAGTGACAAATCCTAATCTCGAAATACGCCAACCCAACATGTACCTTCGGAGACACCTGTAGAGCTCCTTTATAATCACTCATTTACGTTGTGACGTTTGGTGGCACACAAAGTGTTCCTCCGGTAAACGGGAGTTGCATAATCTCATAGTCATAGGAACATATATAAGTCATGAAGAAAGCAGTAGCAACATCCTAAGGGATCAAGTGCTAAGCTAACGGAATGGGTCAAGTCAATCACATCATTCTCCTAATGATTTAATCCCGTTAATCAAATGACAACTCATGTCTATGGTTAGGAAACTTAACCATCTTTGATTAACGAGCTAGTCAAGTAGAGGCATACTAGTGACAGTATGTTTGTCTATGTATTCACACATGTATTATGTTTCCGGTTAATACAATTCTAGCATGAATAATAAACATTTATCATGATATAAGGAAATAAATAATAACTTTATTATTGCCTCTAGGGCATACTTCCTTCGGTCTCCCACTTGCACTAGAGTCAATAATCTAGTTCACATCACCATGTGATTTAACACCAATATTCACATCTGTATGTGATTAATACCCATAGTTCACATTGTCATGTGATCAACACCCAAAGGGTTTACTAGAGTCAATAATCTAGTTCACATCGCTATGTGATTAACACCCAAAGAGTACTAAGGTATGATCATGTTTTGCTCGTGAGAGAAGTTTAGTCAACGGGTCTGTCACATTGAGAGCCATATGTATTTTGCAAGTATTATATGTCTACAATGCTCTGCACTGAGCTACTCTAGCTAATTGCTCCCACTTTCAATATGTTTCCAGATTGAGACTTAGAGTCATCTGGATTGGTGTAAAAGCTTGCATCGTTGTAACTTTTTACGACGAGCTCTTTTATCACTTCCATTATCGAGAAATATTTCCTTAGTCCTCACTAAGGATATTCTTGACCGCTGTCCAGTGATCTACTCTTAGATCAAAATTGTACTTCCTTACCAAACTCTGTGCAAGGTATACAATAGGTCTGGTACACAGCATAGCATACTTTATAGAACCTATGACTGAGGCATAGGGAATGACTTCTCATTCTCTTTCTATTTTCTGCCATGGTCAGGTTTTGAGGCTTACTCAACTTCACACATTTGCATCACAGGCAAGAACTCTTTCTTTGACTGTTCCATTTTGAACTACTTCAAAATCTTGTCAAGGTATGTACTAATTGAAAAATCTTATCAAGCGTCTTGATCTATCTATATAGATCTTGATGCTCAATGTGTAAGCAGCTTCACCAAGATCTTGCTTTGAAAAGCTCCTATTCAAACACTCCTTTATGCTTTCCAGAAAATTCTACATTATTTCCGATCAACAATATGTCATTCACATATACTTATCAGAAAGGCTGTAGTGCTCCCACTCACTTTCTTGTAAATACAGGCCTTTCCAAAAGTCTGCATAAAACCATATGCTTTGATCAACTCATCAAGCGTATATTCCAACTCTGAGATGCTTGTACCAGTCCATTGATGGATTGCTGGAGCTTGCACACTTTGTTAGCACCTTTCGGATCGACAAAACCTTCTGGTTGTATCATATACAACACTTCTTTAAGAAATATCCAATTAAGGAATGCAGTTTTGACATCCATTTGCCAGATTTCATAAAATGTGGCAATTTCTAACATGATTCGGACAGACTTAAGCATCGTTACGAGTGAGAAAATCCCATCGTATTCAACACCTTGAACTTGTCGAAAACCTTTCGCAACAAGTCGAGCTTTGTGGATAGTAACGCTAGTATCAGTGTCCGTCTTCCTCTTGAAAATCCATTTATTTAACTTGGCTTGCTGATCATCGAGCAATTCAACCAAAGTCCATACTTTGTTATCATACATGGATCCTATCTCAGATTTCATGGCCTTAAGCCATTTCACGGAATCTGGGCTCATCATCGCTTCTTCATAGTTCGTAGGTTCATCATGGTCTAGTAACATGACTTCCAGAATGGGATTACCGTACCACTCTGGTGCGGATCTTACTCTGGAAGACCTACGAGGTTCGGTAGTAACTTGATCTGAAGTTTCATGATCATCATCATTAACTTCCCCACTAATCGGTGTAGGAATCACTAGAACTAATTTCTGTGATGAACTACTTTCCAATTCGGGAGAAGGTACAATTACCTTATCAAGTTCTACTTTCCTCCCACTCACTTCTTTCGAGAGAAACTCCTTCTCTAGAAAGGATCCATCTTAGCAAGGGATAACTTGCCTTCGGATCTGTGATAGAAGGTGTACCCAATAGTTACCTTTGGGTATTCTATGAAGACGCACTTCTCCGATTTGGGTTCGAGCTTATCAGGTTGAAACTTTTTTCACATAAGCATCGCAGCCCCAAACTTTACGAAACGACAACTTTGGTTTCTTGCCAAACCACAGTTCATAAGGCGTCGTCTCAACGGATTTCGATGGTGCCCTATTTAAAGTGAGTGCAACTGTCTCTAATGCATAACCCCAAAATGATAGTGGTAAACTGATAAGAGACATCATAGGTCGTACAATATCCAATAAAGTGCGGTTACGACGTTTGGACACACTGAAAGCACAGGTGCTCCCTAGGTGGTTTTGGTAATTAATGTCAACATATCTCTTGTTGGACTAACACTTTTGTCTAGTATGTTTCAGATAAGTTCAACAATGGAGTGGCATGGACTAAAGGATGTGGGAACTCCTTCAAGATGCTAAGGACAAAGGTTTGGCTCAAGCTTCAAGCTCAAGACTCTTCATTTTACATTTTAGTGGTCCAAGATCACATTGAGTCTATAGGAAAAGCCAATACTATCAACGAGGGATGAGGTGTTGCTTAATGAGCCTTTTGCTTCATGTGCTTAGTGATATGCTCCAAAACACCTCCACTACTTTTTCACATCCACATATGACCTAAACCTAAAGTCAAACTCGGCCCTACCGATTCTTTCTATCCGGCGCCACCGAGTTCAGATGTCATAGCCAATGCCACAAACCCGAAGCAAATCGGTTTCACCGATAGGGATCTCGGTCTCATCGAGATGGGATTGTAATCTCTCTGTGTATGTCCATTACCAAAATCGGTCTCACTGAGTTTGTGCAATCGGTACTACTGAGATTATAATGCAAACTTTCTGGTTAACTTATTACCCAAATCGGTCTCACCGAGTTTGAGTAATCGGTCTCACCGAGTTTGCCTGACCAACTCTCTGGTTAGCTAATTACCAAAATCGGTCTCACCGAGTTTGTGTAATCGGTCTCACTGAGATTACGTTATGCCCTAACCCTAACCAAATCGGTCCTACCGAGATGCATGTCAGTCCCACCAAAAACCCTAACGGTCACTAGGTTTACTAAATCGGTCTGACCGAGTTTCATGATTCGGTCCCACCGAGTTTGGTAAATTGTGTGTAACGGTTAGATTTTGTGTGGAGGCTATATATACCCCTCCACCTCCTCTTCATTCGTGGAGAGAGCCATCAGAACAAACCTACACTTCCAGCATCCTATTTCTGAGAGAGAACTACCTACTCATGTGTTGAGGCCAAGATATTCCATTCCAACCATATGAATCTTGATCTCTAGCCTTCCCCAAGTTGCTTTCCACACAAATCTTCTTTCCACCAGATCCAAATCCTATGAGAGAGAGTTGAGTGTTGGGGAGACTATCATTTGAAGCACAAGAGCAAGGAGTTCATCATCAACACACCATTTGTTACTTCTTGGAGAGTGGTGTCTCCTAGATTGGCTAGGTGTCACTTGGGAGCCTCCGACAAGATTGTGGAGTTGAACCAAGGTGTTTGTAAGGGCAAGGAGATCGCCTACTTCGTGAAGATCTACCGCTGGTGGGGCAAGTCCTTCGTGGGCGACGGCCATGGTGGGATAGACAAGGTCGCTTCTTTGTGGACCCTTCGTGGGTGGAGCCCTCCGTGGACTTGCGCAACCGTTACCCTTCGTGGGTTGAAGTCTCCATCAACGTGGATGTACGATAGCACCACCTATCGGAACCACGACAAAAACATCCGTGTCTCCAATTGCGTTTGAATCTTCCAAACCCTTCCCTTTACATTCTTGCAAGTTGCATGCTTTATTTTCCACTGCCTATATACTCTTTGCATGCTTGCTTGTTATGGATTGAGAATGTTAAACTTGTTCCTAAACTCCACTTAAACCTAAAAGAAGTTAAAAACTGCAACTTTGGTACTTAGTGTCTTATCACCCCCCCCCCCCCCTCTAGACACCTCTTCTCAAGATCCTACACACACCATAACGTTGTGGTGTTCCAGGTGGTGTGAACTGTGAAACTATTCCACATTGTTTTATATGAAGGCCAAACTCGTAACTCAAATATTTTCCTCCATGATCAGATCGTAGAAACTTTATTTTCTTGTTACGATGATTCTCCGCTTCACTCTGAAATTCTTTTGAACTTTTCAAATGTTTCAGACTTGTGTTTCATTAAGTAGATATACTCATATCTGCTCAAATCGTCTTGTGAATGTCAGAAAAAAATGATACCCGCCACGAGCATCAATACTCATTGGACCGCATACATCAGTATGTATTATTTCCAATAAGTCACTAGCTCGTTCCATTGTTCCGGAGAACGGAGTTTTAGTCATCTTGCCCATAAGGCACGGTTTGCAAGCATCAAATGATTCAAAAAATCCATCTTCATGGAGTTTCTTCATGCGATTTACACCGATATGACCCAAACGACAGTGCCACAAATATGTTGCATTATCATTATCAACTTTGCATCTTTTGGCATCAATATTATGTATATGTGTATCACCATGATCAAGATTCAATAAACCATCAACATTGGGTGTATGACCATAGAAGGTTTTATTCATGTAAACAGAATAACAATTTGTTCTCTGTCTTAGATGAATAATCGTATCGCAATAAATATGATCTAATCATATTTATGCTCAACGACAACACCAAATAACATTTATTTAGGTTCAACACTAATCTCGAAAATATAGGGAGTGTACGATGATGATCATATCAATCTTGGAACCACTTCCAACACACATCGTTACTTCACCCTCAACTAGTCTCTGTTTATTCTGTAACTCCTGTTTTGAGTTACTAATCTTAGCAACCGAACAAGTATCAAATACTCAGGGGCTACTATAAACACTAGTAAGGTACACATCAGTAACCTGTATATCAAATATACCCTTGTTCACTTTGCCATCCTTCTTATCAACCAAATATTCAGGGATTTCCGCTTCCAGTGACCATTTCCTTTGCAGTAGAAGCACTTCGTTTCAGGCTTTGGTCCAGCTTTGGGTTTCTTCACGGGAGTGACAACTTGCTTGCCATTATACTGGAAGTTCCCTTCCTTTTCCTTTGCCCTTTTCTTGAAACTAGTGGTCTTATCAATCATCAACACTTGATGCTCTTTTCTTGATTTCTACCTTCGTCGATTTCAGCATCACGAAGAGCTCGGGAATAATTTCCGTCATCCCTTGCATTATAGTTCGTTCATCATGAAGTTCCAGTAACTTGGTGATGATGACTAGAGAACTCTGCCAATCACTGTCTTATCTGGAAGATTAACTCCCACTTGATTCAAGCGATTGTAGTACTTAGACAATCTAAGCACTTGCTCACTAGTTGAGCAATTCTCCTCCATCTTTTAGCTATAGAACTTGTTGGATACTTCATATCTCTCAGCTCGGGTATTTGATTGAAATATTAACTTCAATTCTTGGAACATCTCATATGGTCCATGACGTTCAAAACGTCTTTGAAGTCTCGATTCTAAGCCGTTAAGCATGGTGCACTAAACTATCAAGTAGTCATCATATTGAGCTAGCCGAACGTTCATAACGTCTACATCTGCTCCTGCAATAGGTCTGTCACCTAGCGGTGCATCAAGGACCTAATTCTTCTGTGCAGCAATGAGGATACACCTCAGATCATGGACCTAGTCCGTATCATTGCTACTATCATCTTTCAACATAGTTTTCTCTAGGAACATATATAAAAACATAGGGAAGCAACAACGCAAGCTATTGATCTACAACAACATAGAAATGCAAAATACTATCGGGACTAAGTTCATGATAAATTAAAGTTCAATTAATCATATTACTTAAGAACTCCCACTTAGACAGACATCTCTCTAATCATCTAAGTGATCACGTGATCCAAATCAACTAAACCATAACCGATCATCACGTGAAATGGAGTAGTTTTCAATGGTGAATGTCGGTGTCAAAACCGGCGGATCTCGGGTAGGGGGTCCCGAACTGTGCGTCTAGGCGGATGGTAACAGGAGACAAGGGACACGATGTTTTACCCAAGTTCGGGCCCTCTTGATGGAGGTAAAAACCTACGTCCTGCTAGATTAATATTGATGATGTGTGTTACAAGAGTGGATCTACCACGAGATCAAAGAGGCTAAACCCTAGAAGCTAGCCTATGGTATGATTGATGTCTCTTGTATCGACTAGCCTGACCTCGGTTTATATAATGCACCAGAGGCCTAGGATAACAAGAGCCCTAGCCAAATACGCCGGTGGGGGAGGAGTCCTTGTCTTGATCGCCAAGTCTTGTGGAATCTTCCTTGTATCGGCAAGCTGTCCGGACTGGCCCATGAGTATCTGACCATGGGGATCCTCGGCCCAATCAAGCTGATCGAGGAGGCGATGTGGTGAGTACCCCTAGTCCGGGACACCGTCGATAGCCCCTGAACCGGTCTTCAAGTTAGGGGCGCTCCTCGATTCTTCGAACTGTTCTTCATCTTGATCGTCGGTATTGAAAACTGGTTCAACAAATCTTCTCATCTTGATCTTGAGGATCACCGAAATGCATTCGACGAGTTTACCGTCGGGTATCCGAGAGCCCTTTAAGTTCTGGCCTTCATGAATGCCTTGTTATTTTTATGCCACACCTCTGGTTTGAAGTTATCCCGGAGGCAGTGTCCTCTTGCGTCCGAGCTCTAACGCCGGACTACATTGAGTATCTTTTGCAGCCGAGCACCAACGCCGGACTGCTTTCCAGCTCTATCGCGGACTATGTATCCGAGCTCCAACGCCGGACTATGTATCCGAGCTCCAACGCCGGACTGTATCCGAGGTGTAGTAAATCACCTTGGTTCAAAGAAGTTTGAAGGAGTTTAGCGAGCTTAATGCGGAAATGCCCTCTATGGAGCCAGCCACTAGCGTCGAGCTTTATGCGGACTGCTTCGAGGTGGTGCACCACCCGAATGTGGGCGGTTTTGTCAATATTTTCATTAGTGCAATTTATTCTCTGCCGAGATACATAGCGATAGCCCACAAGGTGTGTATCGGTCTAAAACCCGAGATGCACGAAGGATGACATAAGACCGCTGATCCCACTAGCATTTGAGACTCGGGTTGATTTGCAAAATCAGCACGAGGATCAAATCTAACTTCGGCAGAATACTTAGCGACACAAAAGCGGCGTGCTCAGTCCTCGAGACTTCGGGTTGGGTGCGGCCGACCAACTGAGGATCAAAATCTCCTCGAAGCTGTATTGCACTTAAAATTTTACGCATAGAGCAGGCAATGCAGTAGCCCCGAGACACTGGTCGGGTGGCAACACCGGATCGGGGATCGATGTGCCCTACTAATATTTGTAAATAATAAGCCCAAAGCCCAGTAGCCCCGAGCCTTAATGCGGGCACGGGTGGCGAATTAAGGATTGATATCCATAGTAAAATCACAAATTATGTGTAATGACTCTAAGTATCCAAGTACTTTACGTCATTAATGCTCGGATCCGCCTTGTACAAAACTTTGTTGACCGACCATCGGCTTCAACCTCCTCGGTCAGTAGCCGAGGAGTGTTTGTCCTACTTTATAAAGCCTTTATGAGGGCAAAGATTTACAACAGACAAGGCAATCTGGCCATGCAGTTTTATAAACAAAGGTACGCAGAGAGATATGTTATATTACTATTTAACAGAAGAAATGTCTTCCAAAGAAAATAGTCCCGCTATCGGTTCCTTTCTTTGGGTTGTCATGCTAAGCATGATCATGAAACCTCAGCTCCAATATAAGAGCAAAATATTGAGGATTTAGTATGGGAGGCCAGTTACTAGCCCCCGGTAGTGTTCAGCGACAGTCGGGTCAAGCCGGAAACACTTCGGCCAATTTTATGAATGGCCCATCATTTAATATAGTCATTGGATCGCTGATCAGTTTACACCTATTGTGACAGTCAGTTTTCGGCTTTCTCCACTGAGGTGCTTGACCATGCGAGCTGGAAGCACAATCATGATGGTTCTCCTTTGCACACCTAGCCGAACAAAGCGGGCGTAGGAGGCAAGCGCGAGGCAGGCAACCCAACTATTGACCGAAGACACAATTCGAAACTGATGCATATATAGCGTTATCCGGGAATGTTTTTGCCGAATCTCTAAAGGAGTCCGGCGTTGCACTGCGAGACTTGTGCTGAAAACACACAAATAGTTTAAAAGTGCCAAAAGCTTGGAAAACCAAAAAACATCAGTAAAAACATGACGTCCGAAAAAGATCAAGTGTTCGATGCCAATCCGAAAATTGGACTTTAGAAAAAAAAGTGCTTCGCCGTGCTTTAACATGACACATCCTATCTCAAGACTTCAAGCGGGTCAGCCCTCGGCTTCAGTCTCCCATCCGAAGGCGGAGTACTTCTCGATGGGCAGTTTAGAAAACTAAACTCTAGCGGTTTTGAGAGATAAATTAGGCTCCCGGCTAGTGACCGCTTTTTCGTGTCGAGAAAAGGAGTGATAAATAATAATAAAAACTCTGCAGCGACTAAGAAGAAAAACACTTAGTATGAAACGGCTCAAATAAACATAAGAGCCCCAAGTGACTTGGGTAAAAGTTGACTATATAATGTAAGGTGACATGTAAAATGCCTTCTAGCGGATTGTAGATCGTTTGTCGTAGCGGACCTTTTAAGCTTCAACCTCTGGACCCAATAGTCCGGAGTGTGTCGAACCCTCGAGGTTATAAAAATCGGGGCATGTGTGGAGACCAGGCGAGGGGTCATTCTGCTTTATCGGACAAGTGCCCAACTAGTTATGTTATATTACATGGTTAGTAAGAAACATCTTCCGGGAGAATAGTTCCGTTAGGGGTTCCTTTCACAGGAGGCATGCCCTAAAGTGCATGTCCGGACTGCGAAAAGAGAGAAAAACATCTGGGGCAGGTAAATAAATAGGTAAGAAATCATCTTTTAGTTCACCGACAGAGTATTCCCTTAAGAACGCTAGCTTTCGGCTTCACCCGGTCGAGGTACACATCCGGCTGACCAGCGGTAACAATCGCAGAGGTGCTCCTTTACCACCTAGCGAACAATCGGGAACATAGGGGTAAACACAGGAGCCGAGCAACCCAGCTTGGCCAAAACTTAAGTCATATCGATGCATATAATGGTGAATAAAAGGTACATGCGAAAGTGTGACACATGTGTTGGGCATAAAGCCCGAATTAATAAGCTTCTGTTAAAGAAGCCCCCAGGTATAATAAGCTTCTGTCAAGTGTGTGCGAACAAAGTTTCGACAAGGAAAAATTTTACAAGCAACTTTTTTCCCGAAAAAGTATAATGCTTGGTCGAACCGAACACAAGTTAGAAATTTAAAACTTTGAGCATGAAGGCAACTTAGCTGGTTAATGTGTTCGGTATTGTGATGCGGTCCGAGCTTGATGCGGGACAAGGTTCCATCCCCAAGCCGGTCCCGAGGTGGCGGAGCAAAGAGCTCGGCACTGTGAAGTGGTGACATAGCACGGTCAATGCAGGACGACAGAGTGATGCCGAAGTCCCTGGCATGGGGTAATGAAGTGTTGACAAAGCCCCCCGTCCAGCCGAGGTGATTCCAAAGGATATAATCCGGCTGGATCATTTTCCTGTGCATAAAAAATAGTGCAGACCGGGGATAATAGTAATAATAAGAATTAAAAAAATGTTGCATAATAAATAATTTATGCAAAGTGAGTAATAAAAGAAATATGGCCTGGCGCCGAAGTCAGCGTTGATGCAGGTCGTCGGCGTAATGCAATAAAGGCGTGGCAAAGCCTGAATTCACAGGTCGGTCCGACTTCCGGATGCGGCGTTCGCCGGACTATGTACGAAAACTGACCGAACCACCATGTGATCATCGTTAATGCGGCCACCATTTGATAGGCCTGGTTTATTTGTTGCAGCAATCCGAAGGGAGGTGATTCCCAAAATTGGGACTCGATCCGCGCACCCATTGCCTGGTCGGCTAGTGACGCCGAAGTGTCCGGAGTAGGTTGATGAAGAGATGGCGAAGCCCCCGGTCCAGCCGAGATGTCTAAATAGGTCGGCGTGATGGACACCATCTTGAAGAAGCAATAGTGCGGCCCTGCCGATGCAGGTCGTGATGTGGTCGATGCCGGCTTGGTGAAGCGACCGTGCGGTGATGCCGGTATGCCCGCTCCGTGTAATCCATGGGGCGGCGATGTTGGTGATGATTTATCCTTCGCGATGTCGGACTCTTGTTCGGCTTGCCGAGATGATGATCCGAAGAAGTTGAGCTCGGCTCAACAAAGCGACGACGAGTCTAGCGCAGGTCGGCAGCCGTGGAGCAATATTGTCGGACTGGTTTGACACCAGCATGATGTTGAAGATCATGTTCAAAAGATCTTAAAGTTAGTGGGATGTGTTCAGAAACAAAACACAATACCCCCATACAAAACTTCCTTCAAAAAGGATGTCCAAAATCCCGTTCATAAAAAAGACGAACTCGGGTCGGATTCGTTTTCGCGCAGAAAACAGATCCGAAAAGTGATGCACTAATCGGAAGGTTCCCGGAGTTTGGACGGTCGGATCGAGCTGAAATTTTGAGGGGTGGTAGATATAGGAATTCCGCAGCCGATCAACGGTTGGATCTTCCAAATGAAGTCTGAGCTAGAAGCTGGACACCACGCCCTAAACTCGTCCGGATTCTCGTCCAGATTCAATGCGGCTCCGGTATATCGGAGATTGCCAGAGATTCCTCCATCGAAACTCGACGAAATTTTCCAGGGTTGTTGTAGACTCAATTCCGCACAATTCCATCGAAGCAATCGTCAAAGCGACGCTCGAAGAGGCGGTGACGGCGGATGCAAGTTCGTTGTCCAGAAAAACAGTACGGTCGCCCGAGGGCAATGTTGACGTTGAGCCCCGGGCTCCCTGGATGATTCCTCCATGATCTTGATAGAGATCGGAGTTGATGTTGATGAAGGCCCTAATCCGAACATGACGATCGGAGATAGGGTGCAGCCCTTGGTCGAACCAAGGTGACCAGTTGAGCTGGTGACGAAGATGCCGAAGTCGCACTTGACCTGCGGGCGAGCCGTCGACCTTTTGCCGAACACACAGAGGAACTCTCAATGAAAGCACCAATGTCGGTGTCAAAACCGGCGGATCTCGGGTAGGGGGTCCCGAACTGTGCGTCTAGGCGGATGGTAACAGGAGACAAGGGAAACGATGTTTTACCCAGGTTCGGGCCCTCTTGATGGAGGTAAAACCCTACATCCTGCTAGATTAATATTGATGATGTGTGTTACAAGAGTGGTCTACCACGAGATCAAAGAGGCTAAACCCTAGAAGCTAGCCTATGGTATGATTGTTGTCTCTTGTATCGACTAGCCTGACCTCGGTTTATATAATGTACCAGAGGCCTAGGATAACAAGAGTCCTAGCCGAATACGTCGGTGGGGGAGGAGTCCTTGTCTTGATCACCAAGTCTTGTGGAATCTTCCTTGTATGAGGCAACTGTCCGGACTGGCCCATGAGTATACGACCATGGGGATCCTCGGCCCAATCCAACTGATCGGGAGACGACGTGGTGAGTACCCCCTAGTCCAGGACACCGTCAGTGAACATCATTATGTTGATCATATCTACCATATGGTTCACGCTCGACCTTTCGGTCTCAGTGTTCCGAGGCCATATCTGCATATGCTAGGCTCGTCAAGTTTAACCTGAGTATTCTGCGTGTGCAAAACTGGCTTGCACCCGTTGTAAATGGACGTAGAGCTTATCACACCCGATCATCACGTGGTGTCTGGGCACGATGAACTTTGGCAACGGTGCATACTCAGGGAGAACACTTTTATCTTGAAATTTAGTGAGAGATCATCTTATAATGCTACCATCCATCAAAGCAAGATAAGATGCATAAAAGATAAACATCACATGTAATCAATATAAGTGATATGATATGGCCATCATCATCTTGTGCTTGTGGTCTCCATCTCCGAAGCACCGTCTTGATCACCATCGTCACCGGCGCGACACCTTGATCTCCATTGTAGCATTGTTGTCGTCTCGCCAACTATTGCTTCTACGACTATTGCTACCGCTTAGTGATAAAGTAAAACAATTACAGGGCGATTGCATTGCATACAATAAAGCGACAACCATATGGCTCCTTCCCAATGCCGATAACTCGGTTACAAGACATGATCATCTCATACAATAAAATATAGCATCACGACTTGACCATATCACATCACAACATGCCCTGCAAAAACAAGTTAGACGTCCTCTACTTTGTTGTTGCAAGTTTTACGTGGCTGCTACGGGCTGAGCAAGAACCGTTCTTACCTACGCATCAAAACCACAACGATAGTTCGTCAAGTTAGTGCTATTTTAACCTTCTCAAGGACCGGACGTGGCCACAATTGGTTCAACTAAAGTTGGAGAAACTGACACCCGCCAGCCACCTGTGTGCAAAGCACATCGGTAGAACCAGTCTCGTGTAAGCGTACGCGTAATGTCGGTCCGGGACACTTCATCCAACAATACCGCTGAACCAAAGTATGACATGCTGGTAAGCAGTATGACTTGTATCGCCCACAACTCACTTGTGTTCTACTCGTGCATATAACATCAACGCATAAAACCTGGCTCGGATGCCACTGTTGGGGAACGTAGTAATTTCGAAAAAAAATCCTACGCACATGCTAGATCATGGTGATGCATAGCAATGAGAGGGGAGAGTGTGTCCACGTACCCTCGTAGACCGAAAGCGGAAGCATTAGAACAACGCGGTTGATGTAATTGTACGTCTTCACGGCCCGACCAATCAAGCACCGAAACTACGGCACCTCTGAGTTCTAGCACACGTTCAGCTCGATGATGTCCGTCGAACCTCGATCCAGCCGAGTGTCGAGGGAGAGTTCCGTCCGCACGACGGCGTGGTGACGATCTTAATGTTCTACCGTCGCAGGGCTTCGCCTAAGCACCGCTACGATATTATCGAGGTGGACTATGGTGGAGGGGGGCACCGCACACGGCTAAGAGATCCAAGGGATCAATTGTTGTTCTGTCTAGAGGTGCCCCCCTGCCCCCGTATATAAAGGATCAAGGGGGAGGGGGTCGGCCGGCCAGGAGGGGCGCGCCAGGAGGAGTCCTCCTCCCACGGGAGTAGGACTCCCCCTTCCTTGTTGGAGTAGGAGAGAAGGAAGAGGGGAGAGGAGGAAGGAAAGGGGCTGCACCCTTGTCCAATTCGGACCAGGAGGGGGCGCGGCCTCCTTCCTTTGGCCTCTCTCCTCAATTCCCGTATGGCTCAATAAGGCCCATATACTCCCGGCGAATTCCGTAACTCTCGGTACTCGAAAAATACTCGAATTACTCGGAACCTTTCCAAGTCGAATATAGTCATCCAATATATCGATCTTTACGTCTCGACCATTTCGAGACTCCTCGTCATGTCCCCGATCTCGCCGAGGACTCCGAACTCCTTGGTACATCAAAACTCATAAACTCATAATATAAGCATCGCATCGAAACCTTAAGCGTGCGGACCCTATGGGTTCGAGAACAATGTAGACATGACCGAGACACGTCTCCGGTCAATAACCAATAAGCGGAACCTGGATGCTCATATTGGCTCCCACATATTCTCGAAGATCTTTATCGGTAAAACCGCATAACAACATCGTTGTTCCCTTTGTCATCGGTATGTTACTTGCCCGAGATTCGATCGTCGATATCTCAATACCTAGTTCAATCTCGTTACCGGCAAGTCTCTTTACTCGTTACAAAATACATCATCCCGCAACTAACTCATTAGTTTCAATGCTTGCAAGGCTTATAGTGATGTGCATTACCGAGTGGGCCCAGAGATACCTCTCCGACAATCGGAGTGACAAATCCTAATCTCGAAATACGCCAACCCAACATGTACCTTCGGAGACACCTGTAGAGCTCCTTTATAATCACCTAGTTACGTTGTGACGTTTGGTAGCACACAAAGTGTTCCTCCGGTAAACGGTAGTTGCATAATCTCATAGTCATAGGAACATATATAAGTCATGAAGAAAGCAGTAGCAACATACTAAAGGATCAAGTGCTAAGGTAACAGAATGGGTCAAGTCAATCACATCATTCTCCTAATGATGTAATCCCGTTAATCAAATGACAACTCATGTCTATGGTTAGGAAACTTAACCATCTCTGATTAACGAGCTAGTCAAGTAGAGGCATACTAGTGACACTATGTTTGTCTATGTATTCACACATGTATTATGTTTCCGGTTAATACAATTCTAGCATGAATAATAAACATTTATCATGATATAAGGAAATAAATAATAACTTTATTATTGCCTCTAGGGCATATTTCCTTCATTGAGAGGATGGGTGACCGTCCAGGAAGTTAGATGATTTGGAATGATGACGGGTGATTAGAGATTAGAGATTAAATTAGTAGTGATGAGGGGTGATTAGAGATTAGAGGTTAAAATAATTCAGAAATTTGAAAATTCGGGAAAAAAATTCGAAAAAAATTCAAAAAAAATCAAAAAAAATTTCAGAGATTAGAGATTAGTAGTAGCTCAGGTTTTTACCCACGCTACTACTAAGGAACGTAGTACTAGCGCGGGTGGCACCCGCGCTACTACTATTAGCTCAGGCGTCGTGTCGATGGCGGGCACCCGCGCTACTAATATACCTAAAACCCGCGCTACTGCTAGGCTTTTCCCTGGTAGTGAATGTTGAGTCCATGGATTATACACACTCTCACCCTTCCACCATTGCTGGCCTCTCTAGTGTCGCGCAACTTTCGCCGGTACCATACACCAACCATATACCTTCCTCAAAAAATCCACCATATCTACCTATTATGGCATTTCCATAGCCATTCTGAGATATATTTCCATGCCACTTTCCACCATTCCGTTTATTATGACACGCTCCATCATTGTCAAATTGCCTTGCATGATCCTGTAGTTGACATCGTATTTGTGGCAAAGCCACCGTTCATAAATCTTTCATGCATGTCACTCTTGAGTCATCGCACATCCTGGTACACCGCCGGAGGCATTCACATAGAGTCATATTTTGTTCTAAAGTATTGAGTTGTAATTCTTGAGTTGTAAGTAAATAAAAGTGTGATGATCTTCATTATTAGAGCATTGTCCCAATGAGGAAAGGATGATGGAGACTATGATTCCCCCACAAGTCAGGATGAGACTCCGGACGAAAAATAAAAAAAGGGAAAAAAGAGGCCATAAAAAAGAGAAAAGGCCCAAATAAAAAAATAAAAAATGAGAGAAAAAGAGAGAAGGGGCAATGCTACTATGCTTTTACCACACTTGTGCTTCAAAGTAGCACCATGATCTTCATGATAGAGAGTCTCCTATTTTGTCACTTTCATATACTAGTGAGAATTTTTCATTATAGAACTTGGCTTGTTTATTCCAATGATGGGCTTCCTCAAAATCCTCTAGGTCTCCCTGAGCAAGCGAGTTGGATGCACACCCACTTAGTTTCTTTTGAGCTTTCATACACTTATAGCTCTAGTGCATCCGTTGCATGGCAATCCCTACTCACTCACATTGATATCTATTGATGGGCATCTCCATAGCCCGTTGATACGCCTAGTTGATGTGAGACTATCTTCTCCTTTTGTCTTCTCCACAACCACCATTCTTTTCCACCTATAGTGCTATGTCCATGGCTCACGCTCATGTATTGCGTGAAAGTTGAAAAAGTTTGAGAATACTAAAGTATGAAACAATTGCTTGGCTAAAACCGGGGTTGTGCATGATTTAAATATTTTGTGTGATGAAGATAGAGCATAACCAGACTATATGATTTGGTAGGCATAGCTTTCTTTGGCCATGTTATTTTGAGAAGACATGATTGCTTTCTTAGTATGCTTGAAGTATTATTATTTTTATGTCAATATTAAACTTTTGTCTTGAATCTTTCGGATCTCAACATTCATGCCACAATAAAGAAAATTACATTGAGGAAATATGTTAGGTAGCATTCCTGAGGGAGTCCTGGATTAGGGGGTGTCCGGATAGCCGGACTATAGCCTTCGGCCGGACTCCTGGACTATGAAGATACAAGATTGAAGACTTCGTCCCGTGTCCGGATGGGACTTTCCTTGGCGTGGAAGGCAAGCTTGGCGATACGGATATGTAGATCTCCTACCATTGTAACCGACTCTGTGTAACCCTAATCCTATTCGGTGCCTATATAAACCGGAGGGTTTTAGTCCGTAGGACGAACAACAATCATACCATAGGCTAGCTTCTAGGGTTTAGCCTCTCTAATCTCGTGGTAGATCTACTCTTGTACTACCCATATCATCAATATTAATCAAGCAGCAGTAGGGTTTTACCTCCATCGAGAGGGCCCAAACCTGGGTAAAAACATCGTGTCCCTTGTCTCCTGTTACCATCCGCCTAGACGCACGATTCGGGACCCCCTACCGAGATCCGCGGTTTTGACACCGACATTGGTGCTTTCATTGAGAGTTCCTCGTGTCATCGTCTTTAGGCCCGATGGCTCCTCCGATCATCAACAACGATGCGCTCCGGTGAGACTTTTCTCCTGGACAGATCTTCGTATTCGGCGGCTTTGCTGCGGGCAATTAAGCAGCCATCTGGAGCAGATTGAAAGCTACACCCCCGCCATCAGGTCAGATTTGGAAGTTTGAACTACGGCCGACATCCGCGGAGACTTCATCTTGACGGGTTCGAGCCACAGCCAAGCGCGCCGCCTTGTCGAGGGGCATGATCTATCTCTGCCGTCGGACAGTGTCCTGGAGACCGCACCAGAGTCCGCTCCGACTTTTAGCTCGGAGCCGACCGGGCCGATCGAGGATGGGTGGCTGGACACCGCCTCGGGAGCTGAGATCTCCACAGCGATTGAGCCGTACACCTACCCCGTCCCTTGCGGCTTCGTGACTCAAAGCGCGGACTCCTCTCCGGACTGCGAGCCTTCCGCGCCCCTGCCAATCGAATCCGATTGGGCGCCGATCATGGAATTCACTGCCACGGACATCTTTCAGCACTCGCCCTTTGGCGACATCCTGAATTCACTAAAGTCTCTCTCTTTATCAGGAGAGCCCTAGCCGGATTATGGTCAGGAAGGTTGGGATGCGGACGATGAAGAAAATCAAAGCCCACCCACCACCCACTTCGTAGCCACTGTTGATGATTTAACCGACATGCTCGACTTCGACTCCGAAGACATCGACGGTATGGACGACGATGTAGGAGACGATCAAGAACCAGCGCCCACAGGGCACTAGAAGGCCACCTCGTCATATGACATATACATGGTGGACATCCCAAAAGATGGGAATGGCGATGGAACAGCGGAGGATGACCCCTCCAAGAAACAGCCTGAGCGCCGACGTCAATGGCACCGCTCTAAATCCCGCCACAGCAAAAACGGTGATTCCGGCACGAGAGATAATAACACCCCGGACAGTGCCGAAGACAACCCCCTCCAGCAAGATTCAGCGTAGGAGGATGGAGAAGCCAGCCCTCATGAGAGAGCGGCAGAAAAAGAGGTAGACGGCGATAATTACATGCCTCCCTCCGAAGATGAGGCAAGCCTCGACGACGACGAATTTGTCGTACCCGAGGATCCCGTCGAACAATAGCGTTTCAAACGCAGGCTCATGGCCACAGCAAGAAGCCTCAAGAAAAAGCAGCAACAGCTCAGAGCTAACTCGAGCTCCCCTCCAAGAGCTACCCAAGACGCAGGTTGCTACCCCGATTAGAGGAGGAAGCACCTAAACCTACATCACCGGTGCATGATATGGCTGACCGGCCACCTCGTGGCCACGACAGAGAGGCCTCTCGGCCCTCAATTCAAGCCGCACCCCGTCGTCGCTCAAAAAATACAAAGGCACGGGGAAATGCGCCAGACCTACGAGATATATTCGAGGACAAGGCAAGGCAGACAAGATCGATCTATGGATCGCGTGGGCGCCCCACAACACGTGGCGATAACCGTCACGCGGATATAACAACTCGGCCGGGCGAACACGATGAGACAAAGCTCATTTGAGCTGCGTCGTGATATAATAATCTGAGGCGCCGCACACCCACTATGCTTGCGAGATGAAGTGATGGATCATCAAATCCCCGAGGGTTTCAAACCCGTAAACATTGAATCATACGATGGCACAACAGATCACGGGTTTGGATCGAGGACTATCTCCTTCACATCCACATGGCCTGCGGTGATGATCTACGCCATCAAATACCTCCCACTCAAGCTTAAAGGACCAGCCCGGCATTGGCTTAACAGCTTGCCAGCAGAGTCGATCGGTTGTTGGGAAGACCTGGAAGCCGCATTCCTAGACAATTTCCAGGGCACATATGTGCGACCACCAGACGCTGATGACCTAAGCCACATAATTCAGCAGCCAGAGGAATCGGCCAGACAATTCTGGACACGGTTCCTAACCAAGAAAAATCAAATCATCGATAGTCCGGATGCCGAGGCCCTTGCAGCCTTCAAACACAACATTCACGACGAGTGGCTTTCCCGGCACCTAGGACAGGAAAAGCCGAAATCCATGGTAGCCCTCACAACACTCATGACCCGCTTTTGCGCGGGAGAGGACAGCTGGCTAGCTCGTAGTAACAACATGACCAAGAGCCCTGGTAATTCGGATACCAAGGTCAGCAGTGGCAGGTCGCGTCGCAACAAGCACAAGCGCCGCATTAACGGCGATAATGCTGAGGATACGGCAGTCAATGCCGGATTCAGAGGCTCTAAACCCGGTCAGCGGAAAAAGCCATTTAAAAGAAATACTCCGGGCCTGTCCAATTTGGACCGAATACTCGACAGCTCGTGCCAGATACATGGCACCCCCGAAAATGCAGCCAATCACACCAACAGGGATTGTTGGGTGTTCAAGCAGGAAGGCAAGTTAAATGCCAAAAACAATGACAAGGGGCTGCATAGCGATGACGAGGAGGAGCCCCGGCCGCCGAACAATAGAGGACAGAAGGGATTCCCCCCGCAAGTGCGGACGGTGAACATGATATACGCAACCCACATACCCAAAAGGGAGCGGAGCGTGCACTAAAGGGGCGATATCTGTGATGGAGCAGTTGCCCCAAAGTTTAACCCGTGGTCTTCCTGCCTGATCACTTTTGATCGAAGAGACCACCCCACTAGTATCCGCCATGGCGGATTCGCGCATTGGTTCTAGACCCAATCATTGACGGATTTCACCTCACTAGAGTCCTAATGGACGACGGCAGCAGCCTGAACCTGCTTTATCAGGATACAGTGTGCAAAATGGGCATAGACCCATCGAGGATTAAACCCATAAAGACGACCTTCAAAGGCGTCATACCAGGTGTAGAGGCCAATTGTGCAGGCTCAGTTACACTTGAAGTGGTCTTCGGATCCCCGGATAACTTCCAGAGCGAGGAGTTAATCTTCGACATAGTCCTGTTCCGCAGTGGCTATCATGCACTGCTCGGACGAAGCGCATTTGCAAAGTTCAATGCGGTGCCGCACTACGCATAACTCAAGCTCAAGATGCCAGGTCCTCGAGGCTCTCTCCGGACGGAGGAGCATACGGTGGCCCTCGCGGCGGAAGTGCAAAGTAGCCTCTTAAGGCAATTCTCGAGTCCGGCTATTAAACGTCCGGACACCGTCAAGCGCGCCCGGAGTAACCTACAACAAGACCGCCTGGCACGTTCCGAGCACGCATAGCAATGCGGCCCAAGCCCCAGCCCTCGCGAAATCACGAAACCAGTATTATGCGTACATAATTAAGCTCTAGAAATACCATGGGCATAGGGGAAGGGGCACGACCACGGCATGCCCAGAATGCGGCTCAACCACACCAGGGGCTCCCGATTGTGACATTTTTTTCTTCTTTTTACTTTCAGGACTCCGTTCTCACGAAGCCCTGTCCGGCATTAGAATCGCCAAACACACGATGCAACAGCCAGGGAAGCAGAAAGCTACGTCGAGTGTCCAGGTGGTCTCTGTTACGAGCAATATATCTGTTTTACACAACATCCCGCGGCTTACCCCTGGTGGGAGACATGTTAAAAAGTCATGTCCCTTGCTTATCGCACTATTTGTATCGATCTGCTCTTACAGCAGCCCTTTTGAATAAACAATATATAGCTTCTGCCTATTATTGATTTCCTTTTTTATATATATATATATATATATATATATATATATATTCATTTATGACATTGTGCAACCGTACACTTTAGTGCAGGCAATACACCGAGGGCTTAAGTACCCCATAACATGGTGTGATAAGTCCGAACACTTTCACAAGTCGGCACCGAACATATAGCATTATATGCATCGGCTCGAATCATGTCTGGGTCAATAGTTGGGTTTGCCCGGCTCCCATGTTTTGGTACCTTACGTTCCGTTATATCGGCTAAGGTAGCTGGGAGAACCACTGCGATTGTGCCCGGTTGAGCTGGGCTAAGCACCTCGGTGGAAAGCTAAAACTGACCGTCATGATAAGGCGAGAGTCGGTCGCTGTTCGAGAGGTTTTGAGTCCCTAAAGACTTATGCCGCTTGAGCGAGGAGTCGGCATTGTCCGGCCTAGGCGTGGATAGCGCCCTTGAACTCGGTCTTCGAATACCGGGGCTTCACGAAATTTAAAATTATAGAATTCTATGGCTAAGTGAGAGTGTTTAAGCATTATAGTCCGGTTGCCTTGTCCGTTGCGTTGAGCGCCTCCCTCGAAGGACCCAATAATGGGAACAAGAGCGCTCAAGTTCATCCCGAACACCCCAGCACTCGTGGCATGGGGGTTGAAGCCAACGACTCGCCATCTCGCAAATTTAATACACGGCGGCAAAGAAGGTAATATTTTAAATTAAAAAGTGTTGCTTAGCGCATATGAACAAGTTTTCAGCGTACAGGATAACAAATGCGAGTCTACTCAAAAATTATATCGTGGAGCATTCATCCGCTATAAGCGGGCACCCTTCAGACGCCTCATAATACATTTCAGGCTTGCGATGCTCCTTCTTGGTGGTGGTCCGTCCTTCACAAGCTTCTCGGCGTCCATCTTGCCCAGTGCACCTTAGCAAGGGCAAGGGCCCTCTGAGCACCTTCGATGCGAGAGGGAGCGCTTGATGACTTCAACCCATGGACAAGGCGTCCACCAGCCGCCTCACCAGCCCAAGTAGCTCCCGGGCATGGCTTCCTTCGCCACAGCCGAACTATGAGGCCCCTCATGGCCTGTTCGCCACCTTATGGAGCTCGACCAGTTGCTTCAACTGGTCGCTTAAAACACCGGATGTCCGCCTCAAAGATCTTGAGACAGAACACCTTCTCCGTCGAGCTCCCCTCCTCGGCTCAGTAGAATGTGGCAGCATCAGCCACACTGCAGGGCAGATCTGCGAATGCTCCTGGATAGCTCCGGATTCGTGTAAGTAACAAATAATTCACTTTCACATGCTTGCTTTGCATATAGAATGCCTTACCCGCCGCTATCTTCTTCATCGCCTCAATCTCCTGGAAGGCTTTTTGGGCTTCGGCCTTAGCGGCCTTGGCGCTCTCAAGGACCGTGGCGAGCCTGGACTCCCGAGTCTTTGAGTCACGCTCCAAACTCTCGTGCTTTTCCATGAGAGCCTGGAGCTCTTGCCGCACCTCCGCCACCAGCGCCTCCGACTTTTCTCGCTCGGTGCGCTCCGCGGCCGCATTGCTTTCGGCCCGGGACACCGCCTCCTTCAGGGTCACCACCTTGTTCGTGGCCCCTGCAATATTCATGTTATTCCTGTCATTTTTTGCAAACACATCTTTTAAATACTCCCATAAGGTATTACTTACCTTCCTTGTCCTCGAGTTGCTTTTTGGCAAGTCCGAGCTCGTTCTCGGACTGCTCGAGGCTCGCTTCAATGCACCAACCTCCATGATCGGTGTGGCGGAGGTCAAGAGATAGCCTGCATTCCCATATTGACATACTTATGTTAGACTCCTGCGTATATCTTTTAGATCCTCGGTTCGCTTTTCTTTCCGAACACCAAACTGAGCATCAGGGGCTACTGTCTATGCGGTAATATTTTTATATCTTAAATACATACCTCAAAGCCTGTTAGAAGGCTGGCACAGGCTTCAGTCAGCCCGCTCTTGGCGGACTGAACCTTCTGGATCACCACACTCATAACAGTGTGGTGCTCCTCGTCGATGGAAGCACCGTTAAGCGCCTCCATCAAATCATCTGGTGCCTCTGGTTGGATGGAGGTCACTGGCATCGTAGTCTTTCCCTTCTTACGAAGGGGTCGCCTGTCGGACTCCGGAACCACTGAAGGTTCAGGTACGGTGTCCGGCGCAAGGCCGGACTTGAAGCCCTTTGGGGTTTTATCCCCTTTGAGCCCGGATTTCGGGAGGTCGCCTTGCGGCGCCTCCATAGCAACCTCCTCCTGGATGGGCCCCTTTTGGGACTCCACCAAGGCGTCATCCACGGCGGGAGGAGACGAGCCGGTAGGAGGTGAGGTGCTATTCACCTCCGACGAACCCGGGGAGCCGCTTGAAGAATCGTCGAGCCCATCCTTGGGCGGGCTGCATGGTTATATACGGCGTTATAGGATGCTGTGCGACAAATGAAACGCCACGAGTTATTCTGGTGTCCGGACACTTACGATCTCGCCAGGGGCTTGGCCCTTGGAGCCCACCCCTCTTCATCGTCGGCGGCATTGGCGGTGTAGTCGGAAGGAAGGGTCCTTCCTTCTTGGACCCTCGGCCTCCACGGTGGGGCGGCCTTCCTTTCTTCTCTCCCCACTGGGAGAGGCCTCTTTTCCTCCTCCTCGTCTTGGCGGGATTTAGTCCACCTCGGCGTCATCGGACGATGAGTCCGATAACACTGGCGCCGGAACTCCTTAGAGTTCCGTGGCCTTCTTTTTCGGCACCACGTGAGGTGCGGAACCAGCAGCCCCGTCAATTGGGCGCCCACTGGGTCTTCGGCAAGGGGCGGACAATCGATCTATCGGGCGTCTTCAACCAGTCCTGTCAAAGGTGAGGGAGTTTAGATCCCGCATAGAGTTAAACTATGAAAAAAGAGTCCCGTAAAGGGTAAAATAACTTACCTCACTGGCTTGATGCTGCGAGCTGAATCCGCGATCTTCCGTCGCGGATGCGGGAGCTTCGGCGCCATTGAACAGCACCTTCCAGGCGTCTTCGTATGTAGTGTCGAAGAGCCGGTTCAAGGTTCGATGTTGTGCCGGATCAAACTCCCACAAATTGAAGTCTCGTTGCTGGCATGGGAGAATCCGGCGGATGAGCATCACCTGGATTACATTGACAAGCTTGAGATTCTTGTCCACCAGGTTTCGGACGCAGGTTTGGAGTTCGGCCAGCTCTCCGAATTACCCCACGTCAGGCCCATCTCCTTCCATGAGGTCAGCTGTGTGGGGAAGCCAGATCGGAATTCGGGGGCCGCCGCCCATTGAGAGTCGCGCGGCTTGGTGATATAGAACCACCCCGATTGCCACCCCTTTATGGTCTCCACAAAGGAGGCCTCGAGCCATAGGACGTTGGCCATCCTGCCGACGATGGCGCCTCCGCACTCCACTTGACGGCCGCCCACTACCATCGGCTTGACAATGAAGGTCTTCAGCATAAGCCGAAGTGGGGCTGGATGCACAGGAAGGCCTCGCACACGATGATAAACGCCGAGATGTTGAGGATGAAATTCGGGGCCAGATCGTGGAAATCTAGGCCGTAGTAGAACATGAGCCCCCGGACGAATGGGTGAAGTGGAAACCCTACTCCGCGGAGGAAGTGGGGGAGGAACACCACCCTCTCATGGGGCCTGGGGGTGGGGATGAGTTGCCCCTCGTTGGGGAGCCTATGCGCGATGTCGCTGGACAAGTATCCGGCCTTCCGCAGCTTTTTGATGTGCCCCTCCGTGACGGAGGAGGCCATCCACTTGCCTCCCGCTCCGGACATAGTTGGATAAGGTTGAAATGGGATGTGCGGACTTGGGCGCTGGAGCTCGAGTGCGCGGAAATGGATAAGCAAAGGAGGAAGAATGCGTGTGTGAAAAAGCGGATCCTTATCCCCTTATATGGACGGGCAGAGCTATGCGTCCCCACCAGCCTGATAAAACTCGCTTATCTCCCAAGAGCCGTAATCAATGGCACGGTTGGGTTACCCAAGCCCGTATTGATGAGATTCCCGGAATAAGGGGACATGATCTCTGCTTTGACAAGACGTGCCAAGGAAACCACCTCGCTAAACGCGCTAAGGGTGGGCAGTAAAAGCGATTCGAATAAAGGCTTGGCCGTGGTGTGATGTCATGTTGCGGGATACGTCAGCAGATTGAACTTGTGGAAATGTTATTCTCTCTACGGTGTTATGTGGAACTTATTTTGCAGAGCCGGACACTATCCTTGTGTTCAAAATCTTCTATGAATTATTCGGAGGAGGAACTCGCCTTGCAATGCCAAAGACAATATGCGCGCCGGACCCGTCGTCATTGAAGCCTGGTTCAGGGGCTACTAAGGGAGTCCTGGATTAGGGGGTGTCCGGATAGGCGGACTATAGCCTTCGGCCGGACTCCTGGACTATGAAGATACAAGATTGAAGACTTCGTCCCGTGTCCGGATGGGACTTTCCTTGGCGTGGAAGGCAAGCTTGGCGATACGGATATGTAGATCTCCTACCATTGTAACCGACTCTGTGTAACCCTAACCCTATTCGGTGCCTATATAAACCGGAGGGTTTTAGTCCGTAGGGACGAATAACAATCATACCATAAGCTAGCTTCTAGGGTTTAGCCTCTCGATCTCGTGGTAGATCTACTCTTGTACTACGCATATCATCAATATTAATCAAGCAGGAGTAGGGTTTTACCTCCATCGAGAGGGCCCGAACCTGGGTAAAAACATCGTGTCCCTTGTCTCCTGTTACCATCCGCCTAGACGCACAGTTCGGGACCCCCTACCCGAGATCCGCCGGTTTTGACACCGACAATTCCACATCAAAAATTCTGTTTTTATCATTTACCTACTCGAGGACGAGCAGGAATTAAGCTTGGGGATGCTTGATACGTCTCCAACATATCTATAATTTTTTATTGTTCCATGCTATTATATCATCTATTTTGGATTTTTAATGGGCTTCAATATGCTCTTTTATATTATTTTTGGGACTAACCTATTAACTGGAGGCCCAGTGCCAGTTTCTCTTTTTTTGGCCTATTTTAGAGTTTTGCAGAAAAGGAATACCAAACTGATTCCAAACGGAATGAAACCTTCGCGATGATCTTTCTTGGACCGAAAGCAAACCAGAAAACTTGGAGATGAAGTCGGAGACGGAACGAGGAGGCCACGAGGCAGGAGGGCCCGTCCAGGGGGGTAGGCGCGCCCCTACCCTCATGGGCCCCTCGTAGCTCCATCGACGTACTTGTTTTGCCTATATATACTCTTATACCCTAAAACATCAGGGAGAGCCACGAAACCACTTCTCCACCGCCGCAACCTTCTATACCCGTGAGATCCCATCTTGGGGTCTTTTCCGGCGTCCTGCCAGAGGGGGAATCAATCATGGAGGGCTTCTACATCAACACCATTACCTCTTCCATGAGTTGTGAGTAGTTTACCATAGACCTTCGGGTCCATAGTTACTTGCTAGATGGCTTCTTCTCTCTCTTTGATTCTCAATACAAAGTTCTCCAGATGTTCTTGGAGATCTATTCGATATAATATTCTTTTCCGGTGTGTTTGCCGAGATCCGATGAATTATGGATTTATGATCAGATTATCTATGAATATTATTTGGTTCTTCTCTAAATTCTTATATGCATGATTTCATATCTTTGCATGTCTCTTCGAATTATCGGTTTACTTTGGCCTACTAGATTGATCTTTCTTGCAACGGGAGAAGTGCTTAGCTTTGGGTTCAATCTTGCGGTGTCCTTTCCCAGTGACAGTAGGGCCAGCAAGGCACATATTGTATTGTTTCCATCGAGGATAAAAAGACAGGTTTTATGTCATATTGCTTGTTTTTATCCCTCTACATCATGGCATCTTGCTTAATGCGTTACTCCGTTCTTATGAACTTAATACTCTAGATGCATGCTGGATAGCGGTCGATGTGTGGAGTAATGGTAGTAGATGCAGAATCATTTCGGTCTACTTGACACTGATGTGATGCCTATGTTCATGATCACTGCCTTAGATGTATTCATAATTATGCGCTTTTCTATCAATTGCTCGGCAGTAATTTGTTCACCCACCGTAATACATGCTATCTCGAGAGAAGCCACTAGTGAAACATATGGCCCCCGGGTCTCTTTTCCATACTATTGTATCTCGTTTACATCTTGCTAGTTTTCGATCTACTATTTTGCAATCTTTATTTTCCAATATATACAACAAAAATACCAAAAATATTTACTTTACCGTTATCTATCTCAATCTCACTTTTGCGAGTGATCGTGAAGGGATTGACAACCCCTTTATCGCGTTGGTTACAAGGTTCTTCATTGTTTGTGCAGGTACTAGGTGACTTGTGCGTCGTCTCCTACTGGATTGATACCTTGGTTCTCAAAACTGAGGGAAATATTTACACTACTTTGCTGCATCACCCTTTCCTCTTCAATGGAAAAACCAACGCAAGCTCAAGAGGTAGCAGGAACGTCCCACCTTTCAGGATGAAATGATATCCGCTTCCTCTTATTGCTTTCAATTTTTTCTAGTGCCAACAGAGAACAACATGAGTGTTGTGTCAATTTTTGGGATTTTTCAGGGTTTGTTTGGACATTTTTATGCATTAATGGAGTTTTTGATGCATTTATGTGCATAATTCAAATTTGAACTACATGCACATGCTCCGGTGCATATAAATTGGTTGGAAAATCAAATCTGTGTCCTTGAGTGCATGCTTAAGTCCCATGCAAGAAATGAGAATGATTTTCAAACACCAGGGGACTGTTGATTGCCGGCAAAACATTAATATACTTTGTTTTTAAATTCTAGTAAATCCAAAACTCGTCTGAAATTCATGAAACTTGGCATGCTATCATGGAATGGCACCCGACAAGTTGTGGTGTTTTTGGTGTCCATTTTGAGAGAACGCGCACTCAAATAACAGCCAACAAAGGCATCTTGAAACAAATAGCTGCCACTTTAATATCTCAAACGTTTGTATAATTCAAATCGTGTGCGTTCTATTAAGCATTTACGTGATGCCACATGTCTTGGTTTTAATGGCTATAGGAGGTGCCGTGTGGACAACTGCTTGACTGAACGGGAGACATGCGAGCATAGTCCGGTGCGCAGGCTGACCAAGAGGCTCACCGGGAAGCGTGTGAGCTGTTCAACGCATGATTTGTGCATCTCTTCAACGCAAACGATTCAGATTGAATACGGTATGCAAATTAAAGCCAGACTTTGGCACTAAGCCAAGAGACACTGCGATATCTCAAAATATGTAGCTAAAAATCACTAGCACTATCTAATTTTTGCAACTAAAATCACTACCGCTATCTAATTCATGCGCGTGTTCGCTGCGCACTCACCGTACGGGGCTTGCTAGTAGCTGTGTGAAATGACGGTAGGCGTGCTAGCAGTCCGCCGCGCAGGCTCACCGGGAGGCGAGCCAGCCCTTTAACCGCCGCCCACCTTGCTCCCACTCCTCCATATTAATGGCGTGTCCGCCTCGCTCCATGAAATGATGGTATAGGAATGCCACAAGTCCGTCGTGCAGGCTCACCGGGAATCGATACAGCCTTTGACCGCCACCCTCCTCGCTCCCACTGGTCTGTATTAATGGCATGCCTGAGCGGCCGCACCCCCCATCCTTGCCACACACACAATCCTCTCTCTCCACCCACATCGTCAATGCCGCTCTCAGTCCTCAAAGTGCACCAGATCATGGCGTGAATATGGAGAAAGAGGTTTTCGTCGCTGCCGACGAGGTGGAGAACGAGGCTACCAACAAGCGGAGGCGGGTCGAGAAAGAACTACAAGCGACTCCATCTGGCCTAGACTTCATCAGCAACCTCCCCGATGATATGTTGAGAGTCATCATATCCCTCCTCCCAATCAAATATGGGGCGAGGACAGCCGCCCTTTCCCGGCAGTGGCACCCCCTATGGCTCCTCACCCCTGTCGACCGACCTCCTCGACACACACAAGCTCTGCCATGGCTATCACAAAAGCTTGGATGCCTTCTCCCAGATCGTCGGTAGTTACCATGGCCCAATTAGAGGCCTTATCACGGGCAAGTTCCATTCCAATGGCAAGGACCGAGCCAAGCTTGACGAGTGGTTTCGATCCCCCGCCATAGATCAGCTAGAGAAGCTCAGTTTTAATGATGGGCACATGCGCTAACTGCCAACGTCCGTGCTCCGCTTCGCGCCCATGCTGCGCCTCGCCAAGTTCATGAACTGCCATCCACCCTTAATGACGCGCCCGCTCTTTTTCTACGAGGATTGAAGCACCTCGAGCTCATCACCGTCCGCATCCCAAAGGATGACATGGAGCGCCTGCTCCGCGGCTGTACTGCACTCGAGTTCCTTCATCTTTAGGCGATGAATTGGTCGAGTACCCTCCACACACCTCAAGGACTCTCCAGACTATTTGTGTGTGTTGCTGGTGCTGCAACGAGAGATCACAAAAGGTGGACCCAATATGGTCATTGAGGACACACCTTCACTTGAGAGATTCTTGTTGATCAACAAGGTCCAACAAGAATCAATGTCATTTCTGCGCCGAAATTGGCAGTGGTGGGCTACTCGTCTGTCAAATACTACTAATTTCAGGTACAACAGTCTCCTTATACCTCTCTTTCTTGATATCAACATTATTTCTAATTTTGAAGATGTATGTTCATCTGTCATCCAGCAAAGCTTCACCCAGATTCTGGGCACAGTGAAGGTCTTGGCACTAGAATCTGTCAGCCCCAACCTGGACCAAGTTGTTAGTTGCCTGAGATGCTTTCCATGCCTGAAGAAGACGTATATCAAGCTGATGTTCCTTTCCTGTTAAATGTTAACCATAAGGGAGTTCAATTTTTTGCACCTTTTCCCAAGTTTACAATGACAATGTACTATGATTTCTGAAGGAATTTTGCAGGATTTCAGGACCTACATCCCAACCACATATTGGTTGCTTGATTCATATGGTTACAATCATAAACATTTCTCCTTTGGATTCATCTGTACTAGTTTTCTTAGGGAATTTTTCATCCAATCCAACCTCTTGTGAAGAAGGCTACATGTTTCTTGATTGTAATTAAATGCCCATGTTAATCATGTCAGACCGAAGATGGCACGTTGGTGCATTTTACAAATCCTACAAACCAAATAGGCGTGTGGTAGTGTTCAAACCTGCATGTAGGCACTAACACATTCTCTTCTTTTGCAGATAATAATAGGCCCAGAGGTGGATAATGTTTATAACGACAATCACATCGAGTGCCTAGATCTGCATCTCTCAAATATTACTTTGAACTCCTACCGAGATTACACTCGCCAGGTAATTTCTTGCCAGAGCAAAGGTGCTGAGGGTACTAAGGTTGAACACACATAACACGCATTTAGTTAGGAAAGATGAATGGTATGTTGATGAGAGCCGGCAGGTACTGCAAAATGGAAGAGGCTCCAAAAAAAGCTAAACTTCATTTTGGAAGAGCATATGACAGAGCAATTGGAAGTCATTGTGTCAAACCCATACATGACTTGTCAGCGGCTGATCCCTTTACAGAAATGTCGATGTTTGCAATGTTCGAATTTGGGCGTTGTAATCTCTGAATTGGAACCTTGCAATATTTAGGGTATTTGTTATATAATGTAATTGGATGTTTAATTTGGTACTGCAATCATGTCATGTTACAAGTATATATATATATATATATATATATATATATATATATATATATATATATATATATATATATATATATATATATATGTTGTTCTTATACATACAGAGCATAGATGTTCTGCAGACAGAGCATATCACAACACACACGGACCGCACTAGGTAACCCGTCAGAGATGAATTCATCAATCGCAAACAGTTCATCCGAGCAAACCGTATGCTATACATCGTGCACGCCTTCATCTGGCAGCCTGTTTCTTTTGTTCACCCTCATCGCAAACAGTTAATTGAACTAAACCGTATGCCCTGAATCGCACACACAACAAAAATCTGAACCTTGTTTGATGCATTCGTTATCGCAAATGTTTTGCACCTTTTTTGACGGTTCTTTTGCACCTCCGTCTGTCATTAATGCACCGCACACGGTTTCGTGAAAGGGTCTCTGATCGTAGTGTCGCGTTAGCAGCATCCTACAGTAGTGTATATTTGACATACATGTTATTGATGTCTACCTTACTAATGCTCGTAGTAGTGCCTGGGTATTTGATACCGGTTCGGTTGCTCATATTTGTAACTCGAAACAGGGAGTACGAATTACACGAAGATTGGCTAAGGATTAGGTCACAATGCGCGTTGGGAATGGTTCCAAGGTCGATGTGATCACCGTCGGCACGCTACCTCTACATCTACCTCCGAGATTAGTTTTCGACCCTGAATAATTGTTATTTGGTGCTAGTGTTGAGCATGAACATTATATTTGGACCTTGATTAGTGAGAGATGGTTATTCATTTAAATCATAGAATAATGGTTGTTCTAATTATATGAGTAATATCTTTTATGGTCATGCACCATTGAAGAGTGCTCTATTTCTCTTGAATCTCGATTATGGTGATACACATATTCATAATATTCATGCCAAAAGATGCAAAGTTAATAATGATAGTGCAACATATTTGTGGCACTGCCATTTAGGTCATATTGGTGTAAAGCGCATGAAGAAACTCCATGCAGATGGACTTTTGGAATCACTTGATTATGAATCATTTGATACTTGTTAACCATGCCTCATGGGCAAGATAACTAAAACTCCGTTCTCCGGAACAATGGAGCAAACCAATGACTTATTGGAAATAATACATACCGATGTATGCGGTCTGATGAGTGTTGAGGCTCGCGGTGGGTATCATTATTTTCTGACCTTCACATATGATTTGAGCAGATATGGGTATATCTATTTAATGAAAAACAAGTCTGAAACATTCGAAAAGTTCAAAGAATTTTAGAGTGAAGTGGGGAATCATCATAACAAGAAAATGAAGTTTCTACGATATGATCGCGGAGGCGAATATTTAAGTTACGAATTTGGAAACAATGTGGAATAGTTTCACAACTCACGCCAACTTGAACACCACAGCGTAATGGTGTGTCCAAACATCGTAATCGTACTTTATTAGATATGGTGCGATCTATGATGTCTCTTACCGATTTACCACTATCGTTTTGGGGTTATGTGTAACATCCCAAATTTTCAATTTGGAATGTTATACATTAGATCATCTTTGCATATCATATTTTATTGCATTTTGGTTTGATCCTAGAAATTCTACGCAACTCAAGAACCCGCGGAGAGAGTTGGGGATTTTGATATTTTGATATTTGAGTTTTTCTCAAATTCTAAAAAGAGGATCAATTGGTTTTGATCATTTTTCTTTCCTAATATTTCAAACAAATAAAAAATTACGAGAGGAGATAAAATGACTTCTCCAAAATAAATGAAATATTACAGGAAAAATATTAAAACCAATTTGTTATTTTATTTGGAGTTTATGGAATTTTATTTGAATTAGCAAAATATTGCACGTTTTCAAAATTGCATTTTTAGGGCCAAGACAATGTTCATCTTGTTCTAAATATTTTATTTAGACGATGGAAATTTATTTTGGCATTTTTAGATTTTTATTTATTTTTCTAGGATTTATTTTCGGTGGAACGTTATTTAAAAAAAGTACGAGCCGCCGCCGACTCCGCCGCCGTCGCCCCCTCCTCCAAGCCGCCCCGCACCCCCGCCCCCTTTAAATACCGCCGCCGCCACCCCCCTCGCCACCCCCAAACCGTAGCAGCAGCAATCCCGCCGAGTCGCCACCGCCGCTCCCGCCGCGGCCGCCGCGCACCACCGCCATTGTCGCTGCCCAGCAGCCCCACTTCGTTGCCGGATCCGCCGTTCCGATCCGAACAGGAGCCGCCAGTTTTTTTCGGTTTAGGTAAAAACCAACCGGTTTTATTTAAACCATAGTTTCGTTTTTTTAAATAGGTCGGTTTAGTTTTTTTTTCTGGTTTATTTATTTAGCGAGCGTCCGCTCATCCGTTCATTTTAACGAACGATGTTCACTCGTTGGCCGCAGACAGTGAGCATTCTTTCGTTAGCCTGTTCGCCAATTTTCTTTTTCCAGGGTTTTTCCACGATTACTTTCGATCGTGATTTCAGCTGAATCTTAGAATTAGTATCTTTTCGCTCGTTTATCGGAATCAGGCGATTCAAGCGCCTAGAGTTTCGTTTCGAAACCCTCTTTCTATTTAGTCAACTTGAACAAGATTTTGGTACTGTAAAATTTGAATTAAGTCCAGATTAGTAATCGGAGCTTGTTTCTTTCAGAGTTTGAGTTTCGTTGCTTCGTTTGATTTGATTATTTTTGCAAACCGGAGTTCTTAAGTTGAACTTTCTGATTAGATCTCTCGTTTGATTTTTACTCGTGCTTTAGATTGATTTCTTATTGTATGCTTGTTTGTTTGCATTAGAGTACCCGGGGTGCGAAGCGTGCTACTACGAGTCTCTAGGTTTTGCGGATCATCAGCAAGGCAAGTAACACTTTGATCATACCTCTTTACTACCCAGTTTTATTGCATTAGATCAATCCATCAAACACTGCATGATTAGGATCTGATTAATATGTGGGTTTTGGGAAGTAGAAGAGGTAGTACCTATTCACCTGTTATTATCAAACCTTGGGAGTTATTTCTACATACTACTTATTGCCATGCTATGCTAGTAGACGTGGATTGGGTGAGTGTATCCATGACAGATGTGAGTTTGTTAAATTAATGGTTAACTTAAGGTGCCAACTTTAATAGACATCTGGCTGGATTGAGGCACCTGGGGAACCCAGTGTTGTCTGTATTTTTGGATATCTCGGGGTTCGCCGTGTGATTATCCTATGGACAGCCACCCAGGCCCAAAGGGATCATAAGACTATTCATGCTAGAAACTTCCGCGTGCAGCCACAAGCTATTATGGGCTCTAGCATAGTTGATTAAGTTGTGTGACCTCTTACAGTGGTAGACTAGCAGATGCATGGGATGAAGGTGGTACGGTCTACCCATCGTAAGGTGCTAACGCTTCTGAAAGACTATGCCTCGGTCATCCCTTTCTCTAACACCATGTAGTGCGAGAAATCCAACGAAGGAGATCGAGTCTTGTGGGGAAAAGTGCGCAAACCTCTGCAGAGTATACAAACTAATCATGGTTAGCCGTGTCCCCGGTTATGGACATCTTGAGTATCTAGTTATTGTATTATCATATGTAACTCGTTCAGGGTATAACTCGATATGGGTTGTAGTCGATCGATTGACGAAGGTAGCTCATTTCATCCCTGTGAAGACCACATACAGCAGTGCGAAGTTGGCAAAGATTTATAAGACCAGGGTCGTATGTCTGCATGGAGTTCCGATGACCATTGTATCAGATAGAGGAACCCAATTTACCTCAAAGTTTTGGAATCAGTTTCATGAAACTTTGGGTACCAGGTTAGAGTTCAGTACATCCTTTCACCCACAGACGGATCGACAAACTGAGAGAGTAAATCAGATTCTGGAAGAAATGTTGAGAGCTTGTGCGCTAGACTATGGATCTAGTTGGGACGACAATCTGCCATATGCAGAGTTCTCTTACAAAAACAGCTACCAAGCTAGTCTGAGATGGCCCCTTTTGAAGCCTTGTACGGAAGGAGGTGCAGGACCCCGTTGCTGTGGGATGAAGTTGGAGACCGTCAGTTTTTTGGACCAGATTTGATTAAAGAGTCTGAAGAGAAGGTCAAGTTGATTCACGATAGGCTCAAAGTAGCCCATTCCAGGCAGAAGAGCTATGCAGATTCAAAATGCAAGGAGACAGTTTATGAAGTCGGAGACAGAGTTTATCTTCGTGTGTCCCAATTTTGAGGAGTTAAATGTTTTGGATTTAAGGGAAAGTTAGCACCACGTTTTGTGGGACCATACAAAGTCTTGGAACGTATGGGAGAGGTTGCTTACAAGTTGGAACTGCCCGAAGGATTGTCAGGAGTTCATGATGTGTTCCATGTTTCTCAGTTGAAGAAGTGCCACGCAGAGATGGCTGATATTCCCCTGAGAGATACAGTGCCACCGGACGCGATTTAGTTGGATAGCGATTTGACCTACAAAGAGAAACCAGTTAGGATTCTCGAGTTTGCCAGCCGAGTCACACGCAACAAAGTTATCAAATTCTGCATAGTTCAGTGGAGCCACCATACCAAGGAGGAAGCAACCTGGGAGCGAGAAGAAGACCTACGGAAGGACCACCCTCACCTATTTTCTAGCCAACCTGAATCTCGAGGGCGAGATTCATCTTAAGGGGGGTAGGTTTGTAACATCCCAAATTTTCAATTTGGAATGTTATACATTAGATCATCTTTGCATATCATATTGTATTGCATTTTGGTTTGATCCTAGAAATTTTACGCAACTCAAGGACCCATGGAGAGAGTTGGGGCTTTCGATATTTTCATATTTGAGTTTTTCTCAAATTCTCGAAATAGGATCAATTGGTTTTGATTATTTTTCTTTCCTAATATTTCAAACAAATAAAAAATTACGAGAGGAGATAAATGACTTCTGCAAAATAAATGAAATATTAGAGGAAAATATTAAAATCAATTTTTTATTTTATTTGGAGTTTATTGCAATTTTATTTGAATTAGAAAAATATTGCATGTTTTCAAAGTTGCATTTTTAGGGCCAAGAAAATGTTCATCTTGTTCTAAATATTTTGTTTAGATGACGCAAATTTATTTTGGCATTTTTAGATTTTTATTTATTTTTCTAGGATTTATTTTTGGTGGAACGTTATTTAAAAAAAGTCCGAGCCGCCGCCGACTCCGCCGCCATCGCCCCCTCCTCCAAGCCGCCCCGCACCACCCGCCTTTAAATACCGCCGCCGCCACCCCTCACCACCCCCAAGCCGCAGTAGTAGCAGTCCTTGAGAGCCGCCACCGCCCAAGACCACCGTCGCCGCCGCCCGCAGCCCCACCTCGTCGCCGAACCGCCGTTCGATCCGATCCGAGCCGCCATTTTTTCGGTTTAGGTAAAAACCGACTGGTTTCATTTAAACCCTAGTTTCGTTTTTTTTAAATAGATCGGTTTAGTTTTTTTTCTGGTTTATTTTTTTAGCGAGCGTCAGCTCGTCCGTTTATTTTAAAGAACGATGTTCACTCGTTAGCCGCAGACAGCGAACATTCTTTCATTAGCCTGTTCGTTAGTTTTCTTTTTCCAGCGTTTTTCCGCGATTATTTTCGATCGTGATTTCAGTCGAATCTTAGAATTAGTTTATCTTTTCGCTCGTTTATCAGAATCAGGCAATTAAAGCGCCTAGAGTTTCGTTTCGAAGCCCTCTTTCTGTTTAGTCAACTTGAACAAGATTTTGGTACTGTAAAATTTGACTTAAGTCCAGATTAGTCATCGGAGCTTGTTTCTTTCGCAGTCTGAGTTTTGTTGCTTCGTTTGATTTGATTCTTTTTGCAAACCGGAGTTCTAAGTTGAACTTTCTCTAGGTTTTGCAAATCATCAGCAAGGCAAGTAACACTTTGATCATACCTCTTTACTACCCAGTTTTATTGCATTAGATCAATCCATCAAACACTGCATGATTAGGATCTGATTAATATATGGGTTTTGGGAAGTAGATGAGGTAGTACCTATTCACCTGTTATTATCAAACCTTGGGAGTTATTTCTACGTACAGCTTATTTCCATGCTATGCTAGTAGACGTGGATTGGGTGAGTGTATCCATGATAGATGTGAGTTTGTTAAATTAATGGTTAACTTAAGGTGGCAACTTTAATACACATCTGGGTGGATTGAGGCACCTGGGGAACCCAGTGTTGTCTGTATTCTTGGATATCCCAGGGTTTACCGTGTGATTATCCTATGGACCGCCACCCAGGCCCAAAGGGATCATAAGACTATTCATGCTAGAAACTTCTGTGTGCAGCCACAAGCTATTATGGGCTCTAGCATAGTTGATTAAGTTGTGTGACCTCTTACAGTGGTAGACTAGCAGATGTAGGGGATGTAGGTGGTACGGTCTAACCATCGTAAGGTGCTAACGCTTCTGAAAGACTGTGTCTCGATCATCCCTTTTTCTCAAACACCATGTAGTGCGAGAAATCCAACGAAGGAGATTGAGTCTTGTGGGGAAAAGTGTGCAAACCTCTACAGAGTGTACAAACTAATCATGGTTAGTCGTTTTCCCGGTTATGGACATCTTGAGTATCTGGTTATTGGATTATCATATGTATCTCAACATGTTACTTAATATAATTTGTTTGGGTTTAATTATGATGCTTAATTGGGATTGAGAGGGGGTTTACCTTCTCAATGTTTAACAACCACCATGATAGTTAAATTAAATTTATTCCTTTGTTGTAGGGGAAAAAATGGCTTTATGCAAAACTGTAACCATAGAGCTTTCCACTAGCCATATTGCTTGTAGTGGTAGCAATTATCTGTTCATTACTCTCTATGCATTGCTTTGCCAGCATATTCCATGTGTTGGCCCATTTTCGGGCTGCAACGTTCATGTTGCAGACGTTTCAGACGACAAGTAAGGTGCCTTAGGTCGTGATCTTTCACTCAGCTATGCCGTTGGAGTTGATGGACTCACTTTATCTTCCAAGCCTTCCGCTGTTATCATTATTAGATGGCCTTAAGCCATATTTTTTGTAATAAGTTCTCTTTTGAGACATTCGATGTAATAAGTGTGTGATTGCTACTCTGTTATAAATCCTTCAAGTACTATGCGTGTCAAGACATCGATCCGAGGATGACAACGATGCACGTGGATCGATCGTTTGAGGTCTGGTCGCTACATTATGCATTAGAGACAATTGCATTCATGTTATATAGGGCACCGTCTAAATCCGTTGAGACGACACCGTACGAACTGTGGTTTGGCAATAAACCTAAGCTGTCATTTCTTAAAGTTTCGGGTGCGGCACTTATGTCAAAAGGCTTCATCCTGATAAGCTCGAACCCAAATCGGAGAAGTGCGTCTTGATACGATACCCTAAGGAAACAATTGGGTACACCTTCTACCACAGATCCGAAGTCAAGATCTTTGTTGCCAAGAATGGAACCTTTCTAGAGATGGAGTTTCTCTCGAAAGAAGTGAGTGGGAGGAAAGTAGAACTTGATGAGGTAATTGTACCTTCTCTCAATTTGGAAAGTAGCTCATCAGAGAAATCTGTTCCCATGATGCCTACACCAACTAGAGAGGAAGCTAATGATGATGATCATGAAACTTCAGATCAAGTTACTACTGATCCTCGTAGGTCAACCAGAACATGATCGACACCAGAGTGGTACGGTAATCCTGTTCTGAAAGTCATGTTACAAGACCATGGCGAACCTACAAACTATGAAGAAGCTATGATGAGCCCAGATTCCGATAAATGGCTTGACGCCATGAAATCAGAGATATGATCCATGTATGAGAACAAAGTGTGGACTTTGGTGGATTTGCCCGATGATCGGCGACCCATAGAGAATAAATGGATCTTCAAGAAGAAGACTGACGTTGATGGTAATTTTACTGTCTATAAAACTTGACTTGTTGCAAAAGGTTTTTGACAAGTTCAAGGAGTTGACTACGATGAGACTTTCTCACCCGTAGCGATGCTTAAGTCTGTCCGAATCATGTTAGCAATTGCCACATTTTATGATTATGAAATCTGGCAAATGGACATCAAAACTGCATTTCTTAACGGATTTATTAAAGAAGAGTTGTATATGATGCAACCATAAGGTTTTTTCAATCCTGAAGGTGCTAACAAAGTGTGCAAGCTCCAGCGATCCATCTATGGACTAGTGCAAGCATCTCGGAGTTAGAATATACGCTTTGATGAGGTGATCAAAGCATATGGTTTTAACAGACTTTCGAAGAAGCCTGTATTTACAAGAAAGTGAGTGGGAGCTCTATAGAATTTCTAATATTATATGTGGATGACATATTATTGATTGGAAATGATGTAGAATTTCTGGATAGCATAAAAGGATACTTGAATAAAAGTTTTTCAAAGGAAGACCTCGGTGGAGCTGCTTATATATTGGGCATCAAGATCTGTAGAGATAGATCAATACGCTTAATAGGACTTTCACAAAGCACATACCTTGATAAAGTTTTGAAGAAGTTCAAAATGGACCAGTCAAAGAAAGGGTTCTTGCCTGTGTTACAAGGTGTGAAATTGAGTCAGACTCAATGCCCGACCACTGCAGAAGATAGAGAGAAAATGAAAGTCATTCCCTATGCCTCGGCCATAGGTTCAATCATGTATGCTATACTGTGTACCAGGCCTCATGTGTGCCTTGCCATAAGTGTGGCAGGGAGGTACCAAAGTAATCCAGGAGTGGATCACTGGACAACAGTCAAGAATATCCTGAAGTACCCGAAAAGGACCAAGGATATGTTTCTCGTTTATGGAGGTGACAAAGAGCTCATCGTAAATGGTTACATTGATGCTAGTTTTGATACTGATTCAGATGACTCTAAGTCGCAAACCGGATACATATTTAAATTGAATGGTGGAGCTATCAGTTGGAGCAGTTCTAGGCAAAGCGTCGTGGCGGGATCTACGTGTAAAGCGGAGTTCATAGGTGCTTCGGAAGCAGCAAATGAAGGAGTCTGGATGAAGGAGTTCATATCCGATCTAGCTGTAATACCTACTACATCGGGTGAAAATCTTTTGTGACTGTACTAGAGCAACTGCCTTAGCAAAGGAATCTAGATTTCACAAAAGAACCAAACACATCGAGAGACGCTTGAATTCCATCCATGATCTAGTCAAGGAGGGAGACATGGAGATTTGCAAAATACATATGGATCTGAATATAGCAGACCCGTTGACTACGCCTCTTCCACAAGCAAAACATGATCAGCACCAAGACTCCGTGGGTGTTAGAATCATTACAATGTAATCTAGATTATCGACTCTAGTGCAAGTGGGATACTGAAGGAAATATGCCCTAGAGGCAATAATAAAGTTGTTATTTTATATTTCCTTATTTCATGATAAATTTTTATTATTCATGCTAGAATTGTATTAACCGGAAACTTGATACATGTGTGGATGCATAGACAAAATACTGTGTCCCTGGTAAGCCTCTACTAGACTAGCTCGTTGATCAAAGATGGTTAAGTTTCCTAACCATAGACATGTGTTGTCATTTGATAAACGGGTCACATCATTAGGAGAATGATGTGATGGACAAGACCCATTCGTTAGCTTAGCATTATGATCATTCAGTTTTATTGCTATTGCTTTCTTCATGTCAAATACATATTCCTCCGACTATGACACTACACAACTCTCGGATACCGGAGGAATGCCTTATGTGCTATCAAGCGTCACAACGTAACTGGGTGATTATAAAGATGCTCTACAAGTACCTCCGAAGGTGTTTGTTGGGTTGGCATAGATCAAAATTAGGATTTATCACTCCGAGTATTGGAGAGGTATGTCTGGGCCCTCTCGGTAATACACATCATAAGAAGCCTTGCAAGCAAAGTGACAAATGAGTTAGTTGCAGGATGATGTATTACAGAACGAGTAAAGAGACTTGCCGATAATGAGATTGAACTAGGTATGAAGATACCGATGGTCGAATCTCGGGCAAGTAACATACTGATGGACAAGGGAATAATGAATGTTGTCATAACGGTTCGACCGATAAAAATCTTCGAAGAATATGTGGGAGCCAATATGAGCATCCAGGTTCCGCTATGGTTATTGACCGGAGAGGTGTCTCGGTCATGTCTACATAGTTCTCAAACCCGTAGGGTCCGCACGCTTAACGTTGGATGACGATATTGTATTATATGAATTACGTGATTTGGTGAGCGAATATTATTCGTAGTCCCGGATGAGATCACGGACATGATGAGGAGTCTCAAAATGGTCGAGAGGTAAATATTGATATATAGGATGATAGTATTCGGACACCGGAAGTGTTCCTGAGTGTGCCGGGTACATATCGGAGTACTGGAAGGGTTATCGGAACCCCCGGGGAGAAGATATGTGCCATATGGGCCATAAGAGGGGAACACACCATCCCACAAGGGGTGGCGCCCCCTCGCACGTGGACGAATTGGATAAGGAACAAGGGGGATTCGGGCCCCCTTCCTTTCTCTCTCCCCCTTACTTTCTTCTATGGTGGAAAAAGGAAAGGGGGGCGCCACTTGGGGAAACTCGGATCCTACTTGGGGCGCCCCTGGCTGCCTCTCCTCCCCTCCCACCTATATATATGTGGGTAGGGGGGTTCCTAGAACACACAATATCAATTGTTAGCCGTGTGCGACGCCCCCTCCACAGTTTACACCCCCGGTCATATTCTCGCAGTGCTTAGGCAAATCCCTGCGCGGATCACATCACCCTCACTGTCACCACACCGTCGTGTTGAGGAACTCATCTACTTCCTCGACACCTTGCTTGATCAAGAAGGCGAGGGACGTCATCGAGCTGAACGTGTGCAGAACTCGGAGGTGTCGTACGTTTGGTACTTGATCGGTCGGAGCTAGAAGAAGTTCGACTACATCAACCGCGTTGTCAAATTCTTCCGCTTTCCATCTACGAGGGTACGTAGACACACTCTTCCCCTCTCGTTGCTATGCATCTCCTAGATAGATCTTGTGTGAGCGTAGGTATTCTTTTTGAAATTGCATGCTACGCTCCCCAACAATAAAAGTAATACAAGTTAATGTTATTGATATTCTACAAGCTGATAATTCCTATAAGTTGTGGGTATTTGATACCGGATCAGTTGCTCACATTTGTAACATGATTTAGGGACTACAGAAAGTTCGCAAGCTGAAAAAGAATGAAGTCGTGATGCGAGCCAGGAATGGTGATAGGATCGCTGCTCAAGCTGTTGGTGTCATGTCTTTGAGACTACCTTTAGGATTTATATTAGAACTGAATAATTGTTATTTCATTCCAAAGTTGTGTAAGAATATTAGCTCTGGATCATGTTTAATAAACGAGGTTATTCTTATACGTATGAGAGCAATGGTTGTTCAATATATTATAAGGATATGTTTTATGGATTTACACTTATGATTGGTGGCTTATTCTTTTTAAATCTTGAACGTGAAAAAGATATTTATAACATTAATGCTAAACGTCTTAAAAATACCGATAATACTACTCACATGTGGCACTGTGGTCTTGGTCATAGCGGAAAGAAACGTATGCAAAAACTTCATAAAGATGGAGTGTAATGTGTTTTGAATTTGAATCATTTGACACATGCGAAGCTTGTCTGATGGGTAAAATGACTAAAACACCGTTAACAGGTCATCCTCAACGGGCGCGTGAATTATTGGAAATAATACATAGTGATGTATGCGGTCTGATGAGCACACGGGTGCGCGGTGGATAGTTATACTTCATAACCTTCACTGATGATTTGAGTAGATATGGTTATATTTACTTAATGAAACATAAGTTAGAAATATTTAAAAAGTTCAAATAATTTTAGAACAAAGTTGAGAATCATTGTGGAAAAAAGAAAAAATTTCTATAATCATATCATGGTGGAGAATATCTAAGTCATGAGTTTAGCTAACATCTAAGTGATCGTGGAATTGTTTCACAACTTACTCCTCCCGGAACTCCATAGAGGAATGGAGTATCTAAGAGGCGTAACCTAACCTTGCTAGACATGGTGAAGCCAATGATGTCCCTTACTGATATGCCTTTATCATTTTGGAGATACGCACTTGAGACATCAACATATACACTAAACAGAGCACCGTCAAAGTCTGTTGAGTCAACACTATATGTGTTATGGAGTGGGAAGAAACCCAATTTGCCGCGTCTCAAAATATGGGGTTGTGACACTTATGTAAAATGTTTACAGCCAAATAAACTTGATCCCAAAGCAGACAAGTGTTACTTTGTAGGTTATCCCAAAGAAACAGTTGGGTATTACTTCGACCAAAAGTCCGATGACAAAGTGTTTGTTGCAAAGAATTGACACTTTCTTGAGGAGGAGTTTCTCGCTAAAGAAGTAAGTGAGAGGACAGTACAACTTGATGAGATTATCAAATATCCGACAAATATAAGATGGATAACAAAATGGAATTGGTTCTAGAAGTTGTCCACACAAATGAATGGAAGTTACTACACCAGTTTTAGAAACTCATGTGAAGCCTGTAACTGAAATGCGCAGGTCAGGAACAATTAGCGAATCTCCTGAATGGTATCATAATAAAATATTCATCTTAGAAGAAGATGAACCTGCGCATTACAAGGAAGCGATGGCAGAGCCCAGCTCAAAATAATGGCTTAAAGCCATGAAATCCGAAATGGATTCCATGTACGAAAATCAAGTTTGGAACTTTGTTGAACCTCGATAGGTATGAAACCCATACAATGTAAATGGAAAGTTTGACAAGGTACTAGTTAGGTCAAGAGTGGAATTTGCTCCTCCGAAGATGGCGAGATATTCTTAGGGCCCTCTCGGTATGAGAACATCCATCATCGTCTAGCCTTACACAAGTGACTAGGTCACGGGGATGCCAGAAGATGTCAAAACCGGTACCAAGGAGACTGGTATAGTGATCATGAGAATGACTCAAGAGGATACTGATACATCTCACCTCGAGTTTTGTAAAGTATCGCGAAGCAAAGGGAATGGCACATGAAAACCAAAGGTTTACTCGAATGCCATTCATGTACTCATAGGGATCGATATGAACGTCCACGGATCCGCTATCGATCATTGAACGAAAGGGGTTTTGTTCATGTCTATGTTTTACCGAACCTATAGGGTCACAAGCTTAATGTAATCACGATCTTCTGAGTGTTAGTAGGACAAGAGTAATGAGGAAATAATTATGAAATACTTTCATTAATATTTGAAATAGTTTCGAGAGGAACCGGAAGGGTTTCGGGGTTTACCGGGCAATACCGATAAATAATATATATAGGTGGAAAATATTTTCAGAGATTTTAAATTAATAATAAAAGGTCTAATAGTAGTTAGAAGGTTTTTATATTTAATTAAATATCAACAGGCATTAAAAGTCCAAAAGGTGGAACGGATATTGCGCCACATGGACCCAATAGTGGAGGCGCCCTCCTCCCCCCCCCACACACACATTACTTCTTGGAGAAGCCAAGGGGAGGCCAAATTGGAAGGGGACACCCCCTCCTTGTCCGGTGCAAGGAGGATTTCCTTCCCCCTTCTGGCGTACCCTCCCTTCTCCTCCAACATATATATACTAGAGGATTTTGGCCTTTGGATATACAAGTTTTGAGCCTCCTCTAATTCTCTAGTTCTAGTTGATCCAATTAGAGCTAGATAAAATCCTCTCTAGTCCTCATAATTAGAAGTCCAGTGTGGTTCTAATCTCCTCCCTCTAATTCCCCGGCGACGATTAGCTCTGGATAGCGAGGCGCTGCCGGTCGTGAAGACTATACGCTTGTAAACTGTGGAAAGGTCGTGCTTTCGGTCTTCCGTTTGAGGGACTGTTCACGGACGGTTTGAGGGATTGTTCATCTACGGTTTGAGGGACATCAAGTCTGATCTACACTGACTCTTCTTCCGCTGCAACTTGGAGTTGGTAATGATCCGATCCAAACACATCTTCATAGTTTTTTGTTTTATACTACGTTTCCCAACAAGGGCACCTGTTGGAGATGCTCTTAGTGATTATTGTCGAGGAAGAATAAGGGAGAAAGGTCAAATCAGGTTTTCAACCAGGTCGTAGGTACATGTGGTATTTAATTCATGCTCCAGCCAGTTGCTCCAAAAGTCCGAACTGATGGAGAGAGGCGGGTAATATATTTCAACACTCCCCCTCACGTCTAGGCTATTTTAGTCCTTAGACGTGGGATCAATGTAGGACACAAAATCTTTTTTTAATACTACGTTGGCAGGGTCTTGAACTCGAGACCTCTTGGCTCGGATACCATATTGAATTCATGCTCTAGCCAGTTGCTCCAAAAGTCTGAACTGATGGAGAGAGGCAGGTAATATATTTCAACATTTGGCGCAACAAATGACCATATGTAAGATGATGATATATTACTTTGTAGAAAATTCGATGCATCCATTAAACATGCTCATGCAATGTTTCACAATGTCGAGGGATCTTGTTCTGCATATTGTAACTATGGTGGAAGCGCATGATCATTGGTTCACTCCGAGAAGAGATGCTACTGGACAAGGTAGCACAAGTGTTGTGTAGAAATATTCCATGACAACGTATGTGCTGGTATATACAATCCCGGGTGACTTGGTTAATGAATATGTTCGCATCTCCAACGTTATGTTTATTATTTTTATGAAGAGATTTGTGAATGTTATGATTGAGAACTTCTGAGAAGAGCATCTACAAGCACTCAATGCAAATGGCACGACCAGGCTGATGGAAATTGGTGCAGTGACAGTGTTTCCTGGGATGCTTGGGAGTATCAGTTGCATGCACTAGAGATTCAGGAATTGCCATGTGAGATGGGCTAGGCAGTATACCGGACATTGGCTTGATACAATCATCATACTCATACTCAAAATTGTTGCCTCTCAAGATATATGTCTTTGGCATTGTTACTTCGGAATGCAAGATCTCACAATAATCTCAATGTCATCCAAAGACCTTTTTCGTAAGGCTTATATTTTGTGAGGCTTCACCTTACAACTTTGAATTCAATGGTCACCAGTATGATAAGGGCCACTAACACTAGTAGAAAACAGGGCATTTGTCCCGGTTCAGAGGTTTTAGTCCGGTTCTTGAACCGGGACTAAAGGGTCGCATTAATGCCTCCCCTTTAGTCCCGGTTCTAACACGAACCGGGACAGATGGTCCTCCACGTGGCCGGTGCACCGAGCCCAGGCAGGGGGGCCTTTGGTCCCGGTTGGTGGCACCAACCGGGACCAAAAGGCGATGTTTTTCTTTTTTTAAGAAAAAGTGGCTGCTTTAGGGGTTTTGGGGGTTATTTTTAGGTTGTTATTAGCTAGCTAATAGAGAGAAGTGTCCTCTCTTATATCTTCGTCCTTGGTTTACCAACGCTGCTGTTATGTTCATTTCACCCGCTGATATAATAACTCATGCATGCTCGCATCATACATCATCATATATAATAACAAGTCCTACTAATCATGCATCATCATACAACTTCTACTCGTTATTAATAATAAGTCATACGATCATCATCCTCATAGTCATCGAACCCAACCCTACATAATTGTTCTTAGCACATGATCATCAGTATCAAGTAGGACCTAAACACCCTTAAGGTAAAATAGCATAAAATAATAGACCCTGGCTCTCCATTATGAAGAATGGAGATCATCCTTTCTCCAATTCTTGCGCTTCGCTGCCTTTTGCTTCCAAGAAGCTCCTTACGACTGTCCATACATTTTTTCCATTCTTTGATTTTCATGTCTCCACTTCTTTTAGAAACCCGGTATGGACAGTTCAGATTCGTAGGAAGACCTGGTTGTATGTTCAAAACATGAAGGCTACCGTGCGTATACATCAGATGAGGCACACAATCATTCGGGATTATCTGTTGAAAAACATAGTAATAACTTCGTAGTTAGCAATGATGTACTAGTTTTAGAAGTGTGCAAAAAGATGCACGGATGTCGTAATGGTAAAAAATCTTACCAGGGTATCTCCATGGTAGTTACCATAGTTCAACACGTGCACTAGTGGCCCGTATTGACCATAATGTTGAGGAGTTCGATTGTAGACATTGTAATTCTCAAGATTAGTACAAAATGCGATCAGATGATTTTTCTCCCTATAAGTTAATTCGGAGCCATCGGTGTAGTGGGTTTTGTCTACCATCTTCCGCACATTCTTTGAAGAATGAAAATAAGCTGTCAGTGGAAATAAGATGTCAACTATTTTGAAATAAACAATATAAATTACTTAATAACTATGTTAAGCTCACATGGGGGAAGAATTGGAGGTGTATCCACAAGGACCCAAATCGAAGGTCTGTCTTGCTCGATTGTAGGATCACCAAGATCCATGGTTACATGCATACCCTCATCAAAACCATACATCTTGCAAAGTGCTTCCCAATTTATGCAACCAAAATGGGTTACACTCTCAGCATTGTACAACTTTACTTGAAAATCCACACCATGATGGGTCCTTAGGAGAATTTTTTTGGTTTCCATACTTTCATGGTCTTCAAAACCCATCCTCTCCAAGACATAGCGTCTTGCGTAGCATGGGATAAGCTAGTCGAATTGGAAAAGATGAAAAATACATGTTAAAATAGTTGAAGTCGTGCTTAATTACGAAAAAAACTATTGTCGTTGTTGCGTACCGTATGAACATCGAAGGTCTCCTCGAGCTTAATGCTGAAGCGCCGATCTTCGTCCAGCTCAATGAACCTGTCGCACATACCTCGGTCGTCGTGGCACCAGTCGCACTCCCCCGGGCGGTTTTCATCGTCCGAGTACGACATTTCCGGCCTATATTCATAATTAAAATATTAAACTAGATCATTATTATTAATCACGGGTTGACTATCGGTGATGGTACGTAGCTCCTCCTTTCATTCCCGAGTGCATTATTACACCAAATTGTCTAGCACACGGGAATGAAGGAGAACTTTTTCAATATGAGCATTCAATAAGCAAAACCAAATCATAAAATCAGCAAAACCAAATCATAAAATAAAGTAGTATTCAAATTAGCATGCATTCAATTATAAGCAAAAGTACATCATCTCTTGGTGTCCGTACATCGTCGAATATTATCACTAATATAGCATCACTAATACAACTAGAACAGTAGCGCCCGACGGGTATCGTCGCGGGCGGTGGACACCCAAAGATAAGGAACCATCATAGGATCATAGCTCCAGTGAGATCCCTGAAGAATCTGCCAGGTATTGTCGAACCTGCCCTCCAATGCAACCATGTAGCGACGAACGTGCTCGTCCTCCTCGCTGACACGGTGACGTACCACCTCCGCGGTGTCCGGAAGCCTCGGCACTGTCACTGGCCCACGCGACCGCCACCAAACAAGGATCGGGTCAACAACGGGCTGCCTCCTCACCAACCTACGTCCCCCGGAAGGTAGCACTTGTAACGCCCCCGATGCGGCTATATCTCCCACGTGTCGAGGCACGACTTAGAGGCATAACCGCATTGAAAGCAATGTCGCAAGTGAGGTAATCTTCACACAACCCATGTAATAAATAAGGGAAAGAGATACATAGTTGGCTTACAGTCGCCACTTCACACAGTATATAAATAAACATCCATCATTCAGAGTACACTCGAGGTCCGACTACGGAACCAAAAATAAAAGAAGATACCCCAAAAGCTACACAGATCCCCGAATCGTCCCAACTGGGCACCACTACTGATCATCTGGAAAAGACACATAGTAACGACCACGTTCCTCGTCGAACTCCCACTTGAGCTCGGTTGAGATGCCTGCACTAGCCTCATCGGAACCTGCAACTGTTTTGGAAGTATCTGTGAGTCACGGGGACTCAGCAATCTCACACCCGCGAGATCAAGACTATTTAAGCTTATAGGAAGGACAGGTAGTAAAGTGGAGCTGCTGCAAGCGACTAGCATATATGGTGGCTATATCGCAAAAGAGAGCGAGAAGAGGAGCAAAGCGCGGTCGTGGAACTAATAGCGATCAAGAAGTGATCCTGAACTACTTACGTCAGACATAACTCCAACACCGTGTTCACTTCCCGGGCTCCGCCGAGAAGAGACCATCACGGTTACACACGCGGTTGATGTGTATTTTATTTGAGGTCAACTTTGGGTTTTCTACAACCGGACATTAAAAATTCCCATCTCCTCATAACCGCATGGGCACGGCTTTGAAAGATATTACCTGCGGGGTGTCCCAACTTAGCCCATTATAAGCTCTCACGGTCAACGAAGGATATTCCTTCTACCGGAAGACCCGATCAATCTCGGAATCCCGGACTACAAGACATTTCGACAGCAATAAAACAAGACCAGCAAAGCCGCCCGATTGTGCCGACAAATCCCGATAGGAGCTGCACATATCTCGTTCTCAGGGCACATCCGGATAAGTCAAGCTACGAGTAAAACTAGGCCTCGAGTTTCCCCGTGGTGGCCCAAGAGGTTGCCCGGTTCGGGCCAGCACTCGAAGGAGCACCGTCCGGGGGTTAAAATAAAGATGACCCTCGGGCTCGCGAAAACCGGGAAATGGCTTAGGTGGCAAATGGTAAAACCAAAGTTGGGCCTTCTGGGACGAGTCTTATTCAAAGCGAACTGTCAAGGGGTCCCATAAATCACCCAACCGTAAGGAACGCAAAATCAAGGAACATAACACCAAGATGACGGAAACTAGGGTGGCAAGAGTGGAACAAAACACTGCATAAGGCCGAGCCTTCCACCCTTTACCAAGTATATAGATGTATTAATTATAGCAGATATATATATATTGTGATATCCCCAACAAGTAAACATGTTCCAACAAGGAACAACATCTCCATGTTCCAACAAGGAACAAACTTCAACTTCACCTGCAACTAGCAACGCTATAAGAGGGCTGAGCAAAGCGGTAACATAGCCAATCAACGGTTTGCTAGGAAAAGGATGGTTAGGGGCTGACATGGCAATATGGGTGGCATGATATAGCAAGTGGTAGGCATCGCAGCATAGGCATAGCAAAAGAGCGAGCAACTAGCATAGCAAAGATAGAAGTGATTTCGAGGGTATGGTCATCTTGCTCGCAATGTTCTCGAGTTGTCGAAAGCTTGATCCTCGTAAGCGTTCTCAACAGGTTCCTCGTTCACGTACTCGTCTCCGACTCTACCCAAAGCAACAACACAAACAAAGGAACCACAATAAATCACGGTGCAATGCACAATCAACATGATGCAAAACATGACATGATATGCGAGATGCAATATGCAATGCGTATATGCGCCCGGAAGGTAAATGATGAACCAGGCATCAACTTGGCAAACCAAGCATGCCACTGAAAGATGAGATGATTTCGTTGAAATCGATATAAAGATCACCGAATCGGATGCACGGTTTGGAAATGACAAGCAAAACAAGAATGGCGCAAATCTGCCATTAACAGCATGATGCCACATAGCAAGCAACAATTAATTAAGCTACTGCACCCAAACGTATCAACAAAGCACATGGCAGTGATCTACACATGATGCTCGACAAAAGATGAGCACTGAGCTACGGCTAGTTCACATCATAACAGGTTCAAACAAGCATGGCAAAAGTGCACAAAATATCAGGCTGGACATGGCAAAAACATCATCAGGTTGCAATGTTCAGAGCAACAAAACTACATGCTACAGGAACTTAAAATAGCAAAACATGGCATGGCATGAATCTACTCAAAGCCTAGAACAAAAGTCCATTACTGACCATAAGCCAAAAAGGACTAGAAAATATAGTAACACACATGTCAATATTGAAAGTCTCGTTAACAGATTCAGCAACATGGCATGTCAAAAACTGATAACGAGAGGGCATGTTTACAAGCTCAATGCACTCACTACAGAGCCTTATATGATAAACTAAGCATACATACATCAATAAGACATGGCATAGAAGACATACATGGCAAGAACACTAACATAGCATATATGGATCAACCACAACAAGCTAAGCAAAATTGAATAACATGTATACAATCTGCCAGGAAACATTTGATAGCAAAAGTAGAGCTCGATTGACTCAAGCTATGGCACTCCAAAATTGCAAACAAGGGCATGGATGGATAGAGAAAGACATGCTTTACAAAACACCCTTACTGAAGTATCTCAAAATATGCATAGATCTCTTGGTATAATCAAGTAAACATGGCATCAAAATCAGCTAAAACAGGGCTGAAATCAGCAACAGCAGGACACCTACTTTGCATGATTGTGCTAGTCACCACATAGATCACAAAAATACATGGCATACACCCCTGGAAAGATGGCATGGCATTTTACAAAACACATGTAGGACTCAAATTCATAGGGTGCACACATTAATCATGGCAAAAATAACAAAAGTGCAAGTTCTGATAAAAATCAGAAACTAACATCACATAGCACTCTTCCAACAGCATTTCGGGCATCAAGATGAGCTCAAATGAAAATGATTCAATGAGATGAAATGATCTACTCTTCGAGGCGAACATTTTGACATATTATACGCGCAAAATGGATCTACAGATGCAAAGATACACCATGTCGAAAATTGCACAAAATAACAATAGATGCAAAAACTTAGAGAAAAATTAGGAGGGGGAGAAGTCAACGGCGCGGGAACCGAGGCCAGATCGGGCTCCGGCCCGATCGGATCCGGCGACGGCGGGGCGGAGGAGCTCGCCGGGGAGGCGGCCGGCGAGGGGGGAGGCGGCGCCGGAGGGGCGGCGCCCGGTGGCCGGAGGCGGAGGCGGCGGGAGCCGGGCGGGGCGGGGCGGGCGCGGCGCGGGCTCGCCGGAGGGAGGCGGCCGGGCGGCGGGCGCTGGGCGGCGGCGGGAGGCGCTTGACATGGCGAGGGAGGCTGGCGGGCGGCGCCCGGCCGGCGAGGCGGGCGGGCGGAGCTGGCGACGGGCGGCGGCGCTGTGAACGCTGGGAGCCCGATCCGGCCCGGCGGGCGGCGCTTGGGCGGCGGCGCGGACAGGTGGCGGCGCGTGAGTGGGGCGGACGCGGCGGCGATGTGTCCGGCGCCGGGCGGACACGTCCGGCGCGGCGCGGAGGGAAATTTAGGGTTTCGGGGAAGAGGATGATCCGGATTTCGGGGGAGGTGTTTAAATAGGCATAGAGGGAGCTAGGAGAGTCCAAATGAGGTGTAGTTTTCGCCCACACGATCGTGATCGAACGACGGAGAGCATGGAAGTGACTTAGGTGGGTTATTGGGCTGTTTTGGAGGGGTGTTGGGCTGCAACTTAAAAGAGGCCTTTACGAGAGTGCGGTTAACCGTTGGAGTACCAAACGAGCTCCAAATGACCCGAAACTTGACCGGTGGTCTACGGGCGGTATACCAAGGCCACTAGACAAACCTCGGTCCATTTCGAGAAGGTTTAATACCCGCACACGGAAAAACGTAAAAGGGACCGCCGGGGGAGATAGGAGTGCCGGATTGCAAAACGGACAACGGGAAAAATGCTCGTAATCATGAGACGAACACGTATGCAAATGCGATGCACATGATGACATAATAAAATGCATGACATGGACAAAATGCAAAAAGGATAAAAACTCAACCACGGAGGGAATATCATATATCAATGCCGAAAATGGCAAGAGTTGGAGTTACAAATATGGAAAGTTACTTCCGGGGTGTTACAACCTCCCAATACCAGCCCGGCGGAGCCCAGTCCTGAACATGGCCCTGATCAAGCAGGCCTCCACCGCCGAGTCGACGACGACGAGGATGCGGGATAGGCATCGCCGACGTCAATGCTGGAACTACTTCTATATATAGTTAAATAAAGTAGTTTTATTAATTAAATCAACTAGTTCAACTACTAAGCACTTACTATAAATAAATAAAGTAGTACTTACTAAAAACAAACTACTTCTATATATAGTAAAATAAAGTAGTTTATTAAATCAACTAGCTAGTTCAACTATATATGAATCACTTACTATAAATAAAATAAAGTAGTACTTACTAAAAATAAACTAGTTTAACTATAGTTCTATTATTTTTCTAACTAATTATATTAAACACTTTCTCTTCTTATTTTTTCACTTTTCCTCTATTCTAAATATGAACATATTCATAAATGACTTATATCATTCACAACTTTCCTATACATACACAATAAGTTGACAAAGAAAATACTATGAACAAAAAAATCATTAAAATTCTATGAACAAAATTACAACAGAAAAAATCATAAAAATTCTATGAACAGAAAAAAATCATAAAAATCTATGAACAGAAAAAAATCATAAAATTTGACATATTCAATCTTTGCATATATATGAACATACAAACATGCATATTCAACAATAATATCACCAAAAATCTATTAACAGAAAAAAAATCTAACACAATATGAACAAATTAATTACACAATATGAAAAAAATCTAACAGAAAAATCTATGAACTACACATCTAACTAAAAATCTATGAACTACAAAAAATCTAACAAAATTAACTTAGTTGCTCACGGCGACGGCGACGGCGAGGTGCGGCGCTGGGCGGGCGGCGGCGCGGTCGGGCGGCACGGCCGAAGGCAAGGCGCGGGCGAGGCGGCTGGCTTCGGGCAGCCTGTCGGCGTAGTGGATGGATTCGCCGCCGTCGGGGGAGAGCGGGAGAAGAGATTGAAGTGGGGATGGGCGGTTCTGAAATTTTCCTAAGTGCTACTTATATAGCAAAGGCATTGGTCCCGGTTCGTGGCACAAACCGGGACTAATGCCACCCTTTAGTTCTGGTTGGGGCTACCAACCGGGACCAAAGGCCTCTTTTCAGCAGCCCAAAGGGCGGGAAAAAGAGACATTTGGTCCCGGTTGGTGCCACAAACCGGGACCAATGCACCCCTTTAGTCTCGGTTGGTGGCACCAACCGGGACCAAAGGTCGTGTGCTGGAACTGGCGCGGTGCGGTGCTATGTTTAGTCCCACCTCGCTAGCCGAGAGGGGCTCGGACTGGTTTATAAGCCCTGCCGAACCAACCACTTCGAGCTCCTCTCTACTGCAGGCTTACGGGCCTAAAGTCACTCTCTGTGCTTGTGGGCCTATTGGGCCTATTGCGGGCCTGCATCCTGGCCCTAGTAATGGGTTTCTAGTCGTATGCAGGCTGTGGTGGCCCTGTAGGTGGCACTTTTTTTAATTTTTTCCCAGTTTTTTGCTTTCTTTTTTGTTTTTAATTACTTATTTATTTTCTTTCATGATAATTCTTTTTGCTATTAAAGTTTGTAACAAAATTCTAATTACTCATTTATTTTCTTTTATGATAATTCTTTTTGCTTTTAATGTTTTGAACAAAATTCTAATTACTTATTTATTTTCTTTTACGATAATTCTTTTTTCTATTAAAGTTTGTAACAAAATTCTAATTACTTATTTATTTTCTTTTATGATAATTCTTTTTATTTTAATGTTTTGAACAGAATTCTAATTACTTATTTATTTTCTTTTATGATAATTCTTTTTGCTATTAAAGTTTGTAACAAAATTCTAATTACTTATTTATTTTCTTTTATGATTTTTGCTTTTAATGTTTTGAACAGAATTCTAATTACTTATTTATTTTCTTTTATGATAATTCTTTTTGCTATTAAAGTTTGTAACAGAATTCTATATAATTTTAGTTTCAATAATACTAGAGGTTTATAAAAGCTTTTTAGTTGATTCCTTCAGTACCAGTTCTAAGGCTGTTACAAAGGCATTTTATTTGGTACAGGTTTTAAGGCTGGTGCCCCACGAGCACCTTTTAGTACCGGTTCGTGGCATGAACCGGTAAAAGAGTTTTTTAGTTGATTCTTTCTGCAGCTGTTTTTTAGTCCCACCTCGCCAAGCGAGAGGCACTCACAGCGGTTTATAAGCCCTGAGTGCAGAGACGATGCAGAAGAGGCTCAATGCTAACCTGCACGTTGCTTAGCTTCAAGCCTTAAGGAATAGGGTAGACTGCACGGAGCTATGTGCAGTGCAGTTTACACTATTTCGAAAGGCTTGAAGCTAATTAACGAGGATTGCGCCTCTTTTTTATTTTTAGTGACTTATTACAACTAAAAAATAAATAGAAAAAAATTAAATATAGCAGAAAAGAAAAAAAACTATATAAAAAACTACTCAGAAATAAATAGAAGAAAAAATAGTTGTGATTAACTTTACTAAAAAAATGAGCATAGATGCGCTTATAGAGAGAATTCAACCTAAATTCATAATAAATTTCTACTAACTTCAGAGAAATTCAATATGAATTTAGGTCAAATTCCCTGTATAAGGGCATCTATTTTCACTTTGAGAGAAGCTCAACAAGGCAGAGAGGGAGGGGCTTATAAACCGGTGTGAGCGCCCTTCGGTTGGCGAGGTGGGACTAAACTCTGACCGCAACGAGGACCAACCCTTTAGTCCTGGTTGGTGGCACGAACCGAGACTAAATTTCTGCCTTTGGTCCCGGTTCGAGCCACCAACTGGGACCAATGGTGGTGGGCCAGGAGCGAGGCCCATTGGTCCCGGTTCGTCCCACCAACCGGGACCAAAAGGTCCAGACGAACCGAGACCAAAAGGTCCAGACGAACCGGGACCAATGGCCCACGTGGCCCGGCCGGCCCCCGGGGCTCACGAACCGGGTCTAATGCTACCATTGGTCCCGGTTCTGGACTGAACCAGGACTAATGGGCTGACCCGGCCTGGACCATTGCCCCCTTTTCTACTAGTGTAACTTGCAGATGGCATCTACCCCACATGGTCAACATTTGTGAAGACAATTTAAAACCCTAAAAATAGAAAGAGAGCTCACTTTGTCGCGGCCCAAGAGTCCGTGAGAGAAGATCTTGAGAGAGCATGAGCGTGCCATACATGCATCGGGAAGGTTTATTACGCTGTTGTAAATCAAATCCCAAAAGGAAAACCGTTCTCTCCTTCTCTAAGCAAAATGAGCGTGCCATACATGCATCGGGAAGGTTTATAACACTTGCTAATAACAAATAACACAATCCCTGTACACATTGCTTAAAAGAAGTCCGGCAAGCACTTGAAAAGAAAACACAAAAGCAGCCGAGTTGATATATATATAGGAGCCTATTGGAGATGCAGGACACATAGGCAGGCAACGCATCTTGTTGTTGATTGTTTTTGAGATAGATAATCGCTCGTGCCAAGCGGTGCATCTTGTTGATCGACTGAAACAGTAGGCAGATCATGCGGGTGCGTAGCTATACCATCCATGCAGGCGGCGGCTGGTTCACATCCATGCCACGAAATCTGCAGAGACAAACGCCGGTGATCATTAGTCTCTGTGCCATGAGTTTAGCAGCAGCAAAAGGTAAAAAGAGATAGAAGCGCTAGCTCTTACACTGGCTGCAGAGAAGGATAGCATTCTAGGGCCTGGAAGAAGTGCTCTGGCTGCGGAGGCGTGTGGGGCGGCACGCCCCGGTCGCCCTGCCACATCTGCTGCTGCTGCTGCGGGGGATCAGGTGTCGCCTCCAGCTCAATCTCACCAAGCTGAAGTGAAACGGGAGTGATCAAGAGCATTACATACACCAATAATGGATGAAGCCATTTTCAGCAGAGGGCAAAAATAAGAAGAGCAGTGGTTTTCTGAAAGCCAGGAAGAAGAGGAATGCTTGCAGTGCACAAACACACGTAACCACGGCAGGTAGCTGCAATTGGTGATACCTGAAAGCCTCCTGTGTTTGTACTGTGGTGGCAACCAGGGTCCCCTGCCTACTAACTAACTACCTGTGGGCTTGTGGCATCATCTACTTTCCAATCACTTGTCACTGGCCCAAGTGAAATGAGACAACTTCTCCTTGACGATGGTCCCTCCCTAGCTACGTGCGTACAAATGCAGACCTTTCTAGCTAGGAAAAATGATTTGGGTCATGTTACCTTTCTTTTCAGGGTCATGTTTGCATCCTCTAATATTTGTTCCTGCCAAAGAAGATTGTGCTTGACGTTACAGAAGGGGACATCATCCATCATTTAGCAACATAAATGGGAAGTATTTGAGTGACATATATACCTTTCTCTTCAGGTCGCACATTTCATCCAGCAGTACTTGAGTCTGTGAAGTGCAGGTGAAGTCATGCGCACTAGAGTTAGTGAAACTAGCAGCAAGCAAAGCAGATTAACCTAATTTCCACTTGTACCCTGAACTTTTTTTCTTGCTATGTAGTTTACCTTTCTTGACCTTATTTGTCTCAAGGTCTTGCCTACTTGACTCTCAAGCTGATCAAGCTCCGTTGTACTCAGTGGAGCCAAATCCTCGCCCAGGAGATTCCTGTGGCACCATCAACAGTACTTACTTTAGCAAACCACCAACAATAATTACTTCACCAAACATAGCAAATGTTGCCATAATGTTTGTGTGCATCAAGAGATGCAGAGGCCGGGGTTTTTCCTCCTTTTCTAAAAAAAAGCAAATGTTGCCATAACCTGCTCAAGGGAGCAATTATCTGAGAGGAATATAAAAACACCACCTTTGTGAGTGTTGTAAAACCTCAACTCTTGCCTTCAGCTCCATATACTCCAGATAGTTGTTCTGCAGTTAGTGTAAAGGAGATATGGGGAAAATGCTAAATCAAGTAAATTTAAGAAAAAAGCCTTTTTGTCCAAAAATTGAAGCTAAAGAAAATGTTAAGTTACTCCATAACCAAATACTTCTTCTCAGTCACATTGTAGACTGTCGTTTCCAATTTGTGTCCAGCAAACATTTTTAGTTTGATCATCAATAAAAAGAAATTTACAAACGCGTGACACCGAAATTTACATTTGAATCATCATATTATTACGGAAATTGATGGTCAAAGTATCACGAGGAAGACAACCTACATTATATGGCTCAAGAGGTAGTATATAACAACTCCGACCATAAAATCTAGGAATACTTAGTAGATTACAACTTCATCTAAGTCACGTAGTAGGTCTTTCAAAAATAATCGGCATGCATTTTTAATCTGATCATCAATAAAAAGAAAATTAATGACATTTGACACAGAAATTTGAATTACTGCTAAACATAATTCGATAAACATGTTTTATTTGAATCAACATGTTTTTATTTTTTTTATAGACATTGATGGTTCAGTAGTAAAATGAAAAGGGAAATTGATGTTCAAAATATCACCTTGGAGACAACCTAGACAAACTTGGAATACCAGATCATCGAAAAATTCTAGCAAAATTCAAGTGAAACTTTTGTATCTTCGATATCCTTGTTATGCACAGGAGCCCTTTGTTTTTCAATATGCTGTAAGATTAGTTTACCAGGAAAAAGAAAGGATGAACCCAACCGCAACTCCCTTTCTGGACAACATCAAGAGATCAGATGAATCATATTGTCACTCTCTCACACCTTCTAGCACTTGGATACTTTATCCTAAGCAAGAATCTACCGTTAAGGAAACCAGTCATCTTATCACTGATCTCTTGTTTGCACCATGCTATGGATTACTCCCTCAGTAAACTAATATAAGATAAGATCTTTTAGATCACTACTTGATTGCTCATGTTGAGTTTATATAGTCGTTGCTTGGTGTGTTTATAGGTTTCCACTTGCCGTCTTCTAATAGAAATAGTACAAGTCCTAGCAATTAAGATTATGATTAAAGTGTTCCGTGAATCCTCAGGAATTACATACCAGCAATACTCTCCGTGTGAATCCACATCAACAATAAATTCTCGCATGAACAGGTAAGGGTCTAGTAAGTCCAAATCTATCCTCTTGGACATCTCATTTGGGAAAATATGACTGTGGCCATGAAGAAGGCGAACCATGCTTTAGGCTCTACTAAACATAAATCGAACATTTTACTCATATGCATGTTTAATAGACAACTACCACATTTATACCATATAACATATAGCAATGTTGTCTTTGTGAATTTGAATACATTCCACAGTTATAATAAACTCATCAGCAGGTATATGACACTTTGGTTGTGTGCACCACAATGATGCAGAAGCCGGGGTTCTCCTCCTTTCTCTAAAAAAAAGGTATATGGCATGGCTAACCAATCTGAAGCTGCTATCTGCTACAATACTGCATGCTATGGCCAACCAAGTTATTAGTCTAACTTATAACTAACCGCAACATGCATTACACCTAAGCAAATAATTTAACAAACATGAGACCCCAGTCACTTGATGTTGTATTTCACATAGATAGCCACATAATTGTGCCGGGCATATGCATGAAATGCATTGCACAAATGCTCAGTAGTTGTACTTCCCAAGATTCTAATTGCCATGAACTTACATTCCCATATAATATTAGAAACTGCTAAAAATTGTCCGAGGTTTATATTTTGCTTCTCAAGCCATCTGGGCATGTTCGCAACGCAGTAATTTTACATTAAAAAAAGTCAAACAAATAGTTCACTGCCTACATGACAAGCAGTAAATTCCATGTTCCAAACACGGATATATAACAAGTGAACCAGAAGAGAAATACTTTTTAGCAATCATGAGTGAACTAGGTAATATATTTTAAATTATTGCTTCACAACATCAATGTAAATATGTTATTTAGAGCATTATAAATTAGGAATGCTTGTACATTGTTCTATGAAGGGAAAGCTAAACTTTGCGATAACCTGCTAGTTAAAAAATGAAACATGTTGTATCTGAGGAAAATTTGTAGCATCTGCATAATATGCACATTGAGAATAAAAGCCTCAAACCTGCATCTCATCTCTAGTTGGCACGACAGCATCTTGGGAAGCAAAAATGTACCTCTGGTACCTCTCGAGGGTCTTAAGCATGCTGCGAGGAGTTCAAAATTCGAGATTAAGTTATGCAAGTACACACATTGGTAAATAACACAAATTCGAAGTCACTGGGGCGGGGAGGGTGGTTAGAAACTAAATATCACTATTTACATGAAAAAATTCGATAATTGGCATTAGAAAATTGAACTATTATGGAAAATCTTTTGAAACTAATTTTGGCGATTATCACTTTTGAAACCTGCCATGAAAGTTGTGTAAATATCACAATCTAGTGAAGACTTGACCAAGTACCCCCAAAAAATCTTTTATATAAAAAAAGTTTACTTTGACCATTTAAACTTTTCGGGGAACTACCTTGCTGTTTGAATGTTTCTTTAGCGACTACCGTAAGAATGCACATCGTGAATTTTCACTAAAAGGGCAATTTAGCCAAAATTGCTACAAAGTTTAAGCTAGCCATCAGTGGCATGTTTGTATATAGCTGAATGTACTCCCTTCGTCACATATTTTAGGACGGAGGGAGTAGTAATCATGATTGGCCCTACAAAATATTAGCATGAAGTTATACTTTGTCTGATTTCACATTTCATGTATCAGTGGTTTTATAAACTTATTGAGGAAAATCAATGGCTTTACAATTTTGACAGATAACCAAACTATATTTGACTCAAACATACATGAAGTTCTGAAATCATTAGGAAATGCTACCCACAGAGCTGCTTAAATAATTACGTACGAGCATAACATTAACTAGGTTAACTTGTTTTCTTTTGCTCCTAGGAAGTAGACATGGCACTTCTTTCGTACATAGTACATATGATGCAGCACTTGCCCTGTCACATCATGTAAGGCCACAGTTGAATTAAAGTACTTAACTGTTTCATTATGTTCAATAGTATTATTCGGTACTTTGACTTAAAACTTAATGCATTTCAGGTAACTGAAAGCAGTATTCTTTCTTAATTCTTTGACAAATACATTAAACAAGCTTAATTCAACGGTTCACCTTAAAGGTGTCAAATTAATTAGACGGAACTTTTGTTTTGAGAAAAAATTACACTGAACTTGGGTCTGCAGGAAAGTATGTAAAAGTACATAATTAAAATTAATTCTCAGATGTGGGTCATCTACTACCCAAAACATAAGACAGGCTAGATAATTTGTAGAAACAATTTAAGTGTATATATGAGTTTCACCCAAAGCATGCATGCCAAATTGGTGCAAATTAAATATCAGTTAATTAAAGCTCTAATTATGTGCATACATGTATCCTCAATACAGGAGTGGTCAGGCGCACATCAAATGAAAACCACTTTTCTTCTTCGTTTTTGCGATTTAAAATCCCCCCTTTTATCCTCTACGGTGAATGAGACAAACATACGCATGACATACTTATAGTACTACATAGTATGTCCATCGATCTGCTGCTGCGGGTGAGCTCATCAATTTTTCTTTTGTTTGCCTCTTTTGACACAGTGGCCAATAGAACAGCAAAAAACAGGAAAAGAACGTACGGACCCAGCCCCCCATTAGTTCATGCACGGACGCCCAAAGACGCAAGAAAATTCAGATCGAACGTCGCGCATGGAAAATTTGTTTCAGCGGGGAGAGCATATCAAAAGGATCGACGCGGCGGCAAATCAGAGAGAGAAGGAAATGGAAGGATCGACATGGTACGGGACTACGGGGTTCGGGGGGAGATTGGGACGGGTAATTACTTGGAGGAGGAGGAGAACTGGTAGAGGCGGCCGGCGTGGGAGAAGAGGACGAGCGCGACCTCGGCGTCGCAGAGGAGGGAGAGCTCGTAGGCCTTCTTGAGCAGGCCGTTGCGGCGCTTGGCGAACGTCACCTGGCGGCTGATCTTGTTCTCGATCCGCTGCAGCACCACCTTGCCGCGACCCATCTCCGAGACCTCTGATCTCTTCCCCCTGAACCTCTCACCCTCCTCACCTCACCTCCCAACCAGCAACGTGAAAGCTGACACGATGTGTGTCTGCTAGCGCGAGCTAGGAAGGCATGAAATCTGGCTCGATTCGTTGCTCTCAACCAAGGCTAAGTAAGCAGCTAGCGCCTAGCAGCTCCCTTGCTTGTCCTAGATTTCTTTTTGAGGGGCCTGGGCAGCAGGGTTGCAGTAGTGCCGGGGCGCCTGTGGTGGTGGTGGGCTATAGCTAGCTTGGCCGAGAAGAGGAAGACGGGCGGGGCAGGGCAAGAATCTTTCCCTTTCCCTTTCCCTTTCGTGCGGTGCAGATTGGATCTCGCCTCTCGCTCTCGCCCTCGGCCCTAGCTACGTACTAGCTTAACTAGGGTACTACTACTACCATATCTAGACACCACCACCACTACCAGACCAGCTAGCTAGCTAGGTCTCAGTCGTCCAGGCAGGCAGGCGCACACGCACACGCAAAACGTTCCTTCCTTCCTTCTCTCGCGCGCCCATGCACGAGTAGTCAGCGTCACCCTGCCTGACTGCTGGGTAAAAATTCTCGCAAGTCACCGGCGAGGTCGATGTACGTCGGTGCGTGCGTGCGTGTGGTGAGATCGACACCGTACGTGCGTGCGGTGCGCGACCCGGGGGGCGGCAGGCCCGAGGCCGGGATCCGGCCGGCCGAGGCAGGCGCCGAGCGGACGTGTCGACCGGCGGCTGGTGCCACGCCTTTACTGGTGCCCGAAAAGCTAGGCTCGCTGACGCGCGCCAACAGGAGCTATAGCTCCCCCGGCCGCGAGCCTAGCGCACCCTGCTCCCTGTCAAGTGCCAAGCCCACGCAAGCGATGCTGCCATGCTGCTTCTGCTGCTACTCAACTAGTATTTACTCCACCACTGGTGCTGCCGTGCCAGTGCGCGCGCCCGGCCGCCTCGGTTGCCATCCAGAGCGATCGATCTCCGGTGGCCAGTGCGCGCGCGCCGTGCATGCGCGCGGGTACGTAGTCACGTACGCCGGGTGCGCGCACCGCGATGGGACGCCGTCGCGCTGCCGAGCGCCGATACGACGCTCGCGGGCTGCCATACAGCATAAGTACGCGTCCGCTCCGACCCGATGGGTCGTCGCCTCACGTGACCGCGTCCTTCGCCCCTCTGCCTCGTGGATGGATGTCAGACGTCGCCGGAGAGAGAGAGAAGGGGGGCGGATCGATCGATGAGCGCATCGCATCTGCACAGTGACCGCAACTACTCCGCAGGGCGCAGGCCATGGGCCAGGGCAACGCCAGCTAGTATCGTGAGGTGACTGCTACATTGGGCGACGGGCCCGCGCGCCGTGTAAACCCATGATAGCCTGCGTCGACGTCTCGACGATATGGGCAGCTACTCTATGCAAGTTGTACTACTGGCTTGTGATCGCCTAGAATTTGCATGGTAATTGTTGTGTGTCTGTGAGGATTTGAGTCTTACTAATAAGTCTCAATCGAGTGAGACTTCTAAGTCTCAGTCGATACTATATCCGTGAGATCTTATATTAAGATTTATGTAAAATTATTTTTCAATTTTTTTCTTATTTGTTTGTTATGACACTTGACTAAGATCGACTGAGACCTAGCCACAACTAAAATAAATCTCTCCTCGCTCACCCTCGTGCACGAACAAAATGTGTACGCCATCCTATCCATCGCTGCCGCCTGCGCCTAGGGTTCATGCCGGTCGGCGGCGCTGGATCGCCGTTGGTAGCCGTCAACAACTGCCGCAAGCTACATCAGCCGGAGTGGTGTTGGTCAGGTACGTGCTCGGCGAGGTCGATTGGATTTGCACCTGCGTCGTGGTCCTACTGGTGCTGGTTGGGCGCTAGGTTGCTAATATTGATGGCCGTGTTTGAGCATATGAGTGGCTAGCTGCGTGTGATTAAAAAAATCAATCAGGGCAAAGTTTACTCCCTTCATCTCAGTTTACAAGTCTTTCATGTGTATCTAGGTCGTTAATTTGACCAACTTAATAAGAGGCATACATTACAAAAAATATATCATTAGAAATTTTATTGGTTCGTTCCTGTATAAACAGCTAAAGGAAAGGCTTCTAATCACACACTTATCGTTTGGGGACCGCCCACATTTTCATTTCATTCATTCATTGTTCTGTTGTGGATTCGAACCACTAGCACAAATTTGATTTGGAGTCAAAGGGTGCTTTTTTAGGATTTCCAGTCCTTTTACCTTTCAGAACCTCTCTTTCCGAGTTATGTTTCTTTTTTTGTCAATTTCCATTCGTTTAGTACGAGATCGCTTCACACCTCGCGTACTTACACCTCTCGCCTATCGAAGTTCTGTTCAAAATCCTCGTAAGAGAACTTGTATAGAGAAGGATTTCCCGCGGCGCAGCAGTTCTTCCATACCAACTTAGCTGCCCAACGCTGCTATTGGCATAACAACCGGTACACCATAGGTTGACCCAGACCAGTCCTCTCATACTAGGGCTGGATCCTTGCAGTTCTGCCTTTAACACCAATGGTAGATAGGAACCGAACTGTCTCACGATGTTCTAAACGCAACTCATGTACCACTTTCATCGGCGAACAACCGAACCCTTGCGACCTTCTTCAACCCCAGGATGTGATGAGTCGACATTGAGTTGCCAAACGACTCCGTCGATAAGAGCTCTTGGGAGTCATCAGTGAAGGAAATATGCCCTAGATGCAATAATAAAGTTGTTATTTTGTATTTCCTTATTTCATGATAAATTTTTATTATTCATGCTAGAATTGTATTAACCGAAATTTGATACATGTGTGGATACATAGACAAAATACCGTGTCCCTAGTAAGCCTCTACTAGACTAGCTCATTAATCAAAGATGATTAAGTTTCCTAACCATAGACATGTGTTGTCATTTGATGAACGGGATCACATCATTAGAAGAATGATGTGATCGAAAACAATCATCCGTTAGCTTGGCATATTGATCGTTCAGTATATTGCTATCGCTTTCTTGATGTCAAATACATATTCCTTTGACTATGAGATTATGCAACTCCCGAATACCGGAGGAATACCTTGTGTGCTATCAAACATCAAAACGTAACTGGGTGATCATAAAGATGTTCTACAGATATCTCCGAAGGTGTTTGTTGGGTTGGCATAGATCGAGATTAGGATTTGTCACTTCGAGTATCGGAGAGGTATCTCTGGGCCCTCTCGGTAATACACATCATACGAAGCCTTCCAAACAAAGGGACTAATGAGTTAGTTGCAGGATGATGTATTACAGAATGAGTAAAGAGACTTGCTGGTAACGAGATTGAACTAGGTATGAAGATACTGCCGAAAGAATCTTGGGTAAGTAACATACCGATGGACAAAGGGAATAATGTATGTTGTTATAACGGTTTGATTTCTTCGTAGAATATGTGGGAGCCAATATGAGCATCCAGGTTCTGCTATTGGTTATTGACCGGAGAAGTGTCTCGGTCATGTCTACATAGTTCTCGAACTTGTAGGGTCCGCACGCTTAACGTTCGTTGACGATATAATATTATATGAGTTATATGATTTGGTGACCGAATGTTGTTCGGAGTCTCGGATATGATCACAGGAATGAAGATGAATCTCAAAATGGTCGAGAGGTAAAGATTGATATATAGGATGATAGTATTCGGACACCGGAAGTGTTCCGGAGGGTATCGGGTATTTACTGGAGTACCGGAGGGGTTACCGAACACCCCGGGAGTTTAATGGGCCACATGGACCAAAGGGGAAGGGGAACACCAGCCCACAAGGGGCTGGCGCACCCTTCCTAGGCCGCCGGCCAAGTCCTGGCAGGAAAGGGGGGGGAGTCGGCCTCCCTTTCCTTTCCTCTCCTCTCTCTTCCTTTTTCCTTCCGGTAATTATGGTAGGGGAACGAATTAGGGAGGAACCCCAAGTAGGATTCGGCCTACTTGGAGGCGCCTCCTGGCTGCTCCCTCCTCCCCCCACCTATATATATGTGGGAGGGGGCGCCTAGCACTACTACGACATAATCTTAGTCGTGTGCGGTGTCCCCTGATACATCTCCAACGTATCTACTTTTCCAAATACTTTTGCCCTTGTTTTGGACTCTAACTTGCATGATTTGAATGAAACTAACCCGGACTGACGCTGTTTTCAGCAGAATTACCATGATGTTGTTTCATGTGTAGAAAACAAAAGTTCTCGGAATGACCTGAAAATCCTCAGAGACAAGTTTCAGAAAATATAAAAAATACTGGCGAAAGAATCAAGACCAGGGGGCCCAGACCCTGTCCACGAGGGTGGGGGCGCTCCCCCTGTCTCGTGGGCCCTCCTGCAGCTCCGCCGACCTCAACTCCAACTCCATATATTACGTCTCGCAGAGAAAAAAATCAGAGAGAAAGTTTCATCGCGTTTTACGACACGGGGCCGCCGACAAGCCCTAATCTCTCTCGGGAGGGCTGATCTGGAGTCCGTTCGGGGCTCCGGAGAGGGGGATTCTTCGCCATCGTCATCATCAACCATCCTCCATCACCGATTTCATGATGCTCACCGCCGTGCGTGAGTAATTCCATCGTAGGCTTGCTGGACGGTGATGGGTTGGATGAGATTTATCATGTAATCAAGTTAGTTTTGTTAGGGTTTGATCCCTAGTATCCACTATGTTCTGAGATTGATGTTGCTATGACTTTGCTATGCTTAATGCTTGTCACTAGGGCCCGAGTGCCATGATTTCAGATCTGAACCTATTATGTTTTCATGAATATATGGGTGTTCTTGATCCTATCTTGCAAGTCTATAGTCACCTATTATGTGTTATGATCCGACAACCCCGAAGTGACAATAATCGGGATACTTCTCGGTGATGACCGTAGTTTGAGGAGTTCATGTATTCACCATGTGTTAATGCCTTGGTCCAGTTCTCTATTAAAAGGAGGCCTTAATATCCCTTAGTTTCCGCTAGGACCCCGCTGCCACGGGAGGGTAGGACAAAAGATGGCATGCAAGTTCTTTTCCATAAGCACATATGACCATATTCGGAATACATGCCTACATTACATTGATGAATTGGAGCTAGTTCTGTGTCACCCTATGTTATAGCTATTACATGAGGAATCACATCCGACATAATTATCCATCACTGATCCATTGCCTACGAGCTTTTCACATCTTGTGCTTCGCTTATTTACTTTTTCGTTGCTATTGTTACAATCACTATAAAACCCAAAAATATTACTTTTGCTATCGTTACCATTACTATCATACTACTTTGCTACTAAATACCTTGCTGCAGGTATTAAGTTATCCAGGTGTGGTTGAATTGACAACTCAACTGCTAATACTCAAGAATATTCTTTGGCTCCCCTTGTGTCGAATCAATAAATTTGGGTTGAATACTCTACCCTCGAAAGCTGTTGCGATCCCCTACACTTGTGGGTTATCAAGACTAATTTCTGGCGCCGTTGCCGGGGAGCATGGCTCTATTCTCTTAGTCACTTGGGATTTAAATCCGGTGATCACCATGAAGAACTTGAAAGACGCAAAAAAGAAAATCTATCCCTCAACTACGAGGGGAGGTAAGGAACTACCATCTAGCTCTGCACTAGATTCTACTTCTGTTATGAATAAGCTTGCGACTCCTAAACCTGCTACTGCTATGAATTCTGATATGTCGCATGTTATTGATGATGCCACTTCTATTATGCATGATACTTATGATGAAACTACTTCTATGCTTGATACTACTATGCCATTAGGTGAATTTCTTGATGAACAACTTGCTAGGGCTAGAGAGAAAGAAATTATTAAAGATGCTATTATTGATGATAGTGATGATGAATGTTCTTTGAATGATTATGAATTGCCTGTTGTCCCTGAGGGTTATGTTATGGATGAAGAAACTGCTAGAGATTTTCTTGCTTGCAATGATAGATCAGATCTTAAGAAATTGTTAGCCAAGCTGAAGCAAAAGACTCTAAATGCTAAAATGAAACATGACCCTGCTTTTGCCACTTCACCTATCTTTGTTACTGATAAGGAATATGAATTCTCTGTTGATCCTGAGATTATTACTTTAGTTGAATCTGATCCTTTTTATGGCACTGAATCTGAAACTGTTAGGCACATCTCACCAAGTTAAATGATATAGCCACCCTGTTCACTAATGATGAGACGCCTCGCTATTATTATATCCTTAAGATATTTCCGTTCTCATTAAAGGGTGATGCTAAAACTTGGTTTAATTCTCTTGATCCTGGTTGTGTGCGTAGTCCCCAGGATATGATTTATTACTTCTATGCTAAGTATTTTCCTCCTCATAAGAAACAAGCTGCCTTGCGGGAAATATATAATTTTGTGCAAATCGAAGAAGGGAGTCTCCCACAAGCTTGGGGGAGGATTCTCCGATTACTTAATGCTTTGCCTGATCATCCACTTAAGAAAAATCAAATAGTTGATATCTTCTATAATGGACTAACCGATGCTTCCAAGGACTACTTGGATAGTTGTGCTGGTTGTGTTTTCAGGGAAAGAATAGTCGATGAAGCTGAATTACTATTGAATAATATGTTGACTAATGAGAATAATTGGACTCTTCCCGATCCAATTCCTGAGCCAATTCCTGAGGCAATTCCTGAACTAATTGAGCCAACTCTTGAGCCTATTCCTAAACCCACTCCGAAGAAGAGAGGTGTTCTATTTCTCAGTCCTGAGGATATGCAAGAGGCAAAGAAATCAATGAAAGAAAAAGGTATTAAAGCTGAAGATGTTAATAATTTACCACCTATTGAAGAAATACATGGTCTTAATATACCGTCTGTTGAAGGATCACATTGTCTTGATAACCCGACACAGGTAGTGAAGGTTAATTCTCTCTATAGATATGATATGGATGAAATCCCATCTACTAAATTTCAAAGTCCATGCTTAGATGAATTTGATGATTTCATGAATAGACAAGCAAATTTCAATGATTATGTTGGTAGACAATTGAAGAATAACGCTTATATGATAGGAGGCTTGAATGATTATATAGCTAGAGTTAAAGGTGAACTTAAACTCACTAGTAAACATGCTTCTATGGTTGCTACTCAAGTTGAACAAGTACTTAAAGCTCAGAATGAATTGCTAGTTGAATTAAATAATAAACATGACTTTGCTGTTAGAGTGGCTACTAGAACTGGTAAAATGACTCAGGAACCTTTGTATCATGAAGGCCATCCTAAGAGAATTGAACAAGATTCTCAGAATAATCTAGATGCTCCTAGTTCTTCGAAGAAGAAGAAAAAGAAAAATGATAGGACTTTGCATGCTTCTAGTGAACCTAATGAAGAAGCACCTGAGAATCCTAATAATACTTCTATCTCTGATGCTGAAACACAATCCAGAGATGAACATGAACCTGATGATAATGCTAACAATGATGTTCATGTAGATGCTCAACCTAGTAATAACTATGATAAAGAAACTGAACCTGTTGTTGCTCTTGATAACCCACAATAAAGAAACCAACGTTATGATAAGAGAGATTTTGTTGCTAGGAAGCATGGTAGAGAAAGAGAACCATGGGTTCAGAAACCCATGCCCTTTCCTCCTAAACCATCCAAGACAAAGGATGATGAGGACTTTGAGTGTTTTTCCGAAATGATTAGACCTATTTTCTTACGCACGCGCTTAACTGATATGCTTAAAACAAACCCTTATTCCAAATATATGAAAGATATCATCACTAATAAGAGGAAAATACCTGAAGCTGAGATTTCCACCATGCTTGCCAACTATACCTTTAAGGGTGGAATACCAAAGAAACTTGGTGATCCCGGAGTACCCACTATACCATGCTCCATAAAAAGAAATTATGTTAAAACTTCTTTATGTGATTTAGGAGCCGGTGTTAGTGTTATGCCTCTTTCCTTGTACCGTAGACTTGAATTAAGTAACTTGACACCCACTGAGATATCCTTGCAAATGGCTGATAAATCAACTGCTATACCTGTCGGCATTTGTGAGGACGTGCCCGTTGTTGTTGCGAATGTTACTATCTTAACAGACTTCGTCATTCTTGATATTCCCGAGGATGATAGTATGTCTATTATCCTTGGTAGACCCTTTTTAAATACTGCAGGAGCTGTTATTGATTGCAACAAAGGCAATGTCACCTTTCATGTTAATGGAAATGAGCATACGATACATTTTCCGAGGAAACAACCTCAAGTTCATAGCATAAATTCTATTGAGAAAGTTCCATCAATCATTATTGGAGGTTTTGAATTTCCTCTCCCTAGTGTCAAGAAAAAGTATGATATTCTTATTATTGGGGATGTTCATATCCCCGTTGAGGTAACCTAGTGTCACTTCAAAATTTCTCCGGTTCCGTGTTATTCGGAATGAGTTTGTTAACAAGACTTGATCAACCTTGTTAGTGGATTCATTTTGATGACCATGAGATGGATGAAACTAGAAGGCACAACCTTCTGTACTTTCTGTTATTTAAAATAAATAAAGCAAAAATAGTATTATCTGTCTGTTTTCTGAATTACCCGTGCAATAAAAAAATATCCAGAAAATAAAAGTGCTCCAAATGCCCTGCAAATTTAGTGTGAATTTTTATGGAATATTTGAGGATTTTAGGCACTGAAATCACTGCAGGAGGGGCAAGCACCAGGCCACGAGAGTGGAGGGCGCACCCACCATCCCTAGGCGCGCCCCCCTGTCTCATGGGCCCCTGGTGGCCCCCCTCCACTTATGCCAGCACCCACACACTCCATCTTCTTCCCAAAAAAATCCCCATCCAGCTCAAGCACGAGTTCTAGCTCATTCTGCTGCAATTTTCGATCTCCTTGCTCAAAGCTCCATTCACAAAACTACTTTGGGAGATTGTTGCTTGGTATGTGACTCCTCCATTGGTCCAAATAGTTTTTGTTCTAGTACTTTATACATTACAAATCCTTGCTGCCTTGGTGACCCTGTTCTTGAGCTTGCATGTTAAATTTATGAGGTCCCAAGTAATTTCAATGCATGATATAGGCTCTAGGCACTTGTAGGAGTAGTTGCTATCAATCCTGTTTAGTTATTTACTTTTATTTTGAAGTTACTAAAAATTTCAGAAATATTTCAGAAAAAGAAATATGTTTAGGAAGATGTACCAAGGTCAGTAAAGAAAGGACCTAGGCGTGCTATGCGTGAGCCAGACGATGAACCACCAAGGGAAGATGAAGTGCGGTCTTGTGAATGGCCGTCAGAAGAATTTATGGTCAATGCAGACATTAATGATGAATTTGATACATATGTGCATAATGCCGATCTTGAGGACTTCATGCAAGATAAGTGTCCTCAGTACTACTATCTAACTGATTCGTTCGTGAGAAGGTTTAAATTTTCATCTTCGCGTAATTGTCATAGTGTCATGTTTGATATTTATGACAAATCATATACCATGGACTTAGAAGATTTTACTACTGCTTGCAAACTTCCACAGTGGGGAAGTGTTAATGATCCCCTCAAATCTGAATTTAGAGATTTCCTTGCTAGCATTACGGTGGGAGAATCTAGGGATATTACACAGGCTACCATAGGGAGCATTCATTTCCTTCTGTACATTATTTTGCTCTCTTCATTGGTAGATGCATTAACGGTAAAGATGAAGCATGCCATATGCGTGTCCCTGATCTATGTGTCCTCAAGAGTGCTGTGTTAGGTTATAAAGATTATAACTTGGGGGAAATAGTTGCACGTAGGTTGCATAAAAATGGTAGAGCTGGAGATTTATTTGGAGGAATTTATGCGACCCGTGTGGCCAATTATCTTGGTATATCCCCGCGAGAGGGTGATATGATGTTGCCTCCTGTTTATTTATATTATGACGCTATGGTCAAACATCATTTTCTTAAGAGGAATGAACAATTCCTCCAGTATCGACTAATCTTTGAAAGACATAGTTCTGTCCATGTTACTCTTCCTGCTCCTTTCCTTTTTGATTACCAGGCAAAAGGAAGATATGTTGTTACTAGGGAGGAAGCAGCTGAACACGAGGGGAGAGCGGAGGTGGCTCGCCAACATGCGGCAGCTCAGGAGGCATTTGCTGCTGCATCTCAGTACGACCCCAGTTACAACTATGGATATCAGCCAGGCTACCCTTGGCATTAGACCAACTTAGGCCAAAAGCCTAAGCTTTGGGGAGTACGTATTTCTCACCGACTTTACATTCATGTTCACACACTATTCTAGTCGTCGGTGCTCATACTCTTTCATTGTATTATCCATGCTAGTTTAATTTTCTTTTTCTAGTTTTCTTCTTGTGTGTTTGTTAAACCTTAAGAAAAACCAAAAAAATTAGTTAGTTTAATTTCCATTCTTGTAGTAGAAATTAAAATTAAAACCCAAAAATATTTCTCGTTCTTGTTTTACTTGTTGGGAGCTTTCCCGTGTAAATAGTTTTATTTTCTTTTCTTTCTTTTGGGGGTCGAGAGTAGAAGACCATATTGAAATTGTTTAGTGCCTCTCATATGCATGATTGTTTATTTAACCTAGAGCCATATTATTATTTGTCTTCTCTCTTGAGTTGAATGCTTGCAGAATTCCAGCTTAGTCCAATGCACGTGCACTATTATTAATATACACATCGTTCGGTCGTGCAAGTGAAAGGCAATAATGACAATATATGATGGACTGATTGAGATAAGAGAAGCTGGTATGAACTCGACCTCTCTTGTTTCTGTAAATATGATGAGTTCATCGTTCCTGATTCAGCTTATTATGAAGTAAACATATTTGCAGTGACATTTAGAGATTATAGTTGCTTGTGCCATGCTTGATTAGCTATGAGTTATAATAGTTTACCGTGCGTGCCAACATGCTATTAGAATGATTATGATGTGGTATGATGGGATGGTATCCTCCTTTGAATGAAATGAGTGACTCGACTTGGCACATGTTCACGCATGTAGTTGAAATAAAATCAACATAGACTTCATGATATTTATGTTCATGGTGGATTATATCCTACTCATGTTTGTACTCGGTGTGAATTGGTTTTATGCATATTTATGACTGTTGTCGCTCTCTCAGTTGGTCGCTTCCCAGTCTTTTGCTAGCCTTCACCTGTACTAAGCGGGAATACTGCTTGTGCATCCAAACTCCTTAAACCCCAAAGTTATTTTCCATATGAGTCCACCATACCTTCCTATATGCGGTATCTGCCTGCCGTTCCAAGTAAATTTGTATGTGCCAAACTCTAAACCTTCAAATGAAATTCTGTTTTGTATACTCGAGCAGCTCATGTTTCCACTAGGGCTGCCTATATCTTCCATGCTAGGTGGGTTATTCTCAAGAGGAGTGGACTCCGCTCCTCATTCACGAGAAAGGGCCGGTAACCGGGATGCCCAGTCCCACGATCCAAAAAGATCAAAGCAAATCAATATAATTAAAAAAACTCCCCCAGGGCTATTGTTAGTTGGAGGCACTCGTTGTTTCGAGCAAGCCATGGATTGATGCTTGTTGGTGGTTGTCGTGGTTCTAAGTCTGACAGTAGAATGGGGGGTAGGTATGGAGAGGCAAGATCCTAGCTATGGAGTAGTTGTATACGCAAGGGATTTACGAGTTTAGGCCCTTCTGAGGAAGTAATAGCCCCACGCCTTGGAGCCCGAGGCGGTCGATTGGATTATATGCGTATGTGTTAGGGTGCGAACCCTTCTACCGTGGAGGGGGTGGCTTATATAGAGTGCGCCAGACCCCAGCCAGCCCACGAAGAGAGGGTTTAAGGTGCGTTAAGGCTAGGCGCATCGGTAACGCTTACATAAAGTGTCATTATGATCATAAAGACTATTTAACTACAGACCGTTTGGGCACCGAGTGCCTCTTGGACTCCTGGTGGTCGAGTGGGTCTTCATGGTCGAATGTCTTTGAATCCGTCGAGTGGAAACCTACCAGGTCGACTGGAAGGCCGCTTCTCTTGCGAGTGTCCTTGTGGAGGGTACCTTTGGGCAGGTCTATGACCCTACCCCAGGTACATGACTTCATCATTAGCCCCCGAATGGATCGAGGTTTGAGTGAGGAAGGAGTTGATAATCTTTCCGACCTGTTCTCCGTGTTGCGAGTGTGTCTTACTCTGGATCAACGACCTTTTAGTGATGGCATCAACTTCTCTTTCAGTCGCCTTGATCAATTCTTCACGTTTTGTCGAGTGAACTCTGTGAACTTGAGGATTTCCGAGCGACGGATCGGAGGAAATCTGCTATCTGACGGGTTGCTCCGTGGTTAGCGGATTTCGCGGGATCTAAATTTTGGGAAGCGCGTGAAGCGGAGAAAACTGCGGCACTCGGATGGGATAAGACGATGACGCCTCGATCTTCGCGCCGCCTTTTTCGCCACGTATCGCGTGCGTGCCTTTTGCGAGATTTGACGGGATTGCCTGGGCCTACCGGTCAGCCACTCGGAAGCGGCCCCATATAAAGCGTCGGACAGGGTATTTTGAACAGTGCGACCTCAATCTTCTCCTCCCTCCGCCTCCAAACCTTCTCGCTGCGCTCTTAGCCTATCCAGAGCCGCAGCTCAGTACTTGCTTCGCCGACGACCATGGTGAAGGAGAAGACCGCAGCCCTGGAACGGGTGAAGAAGGCGGCGGCGAAGGCTAAGGGGAGAGCGCCCAGTCGGGGCGGATCCTCTTCGCGGTCCAAACTGCCGCAAGGCTGGGTCCAAGGAGACTGGATCCGCTCGACCATCACCGAGAAGGACCTCACCGATCTGGCCAATGAAGGACTGATCCCCATGGGTCGGCGAGGCTTCCGGGAACGGAGTGGCAACCGCAGCCTGAAGAGGGTGAGTGCGTTCTCCTGGCCACCCACGTAGATCGGGGATTTTCTCTGCCACCGAATCTTTTTTTCCGGGGGTTTCTGAACTTTTTTGGAGCGCAACTCCATCATTTCACTCCCAACTCCATTGTCTACCTTGCTTCTTTCATTTCATTATGCGAAAACTTCTTGGGTTGTCGACCGCACTGGGTCTCTTCAAGCACATATTCACCTGTCGCTCTCAGACGGTGAAGAAAACAAACCCGAATGACGAGAGAACCCAAGTAATCCAGATGTGTGGGGACTCGGGGTCCAGATGAGGGGAAGAGCGCCTTCCGGCTATGACTCTCCCGACTCGGTTAGAGGGTGGCAATGACCTGGTTCTATCGCTAAGACCAGCCGACGCCGGGCAATCGACCTGGCTCCCTCCTTTCTCCATGAGTCGAGTGAACAAGCTATCTTCCCCAAGGTGTTACCAGAGGAGAAGGCCCAAGTAAAATTGCTGATGGAGCGCGTAGTCCAGCTCATTCGCGACGGGGTGACCGGCATGGATCTCCTGGAGGTTTTCCTCCGACGGCGTATTCAGCTACTCCAATACCGAGGTCATCCGATGTGGATGTACTTTGGTACGGATGATACCACTCGGGTTGTCACGCCCAAGATGCGACCCTATCCTAAAGGAACTTGATGGTCCCACCAAGGATAGAAGCGCATCTTGAAGATGCTTTTGCAAGGTGGATATCATTACACCAACATTACATAATACATAGGGATACATACATAAGGCACGAATGCCACAAGAATACATCATCATCATACAAGAACAACATCCGACTACGGATGAAACATAAACAGAAACTCAAACAATATCCACCCTGCTAGCCCAGGCTGCCGACTGGAACCTATCCCCGATCAAGAAGAAGCGTAAGAGTAACTCCAAAGTAAGCAAACATCGCTCTCGCATCATGATCATCGCATAACCTGTACCTGCAACTGGTGGTGTAGTAATCTGTGAGCCACGAGGACTCAGCAATCCCATTACCATGGGTATCAAGACTAGCAAAGCTTAATGGGTAAGGAAGAGGTAAAGTGGTAAGGTTGCAGCAGCGGCTAAGCATATATGGTGGCTAACATACGCAAATGAGAGCGAGAAGAGAAACAAAGGAACGGCCGTCAACTAGTAATGATCAAGAAGTGATCCTGAACTCCTACTTACGGCAGACATAACCCAAGAAACCGTGTTCTCCTCTCGATCAACCCCGAAAAGAGACACTCATGTTACGCTTTACGGTTGGTGTATTTTAGAAGAGTTTGCTTCAAGTTTACTACAACCGGATATTAACAAATTCCCATCGCCACATAACCGCGGGCACGGCTCTCGAAAGTTTATACCTGCAGGGTGTCCCAACTTAGCCCATGATAAGCTCTCGCGATCAACGAAGGATATTCCTTCTCCCGGAAGACCCGATCAGTCTCGAATCCGGCTACAAGACATTTCGACAGTAATAATACAAGACCAGCAAAGCCGCCCGATCGCCGACAATCCCGATAGGAGCTGCACATATCTCGTTCTCGGGGCAACACCGGATGAGACATCCTACGAGTAAAACCAAACCTCGAGTTGCCACGAGGGGCCCTTGATCTACTCGGTTCAGGCCAGCACTTAGAGAAGCACCGCCCGGGGGCTAAAATAAAGATGACCCTTGGGCTCCGAAACCCAAGGGAAAAAGGGCTAGGTGAGGCAAATGGTAAAACCAATGTTGGGCCTTCTGGAGGAGTCTTATTCAAAGCGAACTGTCAAGGGGTCCCATAAATCACCCGACGCGTTAGGGACGCAAAATCCGGGAACATAATACCGATATGACGGAAACTAGGGCGGCAAGAGTGGAACAAAACACTGCATAAGGCCGAGCCTTCCACCCTTTACCAAGTATATAGATGCATTAATAATATAAGATATATTGTGATATCCCAACAAGTAAACATGTTCCAACAAGGAACAACATCTCCATGTTCCAACAAGGAACAAACTTCATCTTCACCTGCAACTAACAACGCTATAAGAGGGGCTGAGCAAAGCGGTAACATAGCCAAACAACGGTTTGCTAGGAAGGGTAACAAAGGTTAGAGGCTGACATGGCAAATTGGGATGGCTTGAAGAGGAAATGATAGGTAGCGCAGCAAAGCGATAGAACGAAGCAACTAGCATAGCAATGATAGTAATGAGATCCAAGGTGACGGTCATCTTGCCTGAAATCCCGCTAGGAAGAAGAACGGGTCCATGAAGAAGATGAACGGAAGTAGTCGAACGAATCCTCACAATCGCAACATTACCGGAACCGAGAAGCAACACCGGAAAGAAACAAACAACATGATAAATGCAGAAGCATAAACATGGCATAATGCACAAACAAGTATGATGCATGTCCGGTTTAATGAGCATGGCATGGCAAAGTGCAATAAACAAAACTACAAGTTAAGTGGACAAAACACCACATCAATTATTTAGTTTAATCTCGTTTAAGGTACCAAACAATATTAAATGTTGTTAAACATGGCAATAGGTGAAGCATAAGTAAACTAACAATTTAGGCAAATTTAAATAAGGCCGGAAATAAGAAACAACAATCCGGAAAATCCCCATGTGCATATTTCGAATTTGGTACTGTTCTGCCCTAAACACAATTTTAATGTTGTTAAACAGAAAAATAAAGTGTACCATGTTAAACTAGGCATTTTTCCACCCCAAATACATATAAATTTTGTTTAAAACCGAGCTATGGTTATTTAGTTGTGAATTAAATCATTTTAACATGGCATTTAAGCAAATTAATCAAACAGCAAGTTAAACATTTTAAGATGGGATGAAAGTGGCATATTATGAAAGTGCATGAAAAACTGAGCAAGTTACATATATGACATGTTTAAATCCAATGCACGGTTATTTAGTTGTGAGTAGTTTAAAATCATGGCATTTTCTGTAATTATGCATGCACAGGGTATTTAGCAAATTCGTCCAGGAAAAAAAAAACACCCACGGGCTGAAACTGGGGCACTGCTGGGCTGAACAGGAGGGGCTGCTCACCACGGCACTTGGGCCGGCTCGGTGGGGAGGAGGCCAGGCGGCCGGATCTGGCTTGGGCCTGGAGAAGCACTGGGCCTGCTGCGTCGTGGTCGACGACTCGACCAGATCGAGCGAGGAGGCAGCCCAGGCGCGGGTCAACGCGGGCGGCGGTCGTGGCTTGAGGCGGGGTGTCGACCACCTGCTCAAAGCAGAAGCAGAGGAGGAGGCGGCCGGACTTGAAGCGGCGGCCTGGACAGCGGCGGCGGGCCAAGGCGAAGCAGGGGAGGTCCGGCAGGGGCGTGGGTCTCCAGGACGATGGATCTGGCTGGGAACGGGCTTGGACGGAGGCTAAGACGAGCAAATCCGGGCGCATGACGGCGATGGGTTTCCCTGTCGAAAGACATGAACTAAGAGAAAGAGAGACGGAGAGATGGAGGGAAACAGGGGAAGGGAGCAGGGCTCTCGGGGCACTCATCTGCTGGTGGTGCTCGTCGGCAGAGGGAGCTCCGGTGGTCGGCCGGTGCGAGGGAGACGAGGTGAGGAGGAGGCGCTCGGGATAGGAGCGTTGCGGGAGGCATCGGCTTGGAGCCCATGGGGGACGCCATGGCGCAGAGCAAGGCACAGCAGGGGCTCCAACATGGCGGTGGCGGCCGTCGAGAAGGAACTCGGGCGATCGCTGCGGAGGCGGGGGCGCCTGGATCGAGAACCAGAGGATGGCGCTGGGGGATTCTCGGTGGGGAACAGAGGAGGCAAGGGGAGCAGGGAGATCTGGCGCTGCGGTGCCGCTGGTTGGCTCGGGGCTGAAAACGAGGGGAGGAGCTCGGGCACCGAAATGGAGGTGGTCGGAGGCTGTGGTTGGTGGATTGGATTGGGATGAGATCCCGAGGAAGACAGACAAGAGGAGTGGCGGCGGCTTGGAGGATCCCTAGAAATCAGGGATTCGGTCTCAGGATAGGCTATATATATATATATATATATATATATATATATATATATATATATATATATATATATATATATATATATATATATATATATATATATATATATATGAGTGAGTTAGATTAAAGGCGATCTAGTCCCTCCGATCAAAATCGGAAGGTCGAAAAAAATAGGCTAGATAACCCAAATAAGAAAATGGAGATGTTTTATAGATGTTAGGAGATGATCTGAATGCAACGGTGACGACTGAGCGGTTCGGGTTCGGAGCAGTTTTTGGACAGGCGCAAGAGGTCTTGAGCACTTTACAGAGAGACTCCGGTTTGGCAAGAGGGAAAAACGAAGAACAAGGTTGGTCTCGGAATGGTCAACAAAAGCAAGGGGGACGCGGCAAAAATGAGCGAATGCAAGTTTTAAAAACAATGACCGCAACGAGTGCCGATGCAATGCAAATGATGCGATGAGATGAGATGCATGACATGAACAAAATGCAAAACAAAAGACAAAAACCCAACCACGAAGGAAATAAAATAACACATCTCCGGAAAAGGCAAGAGTTGGAGTTACGAATATGGAAAATTGCATCCGGGGCGTTACAACACTCCACCACTACGAGAGGATCTCGTCCCGAGATCTAGGATGGCACCGGAGAGAAACGAAAGAGGAAGATAAGAGGTAAACTAAGTTGCTTCTTTAGAAAAGAGTGAAACCATGAACCTTGAGAGTTTGAGCAATTTAAAAGAAAGATTACAACATAGATGAATGAGATTGCAAACAATCCGGTAGAAAAGAGGAACAAGGAGTATTACGAGAACTTGATGGTTGAAAGACATGAATCAAGAGTTTAATGGACAAGATAGAATTCGAAACCACTCCGGTTAAAGTTAGATAGAGAAGGAATAAGATTGATATAATTTGGGCAGCACTCCGACTAAAATAAGAAGGAAAACTTGATAAGATGAAAAGAACTTGAAGAGATGACACAACACTCCGGTTAAATGGATAAGTAAGAAAATAACATGATCTTGACAAAACAAGGTGATGGGTGAAGAGAGCAACGTCGCAATGCCTCCGGAAGAAAGAAAGAATGGAATGAAATGAACGGAGAGAAACAAGATCTTGAGAGAGCACGCTTACAACAAATGCTAGAACGGAGTTGTTGGATTATCAACAACGAAAGGATAAGCTTGATGTGGGCTTATGAAAGACAACTCAAAATTATGAGGTGACAAACAACCACTAAAGGAAGCCATTGGTTTGAGTGAAAGCACCAAGGCGATGAAAAACTTCTTTCACCAAGAGAATAGGAGAAAACTTGGATCATTGATAAGCACCATAATAGCAACATTCCTTAGGGAAGGCTTTAGATGAAATATGACCCAAGATGACTCCAACAAAGGGATTGATGGATTTAAAATACCTCATTCTTAACAACATGTGGATCATGAAGCACGAGGAGAAATTGCCAAGGATGACATAACACCATCTCAAAAGATAAGGTAGCAAGAATTTCACTTCGAAATGCAAGATGAAGAATGCTTGAACTCCTCAAACCAAAACATGTGTTGAACACCATGTTTATTTTAGAGTATAGCTTGGCGGATCATAACTTCGAGAGAAATCTTGAAGAAAAATTGAAGAATGAAAAGAATCCTTGACGAACTATCATGTAGAGCCTCCATGAAGAACTCCGGTAATAAAAGGATGATAAAAAGAAAGAGAAGTTGAAGACACAAGGTGAAGCCTTGCAAAAAATTTAGATGGAGCTTCGCGACAAGATAATGCGGAAAACTTGGAACTCCGGAAAAGAAAAGATGAACAACTTAGAACCGATAAATGATATCATGAACAACTCCGGAAGAAAAGAATTGAATCACCTCGAGGAAATAAGAATAAGATTTATTGTATGCTTATCCTTCATCAAATTAAATTGATGACAAGCAATGGATTTTACATACTACTTATTCTTCTTGCAAAAGAATTGAGAAATGGCATAATGCAAACTTGAGAAGGTAATGATGGAACCACCGGTGGGATTGAAAATGAACTAGCAAAGAGAAAGAATCGCCGGGAAGAATTGGAAAACAAATGAAGATGCTTGAGAGAATTTAGATACAATAGAATGAAGAGATCTTGAACTGATTAGATAATACTTGAATGATGCACCGGTATGATTTGGAGAACGAGAGCTGAAAGCTTGAATGAATAATTCCGAGATAATGGGCTCCGAAGAATCAAACTGAAAAGACTCGTGAAATGCTCCGGATGGGTGAAAAGAATTCCCACAATCAAAAACAATTATGAGAGGATGGCATCAAACTTGAACTACGCATCTTTGGAAGAGCGGGTAAGGATTTAAGAGGAACTCTTCTTCGGTCTTCAAATGTTGAGAATGACGATGAGAAACATCACCATGAATTGTTGAGATACTCCGGGATGAAAATTAGAAAGGTTGAACCAACGATGAAAAGAATTTGGAAGATCTTGGAGAAAGACATTTGACTGATGATAACTCATTCTTACGTCAAACTTTGAAAAGAATTTTAGAAGCTCCGGGAAAATTAGAAGAGTCACGTAAGATCCTAGGAAAAGACCTGTGGGTTAGGGCCCACTCAAAAGAAAATACCGTTGAACAATTTTAAAGAGAGGTTGCACCGGTTGAATTAAATGGCTCGAATGGGAAAACATCCTCGAAATATCTTGAATGGATTGAGAATGGAAAACACAAGTCTTGTGAGATATCTTCAAAGACTCCGTAAAAATGAATAGGACGAAGTGAATGATTAAGAGGTGCATCGGCAAGAGAAAGCATTAGAAATGAGGAAAATAATATGATCAACACTGAAAGCTTGAGTTAAATCCACCGGAAAAGAATACGAGAATGAAGAATGATGAACTTGAAACTGTTGAGCATCTTCATGGGAAATCACCGGATAAGAACATTGAAAGAAAAGAATGAAGAGACTTCACATGAATAAAAGGATACATGATTAAGAAATCTGAGTCCTTGAAGAAAAAAAAGGGTGGGAGGGCGGGAAAACAAAGGCAACTTGGGGACGGATGAAACAGACACCATTGAGAAAAACTTAGAATTTATCTTGCGGATGTTGAAATGATCGGATCCACTTAAAGAGAACCACGCCGGTTGGGAAAAGAATTAACATGATGACCTCGATGATCAAGAAGGATTAGTATTCACATAGCAATATGAGAACACCGTTTAGGAAAGGTATGGATTCAACATTTGACTTCGAAGCAACTCGAGTACCACAAGTAAAACAAAACAAAGGATTTGGCTTGCAGAATAAGCCGGAACAAATACATATGATAGAGATTTACCCAATCTCATATCATGCATCTGTCGGAAACATATTCTAGGAGCTACTTGAATTCCCACCTATAAACTCCCGAAACTTTTTGGTTATGCAATCAGGTGTTGGGGATACAGGGGACACAAAATATATCACCCAAACTAACAATACCTAGATCTAGCTGTATCCATCCGTCAACACATAACCAAGAAAAACTCCAGAAATCGTGTACCTCAACCTTCGAAAAGCATCCGTTATACAAGTTATGGCAATACTCCCGAACTCCCCAAAGATGGGTGGCGCCGAGGTTATCTCACCAACAACTGCATAAAAGAGATTTTCGATGTCGGCAAAACTCGGTATTCCAGAATCGCAACGATAAAATTGTGACGACAACACCTCGGAGCTCAACTCCCCGGGACACTGCCACAACCCCTAAATGTCAGGAGGCACCAAGAACAATGTTCTCGTCACAAAACCATCGGAACGATCCCAAGATACCCGCGTGATCCTAAAAAAAAATTTCGTGAAATTTGAGGAGAGGAAAGACAAAACATCTACGTCAGGAGTCCTCATCAGAGCGACGAAGGGACTGAGGAGTAAAAAGAATCCTACTCTCCGATATATATAATCCTAAGACTCAAAATAGTTTTCTTCTAGACACAACAACGGCCAACAAACAAGGGGGCTCCTAAGGTCGGTCGAGGCTCTGATACCAACTTGTCACGCCCAAGATGCGACCCTATCCTAAAGGAACTTGATGGTCCCACCAAGGATAGAAGCGCATCTTAAAGACGCTTTTGCAAGGTGGATATCATTACATCAACATTACATAATACATAGGGATACATACATAAGGCACGAATTCCACAAGAATACATCATCGTCATACAAGAACAACATCCGACTACGGATGAAACATAAACAGAAACTCAAACAATATCCACCCTGCTAGCCTAGGCTGCCGACCTGGAACCTATCTCCTGATCGAAGAAGAAGCAGAAGAGTAACTCCAAAGTAAGCAAACATCGCTCTCGCGTCATGATCATCGCATAACCTGTACCTGCAACTGGTGTTGTAGTAATCTGTGAGCCACGAGGACTCAGCAATCCCATTACCATGGGTATCAAGACTAGCAAAGCTTAATGGGTAAGGAAGAGGTAAAGTGGTAAGGTTGCAGCAGCGGCTAAGCATATATGGTGGCTAACATACGCAAATGAGAGCGAGAAGAGAAACAAAGGAATGGCCATCAACTAGTAATGACCAAGAAGTGATCCTGAACTCCTACTTACATCAGACATAACCCAAGAAACCGTGTTCTCCTCTCGATCAACCCCGAAAAGAGACACTCACGGTTACGCACACGGTTGGTGTATTTTAGAAGAGTTTGCTTCAAGTTTACTACAACCGGATATTAACAAATTCCCATCTGCCACATAACCGCGGCACGGCTCTCGAAAGTTTATACCCGCAGGGTGTCCCAACTTAGCCCATGATAAGCTCTCGCGATCAACGAAGGATATTCCTTCTCCCGGAAGACCCGATCAGTCTCGAATCCTGCTACAAGACATTTCGACAAGAATAAAACAAGACCAGCAAAGCCGCCCGATGCGCCCGACAATCCCGATAGGAGCTGCACATATCTCGTTCTCAGGGCAACACCGATGAGACATCCTACGAGTAAACTAAACCTCGAGTTGCCACGAGGGGCCCCGCGGTTCTACTCGGTTCAAAGCCAGCACTTAGAGAAGCACCGCCCGGGGCTAAAATAAAGATGACCCTTGGGCTCCTAAACCCAAGGGAAAAAGGGCTAGGTGAGGCAAATGGTAAAACCAATGTTGGGCCTTTTTGGAGGAGTCTTATTCAAAGCGAAATGTCAAGGGGTCCCATAAATCACCCGACGCGTTAGGGACGCAAAATCAGGGAACATAATACCGATATGACGGAAACTAGGGCGGCAAGAGTGGAACAAAGCACTGTGCATAAGGCCGAGCCTTCCACCCTCTACCAAGTATATAGATGCATTAATAATATAAGATATATTGTGATATCCCAACAAGTAAACATGTTCCAACAAGGAACAACATCTCCATGTTCCAACAAGGAACAAACTTCATCTTCACCTGCAACTAACAACGCTATAAGAGGGGCTGAGCAAAGCGGTAACATAGCCAAACAACGGTTTGCTAGGAAGGGTAACAAAGGTTAGAGGCTGACATGGCAAATTGGGATGGCTTGAAGAGCAAATGATAGGTAGCGCAGCAAAGCGATAGAACGAAGCAACTAGCATAGCAATGATAGTAATGAGATCCAAGGTGACGGTCATCTTGCCTGAAATCCCGCTAGGAAGAAGAACGAGTCCATGAAGAAGATGAACGGAAGTAGTCGAATGAATCCTCACAATCGCAACATTACCGGAACCGAGAAGCAACACCGGAAAGAAACAAACAACATGATAAATGCACAAGCATAAACATGGCATAATGCACAAACAAGTATGATGCATGTCCGTTTTAATGAGCATGGCATGGCAAAGTGCAATAAACAAAACTACAAGTTAAGTGGACAAAACACCACATCAATTATTTAGTTTAATCTCGTTTAAGCTACCAAACAATATTAAATGTTGTTAAACATGGCAATAGGTGAAGCATAAGCAAACTAACAATTTAGGCAAATTTAAATGAGGCCGGAAATAAGAAACAACAATTCCGGAAAATCCCCATGTGCATATTTCGAATTTGGTACTGTTCTGCCCTAAACACAATTTTAATGTTGTTAAACAGAAAAATAAAGTGTACCATGTTAAACAAGGCATTTTTCCACCCCAAATACATATAAAGTTTGTTTAAATCCGAGCTACGGTTATTTAGTTATGAATTAAATCATTTTAACATGGCATTTAAGCAAATTAATCAAACAGCAAGTTAAACATTTTAACATGGGATGAAAGTGGCATATTATGAAAGTGCATGAAAAACTGAGCAAGTTACATATATGACATGTTTAAATCCGATGCACGGTTATTAGGTTGTGAGTAGTTTAAAATCATGGCATTTTCTGTAATTATGCATGCATGTGGTATTTAGCAAATTCGCCCAGAAAAAAACACCCACGGGCTGAAATCGGGGCACCGCTGGGCTGAACAGAGGGGTTGCTCACCACGGCACTTGGGCCGGCTCGGTGGGGAGGAGGCCAGGCGGCCGGATCTGGCTTGGGCCTGGAGAAGCACTGGGCCTGCTGCGTCGTGGTCGACGACTCGACCAGATCGAGCGAGGAGGCAGCCTAGGCGTGGGTCAACGCGGGCGGCGGTCGTGGCTCGAGGCGGGGTGTCGACCACCTGCTCAAAGCAGAAGCAGAGGAGGAGGAGGCCGGACTTGGCGCGGCGGCCTGGACAGCGGCGGCGGGCCAAGGCGAAGCAGGGGAGGTCCGGCAGGGGCGCGGGTCTCCAGGACGACGGATCTGGCCGGGAACGGGCTTGGACGGCGGCTGAGACGAGCAAATCCGGGCGCATAACGGCGATGGGTTTCCCTGTTGAAAGACATGAACTAAGAGAAAGAGAGACGGAGAGATGGAGGGAAACAGGGGAAGGGAGCAGGGCTCTCGGGGCACTCATCTGCTGGTGGTGCTCGTCGGCAGAGGGAGCTCCGGTGGTCGGCCGGTGCGAGGGAGACGAGGTGAGGAGGAGGCGCTCGGGACAGGAGCGTTGCGGGAGGCATCGGCTTGGAGCTCCATGGGGGACGCCATGGCGCAGAGCAAGGCACTGCAGGGCTCCAACATGGCAATGGCGGCCGCCGGGAAGGAACTCAAGGCCACTCGGAGGCGGGCGCCTGGATCGAGAACCAGAGGATGGCGCTGGGGGATTCTCGGTGGGGAACAGAGGAGGCAAGGGGAGCAGGGAGATCTGGCGCTGCGGTGCCGCTGGTTGGCTCGGGGCTGAAAACGAGGGAAGGAGCTCGGGCACCGAAATGGAGGCGGTCGGAGGCTGCGGTTGGTGGATTGAATTGGGATGAGATCCCGAGGAAGACAGACAAGAGGAGTGGCAGCGGCTTAGAGGATCCCTAGAAATCAAGGATTCGGTCTCAGGATAGGCTAATATATATATGCGAGTGAGTTAGATTAAAGGCGATCTAGTCCCTCCGATCAAAATCAGACGGTCGAAAAAAATAGGCTAGATAACCCAAATAAGAAAATGGAGATGTTTTATAGATGTTAGGAGATGATCTGAATGCAACGGTGGCGACTGAGCGGTTCGGGTTCGGAGCAGTTTTTGGACATGCGCAAGAGGTCTTGAGCACTTTACAGAGAGACTCCGGTTTGGCAAGAGGGAAAAACGAAGAACAAGGTTGGTCTCGAACGGTCAACAAAAGAAAGGGGACGCGCAAAACGAGCGAATGCAAGTTTTAAAAAACAATGACAGCAACGAGTGCTGATGCAATGCAAATGATGCGATGAGATGAGATGCATGACATGAACAAAATGCAAAACAAAAGACAAAAACCCAACCACGAAGGAAATAAAATAACACATCTCCGGAAAAGGCAAGAGTTGGAGTTACGAATATGGAAAATTGCATCCGGGGCGTTACACGGGTCCATCCAGAGGAGGTCGATGACGCCACACTGGAGAAGTGGATGATCGCCATCACAGGAAACAAAGATAACCCTCGCGGAGCTAGGAGGATTCCACCACTCGACCAGACTTACGAAGTAGACAAGGTACAACCACTTATCTTCGACTGTGATTCGGCTGCATTCATTCTGTTTAGATGCCAATTCGTCGACTAACTTTCGCCTTATTTTGTTGTCTTCTAGGTCACCACTAAGATGTACTCGATGCCCAACGGGGCACAGGAAACAGTCGAAGAAGAAGAAGGAAGTGGAGGTGAAAGTCAGGAGGAATGAGAGTCCAACGGCGAGGAGGATGAGGGGGATGACAGCTCTGATGAAGAGGAGGAGGAGGAGGAAGAGGAGGAAGACGTCGATCCTCCTCGCTCGGAGGGAAGGTCCAAGTTGACGCATGACCCGGTGGCCGGGCGTGGTAAAGCTATTGTGCCCACTGGGCAATCGACGAAGCGACCTAGGACAACTTCCCCTGCGCCGACTGAGAAACCGCCGAAGCAACCTCGAGCAACGTCGTCAAAGCCGGCGAAGGCCCTGCCCAAGATGCGGATGGTCATCCCCACCATCTCCGGGTAACCAACAGAACCTTGTATTTCCTTATTCAACATGAGTGAACTTTTGGTCGACTTGATGGTGATCAGCCGATTCTTGAAATCTCTGATTGCCGCTACCTCCGAGACTTCAGCCAAGCACGAAGATCAGGAAATGGAGGATGCTGCCACCTCCAACCTTGGTATGATCTCTGAGGTTTCGCTTTTAGTCGACTGGAGCTTTTAGTCGATTGGACTTCCGTGTTTACTTTTGAATCTTTCTTGTAGTTCCGCCTCACGTCATTGATCTCCCCGACGATGACGAGGAAGCTCCATTGAGGAAGAGGAAGAACAAGAGAGTGCCTGCTGGCAAGGCTGCTCGGTCATGGCGATTCCGAGACGCTGGTTTCGAGGAGGCAACCCCACTCGGGCTTCGTGTCTTCGCTGTACCATCGACAAGTGCCCGACCCACTTCGTCGACTGCTGATCCACCATCTCTCTTTGCTATACACCACGTCCCGGAAGACCAAGTGAGTGCTGCTAAGGAGGCCATACGCCAGGTAGGGATCATGATGGAGCAAGTGAAAGCGGTCCGAGAGGCTAGCCAGGCGGCCTATGATGCTAGTTCAGCTCTCTAGAGCAATGTCCAAGTAAGTCGATCGTTGCTTGCTTTGTTAGGATATGCTACATGAAACTGCTTCCTTCTGGAGATTTCCATATCTGTACACCCACTGGGTGGGTGTGTCGATTGAATTTTTGTGGGGCACGCTGAGTGCACCCACCGGTGTAGTCCCCGAGACTATGGTCGATTGCGTGCAGTCGGCTATAGTCTTTATGCTGTGAACTTCACTCGACCTGGACGGACCAAGTCGAATGGAACCATAAAACCGGTGGGGGCATGCTGAGTGCACCCACTGGGTGTAGTCCCCGAGACTATGGTCGATTGCGTGCAGTCGACTATAGTCCAAAGAACTGTGTGTTGTTTTTTTTATCGCGGCTGACCGCTGACACATAACCTTTTTGCCTCTTTTGGTCGACTGGTCGAACCAAATTGGTAAAACCAGTGGGGGCACGCTGAGTGCACCCGCTGGGTGTAGTCCCCGAGACTACTGTCGAATGTTTTGATTCGACTGTAGTCTTAGAAATGCTACTATTTTTCCTTAATCACTCGGAAGTGATCTGTCTTTGATGTCTTTCGTTGATTGACTCTTTGTAGAAATCTTGCGAGCTTGTGGCTCGCTATACTGAGTTAGAGAACAAACAGATCCAGCTCAACCTCGATTTGAAGCTTGCTCAGGAGAATTTGCAGAAGGCAAAGGATGAAGCAAAAGGTATGGCTTGTGAGAACTTTTGACGACTGCCTTTATTTTTCTGTTCATTCTCAACTCTGTTCTCATTGTTGCTTTGCAGATAAACTGGAAGAGACTTTGAAGAAGAAGGACCTTGACCTTGCAGAGGCACAGAAGGCGGCTTTGGAGAAAACAAAGCTCGCTGAAGAGAAGCTTGCCTCAGTCGACAAACTTAAAGATGAAAATGCCAAGCTGAAAGCCGCTCTTGACGCGGCTAACAGGTAAGTTAGTCGATCAAGAACGACAAGATTGCTCGTGTCGACAAGGCTGGCCAATGGCGGGAAGCAAATGACACGGAGATTTATCTTGAGGGTTCGCCAAGAAGCTGTTTCTCATGCTTGAAGGTAATCTCTTTTACCCGATTGTCTTGCTATCACCGACTCATCACATGATCGTTATTTTGAGTCTGAGCTGTGTTTTCAGAATTCACAAAACTTCAAAGAAGAAACCAATGAGTGGAAATCAGCTTGGACCCCATCAACTCTTCCGTGAAGGACGGTTGCTATGAATGTGCTCCGACCGAGTCTCGCGTTGCTAGCGTGGTGGATTATCTTGCTCGACCGAAAGTTGCGATGTCGCGGATCGACTCGACTCTCCGCCGATCGACGCCTTGAGAATGACCTTGAATCTCGATGACTCGATCGAATGAGATTCCAAGTCGAGTGCAAGAATGGAAAAGTCTTTCGCGGTGTGGTGCTGATGTTGCTCTATCTCGGTTCGTGTCCACCGCAAGGAAGCGCAAGAGGACAAGCTGGTGTCTCTCAAGGTTGCCAACACCGGAAGCACGACTTCAGATCTTTCATGGAGACTTTCATCGCTGCTGCTACCCGATTGCCGACGGAATCGACCTCGACCAGTTTGTTGCACCTTCCGGTCCTCCACGGAGGAGTAAAAACTTCTAAGTCCCACCTTAAATTTGCCTCGGGATGCCGAGTGGTTTTTGTAACCGATAAACTTTAATAGGCTTAACGCCTGAGCACCTTTGGATCTGTAGGACGTTTATCCGAACTTGATTTATCCTTTAACATGCTTTGTTTGCCTTCGAGAGAACTTTGATCCTCATTCGGAAGATATTCCGTTGAAACTCCAGTCGACTTGTTCTTCATCTATCCTGCAGGTAGAGGTGGAACACAGACTGCGACTGACCTCGTCGTCCTTGCGGATTGGGATGAGCCACACGTTGTACTTGTGGCGAAGCTCCGAAGGAGGAGGTAGCAGTCGACCTGCACCTCGTCGTCCTTGCGGATTTGGATGGACCGCACGTTGTACTTGTGGCGAAGCTCCGAAGGAGAAGGTAATAGTCGACCTACACCTCGTCGTCCTTGCTTAGGCGAGCACTGGACCGCAGCTAAGCCCCCGAGTGGGAGGTTTGCTCTCCACTCGGTAGGGTTTTTATTACTTAGGCGAGCACTGGGCTGCAGCTAAGCCTCCGAGTGGGAGGTTCACTCTCCACTCGGTAGGATTTTTGTTACTTAGGCGAGCACTGGGCTGCAGCTAAGCCTCCGAGTGGGAGGTTTGCTCTCCACTCGGTAGGATTTCTATTACTTAGGCGAGCACTGGGCTGCAGCTAAGCCTCCGAGTGGGAGGTTTGCTCTCCACTCGGTAGGATTTGTATTACTTAGGCGAGCACTGGGCTGCAGCTAAGCCTCCGAGTGGGAGGTTTGCTCTCCACTCGGTAGGATTTTTATTACTTAGGCGAGCACTGGGCTGCAGCTAAGCCTCCGAGTGGGAGGTTTGCTCTCCACTCGGTAGGATTTCTATTACTTAGGCGAGCACTGGGCTGCAGCTAAGCCTCCGAGTGGGAGGTTTGCTCTCCACTCGGTAGGATTTCTATTACTTAGGCGAGCGCTGGGCTGCAGCTAAGCCTCCGAGTGGGAGGTTTGCTCTCCACTCGGTAGGATTTCTATTACTTAGGCGAGCACTGGGCTGCAGCTAAGCCCCCGAGTGGGAGGTTTGCTCTCCACTCGGTAGGATTTATATTACTTAGGTGAGCACTGGGCTGCAGCTAAGCCCCCGAGTGGGAGGTTTGCTCTCCACTCGGTAGGAGTTTTATGGCGTAGCTTTGAAGGAGAAGGTAGTAGTCGACCTGCACCTCGTCATCCTTGCGATTTTCATTATTTTGGATGTTAAGGCGAATCCTTGGGCTGTTACAAGCCCCCGAGTGGGAGGCTGGCTCACCACTCGGTAGGATTTGAATACTTAGGCGAGTACTTGGACTGCAGCTAAGCCTCCGAGTGGGAGGCTGGCTCGCCACTCGGTAGGATTTTGAATACTTAGGCGAGTACTTGGACTGCAGCTAAGCCTCCGAGTGGGAGGCCGGCTCACCACTCGGTAGGATTTTGAATACTTAGGCGAGTACTTGGACTGCAGCTAAGCCTCCGAGTGGGAGGCTGGCTCACCACTCGATAGGATTTTGAATACTTAGGCGAGTACTTGGACTGCAGCTAAGCCTCCGAGTGGGAGGCCGGCTCACCACTCGGTAGGATTTTGAATACTTAGGCGAGTACTTGGACTGCAGCTAAGCCCCCGAGTGGGAGACTTGCTCACCACTCGGTAGGATTTTGAATACTTAGGCGAAGCGGATTCGCAGCTAAGCCTCCGAGTGAGAGACTGGCTCGCCACTCGGAAAGGATTTTTTACAAACTTAGGCGAACCGGATTTGCAACTAAGCCACCCACTGGGGGAAATTTCAACAAAAAGTAACAACAATCACTGGGAAAATTATAACATTCTTGTCTTAGATAAACAAACTACAAAAGTACTTTTATTACATCTCAACCGAGTGAGTATTAAGTGTAGAAGGGGCGGAGCAGCTCCACGTTCCAAGCTCGAGGCTCGTCGATCTGGCGATCAACGTTGTAGAGATGATACGCTCCATTGTGGAGAACTCTTGTGACGATGAAGGGACCTTCCCAAGTGGGAGCGAGCTTGTGTGGTTTCTGTTGATCCACTCGGAGGACCAAATCTCCTCTTGGAAGGCTCGACTCTTCACATTTCGGCATGGAATCGACGCAAGTCTTGCTGATAGATAGTCGAGCGGATCAGGGCCATTTCTCTCCTCTTCCAAGAGGTCGATCGCATCTTGCGGGCTTGATCCGCTTCTTTTTGAGTATAGTTCGACTCGAGGCGCATTGTGAAGCAGGTCACTCGGCAGAATCGCTTCAGCTCCATAGACCGGGAAGAATGGAGTTCTCCCATCGACCGATTAGGAGTGGTCCTCAATCCCCGAGAACTCGATGGAAGATCGTCGACCCAAGCTCCTGCTGCGTGTTTGAGATCACGATCAACCGTGGTTTCAGCCCTTTGAGAATGAGGCCGCTTGCACGCTCGCTTGTCCATTCGACTAAGGATGAGCCATCAAGCATAGTCGACCAGCGTGCCTTGAGAGGCGCAGATGGCTTTGAACTTGTCATTATCGAAGTTTGACCCATTGTCGGTGATGATGCTATGCGGAACTCCATATCTGAATATCAACTCTCGATGAAACCGATAGCGATGCATGCATCGAGGTTCTTGATGGGCTTGGCTTCGATCCACTTGGTGAACTTGTCGATCGCTACTAGCAAATGAGTGAAGCCGCTTCGCCAGATTCTCAACGGTCCAATCATGTCCAATCCCCAAACAGCGAAGGGCCAGACGAGTGGAATGGTCTTCAAGGCTGAGGCGGGCTTGTGCGACATGTTGGAATAGAACTGACATCCTTCACACTTGTCAACTATTTCTTTTGCCATTTCATTTGCTTTCGGCGGTAAAATCCCGCCGGTATGCTTTAGCCACAATGGTCCGAGAGGACGATGATGGCCACAGTCCCCGAGTGGATATCCTCAAGAATTATCGACCTTCCGGCGTGATACACTTCGCCGACTCACCACACTTTCTCGAACAACTGTCCCTTGATCTTGTAGAAGGCCTTGGATCGCTTGGACGATCTGTCGAGCCTCTTCTTCATTCTCCGGGAGCTCTTTCCTTAGGATATATGCGATGTAAGGCACCGTCCAGTCGGGAGTGATGACCACAACTTCCATAATTGGGTCGACCACGGCTGGGACCTCAACTTCAGTCGGATCATTGGCACTTTTTTGCTGCGGGGCTTCTTCTGTGAAAGGATCCTCCCGCACTGATGGCGCATGAATGTGCTCCAAAAATACATTACTAGAAATGGCTTCCCTCTTGGATCCTACCTTCGCCAAATCATCTCGCAGCTTGATTTTTCAGTCGGGTATATGATGAAGCTCTAACCCTCGAATTTCTTCTCCAACTTTCTCTTTGCATTACAATAACCTGTCATAGCTGGGCTTCGACATCCCACTCCTTCATCACTTGATTAACAACCAGATCCGAAGTCGCCAGAGACCATAAGGCGACGGACGCCGAAAGTGAAATGGCCATGCGCAACCCATACAGGAGTGCTTCATATTCTGCTTCGTTGTTGGAAGAATCAAAGTGAATCGAGAACATATTTGAGCCTATCTCCTTGGGGAAACCAATACAACCCCGCACTGTAACCGTTCAGCATCTTGGAACCGTCGAAAACATAGTCCAAAGGTTCGAGTGAACTTGAGTCGAAGCTGCTTTCAGATCCACTCGGCGAGGAAGTCTGCTATTGCTTGGGACTTGATGGCTTTCTTTGCCTCGACTTTGATATCAAGGGGAAGGAGTTCAATCGCCCATTTTGCCACTCGACCAGTTGCATCTCTGTTATGAAGAATTTCCGACAATGGGGTGTCGCTGACGACTATAATGGAATGATCGGAGAAATAATAAGCAACCTTCTTTGTGGTCATATAGATCCCATAAACAAGCTTCTGATAGTGAGGGTATCTTTGCTTTGATGGGGTCAGCACTTCAGAAAGATAATAAACTGGGCGTTGAACTTTGAAGGCTTTTCCTTCTTCTTCCCGCTCGACCGTAAGTACGGTGCTGACGACTTGTCTAGTGGCTGCAATGTAAAGCAGCAAGCACCGGCTGGGTGGAGAGCAGAGCTTTGAGCTCTGCAAACGCTGCATCAGCTTCTAGAGTCCACTCGAACTTGTCTGACTTCTTCATCAGTCGGTAAAGAGGCAATGCCTTTTAACCGAGGCGAGAGATGAATCGACTTAAAGCGGCCAAGCATCCAGTAAGTTTCTGGACATCGTGCACATGCACAAGGCGCTTCATTCGGAGTATGGTGCCAACCTTTTCGGGTTAGCATCGATTCCTCGCCGTAAACGAAAACCGAGTAACTTTCCACCGGGAACTCCAAATGTACACTTTGATGGGTTAAGCTTGATATCATACCTCCCGAGATTGGCAAATGTTTCAGCAAGGTCACCAACAGGTCGGAACCCTTTCGTGACTTGACCACTATATCATCCATGTACGCTTCCACATTCCGACTGATTTGAGTGAGCAAACACTTCAATCATCCTCATGAATGTGGCTCCGCATTCTTGAGACCGAATGGCATGGTGACACAACGAAGCACCGAATGGAGTGATGAACGTTGTTTTAATCTCATCGGGTCCATACTGACGGATCTGATGGTACCCGGAATAGGCGTCTAAAAAGACAACCTCTCACATCCCGCAGCTTGAGTCGACTATTTGGTCAATGCGAGGAAGAGGGAATGATCTTTCGGGCAGGCCCGATTGATATGCTTGAAATCGATGCACATGCTAACGGCTTGTCCTTCTTGGGGACCATGACGACATTGGCGAGCCACTCGGAGTGGTAGATCTCGGATGAACTCTGCTGCTAAGAGCCGATCCACCTCCTCGCCAATGGCCTTTCTTCTTACGACGGCGGACCGCCAAGATATTCTTTAACCGGTTTGAATTTTGGTCGACTCAGAGGCGATGCTCAGCCAGCTCCACAGGAACACCCGCATGTCGCCAGCTTCCATGCAAAGATGTCCCAGTTCTCACGGAAGAACCGGATGAGCGCTTCTTCCTATTTTGAGTCGAGTGTTGTTGAGATGTTGGTCGAGCAGCATTGGGATCATCGGGTGAATGTGAACCTGTTTCGCCTCACGGTCGATCGAAATGTTGACTCAGAGCAGGCTTCTTAGCTCGCAACAAATCACTCGGATCTGCAGTTTTCGATACTCTTGTAGCTCTACCATCGCCAACCGAGCATCGGCAATCTTAGAGCCTTTTCGAAGCACTCTTCCGCCTTCTTCCGATTGCCGTAAAGTGATCACGCCCTTGGGACCAGGCATCTTCGTTTAAGATACACGTAACATGGTCGGGCCATGAAACGTGCATAAGCTGGCCTTCCCAGAATAGCGTGATAAGAGCTCTGGAAATCGACGACCTCAAAGGTCAACTTTTCTTTCCGGAAATGCTTCGAATCACCAAAAACTACATCAAGAGCAATTTGGCCGAGTGACTCAGCCTTCTTTCCAGGAATGACTCCGTGGAAGCTCATGTTATCGGTAATCGAGTGCCGACATCGGAATGCCCATCCCTTTCAACGTCTCCGCGTACAATATGTTCAAGCCACTACCACCATCCATCAGGACTTTGGTCAGTCGAGTGCCCTCAACAACTAGGTCGACCACTAATGCTTGCCCCCCAGGGGTGGCAATGTGCGTCGGGTGATCAGACTAGTCGAATGTGATGGCGGTCTGGGACCATTTCAGATAATTGGGAGTCGCCGGAGCAACCAAGTTCACTTCCCGATTGATAACCTTCAATCGACTTTTGCTTTCGACGTCAGCAAAAATCATCAGGGTGGAATTGACCTGGGGATATCCATCATCACTGTCATCTTTGTCCTCAACTTTGTCTGTTTCCTTATCCTTATCCTTGAGTTGTTTCCCTTGGAACTGCTGAATCAAGAGCCAACACTGTCGAGTGGTATGTTTCGGGTAAATGAGTTTACCCTCTTCATCTTTCTTTGTATGAATATGACATGGCAAATCCAACACGTCGTTTCCATCCTGGTCTTTCACCTTCTTGGGGTTCCAAGGACCCTTGGGTTTCCCCTTGAACTTTCCTGGGGTCACAGCCAAGGCCTCTCCGGGAGCGGCTGGCTCGGCTTTGCGCTTCTGCTTCCGACTGGAATTTCCTCCGCCGGCCTCATTGGCGGCCGATTTGTATTTACCACTCCGGAGCCGATCCTCTTCTTCACCATTTGCATACTTGGTGGCAATCTCCATCATCCGACTCAGGGTCATATCTCCGGTTCGACCAAATTTCAAACTCAACTCTCTGTTCTTGACACCTTCTTTGAAGGCACAAACTGCCTGGTGATCAGATACATTCTCGACTGTGTGGTGCAAAGTGATCCACCTCTGGATATAATCTCTCAAAGTTTCACTCGACTTTTGCACACACGACTGCAACTCCGCCAATCCTGCTGGTCGTTTGCAAGTTCCTTCAAATGTCCTGACAAACACTCGGGCAAGATCTTCCCAAGCGTAAATACTGCTGGGTGCTAACTGATTCAACCACGCCCTGGCTGAACCCTCCAACATAAGAGGCAAATGCTTCATGGCTACCTCATCGTTGCCACCGCCGATCTGAACAGCCACTCGGTAATCTTCAATCCAAGTGTCGCTTGGATTCACCAAATGAACTTATCGACTCACCGCCAACCTGAAGTTGGGAGGAATCACCGCGCTCGATGGCTCTGCTGAAACACTCTGGTCCCGAGACATGAACTCGCTGCTGGAGGAACATCTCTATCATGGCCGTCTCGGTGAGCTCTGTTCCTGTCGACCAAACCTTGAACGATAATAGATCTCGCATCAAAGCCCGGTTCCCTGGGGTCGACTGGAACTCTTCGCCCAACACTGTCCTGGCGCCTGTCGTCCTGCTGCCGAGGAGCGTATGATCCACCCCTTGGGGGAGGAGTGGGCACTCGATGTCGATCGTTGCGATCGAATCGGTGCTCATACTGCTCGCGGCCCTTGTACTGATCATCATGCCCGCCCCCATGTTCCTCACGCCTCGGGGGCGATCTCGGACTATGGGCCGACTGGACTGAATTCGCAGCGACGGATCGGCTGTGAATCCTGTTCCGCGACTGTGATACAACTGAGTTTTGATCTCCTGCCGCCCGGAACAGATCTCTGATTTGCAGCAAACCTCTACCCGCCTCCGACTGGGAAGGCTGAATTGACTCTGTTATACGGGCGGCAGCTGCTAAATTCTGAATCGGAGTTTGATATACCTGAGTTGGCGGTTGAAAGAGCTGACGTCGACTGGATTCTGGAACCCTTGGTCGCGCGCGCTCGTCGCGTACTCGCTGAAGGTTCTCCAGTCGAGTGCGCTCAGCCAGGTTGGCCAAGCGTGCATCCTCCAAGGCACGAGCCTCGGGGGTTTCTCCAATGATAGGAGTGTGAAGTGCATCCATGTTCCCACGGCGAAGCTTCTCCCTCTGGAGCGAAGTGAGGGGCTCGGGCAGGTACTCTCCGTGGGCTTGCTCCGGATCGCCTCCACCGTCACCTCCGCTCGTGCGGGTGAATCCGGGGGGACTACGTGGTCCATCGACCATCAGAACCTCTGCCGCTGGTCATCGCTATCGCATTCGGACGCAGATCTCGCGAGCCGTCGACAGTCGAACATGCCAGAGAGATTCGTCGGGCTCGATCGCCGCGACTTGGGGGGTGGCCGACTGGCGGGCCACCGCATGCCTCACCCACCGCTGAAGCCTCGACCGACCAGAACGCTTGCACCGGTGGGAGATCGGGAGCGAATACTGACAGAGCCGACCCATCTTGGGTCGACGGTTGCCGCAGGAGGACGCCATGGACACACGCCCGAAAGTGCGTCGCCCCGCGGACAGGGAGCGCGTCCACGTCGAGTGGAGCCTCCTGAAGCCAAGCGGAGTCGTCGGCGATGAACGTGAGTGCACCGTGACGGATCTCGTGGCCGTCAACCAGAACTCCACCTGAAACCATGATGTAGGAGGTCGAAAGAATCCCAACTTCTCCAACAAATCGCTAGAACACCGGCCCCACGGTGGGCGCCAACTGTCATGGTTCTAAGTCTGACAGTAGAATGGGGGTAGGTATGGAGAGGCAAGATCCTAGCTATGGAGTAGTTGTATACGCAAGGGATTTACTGAGTTCAGCCCTTACGGAGGAAGTAATAGCCCCACGTCTCGGAGCCCAGGCGGTCGATTGGATTATATGTGTATGTGTTCTGGGTGCGAACCCTTCTACCGTGGAGGGTGGCTTATATAGAGTGCGCCAGACCCCAGCCAGCCCACGAAAGAGAGGGTTTAAGGTGCGTTAAGGCTAGGCGCATCTTGTAACGCTTACATAAAGTGTCATTATGATCATAAAGACTATTTAACTACAGACCGTTTGGGCACCGAGTGGCTCTTGGACTCCTGGTGGTCGAGTGGGTCTTCATGGTCGAATGTCTTTGAATCTGTCGAGTGGAAACCTACCAGGTCGACTGGAAGGCCGCTTCTCTTGCGAGTGTCCTTGTGGTCTATGACCCTACCCCAGGTACATGACCCTACCCCAGGTACATAAGTCTGACTGGAAGACCGTTTGGGCAGGTCTATGACCCTACCCCAGGTACATGACTTCATCAATGGTGGGGGAGTATAAAATTTTACCATTCTGCGTGGGAACTGCCTATAATGCATGTAGTATGGAAGATACAGCCATCTCATAGTTGTTGCGTTGACAGTGAAAGTATGCCGCCCAAAATATTATTCAATCTCTATTTTAAAATCGAGCTCTGGCACCTCTACAAATCCATGTTTCCCTCTGCGAAGGGCCTATCTATTTACTTTTATGTTGAGTCATCACCTTCTTATTAAAAAGCACCCGCTGGAGAGCACACTTTTATTTGTGTGTATTACTATTGGTTTATATTGGGTATGACTTGACTGGATCTCTTTTACCATGAATTACAATGTTTAGTCAATCCTTGATCTTTAAAGGTGCTCTGCATTTATGTTTGGCGGTCTCAGAAAGGGCTAGCGAGATACCATTTTGTTATATCATGTTATGATTGTTTTGAGAAAGTGTTGTCATCCGAGATTTATTATTATGGCTTGCTAGCTGATTATGCTATTGATATGAGTAATTGTGAGGCCGAGGTGTTATTGTGAGTATGGTTAGTTCATATTATTTGCTGAAACCTAAATGCTGGCTTTGCATGTTTACAACAACAAGAGAAAACAGAGTTTGTAAAAGTTTTTCTTTATCACTTTCAGTTTATCAACTGAATTGCTTGAGGACAAGCAAAGGTTTGAGCTTGGGGGAGTTGATACGTCTCCAACGTATCTACTTTTCCAAACACTTTTGCCCTTGTTTTGAACTCTAACTTGCATGATTTGAATGAAACTAAACCGGACTGACGTTGTTTTCAGCAGAATTATCATGATGTTGTTTCATGTGTAGAAAACAACAAGTTCTCGCAATGACCTGAAAATCCTCGGAGACAAGTTTTAGAAAATATAAAAAATACGGGCGAAAGAATCAAGACCAGGGGGCCCACACCCTGTCCCCGAGGGTGGGGGGCGCGCCCACCCCCTCTGGGCGTGCCCCCTGGCTCGTGGGCCCCCTGCAGCTCCGCCGACCTCAACTCCAACTCCATATATTCCGTCTCGCGGAGAAAAAATCAGGGAGAAAGTTTCATCGCGTTTTATGATACGGAGCCGCCGCCAAGCCCTAATCTCTCTCGGGAGGCTGATCTGGAGTCCGTTCGGGGCTCCGGAGAGGGGGATTCGTCGCCATCGTCATCATGAACCATCCTCTATCACCGATTTCATGATGCTCACCACCGTGCGTGAGTAATCCCATCGTAGGCTTGCTGGACGGTGATGGGTTGGATGAGATTTATCATGTAATCAAGTAAGTTTTGTTAGGGTTTGATCCCTAGTATCCACTATGTTCTGAGATTGATGTTGCTATGTCTTTGCTATGCTTAATGCTTGTTACTAGGGCCCGAGTGCCATGATTTCAGATCTGAACCTATTACGTTTTCATGAATATATGGGTGTTCTTGATCCTATCTTGCAAGTCTATAGTCTCCTATTATGTGTTATGATCCTACAACCCCGAAGTGACAATAATCGGGATACTTCTCGGTGATGACCATAGTTTGAGGAGTTCATGTATTCACCATGTGTTAATGCTTTGGTCCAGTTCTCTATTAAAAGGAGGCCTTAATATCCCTTAGTTTCCACTAGGACCCCGCTGCCATGGGAGGGTAGGACAAAAGATGTCATGCAAGTTCTTTTCCATAAGCACGTATGACTATATTCGGAATACATGCCTACATTACATTGATGAATTGGAGCTAGTTATGTGTCACCATATGTTATAGCTATTACATGAGGAATCTCATCCGACATAATTATCCATCACTAATCCATTGCTTATGTGCTTTTCACATCTTGTGCTTCGCTTATTTACTTTTCCGTTGCTATTGTTACAATCACTACAAACCCAAAAATATTAATTTTGCTATCGTTACCATTACTATCATACTACTTTGCTACTAAATTATCTAGGTGTGGTTGAATTGACAACTCAACTGCTAATACTCAAGAATATTATTTGTCTCCCCTTGTGTTGAATCAATAAATTTGGGTTGAATACTCTACCCTCGAAAGCTGTTGCGATCCCCTACACTTGTGGGTTATCATCCCCCTCCACCATATACTACCTCGGTCATATTTTCGTAGTGATTAGGCGAAGCCTTGCGGAGATCACTTCACCATCACCGTCAACACACCGTCGTGCTGTCGGAGCTCATCCACTACCTCACGGACTTGCTGGATCAAGAAGGCGAGGACGTCACCGAGCTGAATGTGGAGGTGTCGTACATTCGGTAGTCGATCGGTTGGATCAATAAGAAAGTTTGACTACATCAACCGCGTTGTTAAACGGTTCCGCTTATGGTCTACGAGGGTACGTAGACACTCTCCCCATTCATTGCTATGCATCTCCTAGATACATCTTGCGTGAGCATAGAATTTTTTTTGAAATTGCATGCTACGATTCCCATTAGTGGCATCATGAGCCAGGTCTATGCGTAGATGATATGCATGAGTAGAACATAATGAGTTGTGGCGGTGATCATCATACTGCTTACCACCAATGTCTTATTTTGATTCAGCGGTATTGTTGGATGAAGCGGCCCGGACCAACCTTACATGACCACGTTCATGAGACCGGTTCCACCGATTGACGTGCAACTTGTTTTGCATAAAGGTAGCTGGCGGGTGTCTGTTTCTCCTACTTTAGTTGAACCGAATTTGACAGCGGACGGTCCTTGAAGAAGTTTAAAATAGCAAACTTGATAAATCACCGTTGTGTTTTTTGCCATAGGTAAGAACGGTTCTTGGTAGAAGCCCGTAGCAGCCACGTAAAACTTGCAACAACAAAGTAGGTCTAACTTGTTTTTACAGGGCATGATGTGATGTGATATGGTCAAGACATGATGTGATATACGTCATTTTATGAGATGATCATGTTTTCTAATCTTATGGTTGTATCTTTATTGTATGAAATGCATACACCATGTAATTGATTTACTTTATCGCTATGAGTTAGCAATAGTCGTAGAAGCAATAGTTGGCAAGACGACCACGACGCAATGATGGAGATCAAGGTGCCGAGCCGATGAGGATGGAGATCATGACGATGCTTTGGATATGGAGATCAAAAGCACAAGATGATGATGGCCATATCATGTCACATATTTTTGATTGCATGTGATGTTTATCCTTTATGCATCTTATTTTGCTTAGAACGACGGTAGCATTATAAGATGATCCCTTCACTAAATTTCAAGATAAAAGTGTTCTCCCTGAGTCTGCACCGTTGCTACAGTTCGTCGTTTTGAGACACCACGTGATGATCGGGTGTGATAGACTCTACGTTCACATACAATAGGTGTAAGCCAGATTTACACACGCGGAATACTTGGGATTAACTTGACAAGCCTAGCATGTACAGACATGGCCTCGAAACACTGGAGATTGAAAGATCGAACGTGAATCATATAGTAGATATGATCAACATAGAGATGCTCAACATTGATGACTACCCCATCTCACATGATGGTCAAACATGGGATTAGTTGGTTCGGCTCACATATCACTTAGATGACTTGAGGGTTGTCTATTTAAGTGGGAGATCTTAAGTAAATGAATTAATTGAACTTAATTTATCATGAACTTAGTCCTGATAGTATTTGCATATCTGTGTCGCAGATCAATGGCCCGTGCTACCGTTCCCCTGAATTTTAATGCGTTCCTAGAGAAAGCTAAGTTGAAAGATGATGGTAGCAACTACACGGACTAGGTCTGTAACTTCAGGATTATCCTCATTGCTGCACCGCTAGGTGATGCACTTGTTGCAGGACCTGAAGCAAATGTTATGAACGTCTGGCAAGCTTGATCTGATGACCACTTGATAGTTCATTGTGCCATGATTTACGACCTAGAACCGGGACTTCAAAGAAGTTTTGAACATCATGGAGAATATGCGATGTTCCAGGAATTGAAGTTAATATTTCAAGCAAATTCCTGGGTTGAGAGATATGAAGTCTCCAACAAGTTCTATAGCTGCAAGATGGAGGAGAACAATTCTGTCGGTGAACAATCTGGGTATTATAATCACTTGACTCAGCTGGGAGTTGATCTTTCAGTTGATTGTGTCATTGACAGAGTTCTTCAATCACTGCCACCAAGCTATAAAGGCTTCGTGATGAACTATAACATGCAAGCGATGGACAAAAAAATTCCCGAGCTCTTCGCAATGCTTAAGGCCGCGGAGGTCGAAATCAATAAAGAGCATCAAGTGTTGATGGTTAACAAAACCACTAGTTTCAAGAAAAAGGGCAAGGGAAAGAAAGGGAACTTCAAGAAGAATGGCAAGCAAGTTGCCACTCCCGGGAAGAAACCCAAAGCTGGATCCAAGCCTGAAACGGAGTGCTTCAACTACAAAGGGACTGGTCACTGGAAGCGGAACTGCCCCAAGTATTTGGCAGATAAGAAGGATGGAAAAGTGAACAAAGGTATATTTGATATACATGTTGTTTATGTGTACCTTACACTACAAAAAAAAGACACATCCGTGACATTTTGGGCCGAACAAAATTTTTTTGTCATACTTATGACACTTCTATGACGATAATTGTGACAAAACCCGGTATCATCATAGATGTGGTGTGCTCCTACTTCTATGACAAAAAATCATGACAGAAAATGGGCTTTTCATCCTGGGCGGGCTGGAGAACAGCTGCATGACATTCTTTTGGGCCGTCCATGACGGGAAAAACCATGGTAGAAGCGAGGGTGAGGAAAATATCGGGGTGTTCCCGGTTACGGTGGGTGGTCGGGGCCGAGCGATGCACGTTTTCTCGTGACGTCTGCGGCGTGGAGTGCGGCGTTGGGCTGTATCGCTGTCGAGCGAGGCGTTCACCTATACTAAACCCAAGCGATTGCACTTCAAGCTATGCGTTACTGAACCCGAGCGATTGATCGATGGCTGTTAACTGAACCCGATCGGCGATTCGCCATCTGCTGCTAAGCGAAGCGGTCGATCGACCTCTGGATGAGCGATGAGTGTTGCGGGGAGGGTTGGATGAATAGTTCGGTGGGGGTGGATGAGCGGGACCCGTGGTGTTGCCTCTGGATGAAAAATACCCGATCGTCGAGCTGGTTGGGGCGGATGAACAGGACCCGTGGAGGCTGGATGAATAGTAGATGGTGGAGGGGTGGATGACTAGTAGCCCGTGGAGGGGTGGTTGAGCAGGAGCCCGTGGAGAGGGGTGGTTGAACAGTAGCCGGTGGAGTAGCGCGCGGTGGAGGCTGGATGAACAGGAGCCCGTGGATGAACAGTCACATATGGAGGCTGGAGGAGGTCGATGGTGGATGAACAGTAGTCTGTGGAGGCTGGAGGAGGTCGATGGTGGAGATGAACAGTATCTCGTGGAGTCCCGTTTTGCGGTACGCCACACCCCTCCCGATGAATAGGACCCCCGTTTCAACCGTAGCGCTCCAACACAAGTCCGTTTCCCCCGTTTTGCGGTATGCCACACCCCTCCCGATCAATAGGACCCCGTCTCAACCGTAGGAGGTCCCACACAAGTCTGTTTCCTCCGTTTTGCGGTATGCAAGACACCTCCCGATGAACAGGATCCCGTTTCGAACGTGGTCGGTCGAACACAAGGCTGTTTCATCCATTGTGCGGTACGCCAAGCCTCATTTCCATCGGTTGTTCCGTCCAAGCCCTCCCAATGAACATGACGACGCATTCCGTTTCGACCCAGCCGGTTGGCTCCCCATGAACATGATGACGACGTTGTTTCTCTGTTCTGACCCAGCCATGTACGAGCCACGGCCATGCATTGTCTGCGAGTAGGCGTTTGAGACCCTTTGTATGTACATACGTGGCGTATTTTCTTTCTTGCACACCGCGGCATTTATGCGTGCGTGTACATGCTACATGTGCGCCTCTACTATGACATGTGCGCGCCTCTACATCGACCAGTATGTACGTACACGTTCACGACCAGAATGACATCGCTACGTACGCTTCGACCAGGTGGGTCCCGACTGTTAGGCACTTCCTTGCGTGCGAAGATGTAGATGGTGGGTCCCAGCAGTCTGGGGGTGAATCGTTTTTCTTTTTTTTGCCCGGACGCACTTCCGTGCGTGCGAAGATGTAGCTGGTGGGTCCCAGCAGTCAGGGGGGAAACTTTTTTTTGTGAAATACGGTGGCCCATCCGGTGGGTCCCTGCTGTCAAGTGGAGGAATAATTATTTTGCGCGTAATAAGGAGGCACTTCTGGTGGGTTCGAGCTAACAGCGGGGGGAACGTTTTTTCATGAAATATGGTGGCCCGTCCGGTGGGTCCCAGCAGTCAGGGGAAACGTTTTTTCGCGAAATACGGTGGCCCGTCCGGTGGGTCTCTGCTGTCAGGTGGAGGAATAATTATTTTGCGCGTAATAAGGAGGAAGTTCCTTGCGGCTGCCATGGTCGCAGCTATCAGCCTCTCCACGTACACTACTCTTCCGATGGAAGTCGGTCGTTGACCATATTGACCGCGCCGCACCAAGAGCACCACGGCGGTGGACGACGGCGAGGCCTAGGAAGGGGCGGCGGAGCCGGGAAACGCAGCGATGGATACCCACATGGAGAGGATACGAGGTTCCTTTGCTTGGCTGCGGTGTGAGGCTGTCGTCGCCGCAGAATAACAGGGGGTGTGGGTGAGTGGAGGTATGGCCTGGCCGGCGGTGGGAGTATTAGGGGGCGGTGAGGCCTCCGTGGCAGCACAGCCGACCATGGGAGGCAGGAGAAGGCGGCACGACTGGAGCTGCTTTGGGCGACTGGAGCAAGAAGAGCAGAGGTTGAAGAAGCACGACAGCCATTGGATGGACATCATACGATCACTGCAGCTAGAATCATTTATATTGACTAAGTTGACAAAGCCCTTGGTACGGGTTAACTTAGTAGGCCTGGTCGCTTCAAAGCAGTCGCCCGGATGTCGGGGAGGAATCATTTTTTGGGCGGGTGAAGCTAGAATATCGGAGATTGAAGAGGAAGCGGGGCATAGGTTGGATGGATATCCAACGGCCACTGCTTTTAGAACCGTATGTTGACTATAAGTTGACAAAGCCTTGCATACACGTCAACTCTCTTTTTTAGGGGACGCGTCAACTTAGTAATGCCACAAGTGTGTGGCAGAGAACTTATAGCCCATTTGAGATTTTTAAGCATGTGTAGCCCCTTTTTGAATTCTAATGGAATTTACTACAACCCATTTACAGTTTGTTTAGATGGGATTCGAAATATTTTTATCCCAAAATTTCTATTTAGATTAAATACAATTTCAATATAAATTTATATTATGTAAAAATCCAACGAAACACTGCGGTCGCAACAATTAATGAAATTAAAATTTTCAATATCCAAAAATAATATTTAATAAAGTAATTACGTGTTTGGTGCATTTTCTATAGTTATTGCCCAGTTTTTATAATTACATCCCATTTATTATTTCTTAAAGCCCATTTTCTTGTTAAGCCTAATGCATCCCTCCTAGGAAAGATTTGCAGCCAGTGAGCGGAGAATAACAACTTGACCTTGCATGGGTATTCCTAAAAAAAGTATAGCTGGGCTAGCCATTTTCAGCTTGAAAAAATAATAATATCTACGCTGGATATCTGGCCTGGGCTAGACGGGCCACAGCCCGCCCAGTTAATACATGCAGCGATGTTTTCGTTGTTGTTCAGAGGAGAAAAATTAATATCTGGGCTAAACATCGCTCAATAAAAACTCTGCAGTGCTCACACCTCAAAAACACAAATACTGCTCGAGCAGCTTGGTCCTAGCTGTCGGCCGCTTCTTGTGCAATTCTCTGTCTATTGACTACATAGGTTGAGAATGGTGTGGGACGGTGGTGTCAGGAAACCAGGAGGAAGCAAAAAAAATATAGTTTTATATAATAAGGAGGCACTTGCATACGTGAGGCTATGGCCCTGGTGGGTCCCCACTGACATCCTCTCCAAGCAAAGTCATCTCCTCGCCTGCGCGCGCTTTTTGCCCGAAACGGTCAGCGCCACTCGCCCTGCTTCCGGTGCAGGCGATTGCTCCGCCTTCAAACGACACAAGTGTCGTCCGTCCGTCCGTCTGCCGCCCACATTAATGATACACGGTTCTCGAGGCGGCATCTCTGGCGCCACATGTTCGTCCCTCCGTCGCCCACCATTGCTATATAAACTGTTGCGCCGGCCATAGCCGCAGTCATCCGCATCCATTCCCTTTCTCCTATCAACACCACAACTGCCCACCATGGCTTCCTCGCGCTCTGGCGCGATTCGAGACGGGCAGACGACGGACCACAAGGAGATGGCAGCCATTGCTGCCGACTGGCTGGCTGGCAGCCAACCGGAGGACAACGACATCCCAATGGAGAACATGGTAGTCGACGATCCGGCACCAACCCCGTCCTCTAGGCCATCCTCGCATGTGCATTGCACCATGACCGTCGGCGAGGCCCGTGCCCAATATATTGACAAGGTGAGGCAGAAGCGTGAGAAGTAGTTCCGGGAGGCGCAAGCCGACGCCGCCTACAACCACCATCTCCTCCAGGAGCACCTGCAGGTGGAGGAGTAGATCGCCGTGGCGCGAGCAGAGCAGGAGGCGCTGCTCGACTCGTACCACTCCGCCCGAAAGGGCCGCCTCGAGCGCTGGCGGTACCGCATGCAGGTGGCGGAGGCTGCGGCCGCCTACAAAGAGGCGATAAGCGAGGCGAGCCTTTGTTGGCAAGACCGAGGGCGAGGCGGAGGACAATGCTGGCCCGGCGAGTCCCGCTCCGCTGGCGTCGGCGAGGCCCTGCCGTCGAGGCCCATGGCGCCAACAACGAGGCGAGGACACCGCCCGGCTCCGCGAGCCCGCCCGCCAACAACGAGGCGGAGGACATATCCGGCTCAGCGAGGCCCCAGAGGAGTCACTGGGTAGGGGTCCTCGGACAGCCAGACTATATACTTTGGCCGGACTGTTGGACTATGAAGATACAAGATTGAAGACTTCGTCCCGTGTCCGGGTGGGACTCTCCTTTGCGTGGAAGGCAATCTTGGCAATTCAGATGTGTAGATCTCCTTCTCTGTAACCGACTCTGCGTAACCCTAGCCCCCTCCGGTGTCTATATAAACCGGAGGGTTTAGTCCGTAGGACAACAATAATCATACCATAGGCTAGCTTCTAGGGTTTAGCCTCTACGATCTCGTGGTAGATCAACTCTTGTAATACTCATATCATCAAGATCAATCAAGCAGGAAGTAGGGTATTACCTCCATAGAGAGGCCCCGAATCTAGGTAAACATCGTGTCCCCCGCCTCCTGTTACCATTAGCTTTATACGCACAGTTCGGGACCCCCTACCCAAGATTCGCCGGTTTTGACACCGACATTGGTGCTTTCATTGAGAGTTCCACTGTGTCGTTGCGATAAGGCTTGATGGCTCCTTCAATCATCAGCAACGATCCGGTCCAGGGTGAGGTTTTCCTCCCCGAACAGGTCTTCGTATTTGGCGGCTTCGTACTGCGGGCCAACTCGCTTGGCCATCTAGAGCAGATCGACAGCTACGCCCCTGGCCATCACGTCAGGTTTGGAAACTTGAACTACACCGCAAACATCTGCGGAGACTTGATCTTCGGCGGATTCGAGCCCATGTCAGGAGCGCCGAACAGTCACAACGGGCATGACTTAGATCTGCCATCGGACGGTGTTCGGGATATTGCACCTGCGGCTGCCCCGGCCTTCAATCTGGAGTAGATCACGCCATCCGAGGACGGGTGGATGGACCCCGTCACAGAGGCCGCACATTCATCACTGCTGGAGCTGAACACAGACTCCACCTCCAAAGAGATTTGTGTCATCGGACCCTCAGACTCGCCTCCGACCATAGGTTCCGAACCGCGCGCGTCCGTGCCTATCGAATCTGATCTGGCACCAATCATGGAGTTTACCTCCGCGGATATCTTTCAGCACTCTCCCTTGGGCGACGTGCTAAACTCATTAAGGTCTCTCTCTCTATCAGGAGACTCTTGGCCGAACTATGTCCGGCTTGAGTGGGAAGCGAATGACGAAGGAATTCGTTCCCCACCCACCACCCACTTAATAGCCACTGTCGATGACTTAACCAACACGCTTGACTTTGACTCCGAAGACATCGACGGTATGGACGGCGATGCTGGAGATGAACGGGAACCACCGCCCACGGGGCGCTGGACAACCACCTCATCATACGATATATACATGGTGGATACACCCAAAGAAAACAACGGCGAGGAACGGAAGGATGCAACGGAGGATAATTCCCTTGAGCAGAATTCAAAGCGACGATGTAGGCGCCGGTCTAAATCCCGCCACAACAAAAACAGCGATAACAGCGCAAGAAAGAATAACACCCCGGTCGACTCCAAAGAAAACGATGACCCCATGGACCCAGCGATGGAGCAGGATGAGCTAGGGGACGTTGAACATAGTCCGGAGCCGATGTCCGATGACGGCAATTCCGAGGGTAAAACTCATCAACCTGTCCCCGCAGAGGAGAACAGTCCGGACGACGATGCACTCATCATCCCAGAAAAACACTTGGGACAAGAGAACCTCCATAGAAGGCTATTGCCACCGCGAGGAGTTTGAAGAAGCAGAAGCAAAGGCTTAAGGACGCACAGGATGCGCTCAACCGCAAATGGAACAAAGTGCTCGACACTGAAGAGAAATACAGCGACGAGCGCCACACAAAGAGGTACCCAAAGCGCAAGCTGCTTCCTGAATTCGACGATGAGGCCATAGAGCCCATCCCGCTGAAAAATAATACGGCCGATCAACCGGACCGACCACCCCATGGCTGCGACAGGGCGGCTAATGATGCTGCACACAAGTCAGCACACGATTTACGTGAGCTCCTGAACGAAAAAACCGGTGTGGCTAGGACCATCTACGGATTTAGAAAACGTGCTCCGGCACAGGATCACAGCCACCAAAACGATCATACCGATCGAATACCAGCTCGGAATCAACACCGAACACAACAACCATCAACAGCATGCCACGACACATCCAAATACAGGGGTGCCGCGCACCCCCTGTGCTTCACCGATGAGGTGCTAGGTCATGAATTTCCAGAGGGATTTAAACCCATGAATATAGAGGCATACGACGGAACGACAGACCCTGGGGTATGGATTGAGGACTATATCCTTCATATCCACATGGCTCGTGGAGATGATCTCCACGCCATTAAATATCTGCCCCTCAAGTTGAAAGGACCAGCTCGGCATTGGTTGAAAAGCCTCCTTGAAAACTCAATTGGAAGTTGGGAGGAACTTGAGGATGCTTTCAGGGCCAATTTTCAAGGGACCTATGTCCGACCTCCGGACGGTGACGACCTAAGTCACATAATCCAATAACCCACAGAGTCAGCCCGTAAGCTCTGGAACAAATTTCTCACTAAGAAGAATCAAATTGTCGGTTGCCCGGATGCCGAAGCCTTAGCGGCCTTCAAACACAGTATCCGGGACGAATGGTTAGCAGACACGTTGGCCAGGAAAAGCCAAGGATAGTGACAGCCTTAACAAGCCTTATGACCCGCTTTTGCGCGGGCGAGGACAGCTGGTTGGCCCACAGCGGCATCAGTGACCCAAGCACATCCGAAGTCAGGGATGGCAATGGGAAGCCGCGACGCAATAAAAGCAAGCGCCGTAACAATGAAGACATGCTAGACAACACGGCGGTCAACGCCGGATTCAGGGGATCTCGACCCGGTCAACGGAAAAAGCCATTTAAAGGCAATAGAGATGGACCGTCCAGCCTAAACAAGAATCTAGGCAGATTATGTCAGATTCATGGCACCCCCGAAAAACATGCAAACCACACCAACAGAGAATGCTGGGTCTTCAAGCAGGCCTCCCATTGAAGATGAGGATGAGCCTCGCCAGCCGAATACTGGAGCACAGAAAAAATTTCCACCAGAGGTCAGAACAGTGAACATGATTTATGCACCTCATATACCAAAAAGGAGGCGCAAGCACGCACTCCGAGACGTATACGCTGTAGAACCAGTCGCGCCCAAGTTCAGCCCTTGGTCGGACTGCCCGATCACTTTCGATCGCAGGGATCATCCGACTAGTATCCGGCACGGAGGATCGGCTGCCTTGGTGCTCGACCCAATAATTAATGGATACCATCTCACCTGAGTCCTTCTGGACGACGGCAGTAGTCTTAATCTGATATATCAAGACACCGTCCGCAAGATGTGGATAGACCCGTCAAGAATTAGCCAAAGTAGTACTACCTTTAAAGGAGTAATACCAGGCGTAGAGGCCCGTTGCACGGGCTCTCTAGCACTAGAGGTTGTATTCGGCTCACCCAACAACTTCCAAAGCGAAGAACTAATCTTTGACATTGCTCCATTCTGAAGCGGCTACCATGCACTACTCAGAAGAACGGCCTTTGCTTGTTTCAAAGCAGTTCCGCATTACGGTTATCTTAAGCTCAAGATGCCTGGTCCACATGGCGTCATCACAATCAGCGGAAATACAGAACACTCTCTACATGCGTAAGCATACGTGGCGGCTCTAGCAGCCGAACGGCCTCCCCAACCAGAATAACTGATCGGTCGTCAAAACCACAGACACGGTTAGACGTGCCCGGTTCACCGCTAGTTGTAGAAGCCCAGATAAACCTAAGCTCGGGTGGATGGATATACCCCAATAGGTGGTGCTAGGGGCTACCCGTATAAAAAAAGCCCATAGTTCGGCTTGACCCTATTAATACAATAATAGAATGCATCTTGATGGTTCATTAAGAATAACCACCTTTTAGCACGATCACACCAGACCTTTTTCACATGGGTTTTTCTTCTTTAAAGATGATAATCGTGCTACACCCTTCCAGGATATGGCACAACAGAGACAAAGGCGCAGACGTGCAACAGGGCCCCACTCAAAGGTTTCTCTTTAGATTAAGCCCCTGTGTAAACCTTTTCTAATGTCTCTTGTTGCTTGACACCCTCCGAGCACTTAACACATCCGAGAGGGATACTGACGTTATTGGCATGTTGCCATGCCAGATTAATGCGTGTACCTGGAAATTTAGGGCTCATTATCGAGGGCGTTACTCAGTCCAGTATATGTTTTAAAGTCCGAATACCTTAGGGAGTGTTCGGCGTCGCGAGTTTGGCCTTATATGCATCAGCTCGAATCATGTCTTTGGTCAAAGTTGGGTTTGCCCGGCTCCGTGTTTGCTACCTTATGTTCCGCTCTATCGGCTAAGGTGGCACGGAGAACTCTGCGATTGTGCCTGGTTCATCGGATGAGCACCTCGATGAAAGCGGCAAAATTTGTCATGATATAGCGTGAGACTAGTCAACCACTCGATGACTCAGCGGAATCTTCGCAATTCCTCCGCATTAATGAAGGACCGGTTTCCCGTTCATGTACATACGCGCACCCTATTCGGATGAACACGGAAGTACCAGGGGCTATATAGTAGCCCCACCGTGAAACTCCTATGGCTAATTGAAAGAGTTAAAGCTATATAGTCTGATTGCCTGGTTCGCTGCGCTATCACCTCCTTAAGGGACCAAGATGTTGGATCAAGTGTGATTACACGCTTTTTTTCGAACACCCCCGCATTATATGCGTGGGGGCTGAAGCCGACGACTGCAAACTTTCAGGTTATATACATACATAAAAGGCCGCACAGGAGGCACTATAATACTTTCGGGCAAAAGTATAAACACAACTTTTATAATCGAAATAGCATTGTTTTTACAATTCAGATACATGTCACTCGAACATGGTACTCTTCGAGCACTGAGCCTCTATTAAATGGGCGCCTTCTAGGACTTCCTCGAAATAGTGCTCGGCCGGGTCCTGGCCTCCGGCCGGACCCTGGGTTGCAATAGCGGTGGCCTCTATCCCTGCCCAATATGTTTTAACACGGGTAAGAGCCATCCGCGCACCCTCTATGCACGCCGACCTCTTTAGAGCGTCCATATGTGGCACAACACCAAGGAATCGTTGCACCAAGACAAAATAACTGTCCGGCCTTGGTCCCTTCGGCTAAAGAAGATCCACGACAGACCTCATGGCAAGCCCTGATAACCTGTGGAGCTCGGACCACTCGGCCATTTGTTCGTTTAATAGCAGCAGACGCTTTGGAGCACTGAACTGCGACCAGAACAACTGTTCCACCTCATGATCATTCTGATCTTTGAAATATTCAGTCGCATCAGCATCACTCTTGGCCAAGTCTAAGTACGCGTCCTCAGCACTCCATAATAGATCCAGAGGGGCATACTTCGGATCTCCGAACTTCGTCCGCAATAGAAAGGGCTTCCCAGCCGTGATATCTCCAGCTTGTCGAAGCTCCTCCCTTGTCGCTCTGATCTCAGAGCGAGTTTCCTTGGCTGCTTCCAAGGCCTTCTTCATGTCAGACGCTTTCGCTTGGTTCTCCTTTTCAAGGAGCTCATATCGGTCGGCGGCATCCTTTAGCTCAACATCTATCTTGGCTATTTTATCTTCGCTTTGGCGATGAGTAGCCTATTTGGCTCTTAACTCCTCGGCCACCTTTAGGGTGGCCGCATTACTTCTCCTGGCTTGATCCTTGGCTTGGGCAAGTTCCGCCCGAAGGGTCTCCACGGCGGCAGCTCCATCTGCGATCACAACATATTATAGATACTAGCATCGAGCTCCTCTTAATATTTGCTGACAATTCGAAAAAACATACCATGTGCCTCGTCAAGCCGCTTGTTCACAGGCGCGATGTCGGCATCCGCCACGTCAAGCTGTCGCCTCAGTTCGGTGAAATCAGCAGTCCGGTCAGCCGCCGGATCCTCAGCCGCCTGCACATGAAAGCAGCGCGATCATTACCTGGGACTATGATCCTCTGATTACCGCCTTTGGACGGCAACCAGAGTCTCAGGGGCTACTATCTATACATAGCACACCTAGCGCGTGCGGCACCGTCAAAAATACATATATTACTTTGCATACCTCAAAGCCTCTTAGCAGGCTCGTAAAAGCTTCATTCAACCCGCTTTTGGCGGATGAAATCCTCTCGACCACCGTACCCATTAAGGTACTATGCGCCACTGAGATAGCCGATTGCTCCAGAAGACCCATCAGTGTGTCCGGTCGTGCACCGGACAATCCTGGACTCTTTATGTTGCTCTCCTTAGGGGCAAAATACTTTGGACTTCAGGTAGCCAAAGACTTACCTTTCGGCCTTGGCGGATCAGGAGAAATCCTCCATGACGACACCTCGGGGTCATCCACCCCATGAGGCGGGGAGGCAGGAGGAGGCGTTTTGCTCTCCATCATCTCCGGAATAAGATCCCCCGAAGACGAACTCTGCTGAGTAGGGCTACGAGCCGGACTGCGAGATATATGTCTTGGTTATTATTCTCAGAGATGAAACAAGATGTATTTACCAAAGTACTTTTGATTCACTTACAGCTCGGTGGAGGGTTGGCCCTCTTGCGGGCGTTGTGCGGTAAGGACGCCCTCTGGGGCAGGGCCCCCTGGCGAAGGATTTTTCCCTCCTCTGGAAACCTCCGCTCGAAGTCTTCGGAGGCGGACCTTTTCTTCCCGTGGGGGGAGGGGATTTTCGATTCACCTCCCCAATTATCCTCCTTCTTGGAGACATTAATTCCCCCGGTCTGGATGTATAATGTAGGAAGCCCGCTATCGGCTTCTCTATGCCTCCCTTCATCTTCTCTGATGGCTTTTGATAAGGTCGGCGCTCAACATGCTTTGGTTAGCACGGGTCAGCGAGCGAGCCGGGAAGAGGGGCCGAACACCTGATCCTCTCCGCCTTTCTTAGCCAATCCTGGCCGAGGGTAGTTTTCAGAATAATGTTTTGACAAAAATAAACAGCGTGTTTGGTTGCGGAGTTACTTACTTGGGTATCCGGATGATTGCAGTTCAGGCCCACATCCTCGGTGGTGTCCGGAAACTTTATTCGTGATCTGAAGAATAGCCGATACATCCCTTCGAGCGTCATGCTGAAGAAGTGCTGAATAGTTCGTGGTCCTTCTGGGTTGAACTCCCACATCCGGAGAGGTCGACATTTGCATGGCAGGACCCGACGGACTAGCAATACTTGAATTATTTTGACGAGGTTGACATCCCTCTTGAGAAGATCTCAGATACGGCTTTGCAATGTCAGCACATCATTCACTGGCCCCCAGTCCAGCCCTTTGTTGACCCATGACGCCAGTTGAGGTGGAGGGACCGGGCGGAAGGCTGGGGCGGCCGCCTACTTTGTACCTCGGGGCGCTGTGATGTAAAACCACACCCGTTGCCATAGGTCGGACACCTCCGGGAAGGAACCCTTTGGCCATAGGGCCCCGACACCTTTGCTTATTATAGCACCTCTGCACTCCGCGTGTCGCCCGTCAATCATCTTCGGCTTCACATCGAAGGTCTTGAACCACAAGCCGAAGTGTGGGGTAGTGTGGAGGAAGGCTTCACACATGACGATAAACGACGAGATGTGAAGGATGACATCTGGAGCTAGATCATGGAAATCTAGCCCATAATAAAACATGAGTCCTCTTACAAAAGTATCAGGACTAAAGCCAATCCCTCGGAGGAAGTGGGAGACGAATACGACACTCTTGTTGGGTTTAGGAGTAGGGATGACCTGCCCTTGAGCAGGCAGCCTGTGCGGGACTTCAGCGGTTAGATACCTGGCCTCCCCGAGCTTCTTGACGTCCTCCTCTGTGACAGAGGAGGCCATCCACCGACCTTGAAGGTTGGATCCGGACATGATTGAAGGTCCGAAGTGCTTAAGCCTGAGCCTTGGGTGTTGGAACTCGAGGTGGGGGAACGATCGAGCGTTGGAAGAAAGGGACATGCCTGGTCCCTTTATAAAGGGGGTGAATATAAAGCGTCCCCCACATGACCGTTTGGAACTCGCCTAAAATCGAGGAGTCATGCTAACAAGCGCGGTTGGGTTACCCACACCCGTATTGAAGAGAATCCCGTGATAAGGAGAATACGATCTCTGCTTCGACAAGACGTGCCAATAAAACTGCCTCGCAATACGTGTAGTGGCAGGCTGGGAAAAACGGTTCGTATAATGACCGAGCTGCGGCGTGATGTCACGCTATGAAAAGTTGTCAGCAGATTAGATTTGTGGAATATTGTGCTCTCTACGGTATTGTGTGGAAATTATTTTACAGAGCCGGACACGATCCTCATATTCAAGATCTTCTATGGAGAATTCAGAGAAGGAACCCGCCTTGCAATGCCGAAGACAATCTGCGCGCCGAACTCATCGTCATTGAAGCCTGGTTAGGAGACTCTTGAGGAGTCTGTATTAGGGGTCCTTGGACAGCCGGACTATATACTTTGGCCGGACTGTTGGACTATGAAGATACAAGATTGAAGACTTCGTCCCGTGTCCGGGTGGGACTCTTCTTTGCGTGGAAGGCAAGCTTGGCAATTCAGATATGTATATCTCCTTCTCGTAACCGACTACTGTGTAACCCTAGCCCCCTCGGTGTCTATATAAGCCGGAGGGTTTAGTCAAATGGGACAACAACAATCATACCATAGGCTAGCTTCTAGGGTTTAGCCTCTACGATCTCGTGGTAGATCAACTCTTGTAATACTCATATCATCAAGATCAATCAAGCAGGAAGTAGGGTATTACCTCCATAGAGAGGGCCCGAACCTGGGTAAACATCATGTCCACCGCCTCCTGTTACCATTAGCCTTAGACGCACAGTTCGGGACCCCCTACCCGAGGTCCGCCGATTTTGACACCGACACCCACCCTGCCGGCAACGAGGGGGAGGATTTTCCCCGCTCTGCCCGGCGCCGCCCCTTGACAACGAGAGAGGACATCGCCCGGCTCGAGGCCCCTCCCGCTGCCAGCGAGGCCGCGCCACCTAAACGAGGAAGAGTAGAACACGGTAGGTCGCCGCCGCTCGGGTCCAAGTAAGGCCACCGCTGCTACCCTCCGGTTGAAGCCAAGCTAGGCAGGTTGACCATTGATGGCCGGTTAGCTTCTTGGTGGTGACGTGGAGTCGGGGAGCTATGTTGGAGAAGGACGCTGCTTCTACTTAACTGCTAGTGTAGTTGGCTGACCCACACGTGGGCCCAACAGGCATCTGGGCGACATGTCAGTTATGCAACTGCACCTACAGTTAAGTCACTGAAGCTTCTATTCGGCTCAGCCGGACAGAGATGGGTAGCTTCAGTTAATTAATTATACCTCTAGCGCACCCCTTTTTAGTTGAAGAATGTAAGAAATGTAATGAAATCCGGCATGTCTATATGAAATCCGACCATGTATGAATGAATTTATTTCAATTAGTTAGAATTCTTGTATCACTGGCATTGGATGAACATGCAAAACAATACGTACTAGCATTATTCCCAGGGTGATCACCTCGTTTGCAGCAGTTTCACATGTACTCCCTCCGGTCCTTTCTAGTCTGCATACAAGTTTTGTGTGCAGTCAAAGTATCTCTACTTTGACCAATCTTATAGAAAAAAGTATGCACTTTCACAATGTGCGAAGTAAAAAGGAACAGAAGGAGTACAAAGAGTTTGAGCAGCCTTTTAGCGTTCCTGTACATTGCAATCAAACACACAGGCCTGACAATTCATAGAGAACATTCAAAACAATTGATGATTATGCATCTCAGCGATTCACATGTCAGAGCCAATATTTACTTCACAACTAAAGAATAAAGAAAAAAATTGATCGACGCTGCTGATAGCAAAGGGCGTCCCATTTGAAAAATATCAAACGCATGTCTTCTTGGTAAAATCAATGATCAAAATTTGACAAGGTTGTCCCATTCCAAAATATCAAATGCCTACGATTGTGGAATGGGCAGGGTTTGCCATTAGTTCAGACATTGATATGGCACCTCATGCTAAATAAACCAGCTGTTCTTTTTGTGCAGTTCCACCAAAATCAACCAAATTCGCGCGTAGCTTGTATGATTTCGCGTTGAACTTATCAGCACCTCCTTTCTCGTGGTGGAAATGAATGATTCAATGCATTCATGAACATTTTGTGCAGTTCCCATTGAAATCAAGCAGAGCACCCATGTTTGCACAAATACAAAAAAAGTGATTAGTACAAAGCAAATTGTACTATGAATTGACAGTTTAAACAGGCACCTACATGGTCCATGTAGAGCAAATTTTTTGGAAAATGGAACTCACCAGAAAGAATCCTAGAACAACAATGTACTCGCGCATCACAACAAGAAAATGGAGATTTTTCAGTCCTTCTGAGCTGGAGTTAGTTTGGTCTTGTGGGGAGTAATGTAACCATCCTTCAACTGCTCCTTCTGATGAGAAGATAGACAGGGTTTCTTCATCCTGGCATAATCGAAACTAGTCACTTCACGTACTCCATATTCTTCTTCAGAGGAGGATGATCTTGTTGTGCAAAGACAAGAGGAAACTAAATGCTAGCATCCCTGTTTGCTCGAAAAGAAGGAAATGGAATATTTAAAACATCACAGATGAAGCACTTCTCAAGGACAATACCACTTTTTCATGATAGTATCTAAACAGTAGCACAACACCAATAGAGATGACAAAGCTCAATCATATGGATGAAACCGGTGGTAGTACCAACCTTTGTCGGGAGGCTTATTGTGTAGAGCATCTGAGATGAAGCACTTGCCCGGAACCATCTGTTGCTATCTACTGTGGTGGCCATGCTTACTATATACTCCTCGATTAGTTTAATGTTTCCAACATCTTCTTGTGCAGTTCCACTAAAATATATGATATCTTCAAAGAAGATCCCTGTTTGCACAAGTAGAGATAATTACGTATTACATAATTAAGAGTGGCATCAAATCAGTGGCAAAACAATTGCTCGTTCCATCCATAGCAATAAATTAAGATGCAAAACTATATCATTACTTGTGTCATCACAGTTCCAGTGCTTCATTACAGCACGGGAGTTGATTTTGTTTTCTTCGCTTGTTCTTCCCTTCATCACTTGGTTCAATAACAGACAAGCTTCGCCTTCAATGTAAGATTTGGCATGTCAATTAGGGAGCACAAGTATAGCACTAAACAATGACATTAATTTTACGATGAAAGTGGCAAAATACAGGCCATGAGTTGCGAAATATCCTTATCTTACCTCAATGGGATATTACGATTGCACATCTGATTAGAAGTCTTGTCTCCATTTGTGCAGTTCACTAAAATCAAGCAACATTATCGTACAAGTAGCACAACATATGAAAGCACACTGCAGAATCATGTGAAAGAAGGCTAGTACGGACCTCTCATGACTCGGAATTGAAACAACTCACAAGAAGAAGATCTGAACCAAATTTGCCAACATGGATAGGAAGTAAGATCTCCTCTTGTGCAGTTCCACTAAGATCAAACAATCAAGCAACGTTGTCGGTGTGACATTTTGGTTGAACTGCACAAAACACTCTTAAAACAAAAGTGTTTTGTGCAGTGCAACAAAAGTTCACAATGGCAACGAGGTGAAGTAGATAACCCTCTTTACACAGAGGTGCAAAGGAAACAACTAGTGGTTAATAATGGTTGATGACACAAAAGCCAACAAAAAGAAGCATCTACCTTATCTAAATGGGAAAGAAAGCAAGACAGTAGCATTTATGAAATGGTGGCATTGATTAACATTAACATAGAGATTATATTAACAATAAAATTCGTTAAACATGTAATTTTCTTTTAACTGTGGCATTGCATCAATTTTCTAGCGGCATTATTAGAGGGTGTTTGTTTACAGGGACATTTTGGTGTAGGGACTGAAAAAACTCCGTGTCAGTCCCATCTAAACCAAACAGGAGCGACTTTTAGGGACTAAAAGTGGGCATTTGGGACTAAAGAAAGAAGACTCTGAGGGAGAGTCTTTTTGGGAGTGAGGGAGTCCTGGACTAGGGGGTGTCCGAATAGCCGAACTATCATCATGGCCGGACTCCAAGACTATGAAGATACAAGATTGAAGACTTCGTCCCGTGTTCGGATGGTACCTTCCTTGGCGTGGAAGGCAAGCTTGGCAATATGGATATGTAGATCTCCTACCATTGTAACCGACTCTGTGTAACCTTAACCTATCCGGTGTCTATATAAACCGGAGGGTTTTAGTCCATAGGACGAACAACAATCATACCATAGGCTAGCTTCTAGGGTTTAGCCTCCTTGATCTCGTGGTAGATCTACTCTTGTACTACCCATATCATCAATATTAATCAAGCGGGGTAGGGTATTACCTCCATCGAGAGGGCCCGAACCTGGGTAAAAACATCGTGTCCCTTGTCTCCTGTTACCATCCGCCTAGGCGCATAGTTCGGGACCCCCTACCGAGATCTGCGGTTTGACACCGACATTGGTGCTTTCATTGAGAGTTCCTCTGTGTCATCACCGATAGGCCCGATGGCTCCTTGATCATCAACAACGACGCGGTCAGGGTGAGACTTTTCTCCCGGACAGATCTTCGTATTCGGCGGCTTTGCTGCGGGCAATTAAGCTTGGTCATCTGGAGCAGATCGAAGCTTCGCCCTGGCCAACAGGTCAGATTTGGAAGTTTGAACTATAAGGCCGATGTCGCGGAGACTTGATCTTGGCGGATTCGAGCCGCAGCCAAGCGTGCCGCCTTGTCTCGATGGGCATGATCTGGCTCTGCAGCGAGCGGTGCCACGGAGGCCGCACCGGCATCCGCCGATCCTTAATCCGGGCGGATTCCCGATAGAAGGGCGAGTGGTTGGGCGCCGCCTCGGGGCTCACGATCTCTCTGGCGATTGAGCGAACTCCATCCTGTCGCTGCGAAGACCTCGACTCGGTGCGGACTCCTCTCCGGACTCCGAACCCTCCGCGCCCCCTGCCAATCGAATCCGATTGGGCGCCGGTCATGGAGTTCACTGCCGCGGACATCTTTCAGCACTCGCCCTTTAGCGACATCCTGAATTCAATAAAGTCTCTCTCTTTATCCGGAGAGCCCTGGCCGGACTACGGATGGGAAGGTTGGGACACGGATGACAAAGAAATTCAACGCCCGCCCACCACCCACTTTATAGCCCCTGTCGACGATCTAACCGACATGCTCGACCGACTCGAAGACATTGGCGGTATGGACGGCGATGCGGAGGCGACCAAGACCCGGCACCTACGAGGGCCTTTGGAAGGCCACCTCGTCATATGACATATACATGGTGGACATCCCAAAAGATGGGAACAGCGATGGAACAACGGAGGATGACCCTCAAGAAGCAACGAAGCGCCCGGCGTCGGTGGCGCCGCTCTAAATCCGCCACAATAAAAGCGGTGATTCCGGCACGGAGATAATAACACCGGACGGTCGAAGACAACCCCCTCGAGAAGGACTCAGCGCGGGAGGAGGAGAAGCAAGTCCGCGCGACGGTCTGTGAGAAAGAAAGGTCGAGGGCGATAATTATGCACCTCCCTCCGAAGATGAGGCAAGCCTCGGCGGCAGCAATTTGTCGTGCACGAGGATCCCGCCGAACAGGGCGTCTCAAGCGCGGGCTTATAGCCACGGCAAGCAGCCTCAAGAAAAAGCGCAACAGCTTAGAGCTGACCAAGACCTGCTAGGTGGCGGATGGACTGAAGTCCTTGCAGCGAAGAGTATGAACTCGAGCGCCCTCCAAAAGCTACCCCAAGCGCAGGCCGTTGCCTCGTCGGAGGAGGAAGCACCCAAGTCACCGGCAAGACGACATGGCAGACCGGCCACCCGTGGCGCGACGAGAGAAGCCTCTCGGCCCTCTGCTCAAGCCACACCCGGCGCCGCTCAAAAAGTACCAAGGCACGGGAAAGCGCGCGGACTTGCGAGATATATTGGAGGATAAGGCAAAACATACAAGATCGATCTACGGATCGGCGTGGGCGTAACGACGGGATGATTACCGTCGCGCGGATACAACAAACCCGGCGGGCGAACACGATGAACAAAGCTCATATGAGCTACGTCGTGATATAGCCCAATAGAGAGGCGCCGCACACCCACTATGTGTCACAAATGAAGTAATGGATCATCAAATCACCGAGCGATTCAAACCCGTAAACATCGAATCGTACAATGGTACCACAGATCCCGCGGTCTGGATCGAGGACTATCTCCTCCATATCCACATGGCCCGCGGTGATGATCTACATGCCATCAAATACCTCCCACTCAAGCAAGGACCAGCTCGGCATTGGCTCAACAGCTTGCGGCATAATCAATTGGTTGTTGGGAGGACACGGAAGCCGCATTCCTTGACAACTTCCGGGCACATATGTGTGACCACCAGGCGCCGATGACCTTATCCACACAATTCAGCAGCGGAAGAATCGGCGGACAATTACGGACACGGTTCCTAACAAAGAAAAATCAAATCGTTGACTGTCCGGAAGCGAGAGGCCCTTGCAGCCTTCAAACATAACATCCATAGCGAGTGGCTTGCCCGGCACCTAGGACAGGAAAAGCCAAAATCGATGGCAGCCCTCACAACACTCATGACCCGCTTTTTTGCGGGAGAGGACAGCTGGCTAGCTCGAAGGAACAACTTGGCCAAACACCCTGATAGTTCCGATACCAAGGACAGCAATGGCGGTCGGCGTCGCAACAAGAACAAGCGCCGCGTGCGGCGATAATGCTGAAGATCTGACCGTCAATGCGGATTCGAGGCTCTAAACCGGTCGCGGAAGAAGTCATTCAAAAGAAATACCAGGGCCCGTCCAACTTGGACCGAATACTCGATCGCTTGTGCGGATACATGGCACCCCGAAAAACCAGCCAATCACACCAACATGGATTGTTGGGCGTTCAAAGCGAGCAAGTTAAGTGTCGAACTCAATGACAAGGGCTGCATAGCGATGGCGAGGAAGAGCCCGGCCCCGAACAATAGAGGGCGAAGGGTTTTCCCACACAAGTGCGGACGGTGAACATGATATCACATAACCCATATACCCAAAGGGGGCGAGCGTGCACTAAGGGGCGTATATGCGATGGAGCGATCGCCCGAAGTTCAACCCATGGTCTTCCTGCCCGATCACCTTCGATCGAAGGACCACCCACTAGCATCCATCACGGTGGTTTTGCGCATTGGTTCTTGACCCAATTATTGGACGGTTCACCTCACGAGTCGATGGGCGGCGGTAGCAACTGAACCTGCTTTATCGGGATACATTGCGCCAAAATGGGCATAGACCCTCAAAATTAAACCTACAAAGGCGACCTTTAAAGGCGTCATACCGGTGTAGAGGCCAATTATGCGGGCTCAGTTACACTCGAAGTGGTCTTGGATCCTGGATAACTTCCGAAGTGAAGAGTTAATCTTCAACATAGTCCGCTCCATGATGGCTATCATGCCTTTGCTCGGACGAACCGCATTTGTAAAGTTCAATGTGGTGCCGCTTTCGCATACCTCAAGCTCAAGATGCAGGCCCTCGAGGAGTAATCACGGTCAATACAAACACGAGCGCTCTCTCGAGCGGAGGAGCACTGCAGCGATCCTCGCGGCGGAGGCGCAAAGCAGCCTCTCACAGCAATTCTCGAGTCCGGCCACTAAGCGTCCGGACACGGTCAAGCGCGCCCGGAGTAACCTACAGCAAGACCGCCTGGCATGATTCAAGCACGCGTAGCAATCCGGCCCCAACCCCAGCCCTCGCGAAATTGCGAAGCCAGTACTACGCGTACATAACTACGCTCTGGAGATACCATGGGCATAAGGGGAGGGGCACGACCACGGCACGCCCGGAATGCGGCTCAACCGCACCAGGGGCTCCCGATTGTGTCATTCTTTTTCCTTTTTCTTTTTTCCCTTTTCTTACTTTCAGGACTCCGTTTTCCAGAAGTCCTGTCAGGCACTAGAATCGCCGAACTCACGATGCAACAGCCAGGGAAGTAGAAAGCCACGTCGAGCGTTCAGGTGGTCTCTATTACGAGCATTGTACCTGTTTTACATACCATCCCGCAGCTTACCCCTGGAGGGGGATATGTTAGATAGTCCCATCCCTTGCTTATCGCACTATTTGTATCGTTCTGCTTTCATTGCAGTACCTTTGTGAATAAACAATACATAGCTTTTGCCTATTATTGCACTCTTTTCTTTAGCTATATATATGTTCATTTCATGACATTACGCACCCGTACACTTTGGTGTGATAAGTCCGAACACTTTCACAAGTGCGGCACCCCGAACTTATAGCATTATATGAATCGGCTGTGAATCATGTCTTGGGTCAATAGTTGGGTTTTCCCGGCTCCCGTGTTTTGGTATCTTACGTTCCGTTATATCGGCTAAGGTAGCACCGGGAGAACCATTGCGATTGTGCTCCAGTTGAGCTGGGTCGAGCACCTCAGTGGAGAAAGCTAAAACTGGCCGTCACGATAGGGTGAGAGATGCGCTGTTCGAGAGGTTTTTGGGTCCCTAAAGACTTATGCGCTTAGGCGAGGAACGGAATTATCGGCCAAAGGCGTGGATAGCGCCCGAACTTCGGTCTTCGAATACTAGGGGCTTCGCGAAATTTAAAATTATAGAATTCTATGGCTAAGTGAGAGTGTTCAAGCATTATAAGTCCGGTTGCCTTGTTAGTTGCGTTGGCGCCTCCTAGATGGACCCAATAATGGGAACAAGAGTGCTCAAGTTTATCCGAACACCCGGCTTTTCGTGGCATGGGGCTGAAACCAACGACTTGCCATCTCTCAAATTTGATAAGCGGCCGCCTGAAGGTAATATTTTAAATTAACAAGCGTTGCTTAGCGCATATGAACAAGTTTTCAGCGTCTGGGATAACAAATGCGAGTCTATTCAAAATTACATCTTTGGAGCACTCATCCGCTATTCGGCGGGCACCCTTGAGAGGCCCTCATAGTACATTTCGTGCGCGCTGCTCCTTACCCTTCGTGGCCCATCTGTCACAAGCTTCTCCGCATCCAGCTTGCCCGGTGCATTTTAGCTTGCAGGTAAGGTCGACGGACACCTTGATGCAGGCGGGCGCTTGATGACCTCAATCCGTGGACAGGCGTCCACCAGCCGCCGCACTAGCCCAAAGTAGCTCCCAGGCATGGCTTCCAATGGCCACAGCCGAACTATGAGGCCCTTCATGGCCTGTTCGACGACCTTGTGGAGCTCGACCAGCTGCTTCAGCTGGTCGCTTAGGGGCACTGGATGTCCGGCCTCGGCATATTGAGACCAGAACACCTTCTCTGTTGAGCTCCCCTCCTTGGCGCGGTAGAATGCGGCAGCATCAGACACACTACGGGGCAGATCTGCGAACGCTCCTGGAGAGCTCCGAATTCGGGTAAGTAATAGGTAATTCACTTTCACATGCTTGCTTTGCATAAAGAATGCCTTACCCGCCGCTATCTTCTTTAGCGATTCAATTTCTTGGAGGGCTTTGTGGGCCTCTGCCTTAGCAGCTTTGGCACTCTCAAGAGCCGAGGCAAGCTCGGACTCTCGGGTCTTCAAGTCACGCTCCAAACCCTCGTGTTTTTCCACGAGAGCCTGGAGCTCTTTCCGCACCTCCGCCAGCTGCGCCTCCCCCTTTTCTCGCTCGGTGCGTTCCGCAGCCGCTTTGTTTTCGGCCACGGACACCGCTTCCTTCAGGGTCGCCACCTCGTTCGTGGCCCCTGCAGTACCCATGTTATTCCTGTTATTTTTTTGGCAACCGAAACCTTTCTATAAGGTATTTCTTTAATAAGGTACTACTTACCTTCCTTGTCCTCGAGCTGCTTCTTGGCTTGGCGAGCTTCGTTCTCGGACCGCTCGAGGCTCTGCTTCAATGCATTGACCTCCATGATCGGTCTGGCGAGGTCGTCAGCGCGCCTGCATTCCCATATTGACATACTTACGTTAGACTCCTGCGTATATCTTTTTAGATCCTTAGTCCGGCTTTTCTTTTCGAACACGAACTAAGCATCAGACTACTACTGTCTATCGGTAATATTTTTACATATTCTAAACTTACCTCAAAGCTGTTAGAAGGCTGAGTACAGGCTTGATCAGCCCGCTCTTGGCGGACTGAACTGTCCGGATCACTGCACTCATAGCAGTGCGGTGCTCCTCCTCGATGGGCTGTTAAGTGCCTCGATGCTATCCGGTGCCTCCGATTGGGCGGAGGACACGGCGTACCCTTCTTCTGAAGGACTGCTCGCCGGACTCGGAACGGCTGAAGGTTCGGCATGGAGTCGGACAAGGTTCAGCTTAGAGCCCACGGGGTCTTGCCCCCCCAGCGCTGAGTCCGGGAGGTTGCCTCGTGGCGCCTCATGCGCCACCTCCTCTTGACCAGGCCCCCTTGGGGCACCACCTCGGTGTCGTCCGCGGCGTGGCGAGGGAGGCGGTCGAGGCGAAGTACTCTCCATTTGAGGCGAACCCGAGGGACCCGCTCGTTGAGCGGCGAACTCACCCTTGGGCGGGCTGCACGATTGTTCGACATTAGAGAACACTCTGCAATAATAAAAAAGCCATGGGTATCCGGACACTTACGATCTTGCTAGGGGCTTGGCCCTTGTTGGCCAATCCTCCTCGTCGTCATCGACGTTGGTGGAGAAGTCTGAAGGAAGGGTTCTTCCTTCTTGGACCCTCCGGCCTCCCGGTTTAGGCGGCCTTCCTTTCCTCTCCTCCACGGCTGGGGAGAGGCTTCTTCTTCCTCCTCCTCGTCCTCGGAGAAGATTACGCGCCAGAATCGGCGGCACTGGCGCCGGGAGCTCCTTCGAGTTCCGTGGCCTCCTTCTTAGCCTTCTTCTCGGCACCATATGGGGTGCGAAGCCAGCAGCCCGTCAATCGGGCGTCCGCTGGTCTTCGACAAAAGGCCGGAAAGTTAATCTGTCCGGACGTCTTGAGCCGGTCATGTCAAAGATTAGGGAGTTTTAGATCCCATAGAATCAATCTATGAAAAAGAGTCCGTGAAGGGTAAAATAACTTACCTCGCCGGCTTGACGTTGCGAGCTGTATCCGCGATCTTCAGTGGCGGATGAGGGAGCCTCGGCGCCCTTGAACAGCACCTTCCAGGCATCTTCGTACATAGTGTCGAAGAGCCTTTTTAGAGTCGAGTGTTGTGCCGAATCGAACTCCCACAATTTGAAGGCCCATTGTTGGCATGGGAGAATTCGGCGGATGAGCATCACCTGGATTACGTTGACAAGCCTGAGATTCTTGTCCACCAGGTTTCGAACGCATGTTTGGAGTCCGGATGTCTCGTCCGAATTCCCCCGCGTCAAGCATGTCTCTTTCCATGACGAGAGCCGTGTGGGGAAGCCAGATCTGAATTCGGGGGCCGCCACCCATTTGGGGTCGCGTGGCTCGGTGATGTAGAACCACCCTGATTGCCACCCCTTTATTATCTCCACAAAGGAGCCCTCGAGCCATAGGACTTTGGCCATCTTGCCAACCATGGCGCCTCCGACTCCGCAGCGGCCGCCCACAACCTTGACCTGACATTGAAGGTCTTCACCATAGGCGAAGTGGGGCTGGATCTTGAGGAAGGCCTCACACACGATGATAAGCGCCGAGATGTTGAGGATGAAATTCGGGGACAGGTCGTGGAAGTCAGGCCGTAGTAGAACATGAGCCCCGGACAAATGGGTGAAGTGGAAAACCTAGTCCAGCGGAGGAAGTGGGGAGAAACACCACCCTCTCATGGGGCACAGGGGTTGGAATAAGCTGCCCAGCGTCGGGCAGCTTTGTCTGTGATGTCGCGGACAAATATCCGGCCTCCCGCAGTCTTGTGATGTGCCCTCCGTGTGAGAGGAGGCCATCCACCTGCCTCCGCTCGACATGGTTGGAGAAAGGTTGAGGTGGGATGTGCGGACTTAGGCGCTAGAGCTCGGGTCTTGTGAAATGGATAAGCAAAGGAGGAAGAAGGCGTGGGTGAAAAAGGTGGATCCTTATCCCTTATATGAATGATGAAGCTATCGTCCCCACCAGCTGGTAAAACTCGCTTGTCTCCCAAGCGCCGTAATCAATAAGCGGCGGATGGGTTACCCGTCCGTATTGATGGGAATCCTGGAATAAGGGGGCACGATCTATGCTTTGATAAGGCGTGCCGGAAACCGCCTCGCTAAAGCGCTGAGGTGGAATAGTAAAAAACAATTCATATAAAGACCTGGCCGCGGTGTGATGTCACGCCGCGGAATACGTCGACAGATCTGTGCAAAAGTTATTCTCTCTACGGTGGTATGTGGAACTTGTTTTGCAGAGCCGGACACTATCCTTGTGTTCAAAACCTTCTATGAAGTATTCGGAGGAGGAACCCGCCTTGCAATGTCGAAGACAATATGTGCGCCGGACTCGTCGTCATTGAAGCCTGGTTGAGGGGCTACTGAGGGAGTCCTGGACTAGGGGGTGTCCGGATAGCCAAACTATCATCACGACCGGACTCCAAGACTATGAAGATACAGGATTGAAGACTTCGTCCCGTGTCCGGATGGGACTTTCCTTGGCGTGGAAGGCAAGCTTGGCGATACGGATATGTAGATCTCCTACCATTGTAACCGACTCTGTGTAACCCTAACCTATCCGGTGTCTATATAAACCGGAGGGTTTTAGTCCATAGGACGAACAACAATTGTACCATAGGCTAGCTTCTACGGTTTAGCCTCCTTGATCTCGTGGTAGATCTACTCTTGTACTACCCATATCATCAATATTAATCAAGCAGGATTAGGGTATTACCTCCATCAAGAGGGCCCGAACCTGGGTAAAAACATCGTGTCCCTTGTCTCCTGTTACCATCCGCCTAGACGCACAGTTCGGGACCCCCTACCCGAGATCCGCCGGTTTTGACACCGACAGGGACTTTTTCCAATAGTTGCCCCTAGCACGCATCGCACCTTGTCTCTATTAATTTATTACTAGGGGTAACATGGTCTTTTAGCATGTCATTTAATAACCTCTAGTCCATGTTTAGTCCCTGGAACCAAGCAGGTAGGGACTAGGGAGTTTTTAAACAAGCAGGGCCTTAGATTAACAACAGCTAAAGAGTTGCAGGGACGAGTGGGCCTTTCCAGCACCATTTGCATCTACCGATGTCTTTGAGGCGATGCAGTCTGTTGCAACAAAGAACAAACAACCAAGGAGCATATTTGTGTTGGTCCCAGTTTTGTTATATTTAGACACCTTACACTATGTGAGCGCATCAAATCTAGTCCTGCTCAAACTCTACAGCCTTGTCCCCCAAAACAAAAGATCAGTTCATTACAGATGTGCGTATTGAGTTTGTCATTGTTTTCCCTTTTCGACCAACGTAGGTGCTGGATAGCCAGTCTGTACTAGTACTTTCCCCCCTTCCTTTCCTCTTTGAACCACGTCCTAGATTTATGCTATACAACTTTCCCCACTACTTTCCCCCATTCATTTCCTCTTTGAACCACGTCTTAGATTCATTCGATACAACTTTCCCCACTACTTTTCCCCTTCCTTTCCTCTTTGGACCACGTCCTAGATTCATGCTATACAAATTTTTCCACTACTTTACCCCCATTCCTTTCCTCTTTGAACCACGTCCTAGATTCATGGTATACAACTTTCCCCACTACTTTCTTGTTTGATCCAACACCTAGATTCGAGTGCAGAAGCGGAAAAAGCCCACACACAGCTAGAGCAATGCATGTGGAATAAGTAAATTATACCTTAAGGATCTTGGGGTGTGGTTCGGTGGGCGACCGGAGGCCGTTCGTCCCACACTATGTATGGCGGTGAAGAAGAAGGGGTCGGAGGACCTCCCGCGCTGCCGCTGGGTGAAAGTGAACAGCTGCGTCGGTAGTGGATTCCCTCCCTCACCGATGGCGACAACGTTAAGCCTCCTTCCCTTCCCGACGCACGGATCCTGCCGGCTCTTTGACCAGCAGTGAGGGGAGAGAGAGAGGCCAACAAAGTCTTGTTTAGATCTGGATAGGGTGAGAGAGTCTAAAGAGAGCAACTACAAGCGCTGAGAGAGAGAGAGGCCAACGAAGTCTTGTTTAGATCTGGGGAGGGTGAGAGAGTGTGAAGAGAGCAATTACAAGCCCTGAGAGAGAGTCCAAGGAAGTCTTGTTTAGATCTGGAGAGTGTGAAGAGAGCAACTACAAGCGCTCAGGCTCCAGCGTGTATATATATACTAGAGAGAGTGTGAAGAGTGCAAACCCTAGAAAACAAGCGCCGAGGCTGCAGCTTATACGTGATGAGGTGATTATATTGTCACTACAAGATCATATAGCTCCGTATCCATCCATTTTGACCAGTCAAAGAATCCTCCTGGCATGAATTATGCTCAAGTGTAGTTATCAAACCCGAAACCTCAAGTTTGATGAGCGAACAGGCTAACCAGCTACACAACCCTCCCATTATGTTCAATGAGAGGAAAATAACCTTTTAACATTCCTGCATTCGTGTGACAAGCATGCCGTGTTTTTATTTTATTTTTGCGTGTGGGAGTCATTGGGATTTAAATCATAATCGTGTCATGTGGCTTTAGTGGTAAGACTATCCACAGTGGTGCAGAAATAATGCAGCCTTAGTCACCTTACCTCTCTCCATGTAGTACGTTGGGTCCCACCAGTCAGAGGGTGAAACAAATAAATTAATAAGAAAAATTAAAAGTGCCAGCGGTGTATCTTACCTCACATATCTCGCTACTGCTCGGGAACACTGTCCAATTGATCTCTTTGTTTGCTCACATACTATTTTAAGTGAATCCTTATTATAACATGCACACAATTTTGGGCACTTGTATTCGACCTAAGTCAGTGTGCCACCGTATCTCGTACTACTCCCTCCGTCTAGGTGTAATAAGTCACGTTAGAAGCTGTAGCGGGACCAAGGTGCAAGCAGATTGGAGGAGAAGGAGAAACTTGACCGGCCATTCCTCCAATCAAAGCCTTGATTTCTGTCTCTAAACGCAACAATTAATCCAAACAACTAAGAGATGCCGTTTTAGCTACCATGCAGGGCCACGTATTAACTCGCACGCAAGCCGACTTTAATTTCTTGACTGATCAACGCGTAGTTGTGCTCCATGCATTGGGTTTCCGGGGGAGATAACAAGGCATAGTTAGGAGCGTTTGGTTACATTGCTTAGGCTGGTCATAGTGGTGAGTACTATAGTAACATGCATATGTTAGTACTAGTCTACTATGTTACTACTACGCGAAGTTTGCTGTCGGAAGCGAGCCGATCTGGCTCTCCTGAGCTAGCAAGGTTTTTCTAGCCCACCCAAGCTAGCTAGCCCACAAAAGCTAACATATTTTAACAGTTCCAAACGCCTAACCTTGCCCGTCTATGCTATAAGTTGTTCTTGCTAAGGATCCAAATGCTCCCTAAGTAACAACGCTCGCTATCAACAAGGTCAGGAGGGGATTGAGATGCGAAGTAAATGGACGACGCCTAAACATTTTGGGAGTATCTGATCTTCGTAAGATGACTTAACACCTAGACGGAGGGAGTACTGATAAAGTCATGTACCTGGGATAGGGTCATAGACCTGCCCAAAGGTACCCTCCACAAGGACACTTTCGCAAGAGAAGCAGCCTTCGTCGACCTGGTAGGTTTCCACTCGACAGATTCAAAGACACTTTCGACCATGAAGACCCACTCGACCACCAGGAGTCCAAGAGCCACTCGGTGCCCAAACGGTATGTAGTTAAATAGTCTTTATGATCTTAATGGCACTTTATGTAAGGCGTTACCAGTAACGCCTAGGTTTATTGCACCTTAAACCCTCTACTACGTGGGCTGGCTGGGGTCCTGGCGCACTCTATATAAGCCACCCCCCTCCACAGGTAGAAGGGTTTGCACCCCTGTAACACATACGCATATAATCGAGTCGACCGCCTCCGGGCACTGAGATGTAGGGATATTACTTCCTCCGAGAAGGGCCTGAACTCGTAAATCTCTTGCGTATACAACTACTCCATAGCTAGGATCTTGCCTCTCCATACCTACCCCCCATTCTACTGTCAGACTTAGAACCACGACAGTTGGCACCCACCTTGGGGCCGGTGTTCTAGCGATTTGTTGGAGAAGTTGGGATTCTTTCGATCTCCTACATCATGGTTTCAGGAGGAGTTCTGGTCGACGGCCACAAGATCCGTCTCGGTGCGCTCACATTAAATCGCCGGCGACTCCACTTAACCGAGGCTCCACTCGGCGTGGGCCGCTCCCGTCCGTGGGCGGCGCACTTTGTAGCGTGTGTCGCGGCGTCCTCCTGTGGCAACCGTCGACCCAGTATGGGTCGGCTCTGCGCCGTCTTCACTCCCGATCTCCCGGCGCAAGCGTTACAGTGGTCGAGGCTTGGCGGTGGGTGAGGCATGCGATGGCCCGATCGGCCACCCCCAAGTCGCGGCGGTCGAGCCAGCGAATCTCTCTGGCCTGATCGACTGTCGGCTGGCTCGCGCGAGACTGCGTCCGAATGCGATAGCGATGACCCAGCGGCGGAGGTTCGGATGGTCGATGGACCACGCAGTCCCCAGTTCACCCGCACCAGCGGAGGTGAAGGTGGAAGCGATCCGAGCAAGCCCACGAAGAGTACCTGCGAGCCCTCGCCGCCTTGAACATGGATGCACTTCACACCCCTATCATTGGAGAAACCCCGAGGCTCGTGCCTTGGAGGATCGGCAACAGCCAACCTGGCTGGCGCACTCGATGGAGAATCTTCAGCGAGTACTCGACGAAGCGCCGCGACCAAGGGTTCGAGAATCCGGTCGGCGTCGGCTCTTTCAACCGCCAATTCAGGTATATCGAACTCCGATTCAGAATTTAGCAGCTGCCGCCCGTATAGCGAGTCAATTCAGCCTTCCCGGTCGGGCGGGTAGAGGTTTGCAACAAATCAGGGATCTGCTCGGGCGGCAGGAGATCAAAACTCAGTTGTATCGATCGCGGAGCAGGGTTCACAGCCGATCCGTCGCTGCAAATTCAGTCGATCGGCCCATAGTCCGAGATCGCCCCGGCGTGAGAGCGTGGGGCGGCGTGATGATCAATACAGCGGACGCGGCAGTATGAGCACCGATTCGATCGCAGCGATCGGCGTCAGTGCCCACTCCTCCCCAAGGGGTGGATCATCGCTCCTCGGCAGCGGGATTTACGAGCCAAAGACGCAGGTCTTTGGGCGAAGAGTTCCATCGACCCTGTGGAACCAGGCTTTGATGCGAGATCTATTATCGTTCAAGGTTTGGTCGGCAGAACAGAGCTCACCGAGACGGCCATGATAGAGATGTTCCTTCCAGCAGCGAGTTCATGTCTTGGGACCAAAGTGTTTCAGCAGAGCCATCGAGCGCGGTGATTCCTCCCAACTTCAGGTTGGCGATGGAGTCGATAAGTTCTTTGGTGAATCCAAGCGACACTTGGCTTGAAGATTACCGAGTGGCTGTTCAGATCGGCGGTGGCAACGATGAAGTAGCCATGAAGCATTTGCCTCTTATGTTGGAGGGTTCAGCCAGGGCGTGGCTGAATCAGTTAGCACCCAGCAGTATTTACACTTGGGAAGATCTTGCCCGAGTGTTTGTCAGGACATTTGAAGGAACTTGCAAACGACCAGCAGGATTGACGGAGTTGCAGTCGTGTGTGCAAAAGTCGAGTGAAACTTTGAGAGATTATATCCAGAGGTGGATCACTTTGCACCACACAGTTGAGAATGTATCTGACCACCAGGCAGTCTGTGCCTTCAAAGAAGGTGTCAAGAACAGAGAGTTGAGTTTGAAATTTGGTCGAACCGGAGATATGACCCTGAGTCGGATGATGGAGATTGCCACCAAGTATGCAAATGGTGAAGAAGAGGATCGGCTCCGGAGTGGTAAATCTAAATCGGCCGCCAATGAGGCCAGCGGAGGAAATTCCAATCAGAAACAGAAGCGCAAAGCCGAGCCAGCCACTCCCGGAGAGGCCTTGGCCGTGACCCCAGTAAAGTTCAAGGGGAAACCCAAGGGTCCTTGGAACCCCAAGAAGGTGAAAGACCAGGATGGAAACGAAGTGTTGGATTTGCCATGTCATATTCATACAAAGAGAGATGAAGAGGGTAAACTCATTTACCCGAAACATACCACTCGACGATGTCGGCTCTTGATTCAGCGGTTCAAGGAAACAGCTCAAGGATAAGGATAAGGAAGCAGACAAAGTTGAGGGCGAGAGATGACAGTGATGCTGGATATCCCCAGGTCAATTCCACCCTGATGATTTTTTCTGACGTCGAAAGCAAAAGTCGATTGAAGGTTATCAATCGGGAAGTGAACTTGGTTGTTCCGGCGACTCCCAATTATCTGAAATGGTCCCGGACCACCATCACATTCGACCAGTCTGATCATCCGACGCACATTGCCACCCCTGGGGGGCAAGCATTGGTGGTCGACCCAGTTGTTGAGGGCACTCAACTGACCAAAGTCCTGATGGATGGTGGTAGTGGCTTCAACATATTGTACACGGAGATGTTGAAAGGGATGGGCATTCGATGTCGGACTCGATGCCGATAACATGAGCTTCCGCGAGTCATTCACGGAAAGAAGGCTGAATCACTCGGCCAAATTGCTCTTGATGTAGTTTCGGTGATTGAAGCATTTCCGGAAAGAAAAGTTGACCTTTGAGGTCGTGGATTTCAGGCGCTTATCACGCTATTGCAGGAAGGCCAGCTTATGCACGTTTCATGGCCCGACCATGTTACGTGTATCTTAAATTGAAGATGCCTGGTCCCAAAGGCGTCATCACATCACGGGCAATCGGAAGAAAGCGAAGAGTGCTTCCGGAAAGGCTCGAAGATCGCCGATGCTCGGTTAGCGATGGTAGAGCTAAGAGTATAAGAAAATTGCAGATCCGAGTGATTTGTTGCGAGCTAAGAAGCCTGCTACTGAGTCGACATTTGATCATTGGTGAGACGAAACAGGTTCACATTCACCCGACCGATTCCAATGCTGCTCTGACCAACATCTCAACAACACTCGACTCAAAATAGGAAGAAGCGCCCATCCAGTTCTTCCGTGAGAACTGGGACATCTTTGCATGGAAGCCTGCTGACATGCCGGGTGTTCCCCTTGATATCAAATTCGAGGCAAAGAAAGCCATCAAGTCCCAAGCAATAGCAGATTTCCTCGCCGAGTGGACTGAACAGCAGCTTCCGACTCAAGTTCACTCGGAACACTGGACTATGTTTTTCGACGGTTCCAAGATGCTGAAAGGTTCTGGTTTAGGGGTTGTATTGGTTTCCCCCCAAGGAGATAGGCTCAAATATGTTCTCCAGATTCACTTTGATTCTTCCAACAACGAAGCAGAATATGAAGCACTCCTGTATGGATTGCGCATGGCCATTTCACTCGGCGTCCGTCGCCTTATGGTCTATGGCGACTCGGATCTGGTTGTTAATCAAGTGATGAAGGAGTGGGATGTCGAAGCCCAGCTATGACAGGTTATTGTAATGCTGATGAGAAAGTTGGAGAAGAAATTCGAGGGGTTAGAGCTTCATCATATACCCGGATGAAAAATCAAGCTGCGGATGATTTGGCGAAGATAGGATCCAAAAGGAAGCCATTCCCAAGTAATGTATTTTGGAGCACATTCATGCACCTTGATGCAGGAGGATCCTTTCACGGAAGAAGCCCCGCAGCAAAAGAGTGCCAATGATCCGGCGAAGTTGAGGTCCCGGCCGTGGTCGACCTAATTATGGAAGTGGTGGTCATCACTCCCGATTGGACGATGTCGTACATCGCATATATCCTAAGGAAAGAGCTCCAGAGAATGAAGAAGAGGCTCGACGGATCGTCCAAGCGATCCAAGGCCTTCTGATGATCAAGGGACAGTTGTTCGAGAAAGCGTGGTCGAGTCGGCGAAGTGTATCACGCCGGAAGAAGGTCGAGATAATTCTTGAGGATATCCACTCGGGGACTGTGGCCATCATCGTCCTCTCGGACCATTGTGGCTAAAGCATACCGGCGGGATTTTCTTGGCGAAAGCAAATGAAATGGCAAAATAAATAGTTGACAAGTGTGAAGGATGTCAGTTCTATTCCAACATGTCGCACAAGCCCGCCTCAGCCTTGAAGACCATTCCACTCGTTTGGCCCTTCGCTGTTTGTGGATTGGACATGATTGGACCGTTGAGAACTGGCAGAAGCGGCTTCACTCATTTGCTAGTAGCAGTCGACAAGTGCACCAAGCGGATCGAAGCCAAGCCCATCAAGAACCTCGATGCATGCACTGCTATCAGTTTCATCAGAGAGTTGATATTCAGATATGGAGTTCCGCATAGCATCATCACCGACAATGGGTCAAACTTTGATAATGACAAGTTCAAAGCCTTCTGCACCTCTCAAGGCACGCTGGTCGACTATGCTTGATGGCTCATCCTCGGTCGAATGGACAAGCGAGCGAGCAAAGCGGCCTCATTCTCAAAGGGCTGAAACCACGGCTGATCGTGATCTCAAGCACGCAGCAGGAGCTTGGGTCGACGAACTTCCATCAGTTCTCGGGATTGAGGACCACTCCTAATCGGTCATTGGGAGAACTCCATTCTTCCCGATCTATGGAGCTGAAGCAGTTTCGCCGAGTGATCTCGCTTCACAATGCGCCTCGAGTCGAGCTATACTCAAGAAGAAGCGGAACAAGCCCGGCAAGATCGATCGACCTCTTGGAAGAGAGAGAGAAATGGCCCTGATCAGCTCAACTATCTATCAGCAAGACTTGCGTCGATTCCATGCCAGAATTGTGAAGAGTCGAGCCTTCCAAGAGGGAGATTTGGTCCTCCGAGTGGATCAACAGAAACCACACAAGCTCGCCCCACTTGGGAAGGTCCTTCATCATCACAAGAGTCCTCCACAGCAGAGCATATCATCTCTACAGCGTTGATCACCAGATCGACGAGCCTCGAGCTTGAACGCGGAGCTGCTCCGCCCTTTACACTTAAAACTCACTCGGTTGAGATGTAATAAAAGTACTTTTGTAGTTTGTTTACCTAAGACAAGAATGTTATAATTTTCCCAGTGATTGTTATTGCTTTTTGTTGAAATTTCCCCCAGTGGGTGGCTTAGTTGCGAATCGATTAGCCTAAGTTTGTAAAAATCCTTTCAAGTGCGAGCCAGTCTCTCACTCGGGGCTTAGCTGCGAACACGCTTCACCTAAGTATTCAAAATCCTACCGAGTGGCGAGCCAGCCTCCCACTCGAGGCTTAGCTGCAGTCAAGTACTCGCCTAAGCATTCAAAATCCTACCGAGTGGCGAGCCAGCCTCCCACTCGGAGGCTTAGCTGCAGTCCAAGTACTCGCCTAAGTATTCAAAATCCTACCGAGTGGCGAGCCAGCCTCCCACTCGGAGGCTTAGCTGCAGTCAAGTACTCGCCTAAGTATTCAAAATCCCACCGAGTGGCGAGCCAGCCTCCCACTCGGAGGCTTAGCTGCAGATCCAAGTACTGCCTAAGTATTCAAATCCCACCGAGTGGTGAGCCAGCCTCCCACTCGGGGCTTCTAACAGCCCAAGGATTAGCCTTAACATCCAAAATAATAAAAATCCTACCGAGTAGAGAGCAAACCTCCCACTCGGGGCTTAGCTGCAACCAGTGCTCGCCTAAGTAATAGAAATCCCACCGAGTGGAGAGCAAACCTCCCACTCGGGGGCTTAGCTGCAGCCAGTGCTCGCCTAAGTAATAGAAATCCTACCGAGTGGAGAGCAAACCTCCCACTCGGGGGCTTAGCTGCAGCCCAGTGCTCGCCTAAGTAATAGAAATTCTACCGAGTGGAGAGGAAACCTCCCACTCGGGGGCTTAGCTGCAGCCTAGTGCTCGCCTAAGTAATAAAAATCCTACCGAGTGGAGAGCAAACCTCCCACTCAGAGGCTTAGCTGCAGCCTAGTGTTCGCCTAAGTCATGAAAATCCTACCGAGTGGAGAGCAAACCTCCCACTCGGAGGCTTAGCTGCAGCCCAGTGCTCGCCTAAGTACCGAGTTCATCCCAATTCGCAAGGACGACGAGGTGCAGGTCGACTGCTATCTCCTCCTTCAGAGCTTCGCCACAAGTACAACGTGCGGTCCATCCCAATCCGCAAGGATGACGAATTGCAGGTCGACTGCTACCTCCTCCTTCGGAGCTTCGCCACAAGTACAACGTGCGGTTCATCCCAATCCGCAAGGACGACAAGGTCGATCACGATCATGTTCCATCTCTACCTGCAGGATAGAAGAAGCACAAGTCATTGGAATTTCAACGGAATATCTTCGAATGAGGAAAAGTTCTCTCGAAGGCAAACAAAGCATGTTAAAGGAAAAATCAAGTTGAATAAGCGCCCTCACGGATCCAAAGGTGCTCGAGCGTTAAGCTGTTAAAGTTTATCGGTTACAAAAACCACTCGGCATTCGAGGCAAATTTAAAGCGGGACTTAGAAGTTTTTACTCCTCCGCGGAGGACTGGAAGGTGCAACAAACTGGTCGAGGTCGATTCCGTCGGCAATCTGGTAGCAGCAGTGATGAAAGTCTCCATGAAAGATCTGAAGTCGTGCTTCTGGTATTGGCAACCTTGAGAGACACCAGCTTGTCCTCTTGCGCTTCTTTGCGGTGGACATGAACCGAGATAGAGAAACATCAGCACCACACCGCGAAGACTTTTCCATTCTTGCACTAGATTTGGAATCTCATTCAGTCGAGTCATCGAGATTCAAGGTCATTACGAAGAGTCATTACGGCGAGAGTCGAGTCGATCCGCGACCTCGCAACTTTCGGTCGAGCAAGATAATCCACCACGCTAGCAACGCGAGAATCCAATCGGAGCACATTCATAGCAGCTTTGTCCTTCACGGGAAAGTTGATGGGGTCCAAGCTGGTTTCCACTGATTGGTTTCTTCTTCAAAGTTTTGGCAGAATTCTGAAAACACAGCTCGGACTCAAAATAACGATCATGTGATGAGCGGTGAGAGCAAGACGGTCGGTAAAAAGATTACCTTCAAGCATGAGAAACAGCTTCTTGGCGAGCCCCCAAGATAAATCTCCGGTCGTTTCGCTTCCCCCCGGTTAGCCAGCCTTGTCGACAGAACAATCTTGTCGTTCTTGATCGACTAACTTCCTTGTTAGTCGTGTCAAGAAGCGACTTTCAGCTTGGCATTTTCATCTTCAAGTTTGTCGGTGAGGCAAGCTTCTCTTCAGCGAGCTTTGTTTTCTCCAAAGCCATATACGTCCCTCTGCAAGGTCAAGGTCCTTCTTCTTCAAAGTCTCTTCGGTTTATCTCGCAAAGCAACAATGAGAACAGAGTTGAGAATGAGCAGAAAAACAAAGGCATCGTCGTCAAAATTCTCACCAGCCATACCTTTTGCTTCATCCTTTGCCTTACGCAAATTCTCTGAGCAAGCTTCAAATCGAGGTTGAGCTGGATCTGCTTGTTCTCTAACTTCGATATAGCGAGCCACAAGCTCGCAAGATTTCTACAAAGAGTCAACCAACGAAAGACATCAAAGACAGATCACTTCCGGTGATTAAGGAAAAATAGTAGCATTTCTAAGACTACGATCGAATCAAAACATTCGACGGTAGTCTCGGGACTACACCCAGCGGGTGCACTCAGCGATGCCCTTTGGTTTACCAATTTGGTTCGACGATCGACCAAAAGAGGCAAAAGGTTATGATTCTAAAACAATGGCTAATTGTCGTGGTCACCGCAGTAAAAAACAGTTCTTTAGACTATAGTCGATTGACGCGATCGACCATAGTCTCGGGGACCACACCCAGTGGGTGCACTTAGCGTGCCCCCACCGGTTTACGGTTCCATTCGACTTGGTCCGTCCAGGTCGAGTGAAGAAGTTCACAACATAAAGACTATAGCTGACTGCACGCAGCCGACCATAGTCTCGGGGACTACACCCAGTGGGTGCACTCTGCGTGCCCCCACAAAAGTTCAATCGACACACCCACCCAGTTGGTGTACAGATATGGAAATCTCCAGAAGGAAGCAGTTTTCAGGTAGCATATCCTAACAAAGCAAGCAACGATTGACTTACTTGGACATTGCTCTGGAGAGATGAACTAGCATCATAGGCCGCCTGACTAGCCTCTCGGACCGCTTTCACTTGCTCCATCATGATACTTGCCTGGCGTATGGCCTCCTTAGTAGCACTCACTTGGTCTTCCGGGACGTGGTGTATAGCAAAGAGAGATGGTGGATCAGCGATCGACGAAGTGGGTCGGGCACTTGTCGTGGTACAGCAAAAAAGACACGAAGCCGAGTGGGGTTGCCTCCCTCGAAATCAGCGTCTCGGGAATCGCCTTGATGGAGCAGCCTTGCCGGTGGCACTTTCTTGTTCTTCCTCTTCCTCAATGGCGCTTCCTCGTCATCATCGGGAGATCAATGGCGTGGCGGAACTACAAGAAAGATTGAAGTAAACATGGAAGTCCAATCGATTAAAAGCTCCGATCGACTAAAAGCGAAACCTCGGAGATCTTACCAAGGTTGGAGGTGGCAGCATCCTCCATTTCCGATCTTCGTGCTTGGCTGAAGTCTCGGAGGTAGTATTTGTAGATTTCAAGAATCGGCTGATCAGTCATCAAGTCGACCAAAAGTTCACTCATGTTGAATAAGGAAATACAAGGTTACATTGTTTACCGGAGATGGTGGGGATGACCATTCGCATCTTGGGCAGGGCCTTCACCGGCTTTGACGACGTTGCTCGAGGTTGCTTCGGCGGTTTCTCAGTCGGCGCAGGGGAAGTTGTCCTAGGTCGCTTCGTCGACTGCCTAGTGGGCACAACAGCTTTACCGCACCCGACCGCCGGGTCATGCGTCAACTTGGACCTTCCCTCCGAGCGAGGAGGATCGACGTCTTCCTCCTCTTCCTCCTCCTCCTCCTCTTCATCAGAGCTATCATCCTCCTCATCCTCCTCTCCGTTGGACTCCCATTCCTCCGGACTTTCACCTCCACTTCCTTCTTCTTCTTCGACTATTTCCTGCGCCCCGTTGGGCATTGAGTACATTTCAGTGGTGACCTACAAGACAAAAAAACAAGGCGAAAGTCAGTCGGCGAATTGGCATCAAAACAGAATGAATGCAGCAGAATCACAGTCGGAGATAAGTGGTTATACCTTGTCTGGTTCGTAACTCTGGTCGAGTGGTGGAATCCTCCTAGCTCCGCGAGGGTTGTCTTTGTTTCCTGTGATGGCAGTCATCCACTTCTCTAGCGTGGCGTCATCGACCTCCTCTGGATGGACCCGAGTGGTATCATCCGTACCAGAGTACATCCACATCGGATGACCTCGGTATTGGAGTGGCTGAATACGCCGTCGGAGGAAAACCTCCAGGAGATCCATGTCGGTCACCCCATCGCGAATAAGCTGGACTACACGCTCCATCAGCAACTTTACTTGGGCCTTCTCCTCTGGTTACACCTTCGGGTAAGATGGCTTGTTCACTCGACTCATGGAGAAAGGAGGGAGCCCAGTCGACTGCCACGGCGTCGGCTGGTCTTGGCAGTAGAACCAGGTCGATTGCCACCCTCTAACTGAGTCAGGCAGAGTCATAGCTGGAAAGGCGCTTTTCCCCCTCATCTGGACTCAGAGTCCCCCACACATCTGGATTACTTGGGTCCTCTCGTCATTCGGGTTTGTTTTCTTCACCGTCTGAGAGCGACAGGTGAATATGTGCTTGAAGAGACCCCAGTGCGGTCGACAACCCAAGAAGTTCTCGCATAGCGAAATGAAAGCAGCAAGATAGACAATGGAGTTTGGAGTGAAATGATGGAGTTGCACTCCAAAAAAGTTCAAAAACCCCCGGAAAAAAGGATTTGGTGGCAGAGAAAACCCCCGATCTATGTGGGTGGACAGGAGGACACACTCACCCTCTTCAGGCTGCGGTTGCCACTCCGTACCCGGAAGCCTCGCCGACCCATGGGGGATCAGTCCTTCATTGGCCAGATCAACGAGATCCTTCTCGGTGATGGTCGAGCGGATCCAATCTCCTTGGACCCAGCCTTGCGGCAGTTTGGACCGCGAAGAGGATCCGCCCCGACTGGGCGCTCTCCCCTTGGCCTTCGCCGCCGCCTTCTTCACCCGTTGCAGGGTTGCGGTCTTCTCCTTCACCATGGTTGCCGGCGAAGCAAGTATCAAGCAGCGGCGCTGGACAGGCGAAGAGCGCAGCGAGAAGGTTTGGAGGCGGAGGAGGGAGAAGATTGAGGTCGCACTGTTCAAAATGCCCTGTCCAAGGCTTGAAATTGAGCCGCTTCCGAGTGGCTGACCGGTAGGCCCAGGCAATCCCGTCACAATCCCGCAACAGGCGCGCACACTATACGTGGCGAAAAAGGCGGCACGAAGATCGAGGCGTCATCGTCTTATCCCATCCGAGTGCCGCAGTTTTCTCCGCTTCGCGCGCTTCCCAAAATTCGGATCCCGTGAAATCCGCTAACCGCAGAGCAACTCGTCAGATAGCAGATTTCCTCTGATCCGTCGCTCGGAAATCCTCAAGTTCATGGAGTTAACTCGACAAACGTGAAGAATGGATCAAGGCGACTGAAAGAGAAGTTGATGCCATCACTAAAAGGTCGTTGATCCAGAGTAAGACACACTCGCAACACGAAGAACAGGTCGGAAAGATTATCAACTCCTTCCTCACTCAAACCTCGATCCATTCGGGGGCTAATGATGAAGTCATGTACCTGGGGTAGGGTCATAGACCTGCCCAAAGGTACCCTCCACAAGGACACTCGCAAGAGAAGTAGCCTTCCAGTCGACCTGGTTGGTTTCCACTCGACAGATTCAAAGACACTCGACCATGAAGACCCACTCGACCACCAGGAGTCCAAGAGCCACTCGGTGCCCAAACGGTCTGTAGTTAAATAGTCTTTATGATCTTAATGGCACTTTATGTAAGGTGTTACCAGTAACGCCTAGCTTTAACGCACCTTAAACCCTCTACTACGTGGGCTGGCTGGGGTCCTGGCGCACTCTATATAAGCCACCCCCCTCCACAGGTAGAAGGGTTCGCACCCCTGTAACACATACGCATATAATCCAGTCGAACGCCTCCGGGCTCCGAGACGTAGGGCTATTACTTCCTCCGAGAAGGGCCTGAACTCGTAAATCTCTTGCGTATACAACTACTCCATAGCTAGGATCTTGCCTCTCCATACCTACCCCCCATTCTACTGTCAGACTTAGAACCGCGACAAGTACTACTCCTCAGTCCAGGTTTGATGGAATATTCGTCACCTCTTCTCTTCTTGTACGTACTCCATTTGTATCTCACTTCCTGTGGCTTCGCACTCGCACGATTTTCCTATTCTACGAACCTGTGTGTACGTGTGCGTCTGTGTGTGTGTGTGTGTGTGTGTGTGTGTGTGTGTGTGTGTGTGTGTTTAACAACATGTGTGTGTTAGAGAGAGCGACAGATCGACCTACTCCTACAGAGAGATGGTGTGTAGTGTACGATTTTAGCCGCGAGAGTCCGTGCATCCTCTCATTTCCGGGCGTCCGGTAGGGACAGGCGGACAGCTGCCATGCCCGCTCCTGACCAGCCTGGCCCACCCAAAGCCCCTCCATCGCCCGCGCGCGCTTCCCGCCCGAAACGGTCAGCGCCGCTCCAAAGAATCCGTGCAGTATTCATGCCCGGGCAGAGCGGACGCGACCTCTCACTAGAACCTGCGTTGAAGGGAGAAGCGGATTCGAGAGTGATGGTTGCTTCATCCGTCAAACTTACTGTTGGTTCTATGTGATTTGACGGCTCATTGGTCATTATTACTGATGTGGCAGGACAGCTGGATGTCCCACGCTTTCAGCGAAAGGAGGTACTACTACAATTTTCTCCATTCTTACAGAGGAGGAGTGCAAGAGCAGTGAAAACACGCAGGCTCAGAGATTACATGGCCCACCTCACACTATCACCATATTTTCTGGACACCGTGCGACACCTAACTCTTTACATAGTACTCCCTCCGTTCCTAAATATAAGTCTTTGTAAAGATTCCACTAGGTGGACTACATACGGAACAAAATGAAAGAATCTACACTTAAAATGCATCTATATACATCTGTATGTGGTTCATGGTAAAATCTCTACAAATACTTATATTTAGGAACGGAGGAAGTACTAGTATAGTACGTACTATAATTTATCAGCGAGATAAATTTGTACAATGCTATGAAGCTTCCACACATTACATGTATCTTGCGCCCAAGGTTGCCCATTGCAACATTTCATCAAATACAAAGGAGACTAACATGCATGCTATTGCATCTCAATGATTGATGATCATAGCAATATATGTACTCCCTGTTCCAAAATAAGTGTCTCAACTTTATGCAAACTTTAGTACAAAGTTGTACTACTACTAAAGTTGACACTTATTTTGGAACAGAGGCAACTAAAGAAAAAACGATCCATGCAGTCCCTAGCCCTTGAACTGTAAACCCTAACCAGGCTTCAATTTTCTGGCAACGTTCGAGCTTCCTAAAATGAAGTTTGCAACCTTTTGACCATCGGATCATTTTGTGCAGTTTCACCAAAATCGAGATGAGCATCCCTCTGGCAAAGAAATTGAAGAAGCGTGATTAGAATAAGATTACTGGGACTAGTTGATGAGACATAAACTCATCACAAATACAGTACGCAGAAACCAGCAGAGGTATGTGCGGGGCAAAGAAGTATAGAAATATCCACATGGAGTGATGTGGGCAGCTGGAGCAGTGGTGCAAGCCGGCTGTAAAGGGAGTTGTACCTGAGGGATGTCGGGACGTAGCTCAACCTTGAGGAGGGCGGCAGGAGGCGGCAATTGCCCACGTCGCGGCAGTGAGCACAGGACGAAGGCAACCTCACCGGCTTTGTGAGAGAAAACGGCGGGGACCCCTGATCGGGACGTGCCAACAGTGGGTTTTCGCCGTCGGCGACGGCGACCGCATCTACACTAAGCATCCACCCCTTCGCCCGGCGGACGTGATCTGCCGAGATGTTAGAGATGTGGCCACAGTCGTTTTGTGCCAGAGAGTGTGAAGAGAGCAACCCCAGCAAGCAACCGTGTAGGCTGGCCTAGCCTGACTATGTATATAGTGGAGCGGTTTCCTTTTCTCTCCATATGAACCTATCATATTGCGTACGTGCCACTAAAGAAAAAAAAAATTATTTATAAATGATGCGGCACCTACTACTCATTCTCCTATAACCTTGCGCTTGGCATCTCCAAAACATTAACCTTGCGACTGGCTCTTCGCCTCTTAAGGAGTAGGGACTTTTTAGTTGGGACTAGAAAAAGTCCTAGGACTTATGAATCAAACAGGGCCTCAGTATGGACTACATACGGAGCAAAATGAGTGAATCTACACTAAAATACGTATATATACATCAGTGTTTGGAGTATGTAGTAGTAGTTCATATTGAAATCTACTAAAGGACATATATATTCCAAACAATATGATAATCTCTCTAACAAAGGTAGTAGGGACAAGGAGTAAACGGAGGGAGTAGTAAATTTTTCTCCTCGTCCTGCGAGCCACCGTGCGCATGGGCGAGGGAGCGGGCGTAAGGCGTACAGTACTACTACTACTAGTAAGCAAGCTTCACCTCATCTTGCGAGCCGCTTGCTGCTGGGGGAGGAGGCGACTAAGCAAGCTTCTCCTCATTCTGCGAGTTGAAGGGACACATCAAAAGTACTCCAGTATATAGAGTCTTGCCTCTAAGGTAGGCCCCACATGGTTTGCCTCCTTTTTTAACATAACGCATCAAGTCACAATTTGTTTGTTCACCCATGGTAGACGATCCTTAGTACATGTGCCAAATTACCACGTGGGCTGCCTTTTCATATAGAAACGAGCTCCATCGTGTACCCGCGTGGGTGTGGTTGGGAAAGAGACGGGAGTACGTGCGTCGTGCATGCACCTCTTCTCTTCGTGCACGTCCCCCACCTACGTGGGTGTGTGTGAGAGATACAAACCGCGTTTGTTAGTGTTTTTTGTTTTGGGGGGGGTGGTGATTTCGTGAATGTATTTGTGGAAATATGTGTCGATGACATCTCAAACAAAATTTTGCATGCAATGTGTGTGAAATGGAGGCCTATCCATATCATATATAGAGGGTCGGGCGATCCACGAGAAGAGAGGGAGGGGTCATAGATATCGATAGAGTCGAAGAGAGGATCAAGTGGGTGGGTGCGAGATCGATGAAGAGAGCCATCGAAATTGTGTGTGTGCAGTGGCAGAGCTTAGTGCAAGGCTGAGGGGGCCGTGGCCCCCCCAGCATTAGGAAAAACAATGAAGAAAAATTACTGTGCAGGGATTATATAAGAAAAAGATCAATCTTTACCCTCTTAATTTTTCATGTTTTGGCTTTTGGCCCCTCCTGAGATTCCTGCCTAGCTTGTGTGTGGCAGGGAGACATGACTAGAGCGCTCGATGTATCGGTGTATGTGTGGGGGAGGGGTAGGCAGAGGCCTAACTATAGAGGTAGAACGACTCGTATATGTGTTGAGAAGGAGAGACCTAGCTATGAATTGAGGGAGATCGGTCGACATACATACATAACTGAAGGATGGGAAATAGGATGGGATAGAGAGAGAGAGAGAGAGGGAGAGGGGTAGAGTGCTGGATGGGTGATGGAGTTTCTTCTCGAAGATGGTGGGAGAGGCCTACTAGACAAACTGAGGGTGGAACTGCGATATTATCAATAAGAGTGGGGATGTGTTTCTGTGTGTTCCTGTGCGTGATAGATTTGTCGGGACGCATCCATGGATGATGAAGGGGAACCATGTGTTTGGTAAGCAAACCTAACTAGATCGGTAGATCAATTGTTGTTTGTCGGAGGAAGGGAGAGACATAACTAACGATGTAGATCGATCGACGTGTGGGGAAAAATGAGTTATAAGGACCTAGCTAGCTATGTGTATAGCGGGAGATCGGTCGGTGTACGTCCATTTGTTAGAGGCAAATAAGTCCCAACGAGACGGATAGACAAAGAGAATGGAGCTAGGAGGTGGTGTGAGAGGCCCAGCTACTAGCTAGATAGGGGGGGAGGAGTGTGCTGTTGTGAGATCGATGAAAAGAGGGCCGAGAGTTTACACGTGCGTGGGACCGTATGATAGACACGAGGCAAGGACACATAAAGGAGGAGATTGAAGGTGCGTGTGTATGATGTAGGCAGACATCGCTGGAGAGGTTTATCAATCGGTGTGTGTCGGAAAGGAGTTGTGGAGACTCTGGGAGAACGACCTAAAGAAGAAAAAATGAATGTGCGCATTGGATAGAATGATGGGGAGGGGGAGGGCAAGGAGGGCGTGTGCATGCACGAGAGAAAGTTAGTGGTAGCTACAAAGGTTAGAGGATTGTGTGGGTGTAAGAGACTAACAAAGATCATAATTTGAGATGAAAGTGGATTCATATATTTGAATAGGAGATCATAGTGTTTTCAACATATGCATGCATGAATATACCGGTGATACGCGTGCTGTGGTTTTGCACATGTTATACCATAATGAGATAATGCATGGCGTTTGCAACTCACAGCTAAATGTCAAACAATCTAAACCATACTATACATTGAACAATCTCACATTTTATTTGAATTTGTGAAAATGTGTGGCGTTTGCAGCTTACAACTAAATATCGAACAATCTAAACAATACTATATATCGAACATTCTCACATTTTATTTGAATTTGTGGTAGTGTGTGGTGTTTGCAACTCACATCTAAATACTTGTAGGCATAGGGTGCGGGGCACCATACATAATGTGATAAACATGTTATACATATGAGACATGGTTTAGATTATGAAGATCTAGCTAGAGCTTGAAATGTAATGTGATTTGAAATCAACATAAAGTGGATTCAAAAAATTGAGTTCGAGTTCATATAGTGCACATAGTTCATATGTAACTGAAGACTAATCATGTGGTGTGCTGTGAAGATAATACACAAACGATGGTTTAACTTGACAATAATGATGATTGTAGATCTTATTAAAATAGAGAAACGAATTCAAATGCTTTGACTTCGAAACAATCATTATTGTAGATCTTATTCAAATAGGGAAACGAATTCAAATTTAGTTCATATTGAAGCGGTAATATATATGTTTGGAATGCACTAAAATATTCATTTGAGTAGTAGGTTGCATGCATTATACATGTAGCGAAATATTTTAATTGAACATAACATGAATTCAAAGTTTTGAATGACATTTGTAGTGCGAATTGATTTGGTACAATACACATTAGGCTTGTCCAGAAATTTCAACCCACGCCTTGTTAGCCCGAAATATTTAAGATATATCTTTGTCTCGTTGTGCTCCGACAACACCCTCCATCTCAACCCGCGCCTTGCTATTCGAAAATTACAACGCGCGCGAAAACTCCCACCTCATGTGAAATCCCGACAAGTGAAATGCCCATGATACCCCTGAACCGAAAGAACCGCCTCAAATCGGGGGGGGGGGTACTTTCATAACTTACCCCACATTTCGGACAAGCGCATCCCTAAGCCATGGTTCCCCACTCCCATCCCATCTGCCCACCTATTCGTACACCGAGGCCGGGAAAACCTGCGAAGCCCCATTCCCTCCTCCGTCCGCCACCCAGCCGGTGCCTCTTCCCCGACGATGTCGTCCACAGCAACACCTCGACGTCCCTCATCCACCGTACCGGATGAGGATCCATCGTCGATCTGGTCGTCCTGCCGGTTCAGCCACCCCGTCCTCCACCTCCAAGGAGCTGCCCCGACGTTCCCCTCGTCTTTCGCGACACCTCCATTCCCACACCGCCGTCTTCACCTACACCACCGGAAGAGCACCATCATCACCGTTTCCTTGGATGAAGCTGCGGCCTAATCGGCGCCACCAAAGAGGTCGTACACTAATCGCCACATTTTCTTCTTGATTCGATCTCACAGTGCTGCCGGCGCTTGGTCCTGAGCTGACACGGTGCAACACCATTCACGGCGTTGTCGCCGGCCACTTCCTCCATGGCGTCGCTCCCTCGGCGGCGACGTCCACATCAGTAGGAGCTGCTGCTGCTTTAGCTCTCGCTCGCGCTGCTGCTCTGCTCTGCTCTTGCTCTCGGTCCCCTGCCTGGTCTGCTCTTGCTCTCAGTCCCCTGCCTGGTCTGCTCTTGCTATTGCTATTGCTTGCGCTGCTGCTCTCGCTCTTGCTCTTGCTTGCGATGCTGCTCCGATTCGACTTTTGGGTCAGTCGATTTTCAGGGGGGGAGCTCGCCGGAGTTAAGGAAGAACCACCTGTAGCAGGGACGGGGGCTCGCCGGAGAGGTACCCCACTATCTATCTTAGTGTTCAAGGTGGGGGCGGTGGTCGCGGTGGTGGTGGGGCGGTGGCGTGAGGATCGCCGGAGAAAAAGCTCGGCACGGGGGGCCCTAGAGGGATGGCCGGGTGGCGGACCAGCGGTGGGGAGTGTTTCTGGGGCGGGCGGGCGGCGCACCGCCGGCCGCAGGCGGCGGGGGGCGGCTGTTTGGCCGGTGGGGGCTGGCGGCTCAGGGGGGTGGAGGTTGAAGATGAACTGCAGGCCCTTGATTTCGTATCCGACGGCTGCAAAATTGACTGACCAGAGATGAAAAAGTCAGTCGACTGACGTGTAGCCTCACCTCTAGTGCGTTCAGTTTCGACAGTAAAATTCAATTTCGACAGCAAAATTCAGTTTTGACAATTAAGTTCAGTTTTGACAGTTAAATTCAGTTTCGACAGTTAAGTTCAGAATGAGCGGCTGATGTATTTTATATCTAGCACTTTCTGGTTATGTATTTTACGTCATCTATTGGAGATGCTATTAGAATTCCACTCAGTTAACATTGTCTCTCTTGTCCTGCTTCACCTCGGCGTCAGACAGCTCACAGAGCTTCTCCAAGCATTTAAACCCTCCATCACAGCTGAGCAGTACTGGCTCCATCTCCAGACGCCTAAGATCTTCTTCCTCCTTTGACAGCCAAGTCAGCGGAGCATCCTCACCGGCCAACCCAATCACGCTGAGATCGACATGGCTTCGCCAAAGAGGTTGTACACTTGTTGCATCTCTTTTTTACTCTACATGTTACATATATTGTCCACCGAGCACACGAAGAACGGGAAATACGATTATTTTATCCTACTATATGACAAGCAGTGAGGTACCAGGCAACTTAGCTATCCGTGATGGACTTTCTTGAACGTCATCATTATTTATCTCTGCGCATTTGAGTTGTGCATTTGTCGATGGCCCTGGGAGTTGAGCTAGTATGGCAGTGGCCTGGATCCAAAGTAATAGAAGTAGCACAAAAACATTTTTTTAGTGTAGGCTTTTCCTTGCTCAAGCCTGCTTACTAGAATCGCCAGTGCTTGAAAGGAAAAGTGAATGAAAAACATAGGAATTGGAAAGTTTCCTATGGTACTACTATTCATGAATTTGGTTCAAAGGAATGGATCAAAGGAAAACTGTAGGATTTGTTCCTTTAGTGTCTCCTTGAAAGAAAAAACATAGGAATTTTAATTTTCACTTGTCCTCCTTTTCAAATTCCTATTCATGAACCACAAGACTAAGAGATAATAGCATAATAGCATTATAACCGTACATTTTCTTGTGGTTTGACTTAATCTCACCATGCTTCTTTGCATCATGTGATCTTCCAATTCTTGTGAATCAAACACCCAGATTGGCAGATATTTTGTGTTTTTATATTCTCTATTTTGCACGTGCATTCCTATCCTATTCCTGTCTGTTTCCTATCCCTGCATTGTTGGAATCCTCCAATTCAAACGAGCCCTTATAGAATTACTTCTCTTACAGATATTTGTCAAAGAAAACCTTGTGTGGTTTGTCCCGCTCCTGCTGCGCCATCGTCCACCCCAGCTCAGCTGCACCAATGACAGAAGGGTCCAGCATAGCAGGGATCCGGCCTCCAGACTGTCTTTCGCCGCCTCAGATCTTCTTCCCCGCCGCCGGCAGCAACGGAAAATGCATTACCATCATCAACCGAGCAGATGACCTCGAGGACTACACGGGTCCGCAAGAGAGGTCACACTCTTTCGTGTCTGCTTACGTTATGCATCGCTTAATATTACATGCTACTTTATCATCCTGTTCACCGATTATACTCTGAGTCAGCTCCAAACTAATGGTCAAACTTGAGTTTTTAAATGGTTGTGGGGTACATATCGGGGCCGCAATCAATAGTATCTATCTACTATCTGGTTAATCTCTGGTGTCTACTATGAGTTTCATGTTGGGTGGGAAACAAACAATAAAGAAGCCATTATTTGTATTTTTTAACTGAAGCCATTATCTGCCTGCTATCATTTGTTTTGGGTCTATCCACAGGTTGCTACCATCACTCTGGATTTCTACATGCACTCCTTACATAATCTCACTATGTTTTATTCCTATGCATGGCAGTTATTGTAAACAATGGAACTGAACATGTAGAGCAAAAGAGACGAGCCTTGTGTGGCAATAAAATTTCATGCAGACGTCGCTCCATGGTAGGCGCAAAGGCAGCCCCCCTCCACCCATTCCGGATTGTAATCGAGAGGAAGATATCTGTTCTGAGGGGGATTCAGAAGGAGAAGACCACTCCTATTTACCCCCTGAGGTCTTCACTCTAACTTGGCATGCTGATGTTGGTTATATCATGCATATGGTGCCTTGCATTGCTTACTTTATACATCAAATATGTCATCTAATTAGTTTAGACATCCTTTATGCGAATGCCATATGTTTAGTTTATTCATCGTTTATGTGAATTATGCAACGCCATCTTGTTTAGCCAGGCATCATATATGTGAATTTTGCAATGCCATCCTGCTTAGCCAGTCATCTTATATGTAAATTATATTAGGCCATCTTTTTTTCGTTGCGTATTACATTTGTCAACAATGTTAGTACATTCAACTGCTCTTCATGTGCATCAACCATTTGACATGGTGATGGAAAATTCTGGAGTGAAAACAAGGTCTTCAGAGCAGACTATGCTATCTGACAAAGCGCATATCTCTCTGGTTATGGATAGATCCTTAGAGGAGGATTCAGAGACAGATGACCAGTCCTATCCCCCCCCCCCCGAGGTGTATGCTCTAACTTGGCAGGGTTATGTTGCTCATATAGTGCGTATGGTGTCTTGCATTGCTATGTCATTTGATTAGTTTAGACATGCTTTGTGTGAATGCCACCTGTCCAGTGTCTAATTACCATATATGTGAATTATGCATTGCCATCTTGTTGCAAGACATTATATATGTGAATTATGCAATGCTATCTTGTTGCAAAGGCATTATATATGTGAATTATGCAATGCCATGATGTTTAGCCAATCATCATGTATGTGAATTATATCATGCTGCCATTTTTTTGTATTACGTGTTCCATTTGTCGACAACGTTTGTATATTCAACTACTCTTCCTATGCATCAGCCATTTGAAGTGGTGATGGAAGTATCTGGAGTGAAAACAAGGTATTCAGAGCAGACAATGCTACCTACCGAAGCAGACATCTTGCTGGTTACAGAGAGCTCCTCACAGGAGGATTCAGAGACCGATGACCAGTCCTATTTCCCCCCTGAGTTCTATGCTCAAACTTGACAGGGTTATATTACCCATGTCATGCATGTTGTCTTGCATTGCTTAGTTTTTACATCATATATGGATTGCCATCTGCTTACTTGCTTACTATATAAATCATATATTTTAATTATATCATGCCATCATGTTTACATAGTACATACACATCATCTATCTGAATTATGGCATGGCAACCCATTTAATAAATACATCATATATATAGTTATATCATCTCATTCTGTTTAGTTTTTACAGTCATCATATTTTGAATTATAGCATTCTATCCGTGAATGCATGTGAATTATGGCATGCCAACCTATTTAATAAACACATTATATAGTTATATCATGTCATCCTGTTTACATAGTCATCATATTTTGAACTAGAATTTCCATCTTTTTTAGTTAGCCATCATAATGTGAAATTGTGTCATGCTATCCTGTTTAGTTAGCCATCATATATGTGAAATTGTGTCATGCTATCCTGTTTGGTTAGACAACATAAATGTGAATTATTTCATGCCCTCTTTTATTCTCCACTATCCATTGCACCTGTCTATCATACAATGTCTGTACTTTCAATTACTCTTCTTGTTTATCAGCAATTTGAATTGGAGAGGGTGATGGCAGTATCTAAGAGAGTAACAACACGGTCTTCAGAAAAGATAGTGCTACCAGTTGATGCAGATAGAACCACGGTTGTACTTGCCCAAGGACCAGATCCACCACACATAACCCAGACTCTCACAGATTGTACCCCTACCCAGTTGGACAGAGAACCAGCTACACTCCTTCTAACCCCAACCCCGGCAGATAGTAACCCAGTTCCAGTTGACACAGCACCGTCTCCACCACAGAGCACCCAAACACGAGCAGTTAGTAAGGGAACTGCAGTGCCTAAAGCACAAGGACCACCACTCCGAATCCCAACTCAACACTTAAAGGAGAAGAAGATTTGTTCTCAGGTCAGGTTCTGTAGCTATGGTTCATACTCCTTTGCTCTTGTATTACTGTATTTACTCATACCAACTATTTTCAAATTTGAAGGATGGAATTGAAACTCCAATGGCACATTAGGTATGTTTTAAACCTGTTTCTTTAAGTGGTTTGCTGTTGTAACCTGCTCTATGTTGATTTCAGTTTCAATTGAATAAACAGTTATGTTCTCATGTCATGCACATTAGAAGTTTTGTTATTGCTCTATAGTTTCCCACACTTATATTTTGTCTATTCTGCTTTTTCTTGAACAAATATATTTGAACTATGTCTCTATCTTGATTTGGCAACAAAAACTAGAATGATATAGACCATAAAGTGACGATGGTACATAGATATATGTTTGTTTCATGATGTTATCCTGTCCACTTTACTACTGAACTCATTTACCAAAATGAGTTTCATATACAACATGGTAAACCTGTGATGTGTTTGCTTGTTTCTCTTTTAGAATGCGGATAAAATATTGGAGAACAGTACCCTGTTATGCAATGGTAAAGGAAATAATGCAGATAAGGTTCAAGATAGTGAGACATCCCTCTTGGTCTCCAAGAAAGCTGATAAAAATTGTCTTGACGGCAGTGAGAGAACCCAAAACTCCTGTCTTGATGTAGTGTTTGAGTTACTGGCCACTACTGCTGGCACAAGCTCTTCGAACTCGCTGCCTGAATCAGTTCGTCTTCTTGAGTCTCAACTTCAAGTTGAAAGACATCATTCATATGTACTGCGACAGGAAGCTGAAGGACCGAGGAAGTCCCTGCAGAATTCAGACGCATACTTCCTGGTGCAATAGCAAGCGCTAGAGGATTTAAGCGCCAAACAAGAGAAAGTTAATAAGCTTGCTAAGTATCTTGCCAGCATTATGGGTACCCAGGATATTGTTTCTTGATATCTACTAAAGTGGTTTCAGTTCTGGATTTGTTTTGCTGCGGCGTTTATTTGCTTTGGTTGCCAACTTTGACAACCAGTGTATATGATATGCTACTTTGTTCCCTATATTTGCACTGGTGGCGAACTTTGATACCCAGTGGATGTAATATGTGTAATAGTCGTGATAGCCTAGCATAAGTTGCTTGCTTATTTATTTCCTTGTTGTCTTGTTTATTTGTTTGCTTGTAGTGAGTGTAGTTCTTTTTCCGCGGTTTGCTAGTGGTCGCAATAACCTATTTTTAGAACTAGGCCGCAATAACCATGGGCTACATATTTACTATAGTGACACTGGGCCTCCTACCGGCTGTAGTGTCACGCCCAAGATGCGACCCTATCCTAAAGGAACTCGAAGGTCCCACCAAGGATAGAACCGCATCTTGAAGACGCTTTTGCAAGGTGGATATCATTACATCAACATTACATAATAGGTAGGGATACATACAAGAGGCATACAATGCCACACGAATACAACATCACAATACACAAGAGCACCATCCGACTACGGGTGAAACACAAACAGAAACTCAATCGACATCCACCCTGCTAGCCCAAGCTGCCGACCTGGAACCTATCCCCTGATTGAAGAAGAAGCAGAAGAAGAACTCCAAAAAAAGTAACATCGTGCTCGCGTCAAGATCATTGCATAACCTGTACCTGCAACTGGTGATGTAGTAATTTGTGAGCCACGAGGACTCAGCAATCCCATTACCATGGGTATCAAGACTAGCAAAGCTTAAATGGAAAGGACGGGGTAAAGTGGTGAGGTTGTAGCAGCGACTAAGCATGATATGGTGGCTAACATACGCAAATGAGAGCGCGAAGAGAAGCAAAGGAACGGTCGTCAACTAGTAATGATCAAGAAGTGATCCTGAGCTCCTACTTACGCCAATCATAACACAGAAACCATGTTCACTTCCCGGACTCTGCCGAAAAGAGACCATCACGGCTACACACATGGTTGATGCATTTTAAATCGAATCTGGTGTCAAGTTCTCTACAACCGGATATTAACAAATTTCCATCTGCCACATAACCGCGGGCACGGCAATCGAAAGTTTATACCCTGCAGGGGTGTCCCAACTTAGCCCATGATAAGCTCTCGCGATCAACGAAGGATATTCCTTCCCCCAGGAAGACCCGATCAGACTCGGAATCCCGGCTACAAGACATTTCCACAGTAATAAAACAAGACCAGCAAAGCCGCCCGGATGTGCCGACAAATCCCGATAGGAGTTGCACATATCTCGTTCTCAGGGCACACCGGATGAGCCAGACGTCGGGTTGGCATAGACCCTAGTTGCCGAGGGGCGCGGACATCGCCGGTTTGGACCGCACTCAGAGGAGAACTGGCCCGGGGGGGCTAAAATGAAGATGACCCTCGGGCTCCAGAAACCCAAGGGAAAAAGGGCATAGGTGAGGCAAATGGTAAAACCAATGTTGGGCCTTTCTGGAGGAGTCTTATTCAAAGCGAACTGTCAAGGGGGTCCCATAAATCACCCAACCGCGTTAGGGTCGCAAAATCCGGGAACATAATACCGATACGATGGAAACTAGGGCGGCAAGAGTGGAACAAAACACCAGGCATAAGGCCGAGCCTTCCACCCTTTACCAAGTATATAGATGCATTAATAATATAAGTGATATTGTCATATCCCAACATAAACATAACTACAACATGAAGAAATCTTCATCTTCACCTGCAACTAGCAACGCTATAAGAGAGGCTGAGCAAAAGCGGTAACATGGCCAAACAACGGTTTGCTAGGAAGGGTGACAAATGTTAGAGGTTCATGGCAATTTGGGAGGCTTGATAAGCAAGTGGTAGGTAACGCAGCATAGCGATAGAACGAAGCAACTAGCATAGCAATGATAGTAGTGAGATCCAGGGTAGCGGTCATCTTGCCAGAAATCCCGCTAGGAAGAAGAACGAGTCCATGAAGAAGATGAACGGGAGTAGTCGAACGAATCCTCACAACTCCGGAATGAAACCGAAGCTAACGAGAGAAGCAACCCGGAAAGAAACAAACAACATGATAAATGCACACGCATAAACATGGCATGATGCACAATCAAGTATGATGCATGTCCGGATTAAATGTTGTTAACATGGCAAGAGGTGAAGCATAATAAAACTACCTATCTAGGCAACTTTAAATGAGGCCGGAACAACAAACAACAATTCCGGAAAATCCCCACATGCATTTAGCATTTTAATGCAAACACAATTTTAAACATTTTAAATGTTGTTATCATGATGCTGAATGACATATGCAAGTTTTAAGAAATTTTATGAAAATGTTGACATGAGCATGATACGAGGCATTTGTCGCTATGGCAGAAAGGAAAAGGGTGCCACGGCGATTTAATCCGAAAATGATGCCACGGCAACATATCGGTTCCGTAGCTCATGGAGATACCGTGCAAAAGGAAGCGTGCGGATGTGCGGAACATGCTAGAGATGGTGGGGTGCTCCCGATTACCGGGTTCCCACGGGTTAGTGGCATGGAAAACGAGTGACAATTCGGACACGGTGCAAACGGTACATCTCATACAACACATGCATTCGGTCCACGGCGGTCGTTTCGGCGGTTATACCTTCGAAGCGTGCATTTCGAGGCGGTTCAAAAATGTCGAGGGAAGTAGTTGTTCTCGCGGCGGTAGTGGAAGTAGTGGTACACATCTTGCGACGGTAGTGGAAGTAGTGGTACACATCTTGGAGAGGGACTTGACGAATCCGAGTTCTTCGGGGCAAACGGGTACCCGTTCGCGTTGTAGTCGTGCATGGTTCGTAGACGTTCAGTGCGCCCGTAGAGGTACTTGGCACATCGTTACAAAGGTCGTACACAGATCCAGAAGAGGGACTTGGCGTTTCGTTCGGCACTTGTTCGAGCATCCGTGTGGTCTTGCCGGTGGTGTACTTGGCGAATCCAGAGGCATTGGTAGTGGTACTTGGCGAATCCCACGCTCGGTGGTCCTTGGAGTTGGCGTCAACAGCAACGGGGCGCGATGCAGGGACTTGGCGCGATGCAGGGGCGACGGCCGCGGGACTTGGCGCGTGGATGCAGCGGCTTGACGCAAGCAGGGCACCACGGCTCCGGAAACATGGCGGGGTGGCAGAGCCGCAGGGGAAGCCGAGATCCACCGGATCCTGGCAGAGCACGCCGACGGCAACGTCGTTCGGTGGAGAAGCATGGAGCGGCCACGGCGATGGTGGCACAGGAAGGCGAGGCTGGCACAGGAGCTTGAGGGCGCGGGTGCCATGGCGCTGAGCGATGAGCTTCTGCTGCTCGATGCAGACAGAGGCAGCCAGGGGACGGAGTTGGAGGGGGACTGCGCTCCCGCGGTTGAAGACGAACGAAGATGGCGCTGCACTCTAGGAGGCAGCAGGGCGCGGGGACGGCAGGGGCGAGACGTGGTGGTGGAGGTCGCTAGCTTCTCCTGATCGGGATGAGGATGGAGGGGCTCGTCCCTGTGAGTGGCGGCGCGGGGGAGAGAGTGGAGGGAGAGATCGAGAGGAGGGTTGCGCGAGGGGATCGGCTAGGGTTAAGGGCGCCGGAGCTGGGCCTTGGGCCAACTGGTCCGGATGGATGCAAGTGGAGGCTGGGCTTCTCTCTCTCACCCACTCTAAAGAAAATAAAAACAAAACAGAGATAAGAAAGAAAAGAAAGGGAGGTTAGGGGAAAAAGTTGGATACACGGATAATTTTCCCGGACTCACAAAAATGTGCATGGTCCATGAAAAATAGTAGTGGCAAGATTGCAGGAATTAAATTCAAACTCATTTGAATTTAATTCAAATGGTTTGAACTAGGAGAAGGTTTAGGAGTGGCCAAAATGTTGAGATTTTTGGTAGAGCTCCAGAAAGTGATGAAAGAATATAGGGCAAATTTTGGAGACCAAACTTGAAGCAGAAAAGGCACGGAACTATTTTGCAAGTGTGTTATGGTTAATTCCAAAGTTAATGGAATATTTTAATATAGCTCCCTAATATTGGGAGGATATGTTATAAAGAGAAATCACCATGTGAATTCCCTCGATTTAAATGGATCGAAGATCCACACGATTTATTTAGAAGAGTTTTAAAAATTAAATGACAAGCTGGCATGATGACATGATCCAATGCAAAAATAAATAAAGCAAGCACAAATGAAAACACACGGAGGTCACAAAAAAATATGGAAGCCTTTTGAAGCTTCGGTCTCGGGGCGTTACAACACTCCACCACTACAAGAGGATCTCGTCCCGAGATCTAGGATGGCACCGAAGAGAAACGGAAGAGGAAGAGGTAAAACAAAGTTTCTTTTTTGACAAACGAGTGAAACCAAAGAACCTTGAGAGGTCGCAAAGCTTGAAGAAATGACACGACGGAGGTGAACACATTTTAACACACTCTGTTCATCAAGAGGAACAAGGAACAATGAATACGTCAAGAAAGAAGAGCTTAAGTGACAAGATAGACCTTGAAACCACTCCGATTAAGTGGATAAGCAAGAAAAGAACACGATCCTCACAATTCGAGATGATGAGTGAAGAGAGCAACATCACCATGCCTCCGGAAGAAGAAATAGAAGTTGGATCATTGGAATAAAGGAATGGAGAAGAAAATGCCAACTTCTGCCACAAATGATCTTGGAAGCACCCTTCCAAGAAGGTTAGAACGGAGTTGTTGGAAAACCAACAACGAAAGGATAAGCTTGTAGTGGGCTTATGGAAAAGACCTCAAAATTATGAGGTGAGCTTCTGCCACCAACGGAAATAAATGATTGGATTGATATCAACCAGGAGACGAGACACTTATTTCACCGGGAGGACAAATGAAGAACTTGGGTCATTTATAAGCACCATAACTAGCAACAATCCTTAGGGAAGGCTGTAGGTGAAATATAACCCAATATAATTCCAACAAAAAGATTGATTGGTTGAAAAGGTCTCTTGAACGAAGAGAAAATGATGGATTTAAAATACCTCATTCTTGACAACATATGAATCATGAAACATGAAGGAAATTGTCAAGAGTGACATAACACCACCTCAAAAGATAAGGTAGAAAGAATTGCACTTTGGAATGCAAGAAGAAGAATACTTGAACTCCTCAAAACAAGACATGTGTTGAACACCATGTTTATTTTTAGAGTATCGCTTGGCTGATCATAACTTCAAGATAAATCTTGAAGAACAATTGAAGAATGAAAAGAATCCTTGATGAACCACCATGTAGAGCCTCCATGAAGGACTCCGGTAATAGAAGGATGATGAAAAGAAAGAGAAGTTGAAAACACAAGGTGAAGCCTTGCAATGATTTAGATGGAGCTTCGCGATTATATAACCGAGAGAACTTGGAACTCCGAAAAAAAAGATGAGCAATTGAAACTAAGAATTTTATTTGATGATCCTCCGGAATAAGGAATAGAATTTACTCGATGAAACAAGAATAAGAATTACATTATGCTTATCCCTCATCAATTAAATTAATGACCCACAATGGATTTGGCATGCCACTTATTCCCGTAGAAAGGATTAAGATAAATATGGCACAAACTTGGGAAGGTCTTCAACGAACCACCGGTAGGATTGGAAAGAACGAATGAATCTATATGATAACGAAGGAAGAGAACTCTTGAACGAACCACCGTAAGAATTAAAAATGAATGAAGAAAAGAGAACGAATCACCGGGAGGAATTAGGAACAACGAAGATACTTGAGGGAAAATTAGAGACAAGAGAACGAAGAGATCACGAACTGATTGACGAATGCTTGAACGAAGCACCGGAAGAATATTGAGATGAACGAAGCTGAAAACTTGGAACAAAGAAATATTCCGAAAAGATGACCTCCGGATGATCGGGACAGAAAACAACTCCTGAAATACTCCGGATGGATGAAAAGAATTGCACAACTGGAAACAACTAGATAGGATAACATCGAGCTAGCACCGCGAATCTCCGGGAGAACGGAAAAGATTTAAGAGAAAAAATCTACGACTGTCTTCAAATGTTGAGAATGACGACGAGAACCACCATGCAGAATTGTTGAGACGCTCCAGGAGAATGAAAAACAAAGACGTTGAGTCAACAATGAAAATGATTTGAAATCGATCTTGGAAAAACATCTGACTGATGAAATTCATACTTACGTCAAATTTCGAAAAGAATTTGAGAATAACTCCGGCAATTAGAAGAGTCGTAAGATCCTCGAAAAGGCCTGTGGGTTAGGGCCCACTAAAGAGAAAAACACCGTTGGAAAGAATTGTTCAACAGATAGATGATGCACCGGAAGAATTGAAAGATTTGAATGAGGTGACAACCTCGAATTAATTGGAACACAGACGAATCTCCTGAGATGTCTTGAGCACTCCGGAAGGATAAACTGGTGAGAGACGAACGAGCAGGGAAAAACACTTTAACCAAGGAAAAGAATGTGATCAACCCGAAAAACTTGAATTGAAACCACCAGAAAAGAAAGGGATGAAGAATGACGAATGAGACGAGAATTCACCGGTAGAAATAAATGAGGGAAGACTGAAGAGGTTCTGCACGAATGAGATAGATGGTCGAGAGAGAGTCAGACTCTCGGAAGAAAAAGGGTGGGAGGGCGAGAAAACAAAGGCAACTTGGAAGGGGGAACGAACAAATATCTTGAAGAGAAAACATCGGTTGAAAGAAAGCAAAGACTTCACACGAGTAGGATGGATACTCGATTATGGACTCCGGCTTCGAGGAGAAAAGGGGTGGGTGGGTGGGAAAAGAAAACAGCTAAGGATTGAACTTGACAACGATGAAGAGGCTCGAGTCAACTTGACGAGAAATGCACCGGACAAAAAGAGATGAGGCCCAACGAACGAAAAAACTAACCACGTGATCCTAAAGAAAAATTTGAAGGGGAAGAGGAGTAGTTCAAAACACCTACATCAAGATTCCTCACCAGAGCGACGAAGGGGCTGAGGAGTAAAAATAAATCCTACTCTCCGATATAACTAGACTCCGAAAATAGTTTTCTTCTAGACTCAACGACGGCCAAACTACACGATCAATCAAGGAGGCTCCTATGGTCGGTCGAGGCTCTGATACCAACTTGTCACGCCCAAGATGCGACCCTATCCTAAAGGAACTCGAAGGTCCCACCAAGGATAGAAGCGCATCTTGGAGACGCTTTTGCAAGGTGGATATCATTACATCAACATTACATAATAGGTAGGGATACATACAAGTGGCATACAATGCCACACGAATACAACATCACAATACACAAGAGCACCATCCGACTACGGATGAAACACAAACAGAAACTCAATCGACATCCACCCTGCTAGCCCAGGCTGCCGACCTGGAACCTATCCCCTGATTGAAGAAGAAGCAGAAGAAGAACTCCAAAACAAGTAACATCGCGCTCGCGTCAAGATCATTGCATAACATGTAACTGCAACTGGTGTTGTTGTAATCTGTGAGCCACGAGGACTCAGCAATCCCATTACCATGGGTATCAAGACTAGCAAAGCTTAAAGGGAAAGGAAGGGGTAAAGTGGTGAGGTTGCAGCAGCGACTAAGCATGATATGGTGGCTAACATACGCAAATGAGAGCAAGAAGAGAAGCAAAGGAACGGTCGTCAACTAGTAATGATCAAGAAGTGATCCTGAGCTCCTACTTACGCCAGTCATAACACAGAAACTGTGTTCACTTCCCGGACTCCGCCGAAAAGAGACCATCACGGCTACACACACGGTTGATGCATTTTAAATTGAATCTGGTGCCAAGTTCTCTACAACCGGATATTAACAAATTCCCATCTGCCACATAACCGCGGGCACGGCTCTCGAAAGTTTATACCCTGCAGGGGTGTCCCAACTTAGCCCATGATAAGCTCTCGCGATCAATGAAGGATATTCCTTCTCCCAGGAAGACCCGATCAGACTCGGAATCCCGGCTACAAGACATTTCGGCAGTAATAAAACAAGATCAGCAAAGCCGCCCGGATGTGCCGACAAATCCCGATAGGAGCTGCACATATCTCGTTCTCAGGGCACACCGGATGAGCCAGACGTCGGGTTGGCATATACCCTAGTTGCCGAGGGGGCGCCGGACATCGCTCGATTTGGACCAGCACTCAGAGGAGAACTGGCCCAGGGGGCTAAAATGAAGATGACCCTCGGGCTCCGGAAACACAAGGAAAAAAAGGGCATAGGTGGGGCAAATGGTAAAACCAATGTTGGGCCTTGCTGGTGGAGTCTTATTCAAAGCGAACTGTCAAGGGGGTCCCATAAATCACCCAACCGCGTTAGGGTCGCAAAATCCGGGAACATAATACCGATATGACGGAAACTAGGGCGGCAAGAGTGGAACAAAACACCAGGCATAAGGCCGAGCCTTCCACCCTTTACCAAGTATATAGATGCATTAATAATATAAGTGATATTGTGATATCCCAACATAAACATAATACAACATGAAGCAATCTTCATCTTCACCTGCAACTAGCAATGCTATAAGAGAGGCTGAGCAAAAGCGGTAACATGGCCAAACAACGGTTTGCTAGGAAGGGTGATAAAGGTTAGAGGTTCATGGCAATTTGGGAGGCTTGATAAGCAAGTGGTAGGTAACGCAGCATAGCGATAGAACGAAGCAACTAGCATAGCAATGATAGTAGTGAGATCCAGGGTAGCAGTCATCTTGCCTGAAATCCCGCTAGGAAGAAGAACGAGTCCATGAAGAAGATGAACGGGAGTAGTCGAACGAATCCTCACAACTCCGGAATGAAACCGAAGCTAACGAGAGAAGCAACCCGGAAAGAAACAAACAACATGATAAATGCACAAGCATAAACATGGCATGATGCACAATCAAGTATGATGCATGTCCGGATTAAATGTTGTTAACATGGCAAGAGGTGAAGCATAATAAAACTACCTATCTAGGCAATTTTAAATGAGGCCGGAACAACAATCAACAATTCTGGAAAATCCCCACATGCATTTAGCATTTTAATGCAAACACAATTTTAAACATTTTAAATGTTGTTATCATGATGTGAATGACATGTGCAAGTTTTAAGCAATTTTATGAATATGTTGACATGAGCATGATACGAGGCATTTGTCGCTATGGCAGAAAGGAAAAGGGTGCCACGGCGACGAATCCGAAAATGATGCCACGGCAACATATCGGTTCCGGTAGCTCATGGAGATACCGGTGCAAAAGGAAGCGTGCGGATCTGCGGAACATGCTAGAGATGGTGGGGTGCTCCCGACTACCGGGTTCCCACGGGTTAGTGTCATGGAAAACGAGTGACAATCCGGACACGGTGCAAACGGTACATCTCATACAACACATGCATTCGGTCCACGGCGGTCGTTTCGGCGGTTATACCTTCGAAGCGTGCATTTCGAGGCGGTTCAAAAATGTCGAGGGAAGTAGTCGTTCTCGCGGCGGTAGTGGAAGTAGTGGTACACATCTTGCGACGGTAGTGGAAGTAGTGGTACACATCTTGCGACGGTAGTGGAAGTAGTGGTACACATCTTGGAGAGGGACTTGACGAATCCGAGTTCTTCGGGGCAAATGGGTACCCGTTCGTTGTAGTCGTGCATGGTTCGAGACGCTCAAAGGCGCCAGAGAGGTACTTGGCACATCGTTACAAAGGTCGCATACAGATCCGGAAGAGGGACTTGGCGCTTGCTCGCACTCGCTCAAGCATCCGTGTGGTCTTGCCGGTGGTGTACTTGGCGAATCCAGAGGCATTGGTAGTGGTACTTGGCGAATCCCACGCTCGGTGGTCCTTGGAGTTGGCGTCAACAGCAACGGGGCGCGATGCAGGGACTTGGCGCGATGCAGGGGCGACGGTCGCGGGACTTGGCGCGTGGATGCAGTGGCTTGACGCAAGCAGGGCACCACGGCTCCGGAAACATGGCGGGGTGGCAGAGCCGCAGGGGAAGCCGAGATCCACCGGATCCTGGCAGAGCACGCCGACGGCAACGTCGTTCGGTGGAGAAGCATGGAGCGGCCACGGCGATGGTGGCGCAGGAAGGCGAGGCTGGCACATGAGCTTGAGGGCACGGGTGCCATGGCGCTGAGCGATGAGCTTCTGCTGCTCGATGCAGACAGAGGCAGCCAGGGGACGGAGTTGGAGGGAGACTGTGCTCCCACGGTTGAAGACGAACGGCGATGGCGCGGCACTCTAGGAGGCAGGAGGGCGCGGGGACGGCAGGGGCGAGACGCGGTGGTGGAGGTCGCTAGCTTCTCCTGATCGGGATGAGGATGGAGGGGCTCGTCCCTGTGAGTGGTGGCGCGGGGGAGAGAGTGGAGGGAGAGATCGAGAGGAGGGTTGCGCGAGGGGATCGGCTAGGGTTAAGGGCGCCGGAGCTGGGCCTTGGGCCAACTGGTCCGGATGGATGCAAGTGGCGGCTGGGCTTCTCTCTCTCTCACCCACTCTAAAGAAAATAAAAACAAAACAGAGATAAGAAAGAAAAGAAAGAGAGGTTAGGGGAAAAAGTTGGACACACGGATAATTTTTCCCTGACTCACAAAAATGTGCACGGTCCATGAAAAATAGTACTGGCAAGATTGCAGGAATTAAATTCAAACTCATTTGAATTTAATTCAAATGGTTTGAACTAGGACAAGGTTTAGGAGTGGCCAAAATGTTGAGATTTTTGGTAGAGCTCCGGAAAGTGATGAAAGAATATAGGGCAAAGTTTGGAGACCAAACTTGAAGCAGAAAAGGCACGGAACTATTTTGCAAGTGTGTTATGGTTAATTCCAAAGTTAATGGAATATTTTAATATAGCTCCCTAATATTGGGAGGATACGTTATAAAGAGAAATCACCATGTGATTCCCTCGATTTAAATGGATCGAAGATCCACACGATTTATTTAGAAGAGTTTTAAAAATTAAATGACAAGCTGGCATGATGACATGATGCAATGCAAAAATAAATAAAGCAAGCACAAATGAAAACACACGGAGGTCACAAAAATATGGAAGTCTTCTGAAGCGTCGGTCTCGGGGCGTTACATGTAGAAACAATGGGCCTTCTACGGGCCGTAGACATAATGGGCCTTCTACGGGCCATATCATCAATGGGCCTTATATGTGCCGTATATGATCGATTTGCCAAACATGGGCCAATAACAGACCGCATTATGGTCGTAAACGGGCTAGAGTTGGAATCGTCCCTTCATGGACCGACCATAATGGGTCTTCGTTAATAGGCCGTATTTGATGACGCTATGAAAACGGCCCAACGTATTAATGCGCCACAAATGGGCCGACTGTAACCTCAGGCTGAATTTGGCCCACAAGCAGGAAATGACAGTAACGGGCCGTAAGTAAACGAATGTTGGAAATGAGCCCAAGAATAAATGGGCCTTGAGAAGACCGAAACATAACATGGGTTGGAAACGGCCCAACGGCATAACGGGCCGTTAATGGGTATAAAGTGATACACTGTTCATTATGGGCCAGTTTCACCATCGGCCGTTAATGGGTATAAAGGGATACACTGTTCATTACGAGCCAGTTTCACCACGGGCCTTAAATGGGTATAAAGTGAAACACTGTTCATTACGGGCCAGTTTCACCACGGGCCGTTAATGGGTATAAAGCGATACACTATTCATTACGGGCCAGTTTCACCACGCGCCGTTAATGGGTATAAAGTGATACACTGTTCATTACGGGCCAGTTTCACCACGGGCCGTTAGTGGGCCAAGTGTTACAAAGGGCCTCATATGGGCCGAAAGACGTCATGGGACATACATGGGCCAGAAGTTAAAACGGGCTGGAATCATATTGGACGGCCCAGGTGACGCTACTGGGCCTAATTCGGATAGGTCGTAACGGGCCCTGGGTTAGCGGGCTGTAAATGGACTATATGCGAACAGGCCGTTAACAGGCTTCCCATGGGCCGGCCCTCCACCTTTTGACCAAGTCAGACGGGCTGGCCTTTTCACAGGAATGGGCCTCTGTTGGGCCGTGCCACATGTCGACGTATCATAGGCACATTCTGTCCAATGAGTGGATGACATCTGTCCCAATGGTGAGCCGACACGTGTTTCCTCCAGCCAATGATGATTTTACATGTGGAAAATCCCCATTGGTTGGGGCTGTTAACGGGTTATCGGATCCAAATTCGGACCTGATAGCTTAACGGCGATCCATTACGGTGGATGCCATGTGTCGGTCACCCTTGACGAAAGCACTTCTGTGACACTCGATTTATCGTCATGGAAGTGGACACTTCCGTGATGATAATTTTGGTAATGTCATGGAACACTTCTTTGACAGCACAGGTATGACTATCTTGATTCTGTCATAAAATCATTATGGATGTGCATGCATGACAGAAAACGTGACCTACTATGACAAAAACATATAATCACGGAAGTGTATTTTTTTGTAGTGTTACTAATGCTCGTAGTAGCACCTGGGTATTTGATACTAGTTTTGCTGCTCATATTTGTAACTCGAAACAAGAGCTGTGGTTTAAACGAAGATTGGCTAAGGACAAGGTGATGATGCACGTCGGGAATGGTTTCAAGGTCGATGTGGTCACCGTCTGCATGCTACCTCTACATCTACCTTTGGGGTTAGTTTTAGACCTGAATAATTGTTATTTGGTGCAAGCATTGAGCATGAACATTATATCTAGATCTTGTTTAGTGCGAGACGGTTATTCATTTAAATCAGAGAATAATGGTTGTTCTATTTATATGAGTAATATCTTTTATGGCCATGCACCCTTGAAGAGTGGTCTATTTTTGTCGTATCTTGATTGTAGTGATACACATCTATAAAACCTAAATAGTTCATCCCCACTATATTATTTCTCTTGACATGCAGCCTATCCACATCAGCAAGACAACCACATCAACGTTTCACTACAGACTTATAGTGGGGCTGACAACGAGCTGACCAATGTAGAGAATAGCCATGTTAGCATCAATTACCGGCTGAGAAGGGGAACGGACCATAGGCTCACCAGCACTACAGGCGAACCGTCTCTCTCCCTGGACTGAGCCTTGCATTCCCTCTCCCATAATTAAAGTGCAGCCTTCCTCGGATCCATCTGCTCCCCTCCCCTCCCCTCCCCCACCAGACCCCCAATCTTTCCCCACTCCGCCAACCATAGCCGGAGGAGCTCCCTCACGACATTGCTCTGCTCCGACCCCTCCTTGCGCCGGCGGCCGCGCGCCTGTGGTTAGAGCAGGAGGAGCGGCCTCGGATGTATCGGGCACAGACATACCGGGGCAAGCAGGAGGAGAGACCTTGGGTGGATCAGACAAGACCATCCCGGAGCAGCCCCGATTCCAGCAGGAGTTGGTCCCTCACAAAGTTTCTCTGCTCCGACCCCTCCTCGCGTGGTCAGAGCAGGAGGAGCGGCCTCAGATGGATCGGCCACACACTATCAACAGATGTGTCTCAAGAAACTAGACAAGTATACTTTGATCGCAGTTCACCGGTGCTAGGGCGAGGCACCAGTACAGTTAGCGTTGCGGGGCCGCGTCATGCTTCATCAATCATCGCGTCGGTCTAGGGAAATTACCTCACTATGGTACGGCGCGTCTCTCTCGATTATCACTATATGCTTATTTGTTTCAGATGGAGGTGTTCCAGTCCCGGACAAATCAAGGCATTGTCAAGTTGTTTGCGATTTAATCAGAAAAAAATTACAACTGATCAGACTCTGGTTTGTTTTGTAGAACCTATGCGCTTGCCCGTATCTCCGTTAGTACAGTCACAATGGCACTGTCCGCCCGCAGTCACCGTCCATTGCAATTTTCGTAAGTTGATTAGACCCCTGGAATGACTAGACCCCCTACTCCCCAAGCTCCGGTGCTACACGTGATCTCTAATACTAGGGTTGGTGCTGCTGGACTGATTTGGCCGACATTGTTGATTTTGCTTGCTGAGATTGAGTTCTTTGAGCTACATGCCCGTGCCTCATGACCTTGAGCCAGTTGACTATTGTACGGTAATATTTTCATGTCTCACTTTTTTTTCCGGTTAGATTAACTAAATTTGGTTCCATTATGCTTCTAGGTATATGTTCCTTGAACTATACAATTAGCAGTTCTGTTTCAGAAATAAATAATTGGTTCAGTTTGATGTGATTTGGCCGTGGTTGCCACTTTGATGATTCTTCCACACTGTTGTTCCTATTATACATTAATTTATTTTAAGCTTTGCTTTATTTTTTACATGCATGGCCATTCTAATAGACAAGAATAATTTTAGGTTCAGATCTTTCTTGATTGATGCGTCTCCTTTCAGTTTTGGTTCTTATGCTTTCACCTTGTTGCAATCATAGAGGATTCTCAATTTGCTTTTTTCAGGTACGTATGTGCTTGCAGGATTTGGGTCAAGCTAGAATATACTCCTGAAATTTATCTTTGTCGTCGTTGATTTCAATTGTCAATAGAGAATATACTCCTAGATGTTATTGAGTGGAATTTTCTCTATGCCGTCATTGATTACCAATATTATCAAATTTGCACCCGCTTTCTTTGTAATAACATTGTTGTTTTTGAAGTCCTCAATATTTATGCATTTTATACATAGGTGCATAGGTTTGTATAGCCAGATGATTCAATCATACTACAAAATGTCATTTGAGAAGACATTTTTTCCAAATTTCATGTTAGTTAATCATTTTTTTCTTAATTTCATGTAGGTGAAAAAACATGTACCACCACATTGACAATATTTTCTCTTGCTTTGCCTTCCTTTTCTTTTTTAATGTGCACCCCTCACGTGAGCTGATTGGAGTGCTATATCGTCTCGCCGCAACGCGCGGGGAATCATCTAGTATTCATAATATTGATGCCAAAAGATGCAAAGTTGATAATGATAGTGCAACATATTTGTGGCACTGCCGTTTAGTTCATATTGGTGTAAAGCGCATGAAGAAACTCCATGCAGATGGGCTTTTGGAATCACTTGATTATGAATCATTTGATACTTAAGAAACATGCCTCATGGGCAAGATGACTAAAGCTCCGTTCTCCGGAACAATGAAGCGAGCCAATGACTTATTGTAAATAATACATAGCAATGTATGCGGTTCGATGAGTGTTGAGGAACGTGGCGGGTATCGTTATTTTCTGACCTTCATGGATGATTTGAGCAGATAAGGGTATATCTAGTTAATGAGACACAAGTCTGAAACATTTGGAAAGTTCAAAGAATTTCAGAACGAAATGGAGAATCATCGTAACAAGAAAATAAAGTTTCTATGATCTGATTGCGGAGGCGAATATTTGAGTTACGAGTTTGGCCTTCATTTAAAACAATGTGGAATAGTTTCACAACTCACGTCACCTGGAACATCACAGCGGAATGGTGTGTCCGAATGCTGTAACCGTACTTTATTAGATATGGTGCGTTCTATGATGTCTCTTATCGATTAACCACTATCATTTTGGGGTTATGCATTAGAGACAGCTGCATTCAAGTTAAACAGGCACCTTCTAAATCCGTTGAGACGACGCCGTATGAACTATGGTTCGGCAATAAACCTATGCTGTCATTTCTTAAAGTTTGGGGATGCGATGCTTATGTCAAAAGGCTTCAGCCTGATAAGCTCGAACCCAAGTCGGAGAAGTGTGTCTCCATAAGGTACCCGAAAGAAACAATTCGGTATACCTTCTACCACAGATCTGGAAGAGAAATCTTTGTTGCTAAGAATGGGTACTTTCTAGAGAAGGAGTTTCTCTCGAAAGAAATGAGTGGGAGGAAAGTAGAACTTGATGAGGTAATTGTACCTTCTCTCGACATTGAGAATAGTGCATCTCAGAAAACCGTTTTCGAGGTGCCTACATCAATTAGAGAGGAAGCAAATGATAATGATCATGAAACTTCGGATCAAGTTACTACTGAACCTCGTGGGTCAACCAGAGCATGATCCGCACCAGAGTGGTATGGAAATCCTGCCCCGGAAGTTATGTTATTAGACCATGACGAACCTACGAACTATGAAGAAGCTATGATGAGCCCAGACTCCAATAAATGGCTTGAGACCACGAAATTTAAGATAGGATCCATGTATGAGAACAAAGTGTGCACTTTTGTGGACTTTGCCGATGATCGGAAGGCCATAGAGAATAGATGGATCTTCAAGAAGAAGACTGACGCTGATGGTAATGTTACTGTCTACAAAGCTCGACTTGCCCTGAGAGGTTTTATACAAGTTCAAGGGGTTGACTACGATGAGACTTTCTCACCCATACCAATGCTTAAGTCGGTCCGAACCATCTTAGCAATTGCCGCATTTTATTATTATGAAATCTGGCAAATGGACGTCAAAATTGCATTCCTCAATGGATTTCTTAAAGAAGAGTTTTATATGATGCAACCAGAAGGTTTTGTCTATCCTAAAGGTGCTAAAAAAGTGTGCAAGCTCCAGCGATCCATCTATGGACTGGTGCAAGCATCTCGGAGCTGGAATATACGGTTGATGAGGTGATCAAAGCATATGGTCTTATACAGACTTTCGGTGAAGCCTGTATTTACAAGAAAGTGAGTAGGAGCTCTGTATCATTTCTAATATTATATGTATATGACATATTATTGATTGGAAATGATATAGAATTTCTGGTAGCATAAAAGGATACTTGAATAAGAGTTTTTTAATGAAATACCTCGGTGAAGCTGCTTATATATTGGGCATCAAGATCTATAGAGATATATCAAGACGCTTAATCGGACTTTCATGAAGCACATACCTTGACAAAGTTTTGAAGAAGTTCAAAATGGATCAGTCAAAGAAAGGGTTCTTGCCTGTGTTACAAGGTGTGAAGTTGAGTCAGACTCAAAACTCGACCACTGTACAAGATAGAGAGAAAATGAAAGTCATTCCCTATGCCTCAGCCATAGGTTCTATCATGTATGCTATGTTGTGTACCAGACCTGATGTGTGCCTTGCCATAAGTCTGGCAGGAAGGTACCAAAGTAATCCAGGAGTGGATCATTGGACAGCGGTCAAGAACATCCTGAAGTACCTGAAAATGACTAAGGATATGTTTCTCGTTTATGGAGGTGACAAAGAGCTCGTCGTAAATGGTTACATCGATGCTAGCTTTGACACTGATCCGGATGACTCTAAGTCACAATATTGGATACATATTTATATTGAACGGTGGAGCTTTCAGTTGGTGCAGTTCCAAGCAGAGCGTCATGGCAGGATCTATGTGTGAAGCGGAGTTCATAGGTGCTTCAGAAGCGGCAAATGAAGGAGTCTGGATGAAGGAGTTCGTATCCGATCTGGGTGTAATACCTAGTGCATGGGGTCCAATTAAAATCTTTTGTGACAACGCTGGACCAATTGCCTTGGAAAAGGAATCTAGGTTTCACAAGAGAACCAAACACATCAAGAGACGCTTCAACTCCATTCGTGAACAAGTCAAGGATGGAGACAAACAAATTTGCAAGATACATACGGATCTGAATGTGGCAGACCCGCTGACTAAGCCTCTTCTGCGAGTAAAACATGATCAACACCATGACTCCATGGGGGTTAGATATTCATTACAATGTAATCTAGATTAGTGACTCTAGTGCGAGTGGGAGACTAAAGTAAATATGCCCTCGAGGCAATACTAAAGTTGTTATTTTATATTTCCTCATTTAATGATAAATGTTTATTTTTCATGCTAGAATTGTATTAACTGGAAACTTGATACATGTGTGGATACATAGACAAAATATCGTGTCCCTAGTAAGCCTCTACTATATACTAGCTCGTTAATGAAAGATTGCTAAGTTTCCTAACCATAGACATGTGTTGTCATTTGATGAGCGGGATCACATCATTAGGTGATGGACAAGACCCATCTGTTAGCTTAGCATATTGATCGTTCATTTATTGCTATCGCTTTCTTGATATCAAATACATATTCCTTCGACTATGAGATTATGCAACTCCCGAATACCGGAGAAATACCTTGTGTGCTATCAAACATCACAACATAATTGGGTGATCATAAAGATGCTCAACGTGTATCTCTGAAGGTGTTTGTTGGGTTGGCATAGATCAAGATTAGAATTTTTCACTCCGAGTATCGGAGATGTATCTCTCGGCCTGATGACCCACAAGTGTAGGGGATCTATCATAGTCCTTTCGATAAGTAAGAGTGTCGAACCCGACGAGGAGCAGAAGGAAATGACAAGAGGTTTTCAGTAAGGTATTCTCTGCAAGCACTGAAATTATCGGTAACAGATAGTTTTGTGATAAGGTAATTTGTAACGGGTAACAAGCAATGAAAGTAAATAAGGTGCAGCAAGGTGGCACAATCCTTTTTGCAGCAAAGGACAAGCCTGGACAAGTTCTTATATGATAAAAGTGCTCCCGAGGACACATGGTAATTATCGTCAAGCTAGTTTTCATCACGCTCATATGATTCGCGTTCGTTACTTTGATAATTTGATATGTGGGTGGACCGGTGCTTGGGTACTGCCATTTCTTGGACAAGCATCCCACTTATGATTAACCCCTATTGCAAGCATCCGCAACTACAAAAGAAGTATTAACGTAAACCTAACCATAGCATGAAACATATGGATCCAAATCAGCCCCTTACGAAGCAACGCATAAACTAGGGTTTAAGCTTCTGTCACTCCAGCAACCCATTATCTACTTATTACTTCCCAATGCCTTCCTCTAGGCCCAAACAATGGTAAACTGTCATGTAGTCGACGTTCACATAACACCACTAGAGGAGAGACAACATACATCTCATCAAAATATCGAACGAATACCAAATTCACATGACTACTTATAGCGAGACTTCTCCCATGTCCTCAGGAACAAACGTACTACTCACAAATCATATTCATGTTCATAATCAGAGGGGTATTAATATGCATTAGGGATATGAACATATGATCTTCCACCAAGTAAACCAACTAGCATCAACTACAAGGAGTAATCAACACTACTAGCAACCCACAGGTACCAATCTGAGGTTTTGGTACAAAGATTGGATACAAGAGATGAACTAGGGTTTGAGAGGAGATGGTGCTGGTGAATATATCTATGAATATTGACCCCCTCCCGATGAGAGGTTCGTTGGTGATGATGATGGTGATGATTTCCCCCTCCTGGAGGGAAGTTTCCCCGGCAGAACAGCTCTGCCGGAGCCCTAGATTGGTTCCGCCAAAGTTCCGCCTCGTGGCGGCAGAGTCTCGTCCCTTAAGCTTGCTTCTGATTTTTTTCAGGGTAAAAGACTTCATATAGCAGAATATGGCCACCGGAGGGCTGTCAGGGGGCCCACGAGGTAGGGGGCGCGCCCTAGGGGGCGCCCACCACCCTCGTGGACAGGGTGTGGGCCCCCTGACGCTGATTCTTTCGCCAGTATTCTTTATTAATTCCAAAAATAACTTGCGTGGAGTTTCAGGACTTTTGGAGTTGTGCAGAATAGGTCTCCAATATTTGCTCCTTTTCCATCCCAGAATCCCAACTGTCGGTATCCTCCCTCCTCATGTAAACCTTGTAAAATAAGAGAGAATAGCCATAAGTATTGTGACATAATGTGTAATAACAGCCCATAATGCAATAAATATCGATATAAAAGCATGATGCAAAATGGACGTATCAACTCCCCCAAGCTTAGACCTCGCTTGTCCTCAAGCGGAAGCCGATATCAAAAAATATGTCCACATGTTTAGAGATAGAGGTGTCGATAAAATAAAATATGGACATGAGGGCATCATGATCATTCTTATAACAGCAACATAAATATATTTTGTCATATGATTTCTTATGCTCAGGTAACAATCTATCCACAATATCAAGTATGAATCAGAAACTTCATTGAGAACAAAAAACTATCATCTAAGTCATGAAGCAATTGCAATTTATCATAACATCGGAAAGAGTCAATATAAGAGCTTTTCAGCAAGTCCACATACTCAACTATCATTTAGTCTTTCACAATTGCTAACACTCACGCAATACTTATGGTTATGAAGTTTTAATCGGACACAAAGAAAGATAGGGGCTTATAGTGTTGCCTCCCAACGTTTTACCTCAAGGGTAATGTGAACAATGATAGTTCATGCTAACTTACATCCAATCGGATATATATATATCAGGATCTTTCCAACACAAGGTGCTTGCCAAAGGATAAAATATAAAAAGGAGAGGTGAAGATCACCATGACTCTTGCATAATGTATAAGAGTAAAATAAAAGATAGGCCCTTTGCAAAGGGAAGCATAGGTTGTCATGTGCTTTTATGGTTGTATGCACGAAATCTTAATGCAAAAGAACGTCACTTTATATTGCCACTTGTGATAAAGACCTTTATTATGCAGTTTGTCGCTTTTGTTACTTCCATATCAAAAGATCGTATAAAGCTTATATTCTCCACACTACTAAGTCATACATATTTAGAGAGCAATTTTTATTGCATACAACATGACAACTTACTTGAAGGATCTTACTCAATCCATAGGTAGATATGGTGGACTCTCATGGCAAAACTGGTTTAAGGGTACTTCGCAAGCACAGGTAATTTCTACTTGGTGCAAGGAATTTGGCTAGCACGAGAGGGAAAGGCAAGCTCAACATGTTGGATGATCCATGACAATATACTTTATCTCAGATATAAGAAAACATAACCCATTATATTGTCTTCCTTGTGCAAGGTCAACTCTTTAGCATGTCATATTTTAATGAGTGCTCACAATCATAAAAGATGTCCAAGATAGTTTATTTGTATGTGAGAACCTCTCTTTCTTTATTACTTCCTATTAATTGCAGCAATGACCAAAACTTTGTTTGCCAACTCTCAACAACTTTTATTCATCAAACTCTTTATGTGTGAAGTCATTACTCTCCATAAGATCAATATGATCTCTATATTTCTTTTTATTATTTCTTTTTTATTTTTATTTCCTCAAGATCCTAGCAAAACAGCAAAGCCCTTTACTCAACACTAATCTTTATTATATATAGCTCACGGACTCGATTACATAGAAGGATCATAAGGCAAAACTCAAAACTAAATCATACCAAAACTTTATTCTACTAGATCGAGATATTTCTAAAAGGATCAAACTAAATAAAACGGTAAAGATAGGAGTGTGATGGTGATACGATACCGGGGCACTTTCCCCAAGCTTGGCAATTGCCAAGGTGAGTGCCCATACCCATGTGATTATGTCTCCTTTGCTGGTGAAAGAGGGTGGAGTTGTTGATGATGTAGGCTTGTCGTCCATCTTCCAAGGCATAGGCTCCCCATCATAGAAAGATGATCGAGTCTCCGGGATCCTCAAATCTGTAGCCAAACTAATCCTCTTGAATCTATATTCATACTCACATTTTTGGTTTTGTAGGTCGTAGATTTGGGCTTGGAGGTGCTCGATGTTCTCGTGAAACTTGAAGATGGTCTCCTCAATGTTCTTGGTGTCCAACTTGTGGTTGTTGGTGAACTCCGCGGTCATCATGTGGTTGGAGTTGAGTCTGCATTCCACCATCCCTTGGCACTTGAAAACTTGTTGCTCCATCACTTTGAGTTTTGTCTCCACACTTCCGGTCCTCCTTGGTCCCTCAACATCGCGGATGTGCAGCACCCCCTCACGCATCTCAATGGTTTGAGGGTGTCGCAGCACCTCCGTGAGATAGGGGTTGATGACCTTCTCGAATAACTTGTCCTTGGGGCGCTTGAAGACGTCATGGTGATCTAGATCTGTCAGAAAAATAGCTCGAAACAACGGCAGAGGATATTTATACGGTGGTCAAATCTTCGGGAGATTATATAATGAATTTTTACCGACCAAAAGAAGTATCGTGCAAGAAAACAGAGTCCAGAGAGCACACGGGGTACCCACGAGGTAGGGGGCGCGCCCTCCACCCTCGTGGATGCCTCGTGTCCTTCAAAATCAATTTACCGACCAAAAGAAGTTTTCCTGCAAAATTAATTTGAGCTCTCTATTGCTCAATTCTACTTGACCACTAGACTGCGAGTGATATGGAGATGCAATTCTATGATTAACATCATACTTGGCAAGCATTTTACGGAAATCACCATGAATAAAATGTGAACCACCATCAGTCATTAAATATGTAGGGACTCCAAACCTCGGAAAAATAACTTCTTTAAGCATCTTAATAGAGGTGTTATGATCAGCACTACTAGTTGGAATAGCTTCTACCCACTTAGTAACGTAATCAACAGCAACTAAAATATGTGTATACCCATTAGAGGTAGGAAATGATCGGCGAGGGAGGAAATGGTTTAATAACAAGAGAATAGTTCATAGGCATTTCTTGACGTCTACTAATATTACCAATTCTTTGGCATTCATCACAAGACAAGACAAACTTAGGGGTGTCCTTGAAGAGAGTAGGCCAATAAAAACCAGATTGCAATACCTTATGCGCAGTTCTGTCTCCAACGTGGTGTCCTCCATATGCCTCGGAGTGACACTTGCATAGATCTGTTTCTGTTCATGCTCAGGTACACAACATCTAATAACACCATCTACTCCTTCTTTATGATGGTGTGGGTCATCCCAAAAGTAATGTATTAAATCATAGAAGAACTTTTTCTTTTGCTGGTATGTAAAACTAGGTGGTATGAATTTAGCAACAATGTAATTAGCATAATTAGCATACCATGGAGCAGTACGAGAAGTATTTATGACAGCCAATTGTTCATCAGGAAAGCTATCATCAATAGGTAGTGGGTCAGCAAGAACATTCTCTAACCTAGACAAGTTGTCTGCAACGGGGTTCTCAGCTCCCTTTCTATCAATAATATGCAAATCAAATTCTTGTAACAAGAGAACCCATCTAATAAGTCTAGGTTTAGCATCTTTATTTTACATAAGATATTTAATAGTAGCATGATCAGTGTGAATAGTTACTATAGAATCAACAATATAAGGCCAGAACTTATCACAAGCAAATACAACTGCTAAAAATTCTTTTTCCGTGGTAGCATAATTTCTCTGGGCACTGTCTAGAGTTTTACTGGCATATTTAATAACATTTAGTTTCTTATCAACTCTTTGTCCTAGAACAACACCTACAGCATAATCACACTACATTTCTTTGAACCAAGACCTAGATTCGACTACAGATCAAAAAAGATCCACATGCATCTAGAGCAACGATGGTTTCAAAGAAACTTATACCTTAGGGTCGTCGGGATGTGGCAAGGCGTGCGGCGGGAGGCCGGATCTGCCCACACTACTTACAGCAACGAGGAAGAAGGGGTCGGTGGCCCTCCCGCACAGGCGCTGGGTGAAAGAGAACAGCACAACCGGCAGTGGATATCCTCCCTCGCCGAAGGCGATAGAGTGAACGCTGCACCTCCTCCCCTTCCCGGTGCGACGGGATCTGGATGCCTCCTTCACCAGCTGTGAGGGGGGAGAGAGAGACAAGAGGCCAACGCAGTCTTCTTTAGATCTGGTGAAGAGAGGGTGAGAGACTGTGAATATAGCAAACCCTAGCAAAGGAACGCTGGGCCTCCAGCGTGTATATATATGTAGTGCGGCGAGAGTGTGGAGAGTGCAAACCCTAGCGAACAAGCGCTGAGGCTCCAGCTTATATATATACTCTAGTACGGACTGAGCTCCGGTGCCTTAACTGCACCTGCTTTTGGCTGTATGACAGGTGGGCCAGCCACATTTTGGGCCCACCGGTCATAAACCCAAAGGCAGGTTAAAGTAAATGAAGCTGCGTCCATATAGTACTCGTGTATACGACCAATATATAGTGGAGTGGTTTTCTTATTCTCTCCATAACAATCGTTTTAAATTGTGTAAGTACGAAATGAAACTCTTTATTTAACGTACCAGTGAAGGAAACTACTAAGTACTCCCTCTGTCCCATAATGTAAGACGTTTTTTCATATAACGTTGGTGTCAAAAAAACATCTTATATTATGGGACGGAGGGAGTACTTCCGATGAACTAACGATCCACACGTCCTGGTCGCACTTCTTGTCCTTCATGTGCGGTACACTACCCTGCCTTAAGTGAACAACCACACATGCGCCAATTTATCGGAAACGTGTGAGAGTGTGTACAAATAAAGAATTTTAATTTCAATTATCGGAAAGGTTTGAGAGTATGTACAATTTGCCCTCTCTAATAATTACGGTTTGTTGTGTTCGGCCTAAACTTGGTCAAACTTTACAAAGTTTGACTTCAGTCAAATCTAATATGCGGAGTAAATAAAAATGGAGGGCTACTACGTCCATCCGGGTTTTTAGTCCACACCATTTTTCCAATCAAAGTTAATAGCTAGACAAATAAAATTACAGGGGAGCTGGAGACAAAGTTGTGAGAAGGCTTAGAAATCAATACAAAACTTATGCTCTTAGTACCAACGTCGATCCTTCTTCAAGGAAACATTTGGTTCATAGCCAATTGTGTGATAAAATTGCACCAACGTGAAAGAAGACTGCGTCTCCAATGCAACCAAGGTGAACTGACGAAGGATATCATCTTTGTGGGTAACAAGCAAAGAGCACTGATGGAAGACAGATTGTTTTTCATTGAAAATCGATCAGCTTCACCAGCCGACACAACCATGAGGCGCAACCATGAGCATCGATAGGTCATCATGGTGATGCATCATCCATTTGGCATCAAGTTTGGGTGAGGCACCTATGAAGTTCGACAAATCCTCAGTGTGGTATGTTTCTTCTCGGTAATCAAGCTCGAGGAAGGAAGAACCACGTGGCAGAGGACGGTGAGGCGGAACAACAATGGCCATCCAATTTTGTGCAGTTCCACTAAAATTGAGGAAGACATGCCCGGGTATGGAGATACGCATCGCTGTTTCCAAAAATATAAAAAAGCGATATAGTGTTGTTACTTTGTTTTACAAGATTAACAATGACATCTCAGTTGTCAATAAGAATTAATGAAAGTACACCAACAAACAGAAGCATCATGATTATCTTGATGGGAACTAAACCAGGATACCCGAGAAAAAAGCATTTCTTCATTTAACCAGTGATAGTATTAGATTTGCAGCAGCAATAGGAGCATATGGACAATGACCGCACAACCACCTTTCAGCTTTTGTCGAAACAACATGTATACCTCCACCGAGGCATAAATCAGGACAACTTTTCGAGAGGCATTTCCAATATAATAGTAGGTGATGTTGGACCAGCCGACGAACCCTAGCTACTATACATGGGGAGCTGGGGAGTAGTCACATAGAAAAAACCCGCATGCAGCGACCTGGGGAGCTGGACGAGTACAAGAAGTTATACCTCAGGTGGGCGAGATGTCGCTTTAGGCGGGCGGGCGGGATCTGCCCACACGACGGCACCGAACAAGGGCGTGGAGGACCTTCATCCGCGCCAGCACCGGCTCTAGGAGGATGGTGCGCATCGGCTTCCTCCATCACCGACGGCGACAACGTCAACGCTGCACCTCCTCACCTCCCGCAGCGGACAGGATTCGGCCAGATCTGTGACCACCGGTGAGGAGAGAGATAGAGTGGACACTGTCATCTTGTTTTGATATGGAGAGGGTGAGAGAGTGAGACGTGAGAAACTCTATCAAACAAGAGACTATAATGGAGTAAAAAATCTCCATAGCAGTGGTTTTAAATAGAATACGCGCGTTCCCGAAAAAAAGAAACGAAAACTGGCGGACAATTTTTTAACGTACCAAGAAAGAAAACTCGATCAAAAACACGCCCCGCTTCCAGGTCGCGAGAGTCGTCGCGGACACACACATAGACATAGACATGCATATCCATGTTTACGTAAAATTCCATTTCCATCTCCATCTCCAATCATATTTGTCCAACTGGCACATTATTTACGTTGTTATAATTACATATGCAGCAATATTAACGTACAGCATCTCTTGTTTGCGGGCATCCGGACCGCTGCCACGACCGCTCCTGACCAATCCGAACCCTCTGCATCACCCGCGCGTGCTTCCCGCCCGAAACGGTCAGTGCCGCATTCATGCCCGGCCAGAGCGGACGCGACCTCTCACTGGCACCGGCATTGAAGCGGCGCACCGGCGGAGAGAGCGTCGCCCGCGCCGCTTCCTGGTGCACGCGACTGCTCCGCGTTCAAAGGTCGCAATAGCCGGCCACAACATGCATGTAAAAAGTTCTTGGGAGTCCATGCTATAGCTAGCTGTCCTCCCCCAACTTGTCAATCTCTTCCTGTAGAGTAGTGCTACTCCATGGCGCGATGCATCGACAAGCGGGCGGGAAAGTTATCATATACTCGGTTTGCGGTGAGTGGTATGCCGAGCGACTGTGTGGGGTCGAGCCGTGGAGGAGGGTGAGACACGAACGCGACAGACGTGATTTAAATGTTGGTTTTGCTCGATGGCGCGGTCCAACGAAAAGAAACATTGGTTTCTCTCCGTTTCCATTTTTTCTCCGGAAAAACGGAAACTTTCCAGTCCATTTTCATTCCTACTCCAAGGTTGCCCTGTTACAACATTTCATCAAATACAAAGGAAAAGTAACACGCATGCTGATGCATCTCAATGATTCACAGATCATAGCCAATATTTACTTCAGAACTAAAGAAAAAAGTTGTGAGAGCGTGTACGAAAGAAAAACTACTGATGGGTTCACTACGACTTAAACCCTAAACCCTAAACAGGATTTAATCTCCTGGCCAGGTAGAACCTGTCGAAGGAAAGATGGCTGGAACCCTCGGATCGTACGATGCTTTTGTGCAGTTCCACTAAAATCGAGCTGAGCATCCCTGATGGCAAAGATATTGAAGAAGTGTGATTAGAATAATAGTACTCGCACTAGTTCATGAGACATAAACTCATCACAAGTAGAAGCCGGTAGAAGTAGAGAAAGATCGACATGGAGATGGAGCTACGTGGGGAGCTGCGGCAGTGGAGCAAGCCGGCTCCAAAAGCAAGATGGACTACCTGGGACGTCGGGCTGTAGCTAGACGGGCGGCTGGGACGCGACATCGGCCCATACCGCGGTGACCCCCGATTGGGACGCACCGACTATGTATTTTCTCCCTCGCCGATGTTGACCGCGTCTACACAGAACATTGTTCCCTTCCCCGAGCTGCAGGATTAGGCCGGATATGTGACCAGCGGTGGGGCTACCGTCATTCTATGCTTGTGAAGAGAGGAACCCAAGCAAGCAGGCTTGTAGCTTAGGCTCCTGCTAGTGTATATATAGTGGTTTTCTTTTTCTCTCCATATCAACCATTTTATATTGCGTACATGCCATTGAAGAGTGAAATGACGGTTGCTTCTTCCGACTAACTTACTGTGTGATTTGACTGCTCCTTAGTGGCCCCTACACATACTCCCCCTACGTGTATGCAACAGTGACACGTACACATGGCGGCAAAAACGCGCGCGACGCCCTAATGCATGCATGTTCGAGCAGACGACGGAACACGCACGGTCACGCTCAAGTGCTCAACCTACACGTGCATGCACACACATACTCAGCCAGGGTGAGCTAGTGATCGTATAAAGACCGGAAAATGTATATATTGAGCGCAATGAGCGTATTATGAAGTCCACCGACCGTATTTTTACAAATATACAGTGACAGACAGTGTATTTATCTCATTTGAAATTAAGCCATATTAACCGGAGAGGAGGCAGTATGGACTAGCATTACTTTGTTGTGTCCCGTCAACTTGCTGAACGAGGAGAAGCTTGCAGGACGGGAGAAGCTTGCGCACGGTGGCTTGCAGGACAAGGAGAAACTTTTGAGTAATGTTGTGGACATGCAACAGTTAATTCGGTGTTAGATTGCCAGAAGCATACACTGGCCCTGTTTGGATACTCTAACTCAGTTAGAGGTTAGAGTTAGATTCTAACCAAAGAGGTGTTTGGATGGCAGGGTTAGATGGAGCACGGATACGGCGAGGCGCCTTCACGGGCGGTGCGAGAGGGAGGGAGGGAGGGAGAGGACGAGAAGCTTCGAGGAAGTGGGGAAGGATATGCTGCAGGAAGAGCGAGAGAAAATTGTGTTTTTTAATGGCCCCGAGAAGAACTAACCCGAATAAGCACCTCTTGGGTGGGTTAGATTTTTTGGATGAGTTAGATGCATCTAACCCAAACTAACCCTCCTGTTTGGATACTTTTGGGTTAGTCGAGTCCAAACTAACCCAAACTAACTTTAACCCATGGATCCAAACAGGGCCTACTATACTAGTACTACTGTTATTGTTCGACTTCCCGAAGAGGCGAACAGCCAAGCGCAAAGTAGGATAGTTACTGCTTTGATGTGTCCCCTCAACTCGCCGAATGAGGATAAGCTTGCTTACTATTACACCTCTCCCTCGCCCATGCGCGCGGTGGCTTGCAGGACGAGGAGAGGGTTTTGACTACAGCGCCCTCTACCTCTCCCTCTCCCTCGCCCTCACCCTCGCGGCGGACGTGCACCAGTTCAATCGGTGTCAGATTGCCAGAAGCATATTGTGTCCCGTCAACTTTTCGGTGTATGGACTAGCACTACTTTTCGGTGTGTCCCGTCAACTCGCAGAATGAGGAGAAGCTTGCAGGACAAGGTGAAGCTCGCTTACGCCTTTTGACTAATCCAACCTACCCTCGGTGGACATGCATCAGTCCATTCGGTGTCATATTGTCAGAGGCATACACTGTAGTACCCAACATGCGGAGTACCATCATTGTTCGACTTCACGAAGAGGCGAAGAGCCAAGCGCAAGGTTTAGTAGTACGAGTAGTACTACTACTAGAACCGCATGGTGGAGCGTCTGTACTCTTATTTATTTTAATCTCTGATAAAGTACACGTCTATTCAGGAGAAGGGCGGAAAACGGCAGCCCAACATGTAATGATGATATCGATCAACCAACCATGCTCGAATATATCTTGGCCTCCGTGCGAGCCCGTCTGTGTGCACTCTCTCCTCGTCTCTCTCAAGGAACGGCGAGTTGGCCATTTTTGCCGTCAATTGAGATCGGTTTGCTCACACTCCTGTCCCACAAGTCAGTGATATGCCAAGACGAGGTGTGTTGACCGACTGGCTATACGCTACTTGGTTTTGCACCTTCATATACTACTCCTCCCTCCATCACAGTTTACAGGGCGCGCTTCATTATGATGCATTTCTCTCAATGCATTTCCACCACCAGAGAGACTTTAGACGGTTTGGTTTAATGCTCAATTAATTAGGGCGTGGTAACCGCAATCAAGTCCACAATTTTCTCTCGATGTACTTACTACGGAGTGGAGTAAGTGCATGCATGTGTGTACCCAGGGTGGAAGCACTGCATGCATGTGTGTACGCATTATTTACTCTAGTAATAGATGTCGTGCTATAACTACCAATGCTATTTTTTAGGCCGATCGCTAGTCGCCTTGGTCCCATAGATTTTTTTTCTTTTTTCTGAAGCGCGCTCTATAAAACAGTGACGGATGGAGTAGTATGAGTTGATTCAAAGAAGAGCGTATTGATGGTTGCTTCTTCCGAGCAACATACAGTGGGAAAGGTGGGGCTTATGATTTGACTGCTCATTACTCACTATTAATGTGGCGCAATGACCGGGCTGAGTCTCCCATGCGGTTGTGCACTACCCCCTCAGTTCTTAAATACACTCTGAAGTATTTTTCTTTCTAGAGATTTCAACGAGTGACTACTCAAATATTTGTCTTTTTAGAGATTCAATTGGACTACTACATACGGAGTATATAGACATATTTTAGAGTGTAGATTCACTCATTTTGCTCCGTATGTAGTCACTTGTTGAAATATCTAGAAAGACAAATAGAGTATTTAGGAACGGAGGGAGTACACATACGAAGCAAAATGAGTGAATCTACACTCTAAAATATGCCAATTTGAAATTTGTAAAAAGACAAATATTTAGGAACGAAGGAGTATAATTTTGTGCATGGCACATGGACCCGGATGCTGAAGAGGCTTCTGGTAATGCTACCAAGCTTTCAGCATTTGTTTACATAATTGACGTACTATACAAATAATTTTCCAGCGACATGAAATTGTACAATGGTGTGAGCATTCAGCTTTTGTTTCGTGTGTCGTGCCATCGATGCTCTTTCGGAAACAATAAAAAAACTAACTTCCTTGCTAATGCATCTCAATTATTAGCAGATCAGAGCTAATATTTACATCGCGACTGAAGACAAAGATGTGAGAAGGTGTTAAATTAGTGATCCATGCTTTCATTGGCAGCAACGTCCACCCAGCTCTGTCTAAATCAACAAGGCATGTTGGGAAAAAAGTAGCTGTCTGGAGCATGCAACATTCCGATCATTTTGTGCAGTTCCACTAAAATAGATCTGAGCGTCCCTGTTCCAAAGATATTAAGTGTGATTACGATAATAGAGGACTGCTGATGAAACAATAAACACACAAATAGAAGTCGGTCACCTTTGCAGTCTCTCTTAAAACTAACTAGTTGGAGAAGATTAGGCTCGGAGTTGGATGAGGAGGATAGAGCAAAAAAAATCTCCCTTTGTGCAACAAGCCTTTGAAATGTAGAGACGTTGCCCGTGTGACATTTTAGTACAACTGCACAAAACACTCTTAAGAAAAAAGTGATTTGTGCAGTTCACCAAAAGGTCGCAATAGCAACGAGGTGAAATGGATAGCCCTGTTTGCAAAAAAGAGGTAGAAAGGAAACAATTACTGGCCAATAACAGTTGATGACACATGCGACGACAAAAAAGAAGCATATTCCTAGTCCTAAGGGAAGATAACAGCACGGTTGTGTTTGTCTAAAATGGTGTGAGGACGAGATTGCAATATGGAAAGTACGTCGGACGAGCTACCTTTTGGGCAAGAACTATGGAAGATCCACATGCAGCGAAGTGGGAAGATGGGCAGTGGAGCAAGGCCAGAGGGGATACATGGAGGTCGTCGGGATGTAACTAGGTGAACGGCGGCGGGTGGAATCTTCCCATACTGCGGCAGCGAGCAGGTGGCGTAGGCCCTACCGCGCCGGAGCTTTGTCAGAGAGAACAGCGTGTACCGCATATCGGGACGTGCTGCCTCGGCACCGTCGAACGGAGAAACAATGCACTTCCTCTCTTTCCCCCGGCGGACGGGATGCGGCCGGATCACTGACCAACGGTGAGAGAGAGAGAGGCCACCGCAGCCTTGTGTGAGATACTCTAAAGAGAGACATACCAGGCAGGCAGGCTCCATTGTATATAGTGGAGCGGACTATCGTTTTCTCCATAAAAATCATTTTATATTCTGTGTACGTGCCATTGAGCGCTATAACTTTATTTAAAAATAACGTGCCAACGCGTCAAGTCAAACTTTGTTTCATGCACGCGTGGTACCATGACCTCCCTAGGTAAACAACCGCTACACGCATTCAAATTAGCACGTGGGCTGCCATTTCGTAAAGAAATGAGCTCCACTGTGTACCCGCGCGGGTGTGGCTGGGCACGAAGCGTGAGTACGTGCACGGTGCACCTATTCTCTTCTTGTATATGTACACCACCTACATGGGGTTGTGTGAGAGAGATACAAACCTAGAGAGATATAGTGTGTTTGGTTCGTGAGAGTTTTTTTTGTGGGTGGGTGGGTGGGGGGTCAATCAAAAAATGTAATATATGCAATGTGTGTGAAATAGAGTCCTGGATATATCATATATAGAGAGGGGGCGATCCACGAGAAGAGAGTGGAGGTATCATCGGCTTGAGGTGTCCATAGAATCGAAGAGAGGGATGATGTGTGTGTGTGTGCGCATGCGCAATCGATAAAGAGTGTCATCGAATTCGTGTGTGCCCACATCAAATATATAGAGTGGATGGCCTACCGGAAGGTGAGAGGGGACATGTGCAGTTTGTCTCTGTGGCATGGATACCTCCCTACAGCGCTCGACTATCGGTGTGTGGTGGGGGGAGAGGGAGGCCTAATTAACTATAGAGGTACAATGGCTGGTATATGTGTGGAGAAGGAGAGAGGCCTACCTCATGTATTAAGGAGATCGATCTACCTCATGTATTATGGGAGATCGATCAGCATCCATGCATATGTGTAGGAGAGGAATAAGGTTGGGAGAGAGACAGAGCTAGAGTGTTGGAGGGGGTGGTAGTGGAGTTGCTTCTAACAAATGGTGGGATAGGCTTGCTAGAAAAATGGAGGGCACGCCCGCAATATCAATAAGAGAGGAGATGGCTGCTTGTCTGTGCATGTGCGTGTGAGAGACGGGTCAGGAGGCAGGCACGAATGATGAGGGAGGACGATATGGCGGTGGTAAGCAGACATAACTATATAGGAAGATCAATCGCCCTTTGTTAGAGGAAGGAGAGACAAAACTTGTGAGGTACGTCGATCAATGGGGGAGGGGATAGTTAAAGTCAATCTAGGTATATGTTGGGAGATCGATCGGTATACATGCATGTGTGTGTTAGAAGAAAATGAGGCACGTGGAGAAGGATAGAGAGAGAGGGATGCATCTAGGAGGTGGTACGAGAGGCATACTATATCGAGGGGGAAGGAGTGTGCGAGTACGAGATCGATGAAAAGAGTGGTGGGTGACGGTGTCCTGGACTAGGGGGTACTCACCATGTCGTCTCCCGATCAGTTGGATTGGGCCGAGGATCCCCATGGCCGTATACTCATGGGCCAGTCCGGACAGTTGCCACGTACAAGGAAGATTCCACAAGACTTGGCGATCAAGACAAGGACTCCTCCCCGGCCGGCTAGGACTCTTGTTATCCTAGGCCTCTGGTGCATTATATAAACCGAGGCCAGGCTAGTCCATAAACATACAACAACCATACCATAGGCTAGCTTCTAGGGTTTAGCCTCTCCGATCTCGTGATAGATCCACTCTTGTACTACCCATATCATGAATATTAATCAAGCAGGGGCAGGGTTTTACCTCCATTAAGAGGGCCCGAACCTGGGTAAAAACATCGTGTCCCTTGTCTCCTGTTATCATCCGCCTAGACGCACAGTTCGGGACCCCCTACCCGAGATCCGCCGGTTTTGACACTGACATTGGTGCTTTCATTGAGAGCTCCGCTGTGTGTTCGGCAAAAAGGTCGATGGCTCGCCTGCAGATCAACTGCGACTTCGGCATCTTCGTCACCAGCTCGACTGGTCACCTTGGTTCCACCAAGGACTGCGCCCTACCTCCGATCGTCATGTTCGGATGAGGGCCTTCATCAACATCAACTCCGTCAACATCAACTCCGATCTCTATCAAGATCATGGAGGAATCATCCAGGGAGCCCGGGGACTCAACGTCAACATTGCCCTCGGGCGACCGTACTGTTTTTCTGGACAGCGGACTTGTGTCCACCGCCACCACCTCCTCAAGCGTCGTTTCAACGATTGCTTCGGTGGAATTGTGCGGAATTGAGTCTACAACAACCCTGGAAAATTTCGCCGAGTTCCGATGGAGGAATCTCTGGCAATCTCCGATATACCGGAGCCGCATTGAATCTGGACGAGTTTAGGGCGTGGTTTCTAGCTTCTAGCTTGGACTTCCTTTGGAAGATCCAACCGTTGATCGGATGCGGAATTCCTATATCTACCACCCCTCAAAATTTCAGCTCGATCCGACCGTCCAAACTCCAGGAACCTTCCGATTAGTGCATCACTTTTCGGATCTGTTTTCTGCGCGAAAACGAATCCGACTTGAGTTCGTGTTTTTTATGAACGGGATTTCGAACATCCTTTTTGAAGGAAGTTTTGTATGGGGTGTTGTGTTTTGTTTCCGAACACATCCCACTATCTCCAATATCATGCTGGTGTCAAACCAGTCCGGCAATATTGCTCCACGGCTGCCGACCTACGCTAGACACGTCGTCACTTTGTTGAGCCGAGCTCAACTTCTTCGGATCATCATCTCGGCAAGCCGAACAAGAGTCTGACATCGCGAAGGATAAATCGTCACCAACATCGCCGCCCCACGGATTACACGGAGCGGGCATACCGGCATCGCCGCACGGTCGTTTCATCAAGCCGGCATCGATCACGTCATGACCTGCATCGGCAGGGCCGCACTATTGCTTCTTCAAGCTGGTGTCCATCACGCCGACCTACTTCGACATCTCGGCTGGACCGGGGGCTTCGCCATCTCTTCATCAACCTACTCCGGACGCTTCGGCGTCGCTAGCCGACCAGCTCCGTCACGTTAGCTAGACCGAGGGCTTTGCCTCGGCGAGCCAACCTTTGCCACATTGCCATGCCGTCGTTTTATCACCCATCAGGCAATGGGTGCGTGGATCGAGTCCCAATTTTGGGAATCACCTCCCTTCGGATTGCTACAAACAAATAAACCAGGTGCAATTAATCCCAGTATTTTTTGCCTGTTTGGGTTCATTTTTTCCCAATGAATTATTACTCTGGCTTGTCCATCATATATACGCAGGTCTATCAAATGGTGGCCGCATTAACGACGATCGCATGGTGGTTCGGTCAGTTTCCGTACATAGTCCGGTGAACGCCGCATCTGGAACTCGGACCGACCTGTGAATTCAGGCTTTGCCACGCCTTTATTGCATTACGCCGACGACCTGCATCGACATTGACTTCGGTGCCAGGCCATATTTCTTTTATTACTCACTTTGCATAAATTATTTGTTATGCAACGATTTTTTTTATTATTACTACTATTATCTCCGGTTTGCACTATTTTTTGTCCACAGGAAAATGATCCAGCCGAACTATACCCTTTGGCGTCACCTCGGCTGGACGGGGGGCTTCGTCAACACTTCCTTACCCCATGCCAGGGACTTCGGCATCACCCTGCCGTCCTGCATTGACCATGCTATGTCACCACTTCGGAGTGCCGAGCTCTTCGCTCCACCACCTCGGACCGGCTTGGGGGATGGAACCTTGTCCCGCATCAAGCTCGGACCGCGTCATCAATACCGAACACTTTAACCAGCTAAGTTGCCTTCATGCTCAAAGTTTTAAATTTTTAACTTGTGTTCGGCTCGACCAAGCATTATACTTTTTTGGAAAAAAAGTTGCTTGTAAAAATTTCCTTGTCCAAACTTTGATTGTGACGCGCAAATTCAAATACCCCGTTTACTTGGGGGCTTCCTTCATGAAGCTTTTTTCTCTTGCATATGATTATACTTGTACGGCTTCGTTCCTTGTTCGTGTATTACGCCACAATATGCACCATATTGACATAAGCGATTTGCAAGCTGGGTTGCCTGGCTCCTGTGTTTACCCCTACGTTCCCGATTGTTCGGCTAGGGAGTAAAGGGAGCACCTCTGCGATTGTCACGATCGGGTCACCCGAGCCGGACCTCAGACTGGGTGAAGCCAAAAGCTAGCACTCTTACTGTTTTCAATAATGGTCGGCACACAACGAAACTCATGAGTACAAAAAATCTATTGCACAAGTCTCATATTAACAATGAGCACCGAAGAAAGGTATCGGTGGAGGTACTATTTTCTTCGAATATGCTTCTTACACTTTATCAGTAATATAGCATAAGTTCCCTGAGCGCGCTTTGTCTGTTACAGCCTTATGACCTGATTGCCTGGTTATTGGAAAGACCGTCGATATTCTCGACAAATTGAGTACATAACACTTTTCGGTCCTTGACCAAAGAGAGAGAAGCCGACGGTCGGTTAAGACGCGTTTAAAGTTCGGTTGAACATAGATATGATATAAGTACTTCGGTACATAGAATCATTCTTTTACCCAAGTCACTTGGGGGCTCTTATGTTTATTTGAGCCGTTTTATAATAAGTGTTTTTCTTCTTAGTCGTTGCAGAGTTTTTATTATTATTTATCACTCCTTTTCTCGATACGAGTGTGCGGTCACTAGCCGGGGAGCCTAATTTCTCTCTCAAAACCGCTAGAGTTTAGTTTTCTAAACTGGCCTAATGAGAAGTACTCCGCCCGGGATGGGAGGCTGAAGCCGAGACTGACCTGCTTGAAGTCTTGAGATAGGATGTGTCATGTTAAAGCACGGCAGAAGCACTTTTTTTTTCTAAAGTCCAATTTTGGATTGGCACGAACACTTGCTCTTGTTGGACGTCATGTTTTTCTTGACGTTTTTGGTTTCAAGCTTTTGGCACTTTTTAACTATTTGTGTGTTTTCAGCACAAGTCTCGCATGGCAACGCGGACACCTTTAGAGATTCCATAAAAACATTCTCGGATATTGGTATATATGCATCAGTTTCAATTGTGTCTTGGTCAATAGTTGGGTTGCGGCTCGCGCTTGCCTCCTACGTTCCGCTTTGTTCGGCTAGGTGTGCAAAGGGAGAACCACTGCGATTGTGCTTCCAGCTGGCATGGTCAAGCACCTCAGTGGAGAAAGCCAAAAACTGACTGTCACAATAGGTGTAAACTGGTCAGCGATCCGATGACTATATTAAATGACGGGCCATTCATAAAATTGGCCAAAGTGTTTCCGGCTTGACCTCGACTGTCGCCGAACACTACCGGGGCTAGTGGCGGCCTCCCAAACTAAATCCTCAATATTTTGCTCTTACATTGGAGCTGAGGTTTCATGATCATGCTTAGCATGACAACCCAAAGAAAGGAACCGATAGCGGGACTATTTTCTTTGGAAGACATTTCTTCTGTTAAACAGTAATATAACATATCTCTCTGCGTACCTTTGTTTATAAAACCGTATGGACAGATTGCCTTGTTTGTCGTAAATCTTTGCCCTCATAAAGGCTTCATAAAGTAGGACAACCACTCCTCGGCTACTAGCCGAGGAGGTTGAAGCCGATGGTCAGTCAACAAAGTTTTGTACAATGCGGATCCGAGCATTAATGACATAAAGTACTTGGATACATTGAGTCATTACACATAATTTGTGATTTTACTATGGATATCGATCCTTAATTGACCACCGTGCCGCATTAAGGCTCGGGAACTCTTGGGCTTGGGCTTATTATTTACAAATATTAAAGGGCACATCAATCCTCGATCTGGTGTTGCCACCCGACCAAGTGTCTCGGGGCTCTGCATTGCACATTCTATGCGAGAAAATTTTAAGTGCAATATAGTTTCGAGGAGATTTTGATCCTCGGGTTGGTCGGCCGCACCAACCCGAGTCTTGAGGACTGAGCACGCCGCTTTTGTGTCCCAAAGTATTTCGCGAGCTTGGACTTGATCCTCGGACCGATTTTGCAAATCAACTTTGAGTCTCGGTGACTCTGAGGATCAGCGGTCTTATGTCATCCTTCATGTGCATCTCGGGTTTTAGACCCATACCCACCTTGAGGGCTCTGGCTATGTATCTCGGCAGAGAATAAATTGCACCAATAAAAATATTGACAAAATCAGCCCACATTCGGGTGGTGCACCACCTCGGAAGCAATCCGGCATAAAGCTCGGACGCTAGTGGCTGGCTCCATAGAGGGCATTTCCGGCGTTAAGCTCGGCTAAACTCCTTCGAACTTCTTTGAACCAAGGTGATTTATGACACCTCGGATACAGTCCGGCGTTGGAGCTCAGATACATAGTCCGGCGTTGGAGCTCAGATACCGTCCGGCGTTGGATCTCAGATACATAGTCCGGCGATAGAGCTGGGAAGCAGTCCGGCGTGGGTGCTCGGCTGCAAAAGATACCTCGAATGCAGTCCGGCGTTAGAGCTCGGACGCAAAAGGACACTGCCTCCCGGGAATAACTTCAAACCCGAGGCGTAGCATAAAAATAACAAGGCATTGATAAAGGCCGTAAACTTAAAGGGGCTCCTCGGATACCCAACGTGTAAACTCTTCGTATGCACTTAGGCGATCCTCAAGATCAAAGATGAGAAGATTCGTTGAACCAGTTTTCAAGACCGACGACCGAAGATGAAGAACAGTTCGGAAGAATCGAGGAGCGTCCCCAACTTGAAGACCGGTTCAGGGGGCTACTGACAGTGTCCTGGACTAGGTGGTACTCACCACGTCGTCTCCTGATCAGTTGGATTGGGCCGAGGATCCCCATGGCCGTATACTCATGGGCCAGTCCGGACAGTTGCCACGTACAAGGAAGATTCCACAAGACTTGGCGATCAAGACAAGGACTCCTCCCCCACCGGCGTATTCGGCTAGGACTCTTGTTATCCTAGGCCTCTCGTGCATTATATAAACCGAGGCCAGGCTAGTCGATAAACATACAACAATCATACCATAGGCTAGCTTCTAGGGTTTAGCCTCTCCGATCTCGTGGTAGATCCACTCTTGTACTACCCATATCATCAATATTAATCAAGCAGGAGTAGGGTTTTACCTCCATCGAGAGGGCCCGAACCTGGGTAAAAACATCGTGTCCCTTTTCTCCTGTTACCATCCGCCTAGATGCACAGTTCGGGACCCCCTACCCGAGATCCGCCGGTTTTGACACCGACAGTGGGAGTGAGGCTTGGACGGTGATAAGAGAAGAGGGGAAGCTTGTGTTTGTGCTAGGCACACCTGGCTAGAGAGGCATATCGATCGATGTGTGCCGTAAAGAAGGAGCTGGGGGCCTACACACACCGTGGGTGAAAGACCTAAAGTGAAAAGACGAATTTGCGCGATGGAGCTAGAGAATGTTGAGGGAGCGTGAGAGGGATGCGGGCGTGTGCATGCACGAGAGAAAGTTAGCGCTAGCTACAAAGACAAGAGGATTGTGTGGGTGTAAAAGACGAATAGAGATCATACTTCACTATAAAAAGCGAATTCGGATATTCGCAGAATTTATCATAGTGTTTTAAACCGACGCATGTGTGAATATATATAACGGTGATACACATGGTGTGGTTATGAACATGTTATACTACATATAATATATTTTATCTCTACATCTTATAAAAAACAGAGTTGTTGATGATGGTGTGCCTGCCATCCTGCAATATGGGCCGCCCGATTTATATCTGGTGGATAGGAAGGAAATTATGGCAATTTTGAAAAAAGATACCCACACCCCTCTCCATATTTGCAAATTAGGCCCCTTGATCATGTTGATCTTCTGTGGAACGCATGGGCATCTTGCTAGTACTACGTATAATATATAGAACATTGATTATAATTTGGGCTAATGTGTGGCTTTGCAGCTCAGGTCTAAATACTTGTCATAATGTAGGGGGCGGGGCACTATACTTTGTGTGATAAACACAGTGTACATATGGAACATGGTTTAGATTATGAATATATAGTTAGTACATCGAATGTACTATTATTTGGAGTCAACATAAAGTGTATTCAAAAAATAGAATTTGAGTTCATGTAGTACACATAGTTCATATCTATCTCTATAGTAATCATGTGGTGTGTTATTAAGGTAATACACGAATGATGGTTGAAGTTGGCAACAATCATGATTGTAGATTCTTATTGAAATAGAGAAACGAATTCAAATTTAGTTCGAATTGCAGCGGTAGTATAGACATTTGGAATGCACTAAAATGTTGGTATGAGTAGGTTACATGCATTATACAGCAAGCGAAAAAGTTTAATTGGACATAACATGGATTCATGCTCCCTCCTTCCATATATATAGGGTGTAATGAGTTTTTAAAGACCGCCTTTGACTATTGACAAGATTAATAGTACATGACATGCACAATGTGTGAAAATTATATCATTGAAAGAACCTTTCACAGACCAATTTAATGGTGTGCTTTGTGTAAGTTGCATGTCATATATTATTGCTCTAATATTTGGTCAGAGTTAGCATCGGAAAACGCATTAGGCCCTATATAGATGGAAGGAGGGAGTAGCTTTGAATAGCATTTGTATAGTAAAACGGGGCAAGACTCTCTCTTTGTGTGGTGTGAATAGTTTAATTTTTTTCATTTTCTTTTTGGTTGAGGGAAGTACGAATTGATTTGGCACATACAGGTACAATATTACTACACGTTAGGCTTGTCCCTAAAATTCAACTCGCGCCTTGTTATATCCCGAAAATTCAGATATCGTGCTCCCAAAACTGGCGCCTTCACAACCCGCGCCTTGCTATCCGAAATTACAACGCGAAAACTCCCTCCACCTGCCAAATCCCGACACGAAATCCCCTTCTAACCCTGAGCCGAAGGGCCGCTAGTTCAAATTGGTGGGGGTACTTTTGTAACACACCTACATTTTGGACAAGCACGTCCCTAAGTCATGCTTCACCCTCCCATCCCCTTTTCGCCATTCGAAATCCCAGGCCGCCATAACCTCTCCGCTCCAGCCGCGAAACCCCACCCTCCTCCGTCCGCCACCTAACCGCTGCCCAGCCGGAGCTTCTTCCCCGACGACGTTGTCCACCGCAACAGCTCGACGTCCCTCGTCCACCTCCCCGGATGAGGATCTGTCGTCCATCTCATCGTCCCGCCGCTTCAGCCGCCCTGTCCTCCACCTCCAAGCAGCTACTCCAACGATCATCTCGTCTATCGCGGCTGCTCCATCCCCGCAGCACCGTCTTAACCTGCTCCACCGGAACCACAGCATCCTCATCGACTCCTCGGACAAAGCCAAGGCCTACTCGGCGCCACCAAAGAGGTTGTACACTCATCGCATCGCACCTTCTCCTTAACTCGACCTCCCGGCACCGACAGTGCTCCATCGTGCACCCCCATGGAGCGGCTACCTTGAAGCCGGCGCTGCGGGCGACATCTCCACGGCGGCTCTCCCCTAGTGCGAGGCCCCTTCGGCGGCAGCGGCCATACCAGCCGGATCTGCTGCTGCTGCTCCTGCTCCGGCTCTCTCTCATGCTGTTGCTGCTGCTCCGGCTCTCGCTCGATCGCTCGCTCGCCCAGCTGCTGCTGCTCCGGCTCTCGCTCGCTCGCTCGCGCTGCTGCTGCAGCTCTCCCCCTCGCTCGACGGAGTTAAGGAAGAACCACCCGCAGCAGGGACGGCGGCTCGCCGGAGAGGTACCCCGCTATCTATCTTAGGGTTCAGGGTGGGGGCGGGGGGGGGGCTAGAGGGCTGGCCGGGGCGGCGGTGGGGAGTTGTTTCGGGGCGGCGAGGCGGCGCTGGGGCCGGCGGTTCGGCCGGTGGTGGCTGGCTGCTCAGGGGGTGCAGGTTGAAGATGAACTGCAGGCCCTCCCTAAACTACATGTCAAGTGCCTCTCTGCTACCATTGCGTTCAGTTTCGACAGTAATGTCGGATCACGGGTTCCGGCAGACCCTTAAGGTTCGAACTCTGGGTTTGCACGGAGATCCAACCCTCCACCGTCTCGTTCCTCGCCGAATCATAGGGACCTAAACTACCAACAAGAACAACACAAGAGACGCAATATTTATACTAGTTCGGGCCACCGTTGTGGTGTAATACCCTACTCTAGTTTGTGGTGTGTGGATTGCCTCTAGGGCTGATGAAGAACATTACAGGGAAGAACAGCCTCGCGAGGGTTTGTTCTTGGCGGGTGTGATGAACTGCTCTCTCTCTCTCTCTCTCTCTGGATTCCGAGTGCTCGATCCGATCGTCCTTCGTCCCCTCCTCCTTATCTCTCCTTTTTCTCTGAGTGTGGCTACCCCTATTTATAGGTGAAGGCCCTGGGCCTCTTCCCAAATATTGAGCGGGAAGGGTGCCAACAATTGGCCATTTTGAAGGGGAACAGCGGGTACACTTATCCCGACTAAAGTTGGTCCTCGCTTTGCAAAAGGCTCTGGTGATGACGCCTGCTTGGGCTCCACGATGATCGCATTCCAGCCGTTGGGGCTGGTCTTGGTCTTGTTGCACCAAAGCGGATACCTTTGCTCGATGCCCTTGCTGCGCTTGCCCCTTTGCACCAAAGAGGAAAGGAGGACGCCTGCTGGGCTGGCGCCTCGATGGCGCCCTTGGTCGTCATGGCTTACGCCACGGGCACCTCGCGAGGTACCCGCCTTGAACTCTCCGCCTCCTCGTGAGCCCACTGGCGAGGTCGTGCTCGAGAAGCTCTTGGTCATCCGCCCATGATCTTGCCCCTCGCGAGGTCTTGAGCTTGTGTTGATGAAGATGGGCCGTCTGGGCCTCCTTTGAGCCACGCAGCAGGCGCGAGCGAGCAAGTCTGGGACCCCGTTCCCGAGCGCCGACAACAGCCCCCGGGCCTGGCGCGCCCGAACTTGGCCGAGCAGAGATGCGGAAGGGCAAGTCTGAGCGTCATGAGCCCTAACAGCTTCGCGACCTTAGGCGGCGCGTGGCGGTTGATTGGGCGTGGGCGCACTGTTCCCCACGCCTCCTTATTTCGTGCCTTGCTAGGCGGACACGCTGCTGCACATCATTCCCCTCTCTGCTGCTTGCGCGCTCAGTCCTTCCCTCTCTCGAACTCGGTTTCCATTTCAATCCAATCTCAAATCTCCCTTCCCCTTTCAATCGCCATGCCTCCGAGCGAAGAAGGGAAAGGGAAGAAACCTCGCCGCGCCCGCTTCGCCGCGCCGGCGGCCTCCATTGTCGACACATCGATCATAATCAATTTGGAGGGCTTGGGCAAGGTCAGTTCGGCTCAGCCACTTCCTTTAACGAATGCGGAGGACGACGGACTGGCCCGCGCCCCACTTTGCCATCGGCAGGACCGTCACCGAGGTCCGGTATTTGTTGGCATACGTAGGCGGGCTGGTTCCCCCTTCTCTCGATTTCTTCAATGTCGTGCTTTCCCACTATCAGATCCACATGATGCATCGGGTCTGAGTCCATTACTCTTCTCTCGGTCTTCGCCGTTTGTGAGGCAATGATCGGCATCCTTCCTCGGTTGCCTTGTTGCGCCACTTCTTCTCTGCGCCTTGTCGACCCGCTCAATGCTCGGCGGCGTGAGCTTCGTCGCTTGCTACCGAGACCATGACCTCGGGATTGACTTCAGCTGCCTCCGCCCGGGCCGGTTCCGAGAGGTGGTTGTACATGGATGCGGGGTGCCCAGCCCCTCGCTATCGAAGCCAACCGCGGCTGTCCCCAATTCAGCTAGGGCAGGAGGCGCTTTCAAGCCCTCGGCTCTTCTTAAATCTGGCGCCGCCCGCATTCCTGAGGTCGCTCGCAGTGACAGCTCCCAACGTGGTGAAGGAGTTCCTGACGCACCGCATTGCCCCTCTCCAACGCCATTCCCACCGGATGTGGGCCTTCGGCGGGCCCGGTGATCGTATGATGCTCCAGGAAGAAGACCTGACGCTAGAAACGCTAAGGAAAGTGCTCCTGGTCCTGACTGGCGATCCTAACCCCGGTGGCATCCAGCATGAAGGGGCCTTGCTGTACCGCTGCCGGAATAGGGGTGATCTGGTGAACCAGATGCCTATCTTCGATGAATGGGGGCTGCGCCCCGCTGGTCTCCAGGGGCCTCGCGAGAATCCAGTGGTGGTGACAGCCCTTCCATTCGGCCGAGGCGGCTCCTCCTCAAGTGGTGGAGTAGGGAGGTACGAGCCGCCAGAGGCCGAAGGGACCCCCACCGGGGTGGCAACACCTGGCGATGCTCGTGAGGGGGCAACTCCTGAGGCTCATGCCGCTGCGGCTGAGGGCGGCAAGCAGCCGCCCGCAGCGCCCGCAGCTGGAGCCCCCGAGGCCCCTGCTGCTTCTCCTGGTGAGGCGACTAGCGCGGCAGCAGACGAGACGACGCAAGCCGCCTTGATGCTTCTCCCTTGCCGCAGGCTGATCCCTGCGCCCAAATCTTGGGCCGTTTCCGCGTGAACTTCGAGGCCCTCCGGTGGAGAAGGGAGGCCCTGGGCGATGATTACCCTTGTCGCCTGCAGAAGCGCAGGATGTACTTCGCTACTGATGAGTAAGCCTTCTTCTTCTCCAGCTCCTGATTCCTCTGCTGCTTGTACTGATCCTTGCCCCGCAGGCCCCTTCCGGCCGAGCTCATGGAGACGGGTGAGGAGATGTCCTCCCCGGCTTCGCCCCCTCCCCAGTCCTCGAGTGCTCCAAGCAGCGGAGCTCTTGTGGTGAGGGCGACCAGGGAGGTGAGCCGTCCCGAGGCGCGTCGTGGCCCTGCTCGCCTCGCGATCCTTCCTCGTGAGCCTTCCCGAGGCATATCTAGCCTGCTGTGGGCTTCTCGCCTGGTCGTGGACGGCGATTGGCTGAGGCGCTTCCTGCGCCTTCGTCGAGGATGGGCTGGCTCTGTGTCGGGCTTCGCTTGGCCTTCCGGTTGTCGCGAGGTGCCAGCCCCAGCCTGCCGGAGGGGAAGTGTTGATTCGCGGCTCCCTGCGCCCGTCCGGGGCGGTCGGTGGTGTGGAGGACGTGCGCAAGCGCGCCCGGGAGCGTCGCGCCCTTCGCCAAGGGTTTCTTCGAAGGGCGGCTGACGCGGTGAGCCTTCTCGATGAAGAACTCGCTGACGAAGACGCGCGCCTTGAGGCCGAGGGCCTGCGCCTGGTTGCAGAGAGGCGCGAGCTGGAGGACGCTGCCTCCCTTGCGCGTCCCGCCGCGAGCTTGATGATGAAGAGGCGAGTCGTTGGCAGCCTCCCGAGAGCTGTTCTCGGCCATCAAGAGGCCCGGCAGCCGACAAAGCGGCGAGAGGCGGCGGAGGAGCGGGCACGGAAGCCCTAGCCAGTGCCACTCGTTGGACGAGCAAGCGAGCTGCGCGAGGCAGCCCTGCGTCGATGAAGGTGGCTTCGCAACTCGGCGGAGCTCCGAAGCATGAAGAGGCGCCGACGCCGGTCGCCGAACGCGCCGCACGCAGTATCTGGCGCTTGGAGAGCGAGGGAACGCTTGACGCGGGCAGAGGATGAGGTTGCAGCACGGGAAGCCAGCGTCGGAGGAGGTCGGACGCCGAGTGGCGGCGGCGCTTCGAACCTCGGCGCGAGTTTGAGGAGCGGTTGGCGTTGATCAAGGCCGAGGCTGAGGGCAGGAGTGCTGCCTTGAGGACCAAACTGGAGGAGGCTATGCGGTAGGCCGATGCTCTTCAGGCCGCCCTTGAGGTGGCGCAGAGGGAGTCCACCACCTCTCAGGCCGAGGCGCTCCTTCGCGAGCGGGTGGAGGAGGCCGAGGCTGTTGCGCGCTGCACGCGGACGAGATCGTCGTGGCGAGTCTTGGAGCATGAGCACCGCCCCATGCTCGCCACGCTCCGCGAAAGAGCTAACGTGGCCTTGGATAATATCTGCGAGGCGGCGGTAGGCCAGCCGCACGCGGTCAACTACGCCGGCAACCTTCAGTTCTTCACTGACGTGGTGGCGCGGCTGGAGGCCCGGTCGGTCAGGTCCGACAGGTTGGTGGAGGAGAGGAGTCGCGCGTTGCTCGGGCGCGCCTTCTCTCGTGTCTTCAGCCATCTCCGGGACATGGACCCTCACTATGATTTTGACGCGGCCATCGCCCTAGTTCCTCAGGCCGTCCGAGGTGACCTGGCGCACTGGGTGGAAGACAACGTGGATGCCCTCGTTCGGTCCTTCGCTTCAGATAACGACGGCATGGTCGTGGCCGCTGATGAGGGCGGCGTGGTGAACGGCCCGGACGCCACCGACGATCACGCAGGCAGCAACGGCGAGGCCAGCGACGCCAGCCACGGCTCGGGAGGTGCTCCTGAGGATGCATTGGGGGATTTGTCCGACTGATTATGTATTGTCCTTGTTTCGTTACCCTGCACGAGAAGAACTCAGGTTTTGGCCTGATGGAGGTGAGAGCATTTTGGGAGGGGGAGCCCCTCATGTAAGACTTATGTTCTATGTATTAGCAGGTGTTACATCGCCCATACACCCGCGCCAAGTGGTAGGCTAGGCGACGCGCTAGTTTTATGGTTTACCTTCGTTTCGTACGAGCCCCGAGATAGCCTGCGGGAGGCTGCGGCAATGCGAGTGTATATCGATCGAATCCATAGGACCTGCAGCGAAAACCCTCCGGGGAGGACGCAGCGGCGACAGGCTGGGCTGTGCGCAAGCTTGGCCTGGCCCGGCTCGCGAGGGGCTCGCGAGAGGAGGCGGCTGAGGCGGAGTTGTAACCGAAACGCGAGAGATTTGCTCGAACGAGACTAAGCACCCCTTCCCCGAATACACTCAAATCTTCAAGCTCAAATTCAACTTAAATCCAACGGGGGAAAACGACAGCCAGAGGAAAAACCGAATGAAAGCAGAAAAAAGGCCGCGTCCGGCACCTAGTCTAGTCTTGGACGTCTTCTCACCAGCGCGGAGCTAAGTGCTGCTACTGGGCGTAGGAGGGAGCCCCAGGACCTGAGGCCGGCACCCCTGAGACTCCGGGGCGTGTACAGCCGCACTCATTATTACGTGAGAGTGTCACGGGGCGGCAAGCTTCACAGGCACTGGGCCTTCTTCACAGGTACCGGCCTTGCTTCATATCGCCAGACAAGGGCCCCGCCTTGCGCCACACTCTAGTGCCACCAACGACGACCGGAAACCAGGACACCGCCGGTGGGGTAGAGCGGTCGCCAGCGGTTCCCCCGACAACCACGAGTCCTCCACGAGGGCAGGCCACAGGCACCTCCCAGCAGAGGGCCTACCTCCCGAGAACGCTTTGTTCAACGCCGCGGTGGTGATGTCGATCTCTGCTCCTCTCGGCAGCCCCTGCGCCCCCCCTCCCGAGGGGTAGGAGACTACGGAGGCGGGCAGCTGTTAAATCATGGCGACATGTACCTCCCGCGACCTATGGTTAGCGTATCTTTGCTCTTGAGGAAGTAGCGGTACCCGATAATCGTCGCCCCCGGCGTGACCAGTGGGACCATCTCGAGACTCCTGGAAGAGCGCGGCTTCTGGCGCCTCATCCCCCCAGATTGGGCTGAGGAGCGAGTCTTGTTCTCCCTCATGCGCGTGCCCCTGGTCCATCATGTGGGGCACGTATTCTTCCGGCGCCGTCATCCCGAAGGCCATGCCGTAGTGCTGAGCGTGCCTTGCTGCTCTGCTTGATGCGCCCGCCGTGGGGTGGTGGCGCGGCGGTCCACCAGGGTCGTGAGTTGCGTCGAGTCCTTCTTCTCCGCGGGCCGGGGGCGAGGGCAACCCCGCCAACGGCCCGGTGCTGACAGCTTCTCCGGTATTGGAGTAGCTTTGGAGCCCGCGGGCGCGCGTGGAGCCCCCATGCGGGCCGCCCTCGGCCTGAGGTGGGAGTTGGGTGCGAAGGGTGAGCCCGAGGCGGCGAAACCAGGAGCTCCGCCACTCGCTCCAAAGCTGACACGTCGCGGCCGCTCCAAGAGCCTGCACGCAACAGCTCTCGGCCACCGTGGCGCGGCCCTCGAGTTCGCTTTGCTCCGGCGGGTGTAGGGTGAAGTGGTCGGCGTGGTTGGAGGCTCTTGCTGCCGACCGCGCCGCCACGGTGTGGCGCCGTCCGAGCTGTCCGCGTCACCGCCTGCCTCTGCGGCGCCCTGCGGACCGCGAGCTGCACTGGGCACGGGTCGCCCGGCGGCGGCTCTGCGTGGGTGGGCCACGTTGCCCATGGATCTGGGTTGCCCGCTTGGTCGCCGGTCATGGTGATGACGATGCGACGGGACGCAAGGTAGCAGAAGGCGAACTCCGGCGCACCCCTACCTGGCGCGCCAAATGTCGGATCACGGGTTCCGGCAGACCCTTAAGGTTCGAACTACAGGTGCGCGACGGAGATCCAACCCTCCACCGTCTCGTTCCTCGCCGAATCGCAGGGACCTAAACTACCAACAAGAACAACACAAGAGACGCAAGATTTATACTAGTTCGGGCCACCGTTGTGGTGTAATACCCTACTCTAGTTTGTGGTGTGTGGATTGCCTCTGGGGCTGACGAAGAACAGTACAGGGAAGAACAGCCTCGCGAGGGTCTATTCTTGGCGGGTGTGATGAACTGCTCTCTCTCTCTCTCTGGATTCCGAGTGCTCGATCCGATCGTCCTTCGTCCCCTCCTCCTTCTCTCTCCTTTTTCTCTGAGTGTGGCTACCCCTATTTATAGGCGAAGGCCCTGGGCCTCTTCCCAAATATTGAGCGGGAAGGGTGCCAACAATTGGCCATTTTGAAGGGGAACAGCGGGTACACTTATCCTGACTAAAGTTGGTCCTACTTTGCAAAGGCTCTGGTGATGACGCCTGCTTGGGCTCCATGATGACTGCATTCCAGCCGTTGGGGCTGGTCTTGGTCTTGTTGCACCAAAATGGATGCCTTTGCCTAATGCCCTTGCCTGCGCTTGCCCCCTTTGCACCAAAGAGGAAAGGAGGACGCTGCGCGGGCTGGCGCCCGACTGGCGCCCTTGGTCGTCATGGCTTACGTCACGGGCACCTCGCGAGGTACCCCGCCTTGAACTCTCCGCCTCCTCGTGAGCCAGCCTGACGAGGCCGTGCCTGAGGAAGCTCTTGGTCGTCCGCCCCGCGAGGCTTGGCCCCTCGCGAGGGTCTTGAGCTTGTGTTGATGAAGATGGGCCGTCCTGGGCCTCCTTTGAGCCACGCAGCAGACCGCAGGCAGGCAAGTCTGGGGACCCCCGTTCCCAGAACACCGACAAGTAACATTCAGATTCCACAGTAAATTTTAGTTTCAATAGTTAAGTTCAGAGTCAACAGTTTTTACCTCATCTATTGTAGTCAGGTGGTTTTTGGTGATGTAAATTTTACATCATCTATTGGAGATGCTATTAGAATCCCACTTGAGATTGACGATGTATGTCTTGTGCTGCTTCAGCCTTGACGTCCTACGGCTCACTGGAGCTGCTCCAATGACAGAATGATCCATCACAACAGAGAAGTGCCATGGACGCTGTCTACAAATTCCTCAGATCTTCCTCCACACCTCCAACAGCCACCTCTGCCTCAACTGCTTGAGCGACCAACCCAATGATCCTAAGGTCTACACGGCTATGGCAAAGAGGTTGTATACTTGTTGCATCACTTATTACTATACATTCATGTCGATCTATTAGGGCTATTTTGGTTCAACGGAAAAACATAGCAATAGGGAATTTTCCAATGGCACTCTGTCGGCGTTCTGGGAACGGGGTCCCAGACTTGCACTGCTGCGCCTGCTGGCGTGGCTCAAGGAGGCCCAGACGCCCATCTTCATCAACGAAGATCAAGACCTCACGAGGGACCAAGCCTCGTGGGGCGGACGACAAGGAGCTTCTCGAGCACGGCCTCATCAGCTGGCTCATGAGGAGGCGGAGAGTTCAAGGTGGTACCTCGCGAGGTGCCCATGACGTAAGCCATGATTTACCGAGGGCGCCGATCAGGCGCCAGCCCGCGAGTGTCCTCCTTTCCTCTTTGGTGCAAAGGAGCAAGCGCGGCGAGAGCATCAAGCAAAGGCATCCGTTTGGTGCAACAAGACCAAGACCAGCCCCAACGGCTGGAAGGGAGTCATCGTGGAGCCCAAGCAAGCGTCATCACAGAGCCTTTGGCAAAGCGAGGACCAACTTTAGTCAGATAAGTGTACCCGTTGTTCCCTTCAAATGGCTAATTGTTGGCGCCTTCCCGCTCAATATTTGGGAAGAGGCCCAGGGCCTTCGCCTATAAATAGGAGTAGCCACACTCAGGGTAGAGGAAACTAGAGAGAGAGCTAGGCAGCTGGATCCAGACCGGAATCCTCATCAAGAGACCAGTAGCTAGAGCGACTGAGCACCACCTAGCAGTTCATCGCACCCGCCAAGAACAGACCCTCGCGAGGCTGTTCTTCCTTGTATTGATCCTCATCAGCCCAAGAGGCAATCCACCACACCACACACTGGAGTAGGGTATTACACCACAATGGTGGCCTGAACCAGTATAAATCTCGTGTCTCTTGTGCTGTTTCGTTTAGTAGTTTAGGTCCCAGCGATTCGGCGAGGTGCGAGACGGTGGAAGGTTGGATCTCCGCGCGCACCCCAGTGTTCGAACCTTAAGGGTCTGCCGGAACCCAAAGTCCGACACACTCTACTATTCAATTATTCCTGCATTTTGTTGAAAGGAATGAAGCAAAACATCCACCTGAACCTACTTTTCAAAATCCTATGCATGAAAACAAGACTAAGTGCATTAGTGGCAGAATAATATTCTAACTTGAGTTAGGTTCAAATTAATGTTCAAACTTGAGTTCTAAATTAGTTGTGGGGCACATATCGAGGCAGCAATGAATAGTCTGTCTGTCTAATATCTGGTTCACCTAGGGTATGCCTATGTTGTTCATCTTGGGTGGGAAACAAATAGTAAAGCAATCATCATCTGTCTTTTTATTAAATTAAAGCAATCATCAGCCTGCTATCATTATTTTTGGATCCAGCCACTGGTTGTTACCATCACTCTAAATTTCTGCATGCTCTCCTTACATAATCTCACCATATTTTTTTCGTATGCATGTCAGATATTGTACACACTCATGTTGAACATGTAGAGAAAAAGAGAAGAGTTTTGCGCGGCAATACAATGTCATGCAGACATCGCTCCATGGTGGGTTCAATGGCAAACCCTCCCCATCCCTCTCTAGATTGTAACCCAGAGGAAAATATCTGTTTTGAGGCGGATTCAGACGCCGCTGACCACTCCTATTTACCCCCCAAGGTGTTTGCTCTACCTTGGCATGATGATGTTAGTCATATCATGCATATGTTGCCTTGTAGTGCCTACTTTTGACATCATATATGTCATCTGCTTAGTTTAGACATGTTCTGTAATGCCACCTGTTTAGTTTCTATATCATATATGGGAATTATACAGTCTCATGTCTTTTAGCCAGCCATAATATATGTGAAATGTGCAATGCCATCCTGTTTAACCAGGCATCATATGTTTGAATGATATCTTGCCCATCCTTTTCTCCATTACATTTCCATTTGTCGAGAATGTTTGTACATTAAACTACTCTTCCTATGAATCCCATTTGGGTGGGAGATGGAAAAATGTGGAGTGAAAACAAGGCCTTCAGAGCAGACAGTGCTACCTGTCGAAGCAGATCTCTTGTTGGGTCCCGGTAGCTCCTCGGAGATGGATTCAAAGACAGATAACCAGTCATGTTCCCCCACTGAGGTGTATGCTCTAACTTGGCACGGTTATACTGCTCATATCATGCATATGGTGTCTTGCATTGCATAGTTTAGACATCATATACACAATATTCAACACCATGTTCTTAGTTCAGACATCATATCGAATGCCCTCCGTTTAGCATATAAATCACATATGTGAATTAAATGATGTGATCCTGATTACTTAGATAACATGTAGGTGAATTATGTCATGCGATCCTATTTTGTTATTCATCATATCTTTGAATTATGTTATGCTATGCTATCTAGTTTAGATAGACATCATATATGTGAAATTATGTCATGCTATCCGTTTTAGTTAAACAATATACATGTCAACTATTTCATGCCCTCTTTTTTCCACACTATCTATTGCATCTGTCTCTCATACAATGTATGTACATTCAACTATGTTTCCTGTTTATCAGCCATTTGAATTGGAGTGGGTGATGCCAGTATCTAGTGGACTAAAAACACGGTCTTCAAATAAAACAGTGCTACCTATTGGTGGAGATAGCACCCCGGTTGTACATACACAAGAACCAGCCCTACCACACATAACCCAAACTCTCGCAGATTGTACCCCTACTGCGATGGACAGAGAACCAGCTTCACCCAATCTAACCCCAACCCCAGCCGATATTAACCCGGTTCCTGTTGACACAACACCATCTCCACCACAGAGCTCCCAAACAAGAGCAGTTAGTAAGGCAGCTCCAGTGCCCAAAGAGCCAGTACTATCACAGCGAACCCCAACTCCACCAGTTAGTACGCCTATTCCTGTGGAGGAAGCACAACCAGCTAGTCGTAGTTTAGCATCTATCGCATTTGATGTTGTTAAATCGCATGTGCGCATCTTCCCATCTTGGAAATATTATACTGAAGATGAAGGAAAATGCCAGTTGCGGGTGTTTGTCCAGGAGTTATGTGTAAGTAATGTTATTCATGGCAATTACTTTGCTTCGTCCTATACATCCTACTTCCATGATGGTTATAATACAGCAAATTTTCCCATTTTTCTCTATAGAGAAGGACCGATTTGGAAACTCGGGATGAGGTAACCTGTGCTAATACCACTGCTATCTTCAAGAATGCTTGGTGGCGATATTAATTACAAGAAAACGTACTTCACCGGCAAAGAAACTCATCAAATTCCCTTACGTTCTCCCGAGACACATTTATTGGACGATGACCGGGAACGCTTTGTTCATCTTGGTCCCAAACCAAGAATGTGGTAAGGTCTATGAGCTCATTTTCTATTTTTAAGTATTATATTCTTGCGTCTTCATGTAGACTGCTCATGTAGAACAAGTGCCTAAACCTGAAGAACAACTGTTCTAATTTAAGATTCCATTGCTATCATAGTTCAAAAAGCCCTAGGCGTTAATTGTGCGTTTTGCCACCACCTTGCGCTTTTTCGACCAAAGCGCATGCTTATTGTGATTATGCACAGATTAAGCGTAGTTATGCGCAATGCGTTTTGCCAACGCCTAGAGCCTAGGCGCGCTTAAGCGCTCGCTTAGGCGTGCCTTTTTTAACTATGATTTCTTTGCTCTTGTATCACTGTATTTACTCATACAAACTTTATTTTAAATTGAAGGATCCAAACGAAACTCCAATGGCACAGCAGGTATGTTCACGCATGTTTCTTTAACAGGTTTGCTCTTATCAATAGCTCTGTTGATTTCAATTTCAATTGTGTATATAGTTGACTTGCATATCATGCACATTACTAGCATCACAACAGAGCCAATAGTGTTGTTGTACATGTAGACCTGTGGTACCCATCTGAAATCTTGTTGTGCCGTGTAGTTTCCCACGCTTTGTATTCTTTCACTGTTGCTTTGTCTTGAACTGATATGATTTGAACCGTGTCTCTATTTTGATTTGGCAAGACAATGCAGTGACCATAGGACATAGATATATGTTTGTTTGATGCTTTTATTATGTACTAGTACTTGGCAATAGAAGACTTGGTAGTTTAATCATGTCCACCTTACTAATGAACTGGTTCACCGAAATGAGTTTCATATACTAGTACATGCTAAACTTGTTATGTGTTTGCTTGTTTCTTCTTTTAGAATGCTGACAGAATATTGGGGAAGAGTGCCTTATTAAGCAATGGTAAAGGAAGTAATGCAGATAAGGTTCAGGATAGTGACACATCCTTGTTGTTCTCCAACAAAGCTGATCAAACAGCTAAGGAAGACTATCTTGAAGACAGCGAGACAACCCCAAAGTCATGTCTTGGTTTAGTGTTCGAGTTACTCGCCACTACCGCTTGCACAAGCTATTCAAACTCATTATCTGAATCAGTTCGTGAAAGTGCGTTATATCGACTAGAGGGGGGGTGAATAGGCGACTTCTATGAATTTGTTCACTGAGGAATTTGCTGGTGAGGAAATTCCTTAATGAAGAACTACTTGCAGCGGAATAAGTACTCAGAAGTAAGAATAACAGAATACACGCATAGTCATCATGATGAAATGAAGACTAGCACAGAGTACAGAAAGCGTAGTCACAGGATAACACAAGATGAAGACAAACAGATCAAGAAATTGAACTGAGGAAATTGAGAAAGTCTTCATCAAAGTCTTCAAACACAGATATGAACAAACACTCAACACAAAGAATGAGGAAATGAAAGGGTTGAGGAAATGGAACCAGTTGGGTTGGTGAAGACAATGATTTGGTAGACCAGTTCCAACTGCTGTCTCGGTTATACGTCTGGTTGGAGCGGCTGAGTATTTAAACTCGAGGACACACAGTCCGGACACCCGATCATCGAAAGCACGCAGCTCAGACACCAAGTCCTCACCGTATTCTCCTTGAACTAAGGTCACTCAGACCTCGCCTAATCACTCGTGGTAAGTCTTCAGCGACTTCCAAACCTTCACAGACTTGGTCACTCGGCGATCCACAATTCCTCTTGATGTTTCTAGACCATGACGCCTAACCGTCTGGAAGAAGCACAGTCTTCAAAGGTAAAAGCGTCGGATCCACGCAGGATCAATTTCTTGATGATGCTCAATCACTTTGGGTTTGTTGGGGTTTGGTTTTGGGTTTTCCTCACTTGATGATTTTCTCTCAAAGTCCTCGGAGGATGGGTTGCTCTCAAATGACAAGTGTCAAGTTCTCTCTGAGCAGCCAAACAGCTAGTGGTTGTAGGGGCGGCTATTTATAGCCTAGGGAGCAGCCCGACATGATAAGACATAAATGCCCTTCAATGATATGACCGTTAGGTGGATAAGATATTTGGGACAGCGGCCAAGAAGATAAAGAACGGTCGGAATTTTGAATATCAAATTCCTCGGGGCTATCATGTTCCTCATGTGTAGGCAATTCGCACTAGCGAATTCCTAACTCCTCGATCGAACAAATTCTCGTGACTGTAAGAGCTTCGTCTACTCACATCAAGAAATTGACTGAACTGTATGAGATTTCCAAAAGCTTCACTCGAAGGGATTGGTAGGTGTAGGATTTTGAGTTGAGCATCACATGGAAATTTTTCCTTAGTATTTCCTCGACCCCCTTTAACAGTACGGTGTTTCCTATGACTCAAGAAAGAGAAAATGAAACTATGAAAACAAAAGTCTTCACGCTTCATGTTCCTCAAATGAATACCAAGTCTTCAAGGTCACACCAATTTCTTCACTTTCAAAGTCTTGAAAGTCTTCGAATATCAAAGTCTTCATTGAAGAACTTCATTTTAGGGTCGACTTTCTCTGTAAATATCAAACTCCTCATAGACTTATAGACTTGTGTACACTCACAAACGCATTAGTTACTTAACCTATAAGTCTTCAATACACCAAAATCACTAAGGGGCACTAGATGCACTTACAATCTCCCCCTTTTTGGTGATTGATGACAATACAGGTTAAGTTTTCAACGGGGATAAACATATGAAGTGTAAATACTGATAATGAGGAATTTGATTGCAAGATATAGAAGAACTCCCCCTGAAGATGTGCATAGTGAGGAATTTGCTTTTGAGGCAATGCACATTTGAAGAATTGAATCATGGAGATCTCCCCCTATATCTTGTAATTCATACACGCATTTAACATATAATATGAAGAATTTGAAATGCATGATGAAGTATGGTGCTTGATGTTATGCAAGGTAACGCATCAAAAGTACCAGAGCCCAAAGGCTAAATCGATTAGCTATGAAGAATCAGAGCATAGAAACTACTGAAATCAGAGCATAAAGCACGAGCATAATGCATCAAAAGTATCAAAGCACCATCGGGTTTAAGATTACAACTCGATCCAATAAAAGGTTTCGGAAGAACGAGAGTTGTAACTTAATAAAATACTGTATATAGACAAAAACTAGACCCGCTTGAAGACTAACTCAAATTTCTCCCCCTTTGTCATCAAATGACCAAAAGGATCGAAACTGAGGACTAACTCTCTTGAAGAATTTCAAGTTGAAGACGGAGCGCCAGCATTGTTGGGGTCGGTTGTCGAAGTAGGACCAGCAGCAGTGTCTTCCAAATCTTCATTTTCATCAGTGTCGCGAGATGAAGAATAGGAGCTGGCCACCAAGGAAGGAACTTTGACCTTCTTGAATTTCTTCGGAGGAGGTGCAGACTAGTCAAATTCTTCCTTGAGTCCCATTGATGTCAGTTCTTCTTCACTGTAGACATGTGAAAGAACAGCCCAAGTGCGCTTGAAGGTTTCATGAAGGTAGTAGTGGTTTTTCTTCACTGCATTGTGTGTGGAGGTCATGTTGTAAAGAAGAGTACCAAACTGACGTTTGACCCACTTATGATTGTGATCAACCTTCTGATGAAGACTGAGGAGTAATTCACGATCAGTCATCACCCTAGGTGCAGTAGCTTGAGGACTTTGCTTGACTGAGGTATTTGCTCTTTGAGTCATGTGTGGCAGAGTCATCATTGGTGGAGTAGGATGCTGCTTTGCGAAACTGTCCATCCAATGGACGAATGCCTTCATCTATCACAGCAGTAGCCTTGCCCTTTTCATCATCTGAGGTAATTGTCCGTTTGAGGACTTCAATCGGGGGCAGGTAGCTGCAGTGGTTCAAAGTATCAGCCTTGTAATTTAGTGAAGACCTTGACCTGATGAATCTCATAATCCAAGGCGCATAAGGCTTCAGCTCAAAAGGTGACATGGCAATGTTAGCCAGAGTCCTCATGAAGAAATCATGGAAATTGACGGGAACGCCATGGATGATGTTGAAAAGCATATTCTTCATGATGCCAACGACTTCTTCATCGTTCGAGTCGTGGCCTTTGATAGGACTCATAGTCTTCGTCAGAATCCGATAGACTGTCCGAGGCACATATAATAATTCCTTGACGAGGAATTTGGTTCTTGGGCTTGCCTTGGCTTCAAAGGCTTCATCAAGACTTGCATATAGTGATTTGAAAGTTCTTTTTCGTCGTAGATACGACGTGCACCATCAAGCGGAGGATCGAGTGGTAGGACACGAAGCAATTCATTGCTGGTGCCTTGTAGTGAGTATTTTCAGTCATCCAATCTAAGACCCATGAATTCACATCTTCAACGTCTCCGTGATGTGCGGTGTTGCATAAAACTCAAGAATTAGCTCTTCATTCCCACCACAAATATCAGCAGAAGTTTAGAAGTCCGTGTCGTGAAGAACACCGAGGATCGGCTCAAAGCCCGGCAGCGACTCCATATCAACATGAGGAATATGAGCATGATCAAGATTTTGTCCTTGTTGAAAAGCACCGAGGAATAGAAGTTGGCTTGGTGGCAGTCCGTAAACGCCTCTTCCTAATGCGAGCGAATCATATGGATTATATTCGATGAAGAACACGTGCTTGGCAAAGAAATCTTCACCTTGAACTTTTGCTTGGTTGAGAACGGATTCTTTTGCTTGGGCAGAGGGTGTCATGAGTTGCATCACCACCTCAGAATCGTAAGTTCAGGTTCTTCAGCTTAGGAATTTCTTGTTCCTCAACAAAGTGCGATCGAGGATTAGCAAAGAAGCAGTTTCATCAGCACTAGTGGCTGGAATTTCTTCATGCACAGAACCAGTGGGTTGATTTTCTTCAGAGTCTATTTGGACTGTTTGTGCAGGGGAGTGAGGAACTTGTTGGAGCGGGGTGAAGAGAGGAGTATTGGGATGCTGACTTTCCCAAAAGTCATCATTTATCACTGGAGTGGTGCATCCAATATCCACATCTTCATTTTCAATTTCCTCAGCACCAGCTTGAGGAATTTCATAGTCTGATGAGGAAATAACTGGGGTTGAAGGGATTGCTTCCACTTCAATTTCTTCATCAATTTTCTCTGACGAAGCAGCAGATTGATGTTCTTCATCAGATCCGATTGGGATCTCATAGTCTTCTCCAAAAGGAACAACTTCCTTTGATGGTATGGAGGAAATTGGAACAGCATCAATTGGATTTTCAAATGAGCTGGTCATTGACTTCATTTTCTTCGCAGCCGAAGAATCTGACGCAGCTGATGCTTTCCTTTTCTTCACAGCAGCTCGTTCTGCAGCCTTGGTTTTCTTCACATCAGAAGCAGATGGAAGAATTGGAGTTGGAGTTGGCGCAGGAGGAGCTGAGGAATTTGGTGCAGTTTCTTCAGAGCAAGCGATGCAGTTCCCTGCCTTGAGCAATTTCTTCAGCGCACCACTAGTGGGTGCCCGGCAGTTTCTTCGGTGGTGGAATGGGATCATCAGCCCTCGAATCAGCATTTTCTTCAGCAGGTTGAATGTCATCAGCGGTGCTGGCATTTTCTTGATGGGCTGAGTGAGGCTCCACCGAGGAATTTCATGTTGCATCGGGCAGTAACACTTGTGAATTTCTTTGTCGAGTTGATGAATCTGGTCTTTACTCCTTGCCAATCAGCATAGTGGGTATCAAGTTTTTGCCGAGGACTTGAATTTCAGTTTGAACTTGAGAAGTTCCTCGGTGTCATCTTGACAACGTTTTCTTGAGAACTTCTCCTTCTGTATTGAGCCTTTTGATTTCCCTCGCCTTCTCAAACTTCCATTTTCTTCAGCGATGAAGTGAGTCGCGATGACTTTGGCCAGTGTCGATGAAGATCAGCAGAGGGTATTGGGATCCTTGTGCGAGATCAATAAAGTCGAGGACTTTCTTGGATCCAATAGCAAAGGGCACAGATGTACCTTTGGCTCTAGCGGCCTTCACTTGACGGTCTCTGATGATTTCTTCAAGTTCTTCATCAGATGCCTCATCATCGGATGGCACATGGAGTACAACCTGTTTCGTCCTTGGACTAGGCCGAGGACCTCGTCCAGCTGTTGCTTTGGTCTTCAGCTGAGCCGGGCCAGATGAAGAAATGGGAGCAGCTGAGGAACTTGCAGAAATGCCTGAGGCAATTGAGAAACCAGCAGTTCTTTGACAAGTAGCCAGGTGCACAGGAACTGAAGGTTTTGACGGAGCTGTTGAGGACTTTGGTGGAGCAACAAGGTGTGGAATTTGCTTGGAAGGTGCTGCCTTGAGGAACTTGGCCGTGAGGGCGCAGATGGTGAAGCACTTGGCTTATGAGCAGGCTTCTTTTGCATTGATTTCCTCGGTTTGACCGAGACCTCAGTGGCAGGAGCAGCAGCAGAATCCTCATTGAATTTCTTCACCGCTTCCTTTGCTTGTTTTGCCAACTTTGCTTGACGCTTAGCCCATTCATCGTGAAAGTCCTCACATCGCTTGATGCTTGTGGGATCAGCTACTTGGCCAGTGCCAAAGGAGCTCTTGGGCATGGAGGATTTAAAGCGAATTTCTTCATGTACTTAGGAGTTACATATCTGTATTCCTTCCATTCCGTGCCCATCTCCGCTCAATCTTCCGAATACGCACCTTGCGTTGATTTTTGCTTTCTTCATCCGAGTGCAAGAGTCAGCATATATTTCCTCGTGGATTTCAAACGCTGTCATAACCTCAGGTTTCTTTCCTCCTTCACGGCTTCTTACCGTCGCCATGTTCTTGATTGAGGAAATTGAACAATTGAGTTCTCTCAAGAAGTGTGCAGTTTTCTTCGAGGAACGCTGCAAATGAGTTAAGTTGATGAGAACCTAGGGATTCAGCAGCGGACATTTGTACCTGTGAAATGAGTATAGGTGCGAGGAATTTGGAGAGGTCATATCGTTCTCGGAAGGTTTTTCAAAAGAATAAGTTTTGAGGATTTTGACCAAATGAGTTTTGAAGAATTTCACTAAGCGTTCTTTGTCTTAGGTTCGAGTTGTATAGATCGAGGATCCACACAATTGAGGAATCTTGAAGAAAATCATTGCTTAGAGAAACGAATCAAGAGATTTGAGGTGTTCATATGTGTGAAGAATTTGAAGAATAAACACCTTTGAAGAATTTGAAGAAGATTTGAGAATCAAAGCGAGTAATAAAAGTAACTTTTAATTACCCAAGTGAAGAACACGATTTAACCGAGAAGAACAGTTGGGAAGTTCGTCTGCTCAGATCTTCCACGCCCTAACTTGGCAGAGGAAATCAGCTACGGCGACGGCGGAGTGAAGATTTTCCACGGTCGGCGCGAGTACGTCGGCGAAGAGGTCAAGGCATGAAGCTTTTCCTCACCGGCGACGATGGAGAAGCGGCGGCGCTTAGGGTTTTGAGGAGCTCGAGCGGAGAGAGAGGTCGAGCGGAGTAAAAGAGTGAGGAAGGGAGAGGGTATTTATAGACATGGTGAAAACGGATCGTCCAAGATTTAGGACTAACGTGCCTGACCGCTTCCTTCTCACGACATGTGTCACCCACGCATGTGTAGTGGAGATCGTAACGATCGTGGGTGAATAAAGTAATGCATCGTGGGATGCGGAACGGTTTGAGCGGTAAAAATGAAGGTTTGGATAAGATTCGTTTTAAAAGTACCGTTGCAATTTCTTCAGCTGTCAAGGACACAGTGAAGATTTTGAACGAGTTTCAAAGTAGAACGCACATGAAGAATTTGTGAATGGATTGGGTTGAGTATAGCATAGAGGGGGAAGGGTCCGATCACATTCACTTAGCAGAAAAAACGACTTGAAGAAATAGCCATAAATGAATGCTGTAGAGGACATAAACTCATATATATATATAGCCAATGAAGAAAGACGACGGAAACAGTGAAGATTTTCCCAAAGTTGATGAATTTGAAAAACTGAAGAATTTCAAAACTGAGGAAAAACTCAAATTGAAGATTTTCAACTTTGGTGGTGGCGTGACCCACCGTATAAGAATGAGGATTTCAGACACCGCATACAATTGTCGTAGGGTTCTGAGAATCAAATTCTTCATTAATTTCTTCACACTTAGAGTGTTATTCTTCATTGATTGAAGAAAAACGTTTCTTCATGTGTTGCACATCTAAGTCATCAATTTTGCATAAGTGTTAGGATGTGTGCCTTTTCAAAGAACGTTCGAAGATTCTAAGATATTTAGCTCACACCGCAACTTGCTAAATTTCTTCTCATCCAAAGGCTTAGTGAAGATATCAGCTAGCTGTTCTTCAGTCTTCACATGCTCGATGGAGATGTCGCCCTTCAACACATGATCACGAAGAAAATGATGACGAATTTGAATGTGCTTTGTCTTCGAGTGCTGAACTGGGTTGTGAGCAATCTTGATGGCACTCTCATTGTCACAATAGAGAGGCACATTCTTCACGTTGATGCCGTAGTCCTTGAGAGTTTGCTTCATCCATAGTAATTGAGCACAACACGAGCCAGCAGCAATGTATTCAGCTTCCGCATGGACGGTGATACGCAGTTCTGCTTTCTTCGAGGACCAATGACCAAAGATCGTCCGAGGAAATGACAAGTACCAGATGTTGACTTGCGGTCCACACGATCACCAAGATAGTCGAGTCGTAATATCCAATGAGATCAAAAGTAGAGCCCTTGGGGTACCATAATCCTAGTGTTGGTGTGTGAGCTAGATATCAAGAATATGCTTCACAGCCTTATGGTGTGATTCCTTCGGTGTAGCTTGAAATCGGGCACACATGCAAACACTAAGCATTATATCTGGCCTAGATGCACATAAGTACAATAAAGAACCAATCATGGAGCGGTATACCTTGTGATCGAAGTCAATACCATTTTCATCAGTGCATAAATGGCCATTTGTGGGCATAGGAATTTTGACGCCTTTGCAATCTTGCATGCCGAATTTCTTCAGGACATCTTTGAGGTATTTCTCCTGAGATATGAATATGCCATTGTGTTCTTGACGAATTTGAAGACCTAAGAAGAATTTCAACTCTCCCATCATAGACATTTGATATTCTTCACTCATCATATAGGCAAATTCATCACTATAACGTTGGTCAGTACAGCCAAAGATAATATCATCAACATATATTTGGCACACAAACAGTTCATCATCATAAGATTTAGTAAAGAGAGTAGGGTCGAGTGAACCAGGTGTGAAGCCATTCTTCACGAAGAATTCCTTCAATGTATCATACCACGCCCGAGGGGCTTGCTTGAGGCCATAGAGGGCCTTATTGAGTCTGAAGACTTTGTCAGGATTCTTTGGATCTTCAAAACCTGGGGGTTGAGCAACATATACTTCTTCCTCAAGCTTACCATTGAGGAATGCACTTTTCACATCCATTTGATATAAAGTGATATTGTGATGGTTAGCATAGGCGAGTAATATGCGAATAGACTCAAGTCTAGCGACAGTGCAAAAGTTTCATCAAGTCAATTCCTTCAACTGCGTGTAGCCTTGAGCTACTAGTCGTGCCTTATTCCTCACCACAAGACCATTTTCATCTTGCTTGTTGCGGTAGATCCACTTTGTGCCAATGATATTATGCTTGCGAGGATCTGGACGCTTGACCAGTTCCCTGACATTGTTGAGCTCGAATCGATGTAATTCTTCTTGCATGGCCTGAATCCACTCCGGCTCGAAATGCTTCATCTACCTTAGTGGGCTCTGTGATAGAGACAAAAGCATAGTGCCCACAAAAGTTAGATAAATGTGAAGCTTTTGAGCGAGTGAGAGGACTGGCGCTTTAATGTCATCGATGATCTTCTCCACTTGTACTTCTTTTGCAACGCGAGGATGAGCTGGTTGTCGTCGAGGAATTTGATCATTTTCCTCGGCACCATTTTCTTCAAAGATTATCTTCAGTGCATCACCGACGTTCTTCGTCAGGATGAATTCTTCAGCAGTTTCTTCAATGGGAATGACATCCTCGGTTGCCTTTAACCTGATAGAATCCTCGGTGCTGGTTAAATCTAACACGAAGGTAGGTGCTCTCTTTGCGAGCCATTAGTTTCATCGAACCGCACATCTACAAGGTCAACAATCTTGTGAAGAGCGATGTTGAAGACTCAGAGGTGTGCGAGTCCTTTCCGTAACCAAGCATAAAACCTTCATGTGCTTTCGTGCAAATTTAGAGGTGTGGTGAGGATCTCTAATCCAGCATTTAGCAATCAAGACTTTGAAATAACTTACATTGGGTTTCTTGTCGTTGAGGAGTTCATAGGCAGTCTTCTTGAAGAATTTGTGAAGATATACTGTTGATGATGTGGCACGCAGTGTCAATTGCTTCAATCCGAAACGACTAGGCGTTTTGTATTCATCAAGCATAGTGCGAGCCATCTCAACCAGAGTTCTGTTCTTGTGCTCCACGACGCCGTTTTGCTGCGGAGTATAGGGAGCAGATAACTCATGAGTAATACCAAGTTCATCAAGATAATCCTCAAGACCGGAATTCTTGAAATCAGTTCCATTGTCACTCCTGATGTGCTTGATCTTCACACCAAAGTTAGTTGAAGCCCTCGAGGAAAATCGTTTGAAGATTTCCTGCACTTGATTTTTGTAAGTAACAATGTGTACCCATGTGTAGCGAGAGTAATCATCAACAATAACAAAGCCATATAGTGATGCTTCATTGACGACAGCTGAGTAATGATTGGGACCAAAGAGGTCCATGTGAAGCAATTCAAGGGACGAGTAGTGGTCATGATAGTCTTATTTGGATGCTTGGCCTTGGTCATTTTTTCAGCTTCACAGTTCGCATAAGTGATCCTTGAGGAATTTGACATTCTCAATGCCAATGACATGCTTCTTCTTCGCAAGCGTGCAGTAAATTCCTCATGCCAGCGTGACCAAGTCGTCGATGCCATAGCCAACCTTCTGAAGCTTTTGCAAGTAGGCACATGGCTGGTTGTGGTCCTGTAGAGAAGTCAACAATATACAAGTCTCCTTTCCTAAAGCCTTCAAGACTTTGGAATTGTCACTTCCATAATCACAACACAACGATACTTGCCAAAGATAACTACCATATCAAGATCACAAAGCATTGAGACTGACATGAGGTTATATCCTAAAGACTCAACAAGCATGACTTTGTCCATGTGCATGTCCTTAGAGATAGCAACCTTACCAAGTCCCAATACGACTTTTGCCTTTGTCAAGAAAGATGATATGCTTCAGATGTGACGGTGATAAGGAGCATCCATCAATAGATTCTTGTCACGGTCATGTGATTTATACATCCACTATCGAGAACCCACTCGGTGGCTTTGGGTTGATCATCCTGCAGATGAATTAGTATAACTTACGATCTCATATACTTCATCGGTGAAGAATATGATATCAAGTTCATCGATGAATTTCATCACCAAGATCAATCGATAAGCAAGATGAGGACGTGTGAAATGAAAGTTCATTTCATCATGATTAGCCTACGCCCTTTCAGGAATTTTGTCGGGCCCCAAGAAATTCTTCAGACGTTGAGGCACGCCCGAGACCTGACCCTGCAGAAGAGATTAGTTCTTTTATTCACCACCCACATCTCAAGGGGTGGCAAAGAGTTCATCACTCATGAGCACCATATGAGAATGGTGGCATAGAAGCCAATCCATTTCGTTTCACATAAGAAGGGTTAGGGTAAGCATATGAATAAGCAAGAGAAATTCTTCGAGGACTTATGAACATATTGGTTTGAAGAATAATGCACATATTCATAGCCCTTAGCTCTACCCTGCGAAACAGAGTTGTTAGCACGATGATAATCATATGGGAACTTTGATCCTTTTGAGGAATTTGATCCACGTGAGGAATTTGGTCCGTATGAGGACTTGGATCCATATGAAGAATTTGGTCCATATGAAGAATTTGATCCGAGTTCCTATTCTTCACGGTGGTGTCATGAGGACATTCACGAAGACTTTCAAGGCACTTCTTGGGAACCCAGATTTTCTTCATAGGGGAACCGCTCTGCAGATTAGTGCCAACATATCTAGCAAATACTTCACCATTCTGATTTTTGAACAGTTTATAGTTTGAGTCAAATGACTCATCAATGTAATGAGGAAATTCACATGTAAAGCCAGATAAGGTAGATGGATCAACTGGAGGTCCCTTTGCAGCAACCCATGAGGTTTTGGGATACCGCTCAAAGCTTCCAAAGATGTTCCATCAGCATTGAGTTTCCTCTCAAAGGCAATACCTCTTTCCTAGGGTTCCTGTTGAGGATCTGCTTTTGAGCACATCACAAAGAGTCTCGATGCCCTTTGAGGCTTTTGTACATGCCTGTCATGTACAATTCCTTCGTCCCTGCATCGTCAAGTGATACTAGCAATGTCCTCGGTGAGGAATTAGTGATAGCAGAGGCAGGTGAAGAATTTGTAACAGTTGAAGCATTTGAACATTCAGTGAAGAATTAGCGATTCACGCTCAATGCACTTTAAGCATGGAGGAACAAATTCTTCTTGAGAAGCGCTGATTTGTTGAGCAAGTAATGAATCGCGCTCCTTCAAGATCTTCATAACTCGCTCTTAGCTTCTCAAGATCTTGCTTTTGAAGAAATTCATAAGAAAGTTTTCATGATCGATAAGAGAGTGTTATGATGACCTTGAAAACTGTCAAGCCTAGACTGAAGTTTCTGAAGATTTTCAGTCAGGGCTTGAGTGCGATCCATTTCTTCACCTAACATATCATCACTCTTATCTAGCATGTTTTGAACCTTTTCAAAAGCCCTTTGTTGTTTTATAGCAATCTTAGCAAGTTTAGAGTAGCTGGGCTTGAGATCCTCATCAGATTCATTTTCACTAGATTCAGAGGAGGTGAAATTGAGTACCTTGGCACCTTTTGCCATGAAGCAATAGGTGGGAGCGTAGTCATCATTTTCCTCATCAGGCTTGTTGGCGGAGTCAGTTTCTTGATGTTGAAGATGGACTTGCTAACGAAGGCGTAGCAAGAGCCGACTAGCCACACCAGATTCGGATTCTTGAGACGACTCCTCTTCCTCATTTTCCTCGATTCAGCTTGAGTCCATTTCCTTGCCAATGAATGCCCGAGCCTTTTGGAGCTGCTCTTCTTGTGAGAAGAAGGTTTTGAGGATTTTGATGATGAAGATTTCGATGATTTCTTCTTCTTCTTCACGCCATCGTAACTGTAATCCTTGTGTTTCTTCTTCCTTAATTCCTTTTCCCATCGAGGACATTCTTGGATATAGTGACCAGGTTTCTTGCATTTGTGACAAAGTCTCTCTTATAGTCACTAGATGAAGAATCACCGCTTCTTGAGGATTTTCCAAAGCGACCACGCCTTGAGAATTTCTGGAATTTCTTCACGAGCAAGTGCTAGCTCTCGCCAAATTCTTCAGATCTCCAAGGCTACTACCGAGTCTTCACTCTCAGATTCGGACACAGCCTTGGCCTTCGTGGCACGTGTTTTCCATAGCCGTAACCATAGAGATCTCTTTCAAAGAAGTGGAACTTGTGAGTATTTAGCCTTCGAGGATATCGGCAGGATCAAGAGACTTGTAGTCAGCTCGTTCTTGTATCATCGGTGCGAGTATCAAATGAGGAATCGTTTATCTTAGTAATTTCTTCACCACCTCATGGTCGGTGATGTCGGTGGCACCCAAAGGCTTGAAGCTCATTTGAGATGTCGGTGAGGCGATCAAAGGTTTGTTGAACATTTTCGTTGTCGAGTCTTTTGAAGCGGTTGAAGAGATTCCAAGAACATCAACTCGAGAGTCACGTTGAGTTGAAACACCTTCATTTACTTTGGACAGCCTGTCCCGGATGAGTTTGGCAGATTCCAAAGCACTCACTCTTCCATATTGACCTTTGCTCGATGGCCACATATGATATTCTTCGCTTGAGAATCGAGTTGCTTGAATCTCTTCACATCAGCATCATTCGAGAGAAGGTGTGACTGGGAAACACCTTTGTCACAACATACCGTAGATCGTTGTCAATTGCTTCAAGATGCATTCGCATTTTGTTCTTCCAAGAGGGGTAGTCCGTCCCATCGAAGGTAGGACACCTGCCGAGACCTTGATCATACCTGCGGTCGACATAACTAAAACCTGTGGTTAAACCAAAATCACACAGAACAAGGGAGTACCTTGCTCTGATACCAATTGAAAGTGCGTTATATCGACTAGAGGGGGGGTGAATAAGCGATTTTTATGAATTTGTTCACTGAGGAATTTGCTGGTGAGGAAATTCCTTAATGAAGAACTACTTGCAGCGGAATAAGTACTCAGAAGTAAGAATAACAGAATACACGCATAGTCATCATGATGAAATGAAGACTAGCACAGAGTACAGAAAGCGTAGTCACAGGATAACACAAGATGAAGACAAACAGACTGAAGAAATTGAACTGAGGAAATTGAGAAAGTCTTCAGTCAAAGTCTTCAAACACAGATATGAACAAACACTCAACACAGTAATGAGGAAATGAAAGGGTTGAGGAAATGGAACCAGTTGGGTTGGTGAAGACAATGATTTGGTAGACCAGTTCCAACTGCTATCTCAGTTGTACGTCTGGTTGGAGCGGCTGAGTATTTAAACTCGAGGACACACAGTCCGGACACCCGATCATCGAAAGCACGCAGCTCAGACACCAAGTCCTCACCGTATTCTCCTTGAACTAAGGTCACGCAGACCTCGTCCAATCACTCGTGGTAAGTCTTCAGGCGACTTCCAAACCTTCACAGACTTGGTCACTCGGTGATCCACAATTCCTCTTGGATGCTCTAGACCATGACGCCTAACCGTCTGGAAGAAGCACAGTCTTCAAAGGTAAAAAGCATCGGATCCACGCAGGATCAATTTCTTCAGTGATGCTCAATCACTTTGGGTTTGTTGGGGTTTGGTTTTTGGGTTTTTCCTCACTTGATGATTTTCTCTCAAAGTCCTCAGAGGATGGGTTGCTCTCAAATGAAAAGTGTCAAGTTCTCTCGGAGCAGCCAACCAGCAAGTGGTTGTAGGGGGCGGCTATTTATAGCCTAGGGAGCAGCCCGACATGATAAGACATAAATGCCCTTCAATGATATGAACGTTAGGTGGATAAGATATTTGGGACAGCGGCCAAGAAGACAAAGAACGGTCGGAATTTTGAATATCAAATTCCTCGGGGCTATCATGTTCCTCATGTGTAGGCAATTCGACTAGCGAATTCCTAACTCCTCGATCGTAACAAATTCTCAACGACTGTAAGAGCTTCGTCTCATCACATCAAGAAATTGACTGAACTGTATGAGATTTCCAAAAGCTTCACTCAAGGGATTGGTAGGTGTAGGATTTTGAGTTGAGCATCACATGGAAATTTTTCCTTAGTATTTCTCGACCCCTTTAACGAAGACGGTGTTTCCTATGACTCAAGAAAGAGAAAATGAAACTATGAAAACAAAAGTCTTCACGCTTCATGTTCCTCAAATGAATACCAAGTCTTCAAGGTCACACCAATTTCTTCACTTTCAAAGTCTTCGTAAAGTCTTCGAGAATATCAAAGTCTTCAGTTGAAGAACTTCATTTTAGGGTCGACTTTCTCTGTAAATATCAAACTCCTCATAGACTTATAGACCTGTGTACACTCACAAACGCATTAGTTACTTAACCTATAAGTCTTCAATACACCAAAATCACTAAGGGGCACTAGATGCACTTACAGTTCGGTTTCTTGAGTCTCAACTACAAGCTAAAAGACATCGATCAGCTGTGCTCCGACAAGAAGCGGAAGGACTGCGGAAGTCCCTGGAGCATTCAGATGCATACTTTCTACTGCAACAGCAAGCGTTGGAGGATTTTAGCGCCAAACAGGACAAAGCTAATAAGCTTGCTAAGCTTATTGCCAGCATGGTGGATACCCAGGATAACGTTTCTTGAGCTCTTCTGAAGTTGTTTCAGTTATGCTCTTATTTTGCTGCCGCGTTTATTTGCACTGGTGGCCAATTTTGACAGCCAGTGTATGTAATATGCTGCATTGTTCCCTATATTTGCATTGGTGGCGAACTTTGATGCCCAGTGGATGTAATATGTGTAATAGAGGTAATAGGCTAGCGTTTATTGCTTGCTTATTTATTTCCTCATTGTCTTGTTTAGTTGTTTGCTTGTAGTCACTGCAGTTCTTTTTTTGTGTTTTTCTAGTGGCCACAATAGTCTATTTTTGGTAACTAGGCCAAAATAATCATGGCAACACACAGACTGTTGTAAGGCCTCCTGCAGGCCGTATGTTCCATGGGCCTTCTTCCGGCCGTAGGATCCATTGGCCTTCTATACGGGTCGTAGGATCCATTGGCCTTCTATATAGGCCTTCTACGGGCCTTAGGATTCATGGGCTTTCTACAGGCCATAGGGTCCATGGGCCTTCTACGGGCCGTAGGGTCAATGGGCCTTCCACGGGCCGTGCGATCCACTGGCCTTCTACGGGCCGTATGATCCATGGGCCTCATACGGGCCGTACGATCCATGGGCCTTCTACGGGGCGTATCGTCATTCCGCCAATCATGGGTCGTACTGTTCGTGGACCATAACGGGCCGTTAATAGGCTGTATTTGGTAAGTCTATGAAAACAGCCCAACGGGTTTATTTTGACATGAAAATGGCCCAACGTATTAACAGTCCACAAACGGGCCGACTGCAATGACGGGCAGAATTTGGCCCACAAGCAGAAAATGATAGTAACGGGCCGTATGTAACCGAATGCTGCAAATGAGCCCAAGAACCAATGGGCCCTGAGAAGGCTGAAAGATAACTTGGGCTGGAAACGCCCCAACGGAATAACGGGTCATTAATGGGTATAAAGTGATACACTGTTCATTACGGGCCAGTTTCACAACGGGCCGTTAATGGGCCAAGAGTTACAAAGGGCCTCACATGGGCCAAAAGAAGTCATGGGCCACACATGGGCCAGAAGTTAAAACGGGCTGGAATCATATTGGACGGCCCAGATGACGCTACTGGGCCTAATTCGGAGAGGTCGTAACGGGCCCTGTGTTAGCGGGCTGTAAATGGGCTATATGCTAACAGTCGTTAACATGCTTTCCATGGGTCGCCCGCCACCTTTGACCAAGTCAAACGGGCCGCCTTTTCACGTGAATGGGCCCTGTTAATCGTGCCACGGTCGACGTATCATAGGCGCCTTCGATCCAATGAGTGGATGACATCCGTCCCAATGGTGAGCCAACACGCAGTTTCCTCCACCAATGATGATTTTACGTGGAAAAATCCCCATTGGTCGGGTTGTTAACGGGTTATCGGATCCAAAACCGACCCGATAGCTTAACGGTGTTCCGTTACGGTGGATGCCACGTGTCGGTCACCCTTGACGTAAAGCACTTTTGTGACGCTGCGTGATTTATCGTCATGGAAGTGGACACCGTGATGATAATTTTGGTAATGTCATGGTACACTTCTCGACAAAGACAGTATGACTATCTTGATTCTGTCATAAAATCGTCATGGATGTACATGCATGATAGAAAACGCGACCTACTGTGACAAACACGTGTCATCACGGAAGTGTATTTTTTTGTAGTGTAATGAGAGTAACTCTTCAACTCATACATTGTTTAATTTCCCTTCGTGCTTGCCGAAGGATGATTGCTATGATGATTGTTATGATCCCGTTGACTCTCTTGAATTACCCCTTTTTGATGATGCTTGCTATGCTTGTGGCCAAGATGCCAATATGAATTATGCTTACTAGTCGTTAACCCGCGCACCTGCACGGGCTAGATATTTCTCTATATTTTTATCACTATTGTATATTCTCGTAGATACACTTTTTAATCATGAAACAGTAAACACAAAACATGATCCATAATTATTATTTTTATTTGATGTGGTTTCACAATCCAATTTTCCATGGATGATGGATTTTTTTGACCTGAAAGTTAAATTTTGAATATCACCGAATAGTCCACCATAAAGTTAAAAGTAATCAAATCACACAACTAACCTCAATAGATAGATTTTGTGTTGATGTATATTCTGAAGTTACTTTCTATGACTATGATGTTCCCCATAGACCAAATGAAGGTAATCGGAGTCATATTTACGAAAATTGTCGTGCCAAGCCCATATAAAATATCAAACCAAGACATATAAGAATTAAAAGATGTAGACATGAAAGTGGAGCTGTACAAATTTCAAGTTCATTGATCATACATGGAGTTTGATTTTCAATGAGTGATAACATATAAACATCACACCATCTTGGAGATGCAAATATGCATGTTTGTAGCCAAAATTAAAAATACATATTTGTAATGTTGATTTCATCATGCTTCCTTACATCTCACATCGCAGAAAATTAGTATATCAAGTAAACGCTCATTTCTTAGAAATGTAGGATACTTTTATCCTTATCTTGGCCTATTATTATTATTATAATAGTTGTGCATATAAGATCTTGTTTTTACCGGAGTGTTGATGAGATTAACATAGGCATAGTACAAAAACATATGATAGATTTAAAACAGGACTTCAGCATGAATGTCCACGGCCCGACCGCATGGAAGTGTGATTACATCCTGCATCGTCCTCGTCTGGTTGCTCCACTCCCTTTTGCAAGCTCGAGCAAGATGCCGTGATGTAAGCTGATTGCCACCGTATGTGCTACAAAAGACACGTTGATTTTAAGGGATATCAATTTTTATATTGTGAGAAGAATTTAATTACATTAAATAATATACTTAAATCATGGAGGCCAATGTCTAGGAGGACTCACAAAGAGTTCTTTGGAAGTAATACTCTGATGAGATCAAACCAACGAACTCATAAGTGGTAAACCAATGATTTATGGAAAGATCATATTCCATAGATGTATTTTGCATACACGCTCGATATATTAATCCATGGAAGTGCCACGATGGATTAAACAATAGAAGCAGGCACCTGAGACCGAAGCGGCGAAGTTTTATTAACCTCAAATCAAAAGCCTACAGGAATGGGCAATCCCAAAGAAAACTATTAATCAATGCATGGCTGAGTGTTCCATGTTGCAATTTTGCCATCCAATCTAATAGATAGGAAGTTAGGCAGCTCGCTTCTCAAGCTTGCTTTTCCCTAATAAAAGAAAAAATATTCTACTATAGTAAATTCTCATCTCTTTCTTTCTCAATTCACATAGAAGTAACTTATCACAAACTCTAGAAAACAGATCGCAACTTTAGAGGGTCTGCAGATGGTTTACCATCGATTTTGCATCATCTTCTCATCAAAATAACTAATGTGCATCGATAAGAGAACATAATGCCTCAATTTAATAATTCTTGACGTGCCTACTACTGTGAAAATAATACGTGTACAGAAATTTAGGATTTTTAATTACTACCGAGGCATAGTGCATAAATAAGTAGTTGTTTAAATAGTTGTATCTTGATTCAATCCTTGCAAGAGTGGAAAATATACATCGGAAACAAAAATTTCTAAAATTATTCTAGGAGATCTAACAATGGAATGTTGAGCATGTTGAGTGAATTGATGAGAGGCGGCACATGTGGTTGAAGATGCCATGGAGTAGACAAGACGCGGATCCGGTATTCGATCACAGAGCAAGCGGCTTGCCGCCATCGAAGATAAACATGGACTAAAAGATATCTCATATTGGGATCTACTATTCTCGTAAGAACATTTTCCTTGATTTGAGACAGAGGAAAAGGGAGATTAACAATGTATATTTGTAAGAGACAACTATACTTGAGCTTAACACACAGAGTATGCAGATTAGAAAGGCTTGTATCTGCCACATTGGCCATAGCCAGAGACGACAACTGTGATCTACTCCAACCACACAAAGACTTTAGGACGTGATGGCATCCTAATGTTGCTGCCCAACGTGGAGGACAGTTATCTAGACTTTACATCTGCTACCAACACAGTGGAGGAGGGTTATACATAGCTGCAGAATATATTCACCCCAGCCTTGTGTAGAAGTATGACACGTATATAAATAATTTTGATTATTGCATCAAACCACAATCTGAATCGAATCAGTCTTGGACGACCAACACCCCTGTAGTTCAATTCCGTGGTCGTCCCTAAATGAGTTTATGATCTGAAGTTTTCGAGATTGAATCTGCAGATGGATCCGACCGGAAAGAAAATATCACGTTTCTTACCTTAGATTAAATGAGTGAAACTTGTTTTGAAGTCGAGCGGAGAGTTTCAGCCAACACCATGAAGGATGGCCGCCAAATCTGCCATTGTTGCTTCGTGCTATGTAGCCACGAAATCGCATACCTATATGATGCGCCGGAGATGCTATACGCACATGCTGCTTCTGCACCATGCACTGGCTGATTGAACTGGAGGAAATTGGCCAAAAAGAACCTTGTACGTCAAATCTTGGAGGAATCTACGCTAGTATGTTTTTCCTGAGTAGAACGTAGAGAGACCGATTGATGCAGGACTTGAATACGCTGGGATAGGAGATTTCCGTTTTTTTTAAGTGGAGGCGGAGGCTTTCCTTCCTAATTTTGTGGCAATGGGTGGAGGCTTTCCTTCTTTTCTATTCACGTGAGGGTTTCCCCTTTTTTTTTTGAGGAATCCCCTTCCAAATTTTGGGGAAATACGTGGAAGCTTTCTTGTTTTCTTTTCACGTGAGCATTTCCTTTTTTTTCTTGACGTGAGCCTTTCCTTCTTTGGGTTAACTAACATTGGACGTGTCACGTGCGTTTTCTATAGGACTAAACCATCTACGTTACGTTAACTTTTCCTTCTATCTTGAACGTTAATTTTATAATCTAACGGTTTAATTAAATTTGATGATGTGGATTAATGAGAGATCATGAATAGTGCCTCCAATTAGTAAATAAGAGATGGAGATGAACTTGCTATAGTTCCTTATGTTAAACATGAAATTGTTGCTATTGCACCCACGCATAATAGTCCTATTATCTTTTTGGATTCTCCCGACTACACTATATCGAAGAAGTTTGTGCTTATTAAGGATTATATTGATGGGTTGCATTTTACCGTTGCACATGATGATTTTGATAGATATAATATGCATGTGCTTGCTGCTCCTACTTGCAATTATTATGAGAGAGGAACTATTTCTCCACCTCTCTATGTTTCCAATACGATAGAATTGCAAGAAACTGTTTATAATATGCATTGGCCTTTACTTGGTGTGCATGAATTGTTCTTTTATGACATGCCGATGCATAGGAAGAGAGTTAGAATTCGTCATTACATGATATATGTTACTTTGTGATCACTACTAAATTACAAATCATTGTTAACTAAAATTGGCTTTGATATACCTTGGGATCCGGGTGGATCCATTACTTGAGCACTATATGCCTAGCTTAATGGCTTTAAAGAAAGCGCTGCCAGGGAGACAACCCGGAAGTTTTAGAGGTCATTTATTTCTGTTGGGTGCTTTCATATAGTTTAAAAACAAAAAAAATAAAGAGGGGAACCTAAAAACTTTTCAAAAAGGAAAGTGAAAGTGAGAGAGACAAGCATTGTTGAAGTGGGAGCTAGCCTTGAACTTTGTTCATGCTCACGGAAACTTTGTGAATCTTAATTACAGAAACTTTTCAACAAAAATAATTATCCCCTTGTACAATTCCATTGTATTATAAAAATAATGTGCCAAGGTTTGCCTTTAGGACGTTTACAATGCTTGTTGGTTTGTACGGTATAGGACAGAAACTTTGGCCGTAGTGCGCGATTTTACATTTTTAACTGGAACATTAAACGGTTATGATTATTTTTGCAATGTCTTGCAGTTAAAACTTTTTATTTTTCCTAATTTTGGTAGAATTTTTGGGGTACCATAAGTATGGTTAATGTTCAGATTGCTACAGGTTGTTCTGTTTTTGACAGATTCTGTTTTTGATGCATAGTTTGCTTGTTTTGATGAATCTATGAATTTATATCAGTGGATTAAGCCATGGAAAAGCTATATTACAGTAGACACAATGCAAAAACAAAATATGAATTGGTTTTCTACAGTACCTAGAGTAGTGATTTGCTTTATTATACTAACGGATCTTACCGAGTTTTCTGTTGAAGTTTTGTGTGGATGAAGTGTCTAATCGAGGATGTCTCGATATGAGGAAAAGGAAGAGAGGCAAGAGCTCAAGATTGGGTATGCCCGAGGCACCCCAAGTAAATATTCAAGGAGACTCAAGCGTCTAAGCTTGGGGATGCCCCGTAAGGCATCCCCTCTTTCTTCAACAAGTATCGGTATGTTTTCGTATTCGTTTCGTTCATGCGATATGTGCAAGTCTTGGAGCGTCTTTTGCATTTAGTTTTCATTTTTATTTTATGCACCATGCTGGTATGAGATAGTCCTTGGTTGATTTATATAATGCTCATTGCACCTCACTTAAATCTTTTGAGTATGGCTTTATAGAATGCTTCATGTGCTTCACTTATATCATTTGAAGTTTGGATTGCCTGTTTCTCTTCACATAGAAAACCGCCATTTATAGAATGCTCTTTTGCTTCACTTATATTTGTTAGAGCGTGGGCATATCTTTTGGAGAAAGAATTAAACTCTCTTGCTTCACTTATATCTATTTAGAGAGATGACAGGAATTGGTCATTCACATGGTTAGTCATAAAATCCTACATAAACTTGTAGATCGCTGAATATGATATGTTTGATTCCTTGCAATAGTTTTGCGATATAAAGATGGTGATATTAAAGTCATGCTAGTGGGTGGTTGTGGATTGTATAGACACTTGTGATGAGGTTTGCAAGTCCCGTAGCATGCACGTATGGTAACCGTTGTGTGACAAATTTGAAGCATGGGGTGTTTCTTTGATTGTCTTCCTTATGAGTGGCGGTCGGGGACGAGCGATGGTCTTTTCCTACCAATCTATCCCCCTAGGGGCATGCGTAGTAGTAATTTGCTTCGAGGGCTAATAAACTATTGCAATAAGTATATGAGTTCTTTATGACTAATGTGAGTCCATGGATTATACGCATTTTTACCTTTCCATCATTGCTAGCCTCTTCGGTACCGTGCATTGCCCTTTCTCACCTCGAGAGTCGGTGCAAACTTCGCAGGTGCATCCAAACCCCGTGATATGATACACTCTATCACACATAAGCCTCATTATATCTTCCTCAAAACAGCCACCATACCTACCTATCATGGCATTTCCATAGCCATTCCGAGATATATTGCCATGCAACTTCCATCATCATCATATACATGACTTGAGCATTTATTGGCATATTGCTTTGCATGATCGTAAGATAGCTAGCATGATGTTTTCATGGCTTGTCCATTTTTTGATGTAATTGCTATCTAGATCATTGCACATCCCGGTACACCGCCGGAAGCATTCATATAGAGTCATATCTTTGTTCTAGTATTGAGTTGTAATTTTGGGTTGTAAGCAAATAAAAGTGTGATGATCATCATTATAGAGCATTGCCCCATGAAAAAAAAGAAAAAGAAGAAGAAAAAAAAGGAAAGGCCAAAGAAGCCTAAATAAAAAAGGGGGCCAAAGAAGCCCACCGAAAAAGAAAGAAAAAAAAAGAAAAGGGGCAATGTTACTATCCTTTTTTCCACGCTTGTGCTTCAAAGTAGCACCATGTTCTTCATATAGTGAGTCTCCTATATTGTCACTTTCATATACTAGTGGGAATTTTCATTATAGAACTTGGCTTGTATATTCCAAAGATGGGCTTCCTCAAATGCCCTAGGTCTTCATGAGCAAGCAAGTTGGATGCACACCCACTTAGTTTCTTTTGTTGAGCTTTCATACACTTATAGCTCTTAGTGCATCCGTTGCATGGCAATCCCTACTCCTCACATTGACATCAATTGATGGGCATCTCCAAAGCCCGTTGATTAGCCGCGTCGATGTCAGACTTTCTCCCTTTTTGTCTTCTCCACATAACCTCCATCATTATATTCTATTCCACCTATAGTGCTATATCCATGGCTTGCGCTCGTGTATTGCGTGAGGGTTGAAAAAGCTGAAGCGCGTTAAAAAGTATGAACCAATTGCTCGGCTAGTCATCGGGGTTGTGCATGATGGGAGCATTTTGTGTGACGAAAATGAAGCATGGCCAAACTATATGATTTTGTAGGGATAAGCTTGCTTTGGCCTTGTTGTTTTGAAAAGACATGATTGCTTTATTGGTACACTCGAAGTATTATTGTTTTTATGTCAAATGATAGACTATTGCTTTGAATCACTCGTGTCTTAATATTCATGCCATGATTAGACATATGAGCAAGATTATGCTAGGTAGCATTCCACATCAAAAATTATCTTTTTTATCATTTAGCTACTCGAGGACGAGCAGGAATTAAGCATGGGGATGCTGATACGTCTCCGTCATATCTATAATTTTTGATTGTTCCATGCCAATATTCTGCAACTTTCATATACTTTTGGCAACTGTTTATACTATTTTTGGGACTAACATATTGATCCAGTGCCCAGTGCCAGTTCCTGTTTGCTGCATGTTTTATGTTTCGCAGAAACCCAATATCAAACGGAATCCAAACGGGATAAAAACGGACGGAGAATTATTTTGAAATATTTGGGATTTTCCGAAGGAAGAATCAACGCGAAACGGTGCCCGAGGTGGCCAGGAGATAGGGGCGCCCCCCCCGGGTGCGCCTGGCACTCTCCTGGGCCACCCGTAAGGCGGTTGACGCTCTTCTTTTGCCGCAAGAAAGCTAATTTTATGAGAAAAATCTGGGTGAAAGATTCACCCCAATCGGAGTTACGGATCTCCGGATATAAAAGAAACGGTGAAGGGGCAAAATCTGGGAACGCAAAAAACAGAGAGATAGATCCAATCTCGGAGGGGCTCTCGCCCCTCCCAAGCCATGGGAGCCAAGGACCAGAGGGGAAACCCTTCTCCCATCTAAGGAGAAGGTCAAGGAAGAAGAATAAGAAGGGGGTCTCTCTCCCCCTTGCTTCCGGTGGCGCTGGAACGCCGTCGGGGGCCATCATCATCACTGTGATCTTCACCAACACCTCCGCCATCTTCACCAACATCTCCATCACCTTCCCCCATCTATATTCAGCGGTCCACTCTCCCGCAACCCGTTGTACCCTCTACTTGAACATGGTGCTTTATGCTTCATATTATTATCCAATGATGTGTTGCCATCCTATGATGTCTGAGTAGATTTTCGTTGTCCTATCGGTGATTTATGAATAGCTATGATTGGTTTGAGTTGCATGTTTTATTATTGGTGTTGTCCTATGGTGCTCTCCGTGTCGCGCAAGTGTGAGGGATTCCCACTGTAGGGTTTGCAATATGTTCATGATTTGCTTATGGTGGGTGGCGTGGAGTGATGTAAGCAATGCACTTCGAGTAAGTAGGTTGTTTGCGTATGGGATAAAGGGGACTTGATACTTTAATGCTATGGTTGGGTTTTACCTTAATGATCTTTAGTAGTTGCGGATGCTTGCTAGAGTTCCAATCATAAGTGCATATTATCCAACAAGAGAAAGTATGTAGCTTATGCCTCCCCCTCAAATAGAATTGCAATAGCGATTACCGGTCTAGTAAAGTAGTCAATTGCTTAGGGACAATTTCACAACTCCTACCACCACTTTTCCATACTCGCTATATTTACTTTATTGTTTATTTATCTAAACAGCCCCTACTTTTTATTTACGTGTTCTTTATTATCTTGCAAACCTATCCAACAACACCTATAAAGTACTTCTAGTTTCATACTTGTTCTAGGTAAAGCGAACACTAAGCGTGCGTAGAGTCGTATCAGTGGCAGATAGGACTTGAGAGAATATTTGTTCTACCTTTAGCTCCTCGTTGGGTTCGACACTCTTACTTATCAAAAGAGGCTACAATTATCCCCTACACTTGTGGGTTATCAAGGCCAAGCGGCACACACGGTGCAGCTGAACAGTATGTACATTATTTAATGAACATGAAAGGGGCCTCGATCATATCAACTACGCGGCAGCGGAATAACAACGAAGTGGAACTCCATAGTACAGGAACACCGGCGTGGACACGATGCTAGATGTGGGACGCTATTCGATCCAGTCAGTCTTGCCTGAAAGCTGGCATGACACGCCATGCCAGTACATTGAATGTACTTACAAGCTCACAACAAACATAAGCACAATGATAAACAATACCATGACAATTAATCAGGTTTAATGCAATACAAGTGATACTACGGATGCAATGAAATCCACATGTGCACCGAGTCCCTAGGACTCGCTTACCAGACGGTTTACCATTGTAACCAAACGGTGATCATACCCGGATCACAACTGAAGCCAATCACTTACGATCATCACATGATCCACAAGTCATCATGAAACCAGTGCCACAAATATGCCAAGTGTGCAAGATTAAATTATAGTTGTTGATCCATGGTGTGACTTACTACCGAGTTGTGTCCATAACCGAGGACGCAACTATCGATAGATTAAAAATACACTCTGAAAGGATCGATATAGTTGAATCGAGGGGGGTGAATAGGCAACTAACCATTTTTAAGCTTTTCTTTACCAATTTAAACTTTGCAACAAAATAGGTTGTCTAGATATGCAACTATGTGAACAATCTATATGATGCAATAACAACTAGCACATAAGCAAGCAATGGATACAACACAAGTAAGCTTGCAAAAGTAAAGGCACGAAATAACCAAGAGTGGAGCCGGTGGAGACGAGGATGTGTTACCGAAGTTCCTTCCTTTTAAGGGGAAGTACGTCTCCGTTAGAGCGGTGTGGAGGCACAATGCTCCCCAAGAAGCCACTACGGCCACCGTAATCTCCTCACGCCCTCACACAATGCGAGATGCTGTGATTCCACTATTGGTGCCCTTGAAGGCGGCGACCGAACCTTTACAAACAAGGTTGGGGCAATCTCCACAACTTAATTGGAGGCTCCCAACGACACCACGAAGCTTCACCACAATGGACTATGGCTCCGAGGTGACCTCAATCGTCTAGGGTGCTCAAACACCTAAGAGTAACAAGATCCGCTAGGGATTAGTGGGGGGAATCGAATATCTCTTGGTGGAAGTGTAGATCGGGGCCTTGTCACCCAATCCCGAGCAAATCAACAAGTTTGATTGGAAAGGGAGAGAGATCGGCCGAAAATGGAGCTTGGAGCAACAATGGAGCTTAGGGATGGAAGAGGTGGTCAACTAGAGGTAGGAGACACACCTTTTATAGTGGAGGACAACATCCAACCATTATCCACTTAGACAAGCCTGCGACCTACGGTACTACCGCTCCAGGAGCGCGGTACTACCGCAAGGACACGCGGTACTACCGTGGGAGACCACGGTACTACCGTGGCAGCTGCAGAGACTATAACACAAGCAGTACTACCGCCAGCGCGGTACTACCGCTCCCACCTGCGGTACTACTGTGAGGCAGGTAAGTCCTAGTCTGGAAACGGCACGGATGAATAAAAATACATCCGTGCCTACTTCCGTGGTCAAAGAGACGATGCAAACATCCGTCACGGTACTGCCGTGTGGGTGCGGATGTAAAAAATTACATCCGCCTTACTACCGCGGGAGCAACGGCACTAGGCCACGGAACCACGGTACTACAGCTCGGGGAGCGGTACTACCGTGGCGCCAGGGTACTACCGCCTCAAAGATGCGGTACTATTGATGTGGGAGCGGATGTAAAAAATTACATCCGCGCTTACTACCGCGAGGCAGCGATATTTTGGCCAGGAGCCACGGTATTACGACTCAAGGAGCGGTACTACCATGGGCTCAAGCGGTACTACTGCCAAGATGGGCACGGGTATTATCGCAAGTGCTCGCGGTACTACCGCCTGTGGAGCAGACTATCGCAAGCTCAGCAACAGTAGTCCAGACACTCACATAGAGGATAGACGGGGAATGCTCCAAAGTGCAAGGGAAAGGAGGAGACGAGGAAGGAAACGTGTACGTGATGATTCCACCCGAACCTTTCCGACGCGGACCCCCTCTTAATAGTACGGCTCTCCTACGACTCAAATCCACCAAAATGAAATGTAGAAAAACACCGTCTTCAATAGTCTTCGAGGGGCACCGAACCGTCTTGTGCCTAGCGATGAATCAACTGAGAAACTCAAGGCACACGATTAGTCTGCAAAAGCATTGTCATCAATCACCAAAACACTTAGGGATAAATATGCCCTTACAATCTCCCCCTTTTTGGTGGATTGATGACAATACGGGATTTGCACAAGGGGAAATAATAATGAGCATAGGCAAACCCCTCCTCTTTAAAATGTAGACGGGCTCCCCCTAGATGTGTGCAATCTAGATGGATGCTTTGGACGCACAGCACACAAGCTAGGATCAACACTCCCCCTATATTTTAGAGACAAGTCATGTAAGACTAACAATCTAGGAAAGAGAATAAACAAAGGTAGCACAATATAACACTAGCTCACTAAGATAGATAGAGTGCATATGTCTTACACCATATGAGGGACAAACTAAACCAAAGCAACCGAAACGAGGTTCAAACGAGACACGCAGGTTCAAACGAGACACGCAAACACACGAAACACGACTCGCAAATCCCTACACTCTCTCCCCCTTTGGCATCGAGACGCCAAAAAGGCAGAGAGGACACCTACACACAAGTGGTGGCTCAAGCAGCGAAATCATCCCAACGGTCCTCGCTGCACCCGCAGCGTGAATGGTCTCCTTGACGTCCTCCTCAGAATCAGTCCACTTGTAGCCTTGTTTCTCCATCCACTCAGCCTCTGGAGTAATGTTATCCTCAGACCCGCTAGACACGTCCTCTCCATACAGCTTCAGAATCTTATTGTCGCGGCGACGACTCTCCTTGGATGCCACGTGAGTCTTGTACTACCCCTTAGCTTGCATGCAGAAAAGAGTCTTCATCTTGTCCTTCAGCTTCTTGGCCCACGAGGGCATAGAGGAACTATGGGAAGACCCAAAGACACGGTCAAGAAGAACATCCTCTCGCTTCAGCCTCATCCTCATCAACAACCCTCTTAGCAGCAGTTGCCTCAGCACGAGTAATAGTGTTGGCCCAGTTGGGCTTGACACGGAGACTGATGGGATCATGCCGAATCTAGTCAGGAGCAAGGAACTCATCACCAAGGTACTGCTTCGCCCAAGTCTTGGAGATCAACAGAAACAGGTATGGTCCATAGATAGGCACCTTGCGGTTGAACACCGCAAACCGAAGCTCACACCACATGATGTGTGAGACATCAAGTGGCTGAGTCTGAGACACGCGAGCCTCCTCGCACAAGAGCATCATATCCACCATATAGGCATGAACCTTGTCCTTGTCACCAATGCGAGGGAACAGAGAGTTGCAGAAGATGCGATACATGATATCCACAAAAGAGTTGAGCACCCACGTCAACTTGCTATTGGTAAGCACCTTCTCAACATAGAACGGCTGAAGCTTGTCCTTGTTCGCAGACTCAGAATTGGCATGGGGGCAAACACCCACTGGTGAGTTGAGCCCGTCATCAGGAACCTGGAGCAGATCCATGAACTCCTTCCAGGTAACAGTCAACTGACGACCATTGGTCATCCGTGTCATCCTCCGCTCCTCCCCAGAGTGAAAGAACACTGAGGCGAAGAACTGGCAAATAAGCTCAGGGTCGTAGTCAAGATGGAAAGAGATCACATGCTCAATAGCAAACTGCTCCACCAAATCCAGAGCTTCTCCAAAGTACTCACGATACTTGTCCTTCCTCAGGTGATGCATGTCTATCCACTTGACATCCACATAGGTATTTTTCTTGTTCTTGATGACACCCAGATAGGTGAGAGTCTGCTGCTTGTTCCAAAACAACTCACAGCCTCTGACGGTAGCACGAGGAATCACATGCGGGTTGAGCTGCCTGAGACGGATGTACTCAGATTGGGGTATCTCGTCCATGCCCTTAGCAGGTTCCTTGTGCTTGCTAGCGGTGGCCTTGACATGGCGCTTGGAGGCAGAGGAGCCTTCTGGTGCTTCACCTGGATTGCGCAGATGCTTGGAGCCAGTGTCACGACTGGGATTGGAACGGCGAGAGCCACCACCTGAGACACAAAACGCAAAACACCCACGACAAGCAAAAAGGATCAATGCAAAGACCACGGAAAAGCACAAGAAACACATAGGAAGTATACGTGAAAGTTGCCATGAGATAGATGGGGTCCACGGTAGTATCGCGGATCTTGGCGGTATTTGGGTTTTAGTACCGCTCCAAGTCGCGGTAGTACCGTGTGAGGTCACGATAGTACCGGGGTGGGAGCGGTAGTAAAATTTTAGTGCCGTAGCAAGCACGGTAGTACTGCGCCTGACGGGCGATAGTACCGGACAAGCGGTAGTACCACACAGGTGGCGCGGTAGTACCGCACCATGTCAGATCCAAACCAAAGTTTGAATCTGAGAAGAACCGTGAAACCATGGCAGTACTACGGTTGATCAATTCTAGCACAGGACAAAAAGACGAGTATAATCCCTACGCGATACTACTCTCCTACATCCTACTCTTGCATAGATTTAGCCTAAAATCTCAAGAACACACAAGTCTCCTCCACAAACCTAGAGGCAAAGAAAACAACAAAAACGAGAGGGAGTGGGGAAAAGACCTTGGTCCATGGCAAGAGCACGTGGTGGGGAACGATCCCACCGGACGGAGTTGCAGGAGAGCAGCCGGAGGCGGAGATCCGGCGAAGGACCCCGGCCCCGTTCTTGAGCGAGGGAGAGAGAGAGAGAGACGAAGTGGGGAAACTGACGAATGGGTATGGGGGAGTTAGAACTCCCCCTCCCCGTCCTTATCCCCACGCGTCTATGACGTCGCGGTAGTACCGCACATCATCGCGGTAGTATCGCTTGGGCGGAAGTACCGCACCGAAATGGTAGTACCGCTTCTCAGGTGTCAGTAGTATTGCACGAATACAGCGCTAGCATGCATGGTACGCTGCATTTTCAAGGTTGCAGCAGATGTTTGAGCATTTTTCAGCTAGCCTTCGTAGCCTGCCCATGCAACGAGATTCGGGTTCGCCCAGTTCGGTTCGACTCATTCAAACCGTAGACACTCAAGCAGTTGATCGCATCTACTAACACCTATGGGGATGGGCGGACCGGACCCCTTTCGTTCGGTGGGAGGCGGAGATTGCACGAAGAGCAGATCGAGGCGGTTAACACGAAGCAGATTACCCAGCTTCTGGAGCTCTCCGAGAGATAATACTCCTACTGCTGCTTGTCCGATTGTATTGTGTTCTTGCTAGGGAGCAATGAGAGCTACAAAACCTAGCTTGAGTGTCTCTGGTTTCAATGAGTCGAACCGAACTCGAGCCGAACCATTTCTACGCTATGCATGGGCCTCCTTTTATACGCCTGTGGGTCACCACAGTGGCAACGAGATGAGGGCAAAAAGGGAAAATGAGTTGCGTTGGTATAGCTACTTTGTACAAAGGTATTCTACCTAACTCGACGGTAAGGGACAAAACATTAAATGCCCGCCCATGTCGCTGAACAAAGGCAACAGGACTGGCAGAGCGCCACCGCTCGCCACGATGGCAATCTTGTCGCCGCCATCGCTGCTCTCCGCCGGCTGCACAGTTTCTTGACACGCTACCGAATGGTCCCATGGCTACACGCTGGTGGATGAGCTGGAGCGAGATGAAGAGAGTTGTTCGCCGCTGCAAGCGCCTTTGCCGCTGCTGAATCCTTTGTCGCACTCGAAGCTTGTCGCTTATCGAGCCTTCCCGCAAGCTCCTCTTGCCGGGTCTTGTCTTCGCGTGCCTTGAGTGGCCTTCCCGCAAGCTCCTCTCTGCCGGGCCTTGAATACTTTGTTCTTGAATGGCTCCAAAGGAACCACGGAGGACCTTGGCGGTCACTAGGCAAGCCTTGCCGCTGGTGTCGTAACTGTCTGCGGCACGAAGTTCGGGATACTAGGGTACCCCTACCTAGTACACCGGCTGTGAGGATGTACGAAGACTTGCCGGTTGCGTGGCTGCTCTCAAGAGGTTTATCTCTAGGTTCTGTTGAGCGCTACCTGCCATTTTTCAAGATTTTGAAAAAGGCAGGTCCAATGAAATGGACTCCGAAGCGGAGGCTGCGCTGCAGACTTAAAGAGGTACCTGTCCTCCACTCCAATACTTGTCGCACCTAGGCCACAAGAGCAGTTGCTGTTGTATATAGCGGCAACCAATCAAGTGGTTAGTGCTGCGTTAGTAGCGGAAAGGGAGGCAGATGATGAGCCGGCAACTAAGGCAGATGCATCCAGCGACAAGTAGGGGGCTTCACCGACGAGCTCTGGTCTCGACAAGGACGGATCTGCGCAAGATTGCGAGAAGATGCGTAAAAGGATGGTGCAGCGCCCAGTCCACTTTGTCGGTTCCTTCGCAGGGGCTAGGTCAAGGTACTGCGTGCGAAATTGCTTTTGGCCTCCTCATGGCCTCGAGAAAGCTACGCCACTACTTCCAAGCACATGAGATAACAATGCCACCGCTTTCCTCAAGAGAATATTGCAAAATCCAAGCAACAGGCAGGATTGTCGAGTGGGCACTGGAACTGTCAAGCTTTGGCCTCAAGTTTGAAAGCACTTCAACTATCCAAAGCAGGGCATTGGCAGAGTTCATAGCAGAATGGACGCCAACACAAGATGAAGAAATTCCAGAGACGAGCATCCCCGTCAAGGAAGCAAGTAAAGAGTGGCGGATGTACTTTGATGGTGCCTTTTCGCTGCAAGGCGCCGATGCGGGTGTGCTGCTAGTCGCGCCCACCGGAGAGCACCTCAAGTACATAGTCCAGATGCACTTTCCCAAGGAGCAAGCAACGAACAATACTGCAGAGTATGAAGGTTTGCTTGCCGGTCTCAGGATCGCAGCGGACCTTGGGATTAAGAAGCTCGTTGTCAGGGGTGATTCGCAGCTTGTCGTCCGCCAAGTGAACAAGGATTATCAGAGTCCGTTGATGGAAGCCTACGTTGATGAAGTGAGAAAGCTAGAAGAGCACTTTGACGGCCTACAGATGGAACATGTTCCAAGAGCTCGTAATGACATTGCCGATGGTTCGTCAAGTGCGCCAGACTTAAGTTACCTGTGGAACCAGGGATCTTCGTGCTCAAGCTAACTCAACCAACTGTAGCACTATCAACTGGGCAGAGCAAGAAGAGGAAGTTGGTTTCTGGTGACTACTTTCCGACAGAGCTCCCTGAAGCCGCCGCCAAGAAGGTCCCCAAGATCAACACCAAAATTGCTGAGGAGCAGTCTGCTCCGACAAGCCTAAGGGTTTGTTTCGTTGAAGCAGACGCTCCCGACAAGTTTTGCTCCGGCAAGCTTGCCGGGGATCGTCAAGCTCCGGCCGAGCCGCAAGTTCTTGTCGTAGAAGCGGATGTTCCCGCAGCAGCAGATGTGCCTTTAGTCCTTGTTGTCGAGCCGCAAGCTCCAACATGGGCGCAGCAAATTGTCCATTTCCTTCAGACAGGAGAACTTCCCGAAGAGCAAGAAGAAGCGGAGAGAGTAGCCCGCAGTCAAGTATGTACCAGTTTGTCGACAAAGACGCTGCATGTAAGAAGACTCAACGGTGTGAAATTGAAGTGTATTCACCGGGAAGATGGATGTAATCTGTTGGCAGAAATTCACGGAGGCATATGTGGTCATCACATTGGCAAGAAGAGCACTTGCCGTAAAGCTTTCCGGCAAGGTTTCTTCTGGCCGACAGCCCTCCGTGATGCAACTGCACAAGTAACCAAGTGTGAAGCGTGCAGGCCCATTCCAAGCAGATACACCAGCCAGCTCAAGCTCTCCGACGATCCCTTTATCCTCGCCATTTTCGGTGCTGGGGTTTCGACATCTCGCCCCTTCCCCGAAGTTGTCGGGGCTTTGAGTACTTGTACGCTGTAATCGACAAGTTCACAAAGTGGCCGGAAGTGGAAGCGAAGGAGGAAGGTGACAAAGACAACACAAGATCAAGTTCTTCAGTCAATTGTTTGCCGCTTCGGATTCCTAACAGGATCATCACCGACAACGGTACCCAATTCACGAGCCGCACCTTCATGCAAGACGCCCAAGATCTTGGCGCCAAGGTCTGTTTTGCTTCGCTGCTCATCCGAGAAGCAACGGTCAAGCGAGAGAGGGCAATGCTGAAGTGTCACAGGCTCAAGACCGAACTTTCGGCTGGCTGCACAAAAGCGGAAGAAACGGATTGAGGAGCCGTCGATGGTTCTTTGGTCGATCAGACGACACCGAATCGAGCCACCGCCGACACCTTTCGCCTAGTCTATGGAGCAGAGGCAGTTCTCCCCACGGAACTCAGATACGGGTCACCTCGAGTACTCGCTATGATGAGTTTGAGCAAGAGCAGCTGCGATAAGATGACGCGCTGCTCCTTGAGGAGGACCGTCTTCAGTCTTTGACGAGCTGCTCGTTACAAAGCAAGCTTTGCGCCGCTACCATAGCCGCAGTTAGTGCCGAAGTTTTGAGGAAGGCGACCTTGTTCTTGGCGCGCTCAGTCCGCCAAGAATTCCAACAAGTTGACGCCTAAAGTGGGAAGGCCCTTATCGGGTGAGACGAGTCACTAGGCTGGCGTTGTCCGCTTTGAGACCGAAGATGGCATTCCGTGAGCAACTCTCGAACATTGAACATCTTCGTAAGTTTTACCTATAGAGGCGCTGTTGCGGAACCTGTCAAGCAACCACCTTTTGTACAAGTCTTGCCCATGTTGCATGTAATCCTTTGTACAAAGCCGGGCGCAGACCCCGTGCATCAGTAAAGCTCATGTATTGCGCACAGCTTGTTAATTACATGCTTTCATAATCATTTTTGCATGTATTATCTAACATTTTGTGCAGCACCTACACCCGGTAAGCAATAACGAGACATAAGGCTCCATAACTTTATTTTCTCTTCTTTCTCTTTCTCAAAGAAAGGAAGGTTCCTTCGCCCACAAGTTAGCCGGGGGGGAAGGAGAAGATAATGGTGTGGGCCGCCAAGCCACACTCGACGAAGTTTCGCCTTACCGGGAAGCAAACGACAGAAAAGCTAAGTTGCTAAAGTTTGAGCAATCAGTTTTTAAATTTTGAAGTTATCTTCCTCGAACGATAGTACTTTGTATGGAAACCCTGTGCGCGGAGGAACCAACTCGTAGCTAGTTTGCGCCCTTACTTTGTTTTGAGTCCGCTCAACAACTTAAGTGAGCTGCAACTAGTTGCGATAAGGTTGTTTGTCGGAGGCGGCACCGCCAAAGAAGTTGCCGACGTTCGCACTCAGCCATGCAAAGGTGCCCGCTACCGACAAGTTCCCTAAAAGCGTAAGGCACAAATATACAAAGGAAGGAATCAAGTAAAGGAAATAACATTGCAATCATTGCCTAAGATAGAGTTATATTACAAAAATAGCTTGTCGCAGATCTAATGAATTGTTCTCCTAAACATGATCAGCAATGCAAAGGAAAGATAAAATTGGCGGCCTAGTTCACGCGGGTCGCCATCAACCCGCTTGATCTTGCCCACCTTGTCCACAATGGGGCGATAAGGGCTTTGAGCGCCTCCACATCGGCATCTTGCGGCAAGGATCCGAGGACGCCTGCTGAGGTTGAGGCCTGGATTGCGGAAGGCCACCTTCATCAACACCTTCTGGAGGGCTCCTGCGCAGATCTGGCGCGATTCCTCGGCCAGCTGCTTCGGGATTTCTTCCCGGAGTCACTGGAGAGCTGTCACTACGCCCTTGAGGAACAGGCTGAGCTTGGCGCTGGGTTGGAGGCGCTCGTCGGAGGAGTACCCGAGATCCACCATCCCCAGCTCCATCAGCTCCTTGTCGATGGCGGCGGCGATGTTCACAAGACCTTCAGTCCAGAGCTCCACATTATCCCTGAAGGTGCTCTGGGCGGCAGTAGCATTCACCAGCAGCTCCTCGCTGGCCTTGATTTTCTCCAACAGTCCCACTTCCCGCTACTTGGCACCGTCCAGCGTCTCCATCAAGGTGGTCAGCTTCAGCTCAAGATCTGCCTTGGAGTCCTTGGCGGCGTCGAGCTCTTTGATCCTCTCAGCGAGATGGCCCTGCAACTCGCCAAGAGTGTAGGCGTCCTTCTCGCGCTCATGCTTCAGCGCAGCAAGCTCCTCGCCGCTCTTCTGGAGGTTGGCCTCCAGCTGCATCACTTTTGTCTCCAACTCTTTCTTGGCGGCCTCGGCAGCTGCGGCAGCGTCCTTTGCCTCCTTGAGAGCTCCGCCAATTGATTGCTCGCGCGCGGCAAGATCTTCCTCATAGCTGTCCAGGTTGATCTTCCGTTGCGCCAACTCACCTTCTTGTGCAGATAGCTTCTCGGCAGTTAGCCGCTGCTGCTCTTTGACCTCAGCCTTCTCAAGGATGAAGGCTGTGCGCTCTTCAGCGAGTTGCTCCCGCTCTTCCGCCACGCCCGGAGAGCTTCTTGGTTGGCGCCGGAGCTCTTCTACGCTTCTCCATGTTCGCTCCGCCCTCGCGACAAGTGCTTCCCGGACTCCAACTTGGCTTGTCGGGCGGTAGAGCGACAAGAGCTTCTTCAGCAGCTGCTCCTCCTCAGACTCGCCGCTGCTGCTGCTTGGCGCGTCGACCAACGACAGCCCAGCGGAGGCGAGCAGCTCTTCGTCAAAGCTCTCTCCCTCGACCGGTGCTCTGGAGCTCGACGCCCACGGGAGCTTAATGAAGACCCCATCGCCGGCCTTCAAGTAGGCGCCGGGCTGGGGCTCCTGGAGCCTGGCGCTGCGGCAGCGGCTGAGGGATCTACTGTCGGTGCAGCGCCCGACGCTCCTGCGGCCTTAGGGTCGTCAGTACGATCGCCGGACCCCTCGCCGGCTTCTGCGGCGGCAGCCTTGGCGGCCTCTTCAACGGCGGGCTCGTCCGCGCCGTGTCCCTCCTCGACGACGGCGGCATCGTCAATGTTGCCGCGCGCGTCCTCCTTGCCGGCGACCTCAGTCTCCATCGGCTCTGCGGCAGATGGATCTGACGACCAGAAAAAGAAAGAAAAGTCAAGCAAAATATCCAAAAAGAAGAACAGAAGAAAAAGAATCCAAGGGGGTCACGCAAGAGGATTACCTGCAATGGGATCTGCAGCCATGGTCTCGACCACCGGAGGATCACTGGTGGTGTCTCTTGGCGGAGAAGTCTCCCTTGCCGGAGAACGCTCCCTTGCCGGAGAATTCTCCCTTGGCGGCGTAGTCGAAGCAGATGTAATTTCGGGAGCGGCCTCCGGGCACTCCTGATGAGGCTGCTCTGCTCCTACACAAATCAACAAGTCAGATATCAGCAAAGAAGAAGCATCCATGCACGCCTAACAGTAAGAAGTAAACCATATACTTACGCTGGGGGCTGTGCTGGGGGCTGCTTTGAGGAAGAGTTGCCGGATCCGGCAAGGGGGTCTCAGACGCGCCTCCTGTTGCCGCGGGGGAATCGTCTTCGATGACAACCACCGTGGTCTTGGCTCTCTTCGACGCTCTCTGGGCCAGCGTCCTGCGAAGGGAAGAGTTCAGAATGAAGCAAATCAGATACAAGACGAAGCAACAAAATCGAAAAAATACAAGCACAGCATAGAAGCTTACTCTTCTTCTTCTTCCTCGTCGGAGCTGAGAGCGGAGAGATCAAATTCTGGTTCACCTCCGGTGCAAAGAGGCGGAGGAGTAGGTTCCCTGGACCGCTTGGCGGGGGTTGCAGCGGTGGCCTGAGAGGATCCCGCCTCAGTCGTTGCAGCGGTGTGGGGTGCTCAGCAACAATGTGCTTGCAGCGGTGGAGCGCGTCGCACGGCGCTGCGGCTGTTGGCCCGTCTGCCGCCCCGTCACTTCCCCGGCTTTGCGGAGACGCCTTCTTGGTGGAGCCGGGGGCTCCGCTCGCGGCAAGCTTCTTGAAGGTGTGGAAGAGGCGCCCTCGACAGGCTCGCTCGGCTCAACTTCGGGCTCGGCCCGCACCTCCTCGCCGGCAAGCTCTTCTCGATTGGCAAGGCTTGCCGCCTCTGCTGCCTCTGCCTCCTCCACGGTGAACCCGACTCGCCCAGTGGCGGCAGCTGCCGCCTCCTCCACTGGTGGCGGCGCGCTGCAGCTCGGCGTCGGTGGTGTCGCGGGTGAGCCACTTCTGCTCGTCGGGGCGGATCGGCACTTCTTCCAAGCTGTCGAAGAACTGCTGCACGACATTGTCGGCGGGCTCTTGCCAGGTTGGAATGATTCCATGGGAATCACACAACGGCATCATTGCCCGGATGCGGTCGAGCGAAGAGTTGTTGCATAAAGGAACGACTCCCCTTGGCAACATGAACCACTCGGGGTGATCGGCATCATGCTTGAACAGCTCCAGCAGCATTGCATCCAGCTCCAAGACGGTGAAATTCCAGTTGAGGCCCGGGCGCAGCCTCATGATGTCCGCCGCATTTTGGAACTCCCAAGCAGGTCTCCTCCTCTCCTGCAAGGGGGCGATGTGGCGGCGAAGGAAATCTGCGCCAACTGCGCCTACAGTGAGTCCGGCATGCCTGAGGCGCAAGATCCGGGTCACGGCAATCTTCAACCTAGCATCCTCCAGCGCCAAGTTTCTCCAATCGTTGCCGCGCACTATGGGAGTTTGGCGCTGGCAGTGAAGGGCTGCGGGTTCTCCTCAATGATCCAACACAAATCGGCTCTCCATTCCTCCCACTTGCTGCGGAGCTCTCCTTCCAGATAGGCTTCTTTCTTGCCAATCCTGGAGATCCAAGCAATCCCTCCAGCAAGTGGCTCTCCTCTCTCGACGCGGGGCATGAAGAAGTGGCGGAAGAGGGCTACGTTTGGGTGGACTCCGACAAAGTTTTCGCAAGGTGTGCGAAAACTGCCATGGTCGAGACAGCATTGGGGTGAAATCAAGGAGGCGAAGCCCGTAGGTGTTCATGATATCGCAAAAGAATTCAGAAAAGGCGGCAGAGCCATAATAGAAGAAGAGCGCGAAGAAGGGGTACCCGCTCGAAACCAACTCTGATGCGGCGGCTGAGATTACCCTCATGCGCGGATGCGCCCGCGTCTCCGTCGACCAGAAGAGGTAGTAGCCCTCCCTCAGCTCCTTTGCGTCGAGCTGGGGGTCGAAGGTGGCCCGCTCCTTTCGCAGCGCCGCGAGCCGCTGCGCCTCGGCCGACTTCACGCCCTTCCCCTTGTCGGCTTTCGGAGCCATGGCGGAGGTGGTGGAGGAGACCGACGGCGTTGATGGCGCTGGTGGCGATGGGGGGCGGAGCGTCGCTCTCTTCAGACTAGAGAAGAAGGGGGGAGCGGCGGTGGTTTTCGAGATGGGACAGCAAATGGCGAGGTGGGCGACCTGCCCCTGTTTCCCCTGTTTATAAGGAGGGAGAGGGGGCGGACGTTCCGCTTTTCCAATTAAAGAAACCCCCACGATCTCCCCCACGACGCCGCAGTCGACGCGTGCTGTTCGTGGGGGACGTGGTGGGTCCGGAGCGAGTAACGGCGTGATCTAGGTCGCGCGTGCCCTTGCACTGTTTTGGGCCTGGCCCAACAGAGCTCGGCGCCGTGTGTGGCCCCAGCCAGGGGCTCTGTCGCTGTACTAGAGTAGGGGTACCCTAGTATCCCAAACTCGTGCACGGACGGTTGCAGCACCCCGCGGCAAGGCTTGCCTAGTGACCGCCAAGGTCCTCCGCAGTTCCTTTAGAGCCATTCAAGAACAAAGTATTCAAGGCCCCGGCAAGAGGAGCTTGCCGGGAAGGCCACTCAAGGCACGCAGAAGACAAGACCCCGGCAAGAGGAGCTTGCCGGGAAGGCTCGATGAGCGACAAGCTTCCGAGTGCGACAAGGATTCAGCCGTGGCAAGGCGCTTGCCGCGGCAGGCAACCTCTCTTCATCTCCGCTCCAGCTCATCCACCAACGTGTCGCCATGGGACCATTCCAGGCGCGCGTGTCAAGAGGCTGTGCGGCCAGCGGAGAGCAGCGGTAAGTGGCGCTGACAAGATTGCCATCGTGGCGAACGGTGGCACTCCTGACGGTCCCTGTTGCACTGTTCAAGCGACATGGACGGGCATTTAATGTTTTTGTCCCTTACCGTCAGAGTTAGGTAGAATACACTGTACAAAGTAGTTGTACCAACCGCAACTCATTTTTCCCTTTTTTGCCCTCATCTACGTTGCCACCTGTGGTGACCCCTGGAGCGTATAAAAGGAGGCCCATGCGCAACGTAGAAAGGGTTCGGCTCAGTTCGGTTCGACTCATTCGAAACCAGAGACACTCAAGCTAGGTTTTGTAGCTCTCATTGCTCCCTAGCAAGAACACAATACAATCAGACAAGCAGCAGTAGGAGTATTATCTCTCCGGAGAGCTCCGAAGCTGGGTAATCTGCTCGTGTGCTTCGCCTCGATCTGCTCTTCGTGCAATCTCCGCCTCCCACCGAACCGAAAGGGGTCCGGTCCGCCGGCCCCCATAGGTGTTCGTGGGTACGATCAGCCTCCCCGACAGGCGGTAGTAAAAAATTACTGCCGCGTGGGGGCGGTAGTACCGAGCTCTCCACACGCGATAATACTGTAGCATGCTGCGGTAGTACCGTGAGCTCAAGAAAAAGCAGGTTTCAACAAAAATAGGTCTTTGCAAGGAAACTTTATTACAAGAGACACCACAAGAACACGCACAACCCAAAGGCAGAAAGACAACAAGAAGCAACCACGCAATACACCCTCTCAAAAAGAGAGGGCGGTGGCTGGAGCCACCTATGTTTGAGTCAGTTGGTATGGCACCGCGAAGAATTATCCTTGGGCCCGTGACCGAAACTCGTCTTTGAAGCACAAGTACCATCAAAAATGGCTAATGTGAAAGAGTTGATCGATTTATGCATAATGGGGGGAGGGAGGGTTCATTGAGAGAACGGCACATGCTCATGCCTTGACAAGTTGAGTGAGGTGGGGTGTGCACGGGCTCAAGTCACATTGCTCGAATCAATGATATTTAGCTCATGCCTTAACTCGCGAAATCTTGCTTCATCCAAGGGCTTCGTGAAAATATCTGCAAGGTTATCATGAGTGTTGACATACTTGAGCTCGATCTCCCCTCGCCTAATGTGATCCCGGATGAAGTGATACCGAATCTCAATATGCTTCGTCTTGAAATGTTGCACCGGGTTGAGAGAAATCTTGATGGCACTTTCATTGTCACACCAAAGAGGCACTTTGTCACAAATGACACCGTATTCCTTTAAAGTCTGCCTCATCCATAAGAGTTGTGCACAACAACTACCGGCCGCCACATATTCCGATTCGGTGGACGAGAGAGACACACAACTTTGCTTCTTGGAAGACCAACTCACCAAAGAGCAACCAAGAAATTGGCACCCTCCGGAAGTGGACTTCCTATCCACCTTGTCTCCCGCCCAATCAGAATCCATAAATCCTTCGAGCTTGAAGTTAGCTCCTCTTGGGTACCATAGGCCAAAGTTTGGGGTATGACCCAAATATCGAAAGATTCGCTTGACCGCCACAAAGTGGCTTTCCTTTGGTACGGCTTGAAACCGTGCACACATTCCCACACTCAACATGATATCCGGTCTAGATGCCCAAAGGTAAAGCAAGGATCCAATCATAGAGCGATATACCTTTTGATCCACCGCTTTACCATTGGGGTCAATGTCAAGTTGGCACTTGGTGGGCATTGGAGTAGAGGCCGGCTTGACATCACTTAGCTTGAATCTCTTAAGCATGTCTTGAGTGTATTTGGCTTGGTTGATGAAGGTACCTTCTCTTCTTTGTTTGATATCAAAACCAAGGAAGAACTTCAACTCTCTCATCAAAGACATCTTGAACTTAGAGGTCATGAGAGCGGCAAATTCTTCATTGAAAGCTTTGTTAGGGGAACCAAAGATAATGTCATCAACATATAGTTGGCACACAAACAACTCCCCTTTGACCTTCTTAGTAAAAAGAGTGGGATCTATTTGCCCAACTTCAAATCCACGATCTTGTAACAACTCAGTAAGGTGGTCATACCACGCACGTGGGGCTTGTTTAAGTCCATAGAGTGCCTTATCGAGTTGATACACATGATCCGGGAAGTAAGGATTCTCGAACCCGGGGGGTTGCTTGACATAAACCAACTCATTAATAGGACCATTAAGAAAAGCACTTTTCACATCCATTTGTTGTAACTTAAAGTTGTGATGGGAAGCATAAGCAATAAACAAACAAATGGATTTAAGGCGACAAACAGGAGCAAAGGTTTCACCGTAGTCGATACCCTCGACTTGGGAGTAGCCTTGTGCTACCAATCTTGCCTTGTTGCGAATGATGTTCCCATGAGCGTCTTGCTTGTTCTTGAAAATCCACTTGGTTCCAATGACATTATGGTTCCCCGACGGCCGTGGCACCAATCTACACACCTTGTTGTACTCGAAGTTGTTGAGTTCTTCATGCATGACATTGAGCCAATCTGAATCTTCGAGCGCCTCATAGACCTTTTGGGGTTCAACACAAGAGACAAACGCGCGATGTTCACAATAGTTTGCTAATTGTCTATGAGTGCTTACCCCCTTTCTTAGGCTTCCAACCACATTCTCCATAAGATGGCCTTTGGTGGTGAGCTTGGAAGCAATCTTCGCGGCACGGCGCTCTAATTCCTCCTCGGATGTGGAGGAAGGAGGATCAACTTGATTATCTTGAGCGTCGTCTTGAGCTTGTTCGAGATTTTGATCTTGCTCTTGATCTTGAACTTGCTCGAGGGGGAGAACTTGACCTTGGGCATCATTTGGTGGATCACCACCATCTTGAGTTTGATCTTGCCCTTAGTCTTGTTCATGAGGTTGAGGGCCTTCACTTTGTTGTTCGGAAGCGTGTGGGTCTTGGGGAGGTGATGGCTCCACTTGAGTGGAGCATTGTCCTTCTCCTTCGGCCACAAGGGGTTCCTCAATGGGTAGAATATGACCAATACCCATTCTTCTTATGGCTTGGGGAGGAATTTCATCACCTACATCACAAGTACCACTTTGCTCCACTTGGGAGCCGTTATTTTCGTCAAACTCCACGTTACACGTCTCCTCAATGAGTCTGGTGGACTTGTTGAGAACACGCTAAGCATGAGAGTTTGTAGCATAACCAACAAATATGACCTCATAAGCTCTAGCCTCAAATTTAGACAAACGAACACCCTTTTTGAGAATGAAACACTTACACCCGAACACCCGGAAGTACTTGAGATTGGGCTTGTTACCGGTGAGGATTTCATAAGGAGTCTTGTTCAAGACTTTGCGGAGATAGAGCCGATTTGATGCATGACACGCGGTGTTGATGGCTTCGGCCCAAAAGTTGTATGGAGACTTGAACTCCGCCATCATGGTCCTTGCCGCATCCATCAACGTCTGGTTCTTCCTCTCCACAACACCATTTCGTTGAGGAGTGTATGGAGCTGAATATTGATGCTTGATCCCCTCATCACTAAGGAACTCATCCAAGGTGTAGCTCTTGAACTCGGTGCCGTTGTCACTTCTTATTGTCAAGATCTTTGCATCATGTTGTCGTTAAGCTTCATTTGCAAAGTCGATGACGGTTTGTGTCAGGACCGGATTTCCGGGATATTAATTTCCAGAAAATGGCCCTTGTGCTCACCAGCCCCAGGATTACTGTTAGCTGATGAGGCACCAACTTGATACAGAAATTCCAAGCAAACTACAAAATATGTAGTACAAGACCATTCTGTCCTATGAGTACAACAAATGGTTTCTAGTGGTTGATGGCGAAAGCGGTTTGTGGATCATCAGCGTTATGGGACTCCATCTCCCACAGGAACAGCTGACCAGGTTAACTCCTATCTTCGCGAGGCTGCTATCACCATTGCTTAGGTTCCAGGGCTGTCATCACGTCGCTCCTCTCCATGCAAGAAATCTGGCCAAGACAATAGCCGGGGACAAGCCAGTGAGTACTTTGAATGTACTCGTAAACATTATAAACACGGATATAATATAACAAATGCTAATATGCTCTGAAATGTTCTATGACCATAACGTTAGTCATAAAATAAAATCCTTGATGCATGCAAGCAGGTTATTTATATGCAACATGAATATGAAATAACAGAGTAGTAATAAGATGCACCGATCGGGTGTCTGAAGCGACGCCTCGAAAGGATAGTAAATAACGAGCATGCCTCAATCGGGCGTCTGAGCGACACCACATAAAGGGCTTGTAAAGTAAATAAATAACAAGATGTTATAGTCAAGGCCCGAGCGACACCACAAAAAGGGATTATAAAGTAAATAATTAACAAGCGGGCCACAGTCGGGCGTCTCAACGACACCACATAAAGGGCTTATAAATAATAGAAATAACAAGCATGCCACAGTCGGGCGTCTCAGCGACACCACATAAAGGGATTATAAGGAAACAATCACAGTGAATATCTAGGAGGTAGAACCGTCCCAGGGATATTCAATAATTCAAATAATATAAGGGGTTAGTCCATAATAATATTCATCATAATAATCACAAGTCACAAGTCATGATCCATGTTCTGGTTCAGTGGTTTCTCCTCCGAGGACCGACACTAAGACCGACACTTGACCCATTCCAGACTGTAGTCCTTAACCATGGACACGGCTATTCGAATAGATTTAATCTCTGCAGAGGGTGTACTCTTTACCCACGAGTAATGGATTCCTTTAGTCCATCGGGACTAATTCCGTCTATGGTCTTTTAATTGAAAACACACCTGACTTGCACACACCAGCTTAACTTACCGGTGTCTGGAATCACCCACGACACCTGTCAAGCAAAACTCTAAGTGGGGAGGCTACAACCTCGCGTAGCATGGGATCAAATTTATATCGCGCGCTCTAAGGGGTGCCCCCCTCTCGGTCCCAATCGGAAACACCCATGCCCCCGAACCAGGTGGCGTGCCTACCGGATGCATCCGGTATATTCCACCATGGCCTCTCTGTACGGTGTGTGCTAGGAAGGGGTTGACAACTTACTGAACCGTACCCTACCTGTGGCAGGGACAAGTGGTAGTATGAAACAAGCATGGGGGTTACTGGAACAATACTCGATCTACGGTCGACTCGGGAGGTTTAAAATTCCCTGCATGATATGTATAACAAAAATATTTCAACCAACAAAATCACCACTCATTATACCTTACTATGCCATACCGGACATAACCGTCCCGACGAAGACCGGAGACAAGCTCACACCTACCCAAGGCAGAGGCTTTCCCGGATTTCTTTCCGGCATGCATGCAAGGCATACGAGGACGATTACCATCACAAGTATATCCACTTCCAACAGCAAGGAAGTCTCCAATATGCATTCATGCAAATGATCGTATCACCACATAAAATAACGAGTTCTCCGTATTAAGGTGGTGTTATAATCGTATTAACCAACACACACAAAAATATTATGCCAGGGTTCAGAATGCTTGCCTTCAAGAGTATGCAAGTGGGTTGTGCCTTTTGAAAGTTGACTTCTTCTTCAAAAACCTATTTTTGAAATTATTCAAATTAAAACATAGTTTCAAAACAGTATAAAAAAGTTGTCTGAAATTTTTTCAAATAAATCTTAAAATAAACTAGACTAAATTTGAGAGAGGTAGGAAAAAGAATCAACTCATTTGGAGTTTTATTTTAAAAGATATAGCCAGTCAAAGTTTTGGTCAAATTCTGTTTTTAAAATAAAACAGAAAAAAAAAGAAAAACGTTTCGAAAACTGAACACATCGAAGGCGTACTTTGCTTTTACGCTTCCACTTAGCCAGCATGGGCCGACCCGTGGTCACTGACAGTGGGTCCGGGGGGCCCACTGGTCAGGTTTGACCGGTCTCCCCTGCCTTCCCTCTCCTTTGGCCGAACGGAGGCAGAGCTCCGGCGATCTTCGCCGGTGAACGACGGCTCCTCGAGGGCATCCGAGGTAGGGATGGATCCTCCAGCTCAGGGCGGACCTCCTCGTGGTTGCTGGGTCGGCTGGGTGGAGGGAGTCGCCGGCGGCGAGCTCCGCGGCGGAGGAGGCTTCGGGTGGGTTTGGGGTTGTGTTCTACGGTGGTTCCCGATCACGATTGAGAGGCTGGGCAGCTCCGCACGGGCCAGGGGAGTCGGGTGGTGGCGTCGGACGGGCAGGGGGGCCCTGGTTGCGATGAACGGGGCTGGGACGTGGCGGCGGCCGAACCAGCCGGAGTCGGGGAAGACGGTTTCCCCCCGACGATTACTGGCTGTGGGGGTGCTATGGGGGTGGCCTGAGGCTGTCTGAGTGGCTGGACGAGCTCGGGGGCCCCTACTTATAGTGCGGCTAGGTCGGTTCACGGCGGCCGTGGATAGGATCATCGGCGACCGCCGTTCTGTAGTGGATAGGGCGACGTGGCGGCGACGAGCGCTAGCTAACGAGCTAGTGGATGAGCTCGGGCTGTTCCACGAGCGAGCTGGCGCATTGGCATGGCTCGGGTGGCGCCGACCAGGGCAGAGGTTGTCGGGGCAGCGGTGGCGGCTTGCGGTGGCGGCGCTGTAGGGCGCCAGGAGGGGGCCAGGCGGCCCTGCGGCGAGGGAGGAGTCGGGTGCATCGACTGGGAGAGGGGAGGGGCCGAACGGGCGCGGGGAGGCGGCAGGGACGCTGGCGACTGCAGGCAAGACGCGCAAAAGCGCTGCCTGGTCGTGCCTGAGCATGCCCACTGTGTGTTCGCGAAATGCCGTGGCTTGCTAGGAGGCTAGGGTGGAGCTGGGGTTTAACAGATTAGGTTAGGTAGTCTAGAGGCTTAGTGGACATGGTGGTTAGGCAAAGCAAGTAGGTCCATTGCACAAACCAGAAACTATGCCAAAACTGATCATGCCCATAAGGTGTTTGACAAAATGCCAAGGGCACTTAGGCATTTCTTGGGGTGGCCAAACTTTCCAGATTGGAGTCTCTTTAGATGTAGGTGAGGATGGCAAGGTCATTTGGGCAAAACTAGAAACTTGCTAGTGCAAGTTTTGCAAATCTTCAGTTCTGGACAGAAGGTAAATGGCATCATTGCATGGACTAAACATACTCCAATGGGTCCATTCTCCTGGACTTAAGGGTTTGGTAGGGTGGTCTACAAGCAGGAGAAAGAATCAAGGGAATGGGGCAAGCAAAAATATGGTTGCAGTACAAATCACCAAGTTGAACCAGAATGAAGATGAGGATGATTTACTCAAATTTTTCAAAGAACATCAATGGGTTTTTGCATAAATATGAATAATATACTCCTACTGACGTCCCCTAATTTTGGTGGAAGTTTTAAAGAAATATTTAAATAGGTTGTAGTGCAAAAGTGCAACTGGACCAGATTTAAAAACTTGTGGTAAAACTCAAAATCTCCAAATGACTAAGGAATATTTTTGCATAAAAGTGTTTTAGGGACATCATATGTCATCCCCAAATTTTGGTGGGATTTTTAAATGAATTTATCAAAGGGTTGCAGTGCAAATGGGACCCTAAAACTTATGAAAAACTATTTTAGAGAAATAAAGCTCAGGGAAAAATAATTATATAAATAATCTCACTGATAAAAGAATTGTTTTATTTGAGAGGGTAAACAAGTCCGATAATAATTGGTAAGTTTTTACTTGGGGTGAAAACTCCACAACTTAGAAGAAAAGAGAGGTTCTGAGATCAAAAATAAATCCAGAAAAATAAAAAATTTAAGTTCCTGGCAAAATTTTAACAAACACAACATGGTTAAATTTTTGGGGTGTTACAGTTTGTTGGGTTTCACTCTTCCTCTTGAAGAAATATACCCAAGTGTATCTTGAATAATCGTCCACAATCACCAAGCAATACTGTCTTCCCCCAAGACTATCAAAGGATGGAGGCCCAAAGAGCTCCATGTGAAGGAGCTCCAAGGGTCTCTTCGAGTAGATGATAGTCGTGGGAGGGTGAGCCGTCTCATGAAGCTTTCCTTCGATACAAGCACTGCAAGCAAGATCTTTGGCAAAACTAACATTTGTTAGTCCACGGACATGGTCCCCCTTGAGAAGACTTTGCAAAGATCTCATATTGACGTGGGCTAAACGGCGATGCCAAAGCCATCCCACATCAACTTTAGCCATTAGGCATGTCGCGGTCTTAGTGGGTCGCTCTGACAAGTTAATCACATAGAGACCGTTCTCGACATGCCCCACAAAGGCTACTTTAAGAGTCTTGCTCCACAAGAGGGCCACGGTATCAACATCAAAGAAGGTGGCAAAGCCCATGAGTGTGAGTTGACGAACGGAAAGTAAATTGTATGCAAGGGACTCAACAAGCATGACTTTCTCGATTGTTAGATCATGAGAAATGACAACCTTGCCAAGACCCAATACCTTAGAATGTGAGGCATCACCCCACTCGACATTGGTGGGCATAGATGGGATCTTTTGCACGTCCACCACCAAGTCCTTGCTCCCGGTCATATGATTTGTTGCTCCACTATCGAGGAACCATGATCCCCCACCGGAAGCAAACACCTACAAGAGATTAATGCTTGGTTTTAGGTACCCATTGAGTAATGGGTCCTTTGATGTTAGTAACAAGGGTCTTAGGAACCCAAATAGACCATTCAATGTACTCATAAGAAGAACCAACAAATTTAGCATAAACATGCCCATCACTAGCACGGCACAACACATAAGAAGGGTTAAAGTCGCCGGCTTTGTTGGGAGAGGTGACTTTGGCCTTTTTGGCATCACCACTCTTCGCATTGTTCTTCTTCTCCTTAGGAGCACCCTCTCCCTCCTTCACAAAAGTTTGCTTAAGCGGGGGAGGTCGTTTGGTCTTGTCATTCTTCTTCTCGTTCTTCTTCTTGTTCTTGGACTTGGGTGAGAACCCAACTCCCTCCTTTGCCAAAACTTCCTTTTGATTGCTCAAAAGGTCATTTAGGTTCTTCTCACCTTGTATGCATGACACAAGGCCTCTCTCGAGTTGTTCCTTCAACTTGGCATTCTCCTCCACAAGATGCACATGCTCACAACACGGGTTAGTAGCATTTGCGTTATCAATTAAGATTAAGTGAGGAAAGGTGGCCTTCTCCTTGGTTAGCTTAACTTGGAGTTGAGCATGAGACTCCTTGAGGTTAGCATGAGCACCCTTAAAGACCTTGTGGGCCTTGTCAAGCACATCAAACTCCTCCTTGAGTCTAGCATGATCAACCACAAGTTTAGCCTTCTCGGAAGTTAGCACACGAGACACAACAAGAGCATGATCGAGATCTTTCTTTAACTTGGCATGGTCATCGTTTTGTGACTCCTCAAGAGCCAAACGATGCCCACGCTCTTCCTCAAGAGCATTAGAGAGATCCGATATCTCATCGGCATAGTCACGACTATGACCTTCCATCTTAGAGATGGTTTCTTCGTGAGCCTCGATCATGTCATTGGCTTCACCAAGTTGTTCCAAGAGAGCAACAAAGTGCTTCTTGGATTTGCCCTTGAGCTTACTCATAAAGGACTCAAAATCATTTACCTCCTCATTAGACCCCTTACCATCATCAATCCCAACCGTCAAAGAAGGATTAGGAATAATGGTGGTTTTGATGTTGGGGGTTACCTTGTTGGTGGCTTTAGCCATGAGGCACTTGGCAGTGATGTTCTCGTTGGGTGAACCGAAGAGAGACACCCGGGGAGTTGTGGCAATGGCAACGGATGCCATGGCCATTGCTTCACTATCTTCATCATCATCGTCATCCTCACGGTACTCCTCTTGAACCACCAACCCTCGAGTAGGAGTCTTCTTGGTGAAGTTGTTCTTGTTGGGGAAAGACTTGGCTTTGTCTCTCCGGATGAGCTTGCCACCATTGTCTTCCCGCTTCTCGTAAGGACAATCCGCAACAAAGTGGCTCACATTGCCACAGTTGAAACAAGTTCTAACTCGTTGCTTTCTCTTGAAGCCACTTGAGTTGTTCTTGTCGAAATTGGTTCTTGAGTTCTTCTTGCTCCAAAATTTCCTTGAAGCGAGAGCCATGTGCTCGTGATAATCATATTTTGTATCTTCGGGATTGCTCTCCTCATCTTCCTCTTCTTCCTCTTCTTCTACAATAACCTTGGCCTTCAAGGCAAGGTTGGGCTTCTTTGCTCTTTGAGACCGGAGCACCGCGTTATCGGCGGTCTTGTCCAAGATGCTCATGGCAACGAACTCATCCAACACTTCACTTGAGGTCATGGAGTGGAAGTCCGGTCTTTGGAGAATGACGGAGGACATGGCCTTGTTGTGGGGCATCATGGCCTTGAGGAACTTGCGTTTGATCCAATTGTCATCCGTGTCCTTGCTCCCATGATCTTGGAGTGAGACCGCAAGCTTGGTTACTCTCCGAAAGAGCTCACGAGGTTCTTCATCTTCCTTCATAGCAAACTCATCGGCTTCATCTTGCACCACTTCAAAATTGGAGCGTTGAATGCTCGCACTTCCCCGATAGAGAGACACAACGCACTGCCACGCGTCTTTGGCCGTGGCGTAGGGTCGAAGATGAGGGAGATCTTCGGGGAGAATTGCTTCTTGGATGATGAAGAGAGCATTCTCATTGAATTGATTATCCACGGCTTCTCGAGGGGTGAAGTTGCTTGGGTCATGTGGATAGAAACCTTCTTCAATGATTCTCCAAAGATTAGTATTCACATGCTTTAAATGACGCTTGAAGCGATACACCCAAGAATCAAAATCCTCATTTTTCACAATCTTAGGAGGAGGACCGGCATGATTTCAATGAGTAGAGGGAATCGGTCCACCATAAGTTGGAGGTTCCACATGGGTAAAGATGCCGGAGCCATTTTTACCGCTAGTAGAAGGACCCTTTTCACTGTTAGCTTCCCCCTTGTCGGAGGTAGCATCCGTCACCTTATTAGTGGGATCACCCACTTTCATCGGCGAGGTGGACAGTTTAAGTCCTTCTAGAAATTTAGTAAACATGCTTTCAACCTTGGTCGTCATGGAGTCTTTCAATGTGTCTAGAGCCACATTGAATTCCTCACGAGAGACCGAGGTTCCCCCATCGGCCGTAGACGAGGTAGGATTCACACCGGAGTGCTCTTCCACAACGTCTGTGGCGTCAACCATACTCTTCGGACGGCAAAGTCCTTAATAAAGAGACGAGGCTCTGATACCAATTGAAAGGATCGACATAGTTGACTAGAGGGAGGGGGTGAATAGGCAACTAACAATTTTTAAGCTTTTCTTTACCAATTTAAACTTTGCAACAAAATAGGTTGTCTAGATATGCAACTATGTGAGCAACCTATATCATGCAATAACAACTAGCACATAAGCAAGCAATGGACACAACACAAGTAAGCTTGCAAAAGTAAAGGCACGAAATAACCAAGAGTGGAGCCAGTGGAGACGAGGATGTGTTACCGAAGTTCCTTCCTTTTAAGGGGAAGTACGTCTCCGTTAGAGCGGTGTGGAGGCACAATGCTCCCCAAGAAGCCACTAGGGCCATCAGAATCTCCTCACGCCTCACACAATGCGAGATGCCGTGATTCCACTATTGGTGCCCTTGAAGGCGGCGACCGAACCTTTACAAACAAGGTTGGGGCAATCTCCACAACTTAATTGGAGGCTCCCAACGACACCACGAAGCTTCACCACAATGGACTATGGCTCCGAGGTGACCTCAACCGTCTAGGGTGCTCAAACACCCAAGAGTAACAAGATCCGCTAGGGATTAGTGGGGGGAATCGAATATCTCTAGGCGGAAGTGTAGATCGGGGCCTTGTCACCCAATCCCGAGCAAATCAACAAGTTTGATTGGCTAGGGAGAGAGATCGGCCGAAAATGGAGCTTGGAGCAACAATGGAGCTTAGGGATGGAAGAGGTGGTCAACTAGAGGTAGGAGACACACCTTTTATAGTGGAGGACAACATCCAACCGTTATCCACTTAGACCAGCCTGCGACCTGCGGTACTACCACTCCAGGAGCGCGGTACTACCGCAAGGACACGCGGTACTACCGTGGGAGACCACGGTACTACCGCGGCAGCTGCAGAGACTATAACACAAGCAGTACTACCGCCAGCAGCGGTACTACCGCTCCCACCTGCGGTACTACCGCGAGGCAGGTAAGTCCTAGTCTGGAAACGGCACGGATGAATAAAAATACATCCGTGCCTACTTCCGTGGTCAAAGAGACGATGCAAACATCCGTCACGGTACTACCGTGCACAAGGCGCGGTACTACCGTGTGGGTGCGGATGTAAAAAATTACATCTGCCCCTACTACCGTGGAGCAACGGCACTAGGCCAGGGAACCACGGTACTACAGCTCGGGGGGAGCGGTACTACCGTGGGCGCCCGCGGTACTACCGCCCTCAGCGGCGGTACTACCGTGTGGGCACGAATGTAAAAAATTACATCTGCGCCTACTACCGCGAGGCAGCGGTACTTGGCCAGGGAGCCACGGTACTACGACTCTGAAGGAGCGATACTACCGTGGGCTCCCGCGGTACTACCGCGCATGGGCACGGTACTACCGCAAGTGCCTGCGGTACTACCGCTCCAGGGAGCAGTACTACCGCAAGCTCAGCAATAGTAGTCCAGACACTCACATAGAGGATAGACGGGGAATGCTCCAAAGTGCAAGGGAAAGGAGGAGACGAGGAAGGAAACATGTACGTGATGATTCCACCCAAACCTTTCCGACGCAGACCCCCTCTTAATAGTACGGCTCTCCTACGACTCAAATCCACCAAAAAGAAACGTAGAAAAACGCCGTCTTCAATAGTCTTCGAGGGGCACCGAACCGTCTTGTGCCTAGTGATGAAGCAACTGAGAAACTCAAGGCACACAATTAGTCCGCAAAAGCATTGTCATCAATCACCAAAACACTTAGGGATAAATATGCCCTTACACACTCTGCAGAGGTAGCGCACTTAACCCACACTACGGAACTCAAGGGCCTCGCACTCCCATTCGGGTGGACCACAGAGTTCCGACGAAATCCTTCCCTTGCCATGACACTCTCTCGGCCGCTCCGACTCACTCCCTCTCAGGGCTAAGTCATGGGCGGCCCATGCCTACCAAAGGCATCTACGGCCACCGTCATGGCAAAACGGTCCCAAACGGGGACAAGGTACCATAAAAACAAACGAGCACATAAGGTTATGTCTGCTTACCGGGCCAGGGTACCGCACGCCCATAACCTTCCCTAGTTGGAGGCACCGGTAAGAGGCATGACAAAGGACCGAATCAAGACCCCCCATAAGGTAAATGTGGTCGCACTGAAAGAACCCGATTAAGAGGCACCATGACTTAATCAATTTATTATTCAAGTTGCATTATTATCAAGTTTAACTTGAAAATAAACTCACTACAAGCCATATGATGCCATGATCATGCAACTACTCGATATGCTCAAGATGCAACTCATCAGAACGGATCAACAGCACAGAAGTACTATCTTGCACTACTCATCAACAAAGCTACTGATGTTACTACACTGGTTATTATCATATCTCATTTTTAGTCATTTATCTTTAATATGAAAATAGCTATTATCAAAAGGAACTACCCTTATTTATCAAAGCATTACCATAAAGCTAGAACTTTACTCTACTTGATTAAACTACTCCATGCAGTTAACCAGTAACTAAAACAAGCATAACAAGCATGAAAAAGCAACTAAGCATCAAAACATAATTACTTAACTATTTTAAATGCATGAAAATTAGCTAATATTCAAGTAGAAAATCAAAGATATTGAGATGACACCATCCAAATGTTATTGTGGCTTGCCTTAGTGCAGAGGAGGTTCACACTCCTCCTGGACAGCTTCAAGACAAGTCTCTCCCTCTAAAAATATTTAAAAACCACAAAATAAAATATCAAAAACCACTCTGAAAATCACCAGAAATTCTAGGCAGCAAGGAAAAATCCACACTTTGGTGTGCTGCTAGAGTTTTCTGTAACAAACCAAATGCAAAAAAGAATCAACTCATTTGGACTTATAGGCTAGGAGATATTCAAGGTCAAAGTTCTGGTCAAAATATTCGAATTAAAATGAATAAACAGAAAATCTAGGGAGGGTGACGTCGATGGCGTAAAGCCAAAAGATGCCTCCACTCGTACCGCTTCGGGTGCGAGCGGAGAGGCTAACAGCAGGCCCCACCGGTCAAGAGAGAGGGGAAGGGGAGAGAAACAGAGTGCGGCGGCGATTCGCCGGAGCTCACGCCGGCGAGAAGGGCTCCTTGGGCCAAACGAGAGGGATAGGAATGGAGAGGGGGCTACGGCGCACCTGCTTGTACCCGTGGCACGGCGAGAGACGGCCGGAGCTGCTCGCAATCAAGCTCGCAAGCGGCGGCGGCGGTCGGGTCTTGCCGGAGAGGAAGAAGGCGACGGCGAGGGGCTGCTCTAGGGGCTCCGCGGCTTCAGGACGGCACCAGAGGGGCTCCAGGGACGCGCCTATGTGGTTGGTTGGGCTCCAGGAGGTCGAGGACGGGGTGGCTGAGCTACGGGTGTCGTCGGCGAGCTCAGATCGGGCACGGCGGCCAGAGGCCTGCCCGGCCGGGCTGTGGCTGTGTTGCGTGTGTGTGGAGGTTGGATGGGGCTGTGGGTGGCGCTGGAACGGAGGGGAGGGGCCAATTTATAGCCGGAGGGGGAAGGAGGGACGTGTCGCCGCCGGAGCTCTCTGGAAGACGGCAAGAGGCGACGAGGGGCGTCAGCGAGGGCGCGAGAGGCTCAACGATCACGCGAAGGTTGTCCATGCTCGCGGACGAGCACAGGAAGGAGGGGGAGAAGAAGACAGGGGCATGGGTGCACTGTGGCTTTTGGTCGCGACGCGCCCGTGCTCGTTGCGGCGTCTCCGGCGTCGGCGAGCGCCAGGGAGAGGTCAAGGGCGAAGAGACGACGGTGGTGGCGCGGTGCGGCAGTCGTCGGCGAGCTCTGGCTCGAGCTGCGCTGAACAGAGGCGCTGGCGCAACGCAGAGCGCGTCGAACACCTGCCAGGCCCCGTGTCCACACGCGGTCACCGCCCTGACATTGCCAAAACGAGGCCCAAACGCTGCCAAACCATGTCTGGGCTAGAGTCCACGCAGTGTTTAGTCTAAGGGACATAAAAACACAAATCCAGGCCGACCAGAAATGACTCAAGCTTGCTGGCAAGTTTTTGGACAGAAACTTGGTCGCCAAGTTTGGCTAGGTTCTAGAAGGCCATTAGGGCTGATCTCCTAGGGTCAAGAGTTTCTTAGGAGGGTGTTTTAGCTCAAAAAAGATCAGCTCCAAAAGATTTAGAAAAAATGCACTTGCTGTACAACTGCATTTTTGGGCCAGAATTGAAAAGATTTTCTATAGCAAAAATATTACAAAAAGTCATGCAATATTTTTACTCGGGGAGGTGGGTCAAGGTCCAAAGAAAATTCAGGAATTATCTCAGAATTTTTGAAGCTATAAAAATTGGGGTTGCTTTGGAACTCTAATTTCTGAAATGAGGTTTCAGAAAGAAAATGAATATTTTCACTTATGAAAAATATTCAATGGGCCATTTTAGGGTTTTAGAAATAAATGGAGTTGGATGAGAGGCAAATGGGTCACTTGGGTGAAAGTCAAGGGCATGCCCAAATGACAAGTCCATTTGAATTGATTTTTAAAACTCAAAACCAAGTCAAATGAAGGCAAATGCAAATTAAGTCCGGAAAAAAAAAACCAGGCTGTCACAAAGACGCTGTCGGGTCTCGCCGGAAAAAAAAACGTAGACGCAGGGAGTCGCCAGAAAAGGCGAGGAGGCGTATTCGCCGTGCAGGGAGCGACATGTCGGGCCTCGGCGCGGCCGGCCTCGCGTGCCCATTTCTGCAGCGGGCAGCGGCTCCACCCCATTCATCGTCGTCATCATGGCCGTCTCCATCGAACCGTCCGGCCGGATTTCTCCATCCATCAGTCAGCCCGTCCGGCGCCGGTCACCTTCACTATTGCTTTCTTTCCCATCTCCAGTCCCCACCGACGCCGCTGCAGCGGCATGCAGCAGCTCGGCCTGGTTTGCGCCCGTCCGTCCGTGCGTCCTTGCCGCGCTTCCCGATTTTTTCGCCATGCCGTGGCCTCCGCCGTACCGCGCTCGTCGGGTCGGGTGCTCGAAACGTGGCACTGTGGCAGGTCTCAGTAATGGCAAGCGGTGCATCGGAATTGCCTCTGGGCGGGGCACAGCGCTGGTGCAGATCAAAGCTGAAGCTGAGGGCAAACTCTGTACCATCTTGCGTGAGTTTACTATGTACTCCTGGAGTACTTAATAAAATGTTAAAAGTTACTACTGGAGTATGGACGTACGTACCAAGTACTACAAACTTCATTGCTCGAAGGGATGTGCGGACGGTGAAGGAATCATGACCGCTAAAACCCGGCAATCAAGAGGTCACGTGATAAGAAAAACACCGCAAATTCGTCCAATGAGAATAGACAGGGTCACTGGTTGAGGGGTTAAGATTTAGAAGAGTGATTGTACTCTCAGCCTGCTGGGGATCAAACACTAAGTTCTCGACGCTCTGTGTGTCTAACTGAATGCAGATTATTGCTTGGAACCAAGTGATTTGGCACCGGAGGAAAAAATGCCATCATTAACAGTTAAACCTAGATTCAATGACTCCCCTCGTTGGAAGAACATTATGAAAGTGAAAGAGAAGGTAGTATATATTTAGCTGGCAGAAAAATTATACTCCCTCCATTCACAAAAATGAAGGTGTGCATTGGCTCGAGGGACCAATGGACGGTTTTTGCGGTGAGCGGCGTCTCATGTCACGTATCGATGATGCAGAGTCTCGGCGGCGTGGCGCAGCAGGGTCTCGGCGACGGATGTATGATGATAGACGTGCGTAGAGAGGTGGCGTTGTCTGGTGCCGTGGTGGCATCGACGGCATGCCTGACAATGTCGATGTGTCAGTACCTGTTCTGAAGATGGATCGGTGGAAGACGGCGGAGGCTACATCTGAGAGTGCGCCGAACCGGTGTGTGTGTCTCACATCAGGCAGTGGCTTGGTTGGGCCTCGGGTTTTAGATGTTAGACCTTAGTATGATGTTTGTTTGGTTTCGGATCGAACAATCGGCACCCCTTCTCAAGTGGATAGGAGTAGCGACAAATGTTGTCAACATGGTGGCTTTCAGACTTACTGATGTATTACTTTATAAGATCTTTGTGAATAATTAATAAAATGATTGCATGCATCGTCCAAATGCAGAGGCCGCGGGTCTTCCTCTTTTTCAAAAAGAAACAAATATAAGATATTTTGCATATCGTCACCCTAACAAACCTCAATCTCTATCCACCACTGGGTCGATGGTACCAAGACTGTCTTGTGGTCGACGATAGAGATACCACTGAAAGGGGTTGTGAAAACACACAGATTTAGGGGGCGATTTGCGAATGTTTCAAGACGTGTGGGCGGCGTGTGCCTATGGCGGAGGTCCTCGACGAAGAGCGAGCGGCGGCGCTAGGGTCGCCGTCGCGAGACCGGGCAGGCGCGCATGCACGCGTCGTTCGTCTCCTGCACACGGCGCACGATTGGAAGAGGAGGGAGGAGGCGGTGGTGGCCTAGCGGTGCGAAGGTGACCCGACATGATGGGAGCTGCACGAGCAGCTCCTCTTAAATACACACCGTTGATATAATTGTGGTGGTTATGTGCATTTTACTCCTAAATATACACTTTTGCTTGTGGTGTGACAGAAAAATATTATACTTTGTATAATATGGTCATTTCCTCGTTTAATCATATCAATCAAGATTTATACTTCTCCATTTTTAATTATAAGTCTTCTTAGATACTCCACTATGGATTACATGTGGATGCATATAGACATATTTTTTAGTGCAGATTCATACATTTTGTTCTTTATGTAGTCCATAGTGAAATTTCTGAAACGACTTATACTTATACTTAGGAACGGATTTAGGAACGGATTGAACGTGTTTTTTATTGTATGTAGGATTGAACACCAATCTGTTTTTTTTTTAGCAAACATCCCTCTGTTCCTGCCCATCAGACAATTTTTTTTTTGAGACAACCCCATCAGACAAATAAAAACTACCTCTGCGGGCTATGGGCCATCAATTTGGCGGGGTTGCTGGCGGGCTGTGATGATCCATTATCCTAGGCCCACAAGGCCTAAACCCAACCCCCAACTCCCCGTAATCCCCCACCCAGGGCAGTTCTTCTTTCTCTGCAAGGCAAGCGGCGGCAGATTCAAGACGAGATACCTGGTCCAGAATCCAGATACCCACCTTTCTTCTTCCTCTGCAAGCCGGGGCAGATTCACCCACTCCGTACAGCAGTATTCCCTCGCCCTCGCCCCCGCCGATCGGAGTGGGAAAGCGAGAGCGAGATGCCGACGCTGACGAAGCTGTACAGCATGAAGGAGGCCGCCCTCCACAACAGCCCCGACGACTGCTGGATCGTCGTCGACGGCAAGGTAGCGCCGCCGCTAGCGCCTCCCTCATACCCCTCGCTGCCGATCTGGCTTCAGCAATAGTGCCCGTAACATCGGTAGGTTGGTAGGTTGGTAGGTAGGGTGTGTGGACGCGCTTCGTCGTTGCTAGTTGGGCTTCGACCCTCGACCGTAGCCTGTTCGACCGAATGCCTGGGAGATCCCGCGCTCGCTTTGTTAGTGAGAAGGCTGCAGAAATCGAAACCGAACGTCTCTGCGAGCGGCGCGGCCTGTTAGTCTGGGCACCAATACTGGGTGGTGGCAATGCAAGGTTTAATCCTCATGGTCGTGGGACAGTTGTGCTGGGTATCTTATTTGTGGAGGTTGCTTTCCTTTGTTGAAAGCAACCAACAGCAGATGCCTCTGTTGAGGGCTTTGAATCAAATAGAATTTGTGTCAGCAGACAGAGAATAGATACGCATTGCAGTACTTGGCAATATGTTCCACTACTCTGATTGTGTGGCGAGCTCATGCCCTGTTGATGAATTGATGAATACAATGCAGATTTATGATGTGACCGCGTATTTGGATGACCATCCTGGGGGTGCTGATGTTCTGCTTGCCGTGACTGGTACTACTTCTCGCCTCTTGTTTTCATGTTCTTGTTCAGCACATTTTATTTCCTCATAGGCTGTCTACTCATACATGATAATCTGTTTCAAGGTATGGATGGCACCGACGAATTTGAAGATGCGGGCCACAGCAAGGATGCCAAGGAGTTAATGAAGGATTACTTCATTGGGGAGTTGGACTTGGACGAAGCACCTGACATGCCTGAGATGGAGGTTTTCAGGAAAGAGCAGGACAAGGACTTAGCCAGCAAGCTGGTGGATTACGCTGTGCAGTACTGGGCCATTCCGGTAGCAGCAGTCGGGATATCAGCCGTGGTTGCCATATTGTATGCACGGAGGAAGTGATGACTGGTTATAGGTTGATTGAAGAACCATTTTGGGGTAACCAACACATTTATAGCTGGTTATGGATGGAGAGATTATGTACTTCTGTCCAAAGGGGAAGACCCATTGCTGTATTGAGCCCATAGGTACTCGAGTCAAATATTTGTCCACAAAATTGGTGGTACTATTTTATCAATATGTCATTCAATGGATGGATTCATTTCAAGACCTGAACCATGTGTGTGATGTAAACCCTCTTACGCCTTGAGGCAGCTGCTGGCACAGATTTCTTCCATGCCATTACTGCTTCTATTTTTGTTATTTTCCTGGGATGCGCCACAGTACTGCTATTTCTGAATATTGTGATTTTTCAATCTCTTAGTTGCTGCTGAATAACCCTGAAGACTTTTGTGTAACTTGTTCTTTCGTAACTTTCAAGATGCAAATTGGGATTTGTTGGCCCCTCCTTTTGAGTCGACATTTGTTGAAAGCTTCCCGTGCAAACATTTCGTCCATATATTTTCCTATTCGTTTTTCTTCCCCTTGTGTCACCTCATAAGGTGTAGATAGTTGGGCAGTAGACTTCAGAAAGATAGCAGGTAGCTTTTGCCGCCCCCTCTCTTGATATTTCTAAACTGGGGATGCTTCGCCATCATCACTAGGTAATAGTTGAAGAAATTTGATCATGTGCTACTGCAGTGCTTAGTAACCTAGGACCTGGGTTTGACACAACCTCTCTGCATTGCATTGTGCATGGTAAGGCTTGCCTCGTATAATCCTCCCCCAGACCTCACCTGGTGTCAGATCTTCTAGCACTTGGTCTGTCCTTTTTTTTTTGTACTACTTAGTAACCTGAAAATGTACAGCTTACCTGATAGTATTGTGAAGAGGTCTCACTTGGAATGGATGGCGTTGCTTGAAGGCGGAGCAAAAACCAACATGTGGAAGGTGGTGCTGAGGTTCTCAACCTGAAGCTTGCTTGCAACTGCAACCAGCCAACAAACCAACAGCTACGGGTGAACCATCTCCCTGATCCTTCCACTGCACTGCATCTTTGACTCCTCATGGGTATATATGCCAGGCCATAGGCAGCATATGTCCTCTGATCTCTAAGACTCGGCAGAGGCAACACCGTGAAACTTCCAAGCCGAAGCAATAGCACGGCTCCCTTCGACAATGGCAGGTCATGCTTCGTTGCAGACGAGGATGTTGCCGAGGGCTTGGAAACAGCATCCTTCATAAGGTAAATTGTTTCCAGGATTTCTTATGCTGCTATATACCCTGTCGTGTTCTGTAATTTGTACTAGAGTAAAGTTGTTATGTTTTGGTTTCTTTGCTCTGAATGATACAAGTTCCTCTTGTTTGATTATTAGTAACGTTGCCTAATGACTATTGATCGAAGATATTTTTAGATCATCGGGGAGGTTTGCTCCCTGGTTCCATTACTAGAATGAAATATGGGTAAGCGCAGTCAGTTTTGTACGGCCCCATCTCAAACTAACCGCAGATGAGCATACCATTTTCTCTCAGAAGAATGAGACCCTGTTTGGATTCCCGTTTTTCTTTTAAATACAGTTGTAAATAATACACGTCTCCATCCGTCGTTTCATTTCCAGGCATAAATTGCTCTGCGGCGAGTAAAATGCGGGTGTAAGTAAAACACCTCGGTAAGGAAATACATCGATTCCAAGCGCACCCTGAAAGTAGACGGGCATGTCTTTTGTCGTCGTCAAAATGGTGCTATTTTGTGACACAACAGCGCAGCATACAAGCAGCTTACCTCTTTGAATTCAGAAGCAACCTTTTATTTTTTTTGAAACAACGAGCCTCCCCTCGCCATTTCCTCTCAAGAAACCGACATTCTTACAACATTCAAAAGAGAGAAAGCATAAGATAACCTGGAGCGATATACCCAGGGCTGTTTGGGCATCATCAGGCAAGCCAAACATCTCCTCCCTCCGTTCGGAATTACTTGTCATAAAAATGGATAAAAATGAATGTATCTACAACTAAAATACATCTAGATACATTCATTTCTTGGACGAGTAATTCCGAACGGAGGGAGTACTAGCTTTTAGGTAACCGCACAGGTCCTGAAAACCAGCTCACACAGCAGCAGTTTCTTTAGAACTTCTCAGCAGAGCGTTTTGGCACTCACACACAAACTGGAACAAGTCATTTAAAGCAAACTAGAGAGGTTATCACTCAAGGAAGAAAGAAAACAAGAAGGCGGTGTAGTAGAAATCATCCACCCGTGATTCTGGGAACCGTAGGGGGCCATCCATGGCTTCTGTTGTAAGTAGATCTTCCCGCACCACCTTGATCTTCTAATCCACGGCGAGCTCAATGCTTCCTGCTTTTAGGTTTGTCTACAAGATTTTCCAGTTGGTGAGATGACTGCAAAGATGGAAGACAACTGCTGCAGTATCATTAGGCATTTTCTTATCAAAACATGCTGCAGTTGCAGGTTTTTCATGCTCTATTTGCTGTACATTATAGTTTTGTGATCTTAGGTACATTTCTGTTAAGCCTAGCCTGAGTGTTGTCCTGTGCTTCTTTTGATTCTTGTTAACTCTAGCACGTGTTAGAAAACCAGAGGGATCAGGAAAACAATGCTAGATTATCTCAACCAACAGCATCCTCTTAGTTTAATAAATTGTACTTCCTCCGTTCCTAAATATAAGTCTTTCTAGAGATTTCATTATAGACTACATACGGAGTAAAATGAGTGAACCTACACTTTAAAATATGTCTATATACATCCGTATATAGTTTGTAATGGAATCTCTAAAAAGACTTATATTTAGGAAGGGAGGGAGTACAAAACATTATTATGTAACCCATACAATCACTACAAGAAAGGCAGTCATATAATTCAATTAAAATGTCTGCGTCTGCTATAAAATACAGAAGGTGCAACCATAATTACCTAAGTTCCAGTAACTAAGTTCACCAAAGTTTCGTAGCCAGTATATACCAAAACAAGAAATACATTTTCAGCCCTTTTTAACTTACAAAACACACACACGTATCAGCTTTCCTCAGCGCGGCACCCGTGTCTTCTATGCAACAGTGGAATTGAATGAACAAATGACCTGTTGCCGCGCACCTCATGGAACATGACAGCAACTTGAAGCTCGCTGAATCTCTTGGGTCTCGTTTCATCATACGTAATAAGCCAGCAAAGTAGCCAACGCAGTCCAGAACACCAATAGTGGGAGCGTCCATGGTTGTTTTGTCAGAGGGCTTGCACTAGGCAACCATGGATAGTCATCGGGAGACGGCATGACACAGTTATCACCATTGAAGTACACACGCCGTGGAAACGCCCATCCTTTTTGGAAGGTGAAAGTCTCTGAGTCCTTCCGCATGAGTAGTTCTGACTGTGCGTTTCCAAGTGGGCCAGCTTGATTGAGCAAATCATTGTAGAACTTCATTCCCCAGAACATTGCGGTGTCATCTGAAATGGGAGGGATAAACACGTCAGATAGGAGGCACATCTCAAGTTAGAAACTAATTAAAACAGTTCACAAGGTGACTTACTTATGCGGCCTCCATATGGGGTAAGTGGCTTATAGTTGAAGCTGAACAGCTTTGTGATATTATCAAAGTTAGGATGCTGGGCAACCATGTTCCAGTCTGTATAATTCATGCGGTAGTTGAAGTTTGTGATGGTGACTTTCACTCTCCAGTAGTCCTTGTAGTTGAGCTTCACATGCCAATGGATTCTTATCGGGCACATGTGGGAAGTACATTGGACAAGAGGCTGGCCGGTTAATTTGCCAGGGCCATTGATGGCAGATTGTAAATAAGGCGAATTGTCACTGTAAAATGGATAGGATTAGTAAGGAATTTGCAGAAGGTTGGAACCTTAATAGGAAGCATAGTAAACAGTAATAATTATTAACTCACTTTACACAGCTTCCTGGACGAGTAATATTGTTTTGGCAGCCGCAAGAGCACGTTGGGCAGTTCACAATAGTGTCATTATAAAACGATGAGAGAGATACACAGCAGGTCGGAGTCTTCTGAGCAAGAAATTGGGAGTATGTGCAGGTTACATTCCACGACACTGCCAATAGAGAATTTCTTTTTTTAATACCCACTAAATAAAGAACATTATCAGCAATAAAGCATAAAAACTATACGGAACCAATCTGATGTTTCCTGCATTTGACATGCATTATTTGCAAGTGAACAAAACTAGTTAAGATATTATCAGGCTTAGCAGTGGCTTATTGTCAAATAAATATCAGCTAACATCGATCCTAGGTGATGAACTCATCTCCTCTCGAAAATGAATCACTTCCCTTTTCAATGGTTTCACTCCTCTCAGTCTTTCACTAATCCTACACATATTATAACATAAAATCCATTCACAATTAAGGAGCAGAAACATACAAAAGTGGTACTAAGATGTGTTTAGCTCAATTAGTTTAGCTTGCTAATGCATTTGCGCAAATTATTAAAGCAATATAGAGCAAGCAGCGAAGAGCAATAAGTGGGCAACTTACTGAGAGCTTGGGTTACCCTGCGCCCGTCTGACGAGTAATACTTGGTAGGCCTGCCAACAAGAGCACGCCCACATGTGTACCCCGGACCTGGGGCCCTAAGGGTGAAGTTTTTCGGCATCTTAACCGTCTTATTGGTAGTCCCAGCAAGACCTACACTAATCTGGAAGGAGGATGCAGCATTTCCTGGGTCCTGGTTAAATGTCTTTATAACTCCTGCCTTGCAACAATTGGCAATTTGCTGGTTGAATGGGGTGCCAGGAAGAAGATCGACAATCGTTGGATCTCTCTTGCAGCAATGGGGAGGGGCACTCTTGAATTTTGAGCAATCACCCTGCTCAGTAGCCTGAGCCCCCACCATCGACCAAATGACCTCTTTCTTTGCCCACGACCACCCCAGCTGCCACCCAGGTGCAGGTATGTGTCGGAACTGCTGGTAGTTGAACATTGTGACTGTTGCCTGCACATAACAAGTTTGGAAAAAAAAAAAGAGATCATGATACAAGTAGAGGTGACCGGATATCCAAAATCTGCTGGTAATTGTACTTGGTGGCGACTATATTGTTTGTGGCAAAGTTTGTAACCAATTATCAGCCATGCTACTTGTCAAGGTCAAGTCATGAGCTAATATAATAGGCTAATAGGTTGAGATGAAAGACAGAGCTGTTGATGTGAAGAGGTGCTACTTACAACATAACCATCAGGAGTCCACGAAATAATATCCCATTTTATGGTGATGTTGCCATTTGGATCCAGCGAATCATAAGCCTCTGCGTGAACAAACAAAGGGTGCATAGATCAGATACTCATATGGAAACAAACTAAAGAAAGAAGTTCAATTGACATGCTAGATGCACTCTATGTTACATCATAATTGCAGTTTGCAGGATCTATCCGCTGGATACTTTCTAGCAGCAAAACAATTGGTCGATAGTATGTTTTTACTGATCCGCTTCCCTCCTGGACAGATCTATCGCCACAGAGCTCGCCACGAGCAAGTGTGAACAAGAATCAGCAGAGTGGCAGCGGGGAAGCTTGACAGATCGCTCGTCCCACAGATATGGATATAGCTTCCTAATTTGGCTTCAGAATCCGGACAAGCTCGAAATGAACGGACAGGACTAACCCGGTGGGATCAAAATTAGAATCCACCGACACCGACGGCACTAACAAAACTGGAATGGGCATTTGACCCGCGCGCAGAGCAGAACCGTGCGACCGCCTCGATCTCAGCGATGCTCCGCGGCGATCGGGATCCGTATACCGATTCGCCGGCTCCAGGCACGAGAAGGAGAGAGAGGAGGACCGGGCGGGCGGGAAGGAGGGGAGCTAGCCGAACCTGTGGTGGCCGGTGCGGAGAAGAAGAGCACCGCCGCGAGCAGCACGGCGCAGCAGGCCGCGGATCTGGAGCTCCCGGCGACGCCACCAACCGGCGCCATTTCCTCCCCCGCTACTCCTCCACCGACACTCTCCCTTCCGCGGGCAGCAGCTGCACCTACCCACCCACCGATCCCCGCTTCGCTCTGCACGGCGAGGAATGCGGCCGCGCCCGCCGATGAAGGGGGGAGCTGGAGATCTGAGGCGACTGAGCAGGTGGTGGTGGTGGTGGAGGAGGAGGGAGTGGGACTTAAAGCATGTGCGGCCGCGGCCGTCTCCCCAGTTTTTACTGCGACGAGACGAGACGCGCTCCGTCTGCGAGTCTGCTCCCTCACGGACGCTTCCTTGCGCGCCTCGGTGGGAATTATATCGCGGGGAGGGGGCGCCTTTTTTTTCTTTCTCTCCCGCGGATGTGACGGCCCAACCTCCGAGGTGGTTCGGACCGAAATGCCCTCCGCTCGTACAGCTGTTCCCTATTGGGCGATGGATGTTGCTCGTCGGGAGCTGGACAGGGACTGCGACCTCTGCCCCGGCCATGGCGCTCGGGAGGGCAGAAATCACATATTTGATCTCAAGCCCAAATCAAATCACAAACTGACTTGGTCATAAAAAAATTTCACTCTGCTGACCCTTTGGTGTGGCGCCCGACAGCTGGGCGTCGCACCCTACTGTGCAACACCCTTCCTTTAGGCGTTGTACCTCCTGTCACCGTGGCGCCACGTTCTGGTCCGATTCACGGTCCCCACGCTTTTGTCTGGCGCCTAAGGGCTAGGCGCCACACTTTGACGCTGCAACGCCTAGCCCTTAAGCGATGTCTGATGACTTAAGCTGCCGCCGCCCGGCCCGACGACAGCAGTTCTTCATCTCTCCGTTCTCGGACAGAGAGAAGCGGCGGCGCCCCATCTAATCCCACAACATCCTCTCGGATCTGAAGATTTGATCCGTGGATTCGATCCCCAATCCATCCTACTAGGTAAACTCTTCCGTTCTCTTTCTTTTGCTCCGTAAATTTGTTGCCATTTTAGAGATTTGTCCAAGATTTGATGGAACCCTTGATTTGTTTGGTTTGCTCGATTTAGGATGTGTATTCATATTGGTAGTACCGTAGTGTTATTTATTAGTTCACAATATATGATTCTTGTTAGTGAAACCCTAGATTGTTTAGTTTTTTAGATATATATGAGATGCCTATTTTATAGATAACTATGAGATGTTGATTTTGTAGACATATATGAGAAGTTTGTTTAGATATATATTAGATGTTGAGTTTATTTCAAATATTAGATGTTGAGTTTATTTGAAATATTAGATGTTTAGTTTATTTGAACACATCTGACATATTCATTGTGTGAGAAGGAGATGTTGAGATTCTTGTAGTTGAACACATGTTATATGTTTAGTGTATACCGATATTTGAGATGAAGATGAACTCTTATATGTTTATTGTTTGAAATTGTAAGGATGGTTTGGCTTCTCATGCATTGCTCAAAGGCCCAAAATGCACGGCCAAATACTCGGACAGTCCTCCCGTTATGAATCAATGTTTGGTGCCCATGAGGCTCAACCACGTGAACCATGCCTGGGTTTGTGGCGGCCATAGCTAACAACAACCTAGGGAGTCGGTTGTATGCTTCCTCCCAATTGCCATACAACATCTTGAATGCGGCTTGCTTCGCCTTCCATGCCTTGCCGTACTTCACCTTGTAATGAAAGATGGCTTTCACAAGGTCAATGACACTCTTGATGCTCATTGTTGGAAGTGTGGATATTTGGTTGGAAAGCACATAGCGATGAACTCGGATGTGAGTTGTCTGTGTTGTTGGTACACAAGCTTGCCATCCGCATTCTTGTGCCGGCACATGTGATTTGGTAGACAACTCACTATGCGCCAAGTGGGACCTCCTTTCCATGGCCTTGCACGCACAATCCATGGACATGTTGGCACTTCACATTTGACCGTATAACGCACATTCACGTCCGAGTTGGCCACTCTATGTGGCCGATAATGTGTAACCGAGTAGTTGTCGAGCCACATCTTCAATTCCAAGAAGGATTGAAACTCACAACCGGATATATCCGTTCTTGCCGTCTTCAAATCACGGTGAGAACTTGGCCTAGCTCCAAGAGATATGCATTTGCCACCATCCACAACGGCTTCATCCATGAGACTAAGATCCTTGAACAATGGTGTCTTGTGATCCCTTGAATACCTTCTTGAATGCTTGGGCCTCCTTCGGCGTGAACCCTCCTCATCAACTTCTTCATCGGGACCATCGTCATCCCGAGTTCGATGCATATGCACGGAAAAAGGGATGGATTGGTCCATTGTCTCTTGCACATGATATTGGTCGAGATCACCCACATTGTTGTCATGGAGATCAACTTCGTTGTCATCCTCCTCGTACTCATCATTCTCCTCTTCAAAAGCTTCATTTTGGTTGTTCGGAGTCGGGCTCAATGTTGGCCAATCTTGTTGCGTGAAATGAGGTTCACTCATTTGATCTTGGTTCATGGGTGGGAGAGTGCTAGCAACCAACGGGGAGGGGTTCCGGTTCAAGTCTAAATTCAAAGTAGACTCAACCTTCTTGGAGGCAAATAACTCAAGAGCCTTGTCTAGAGATTCGGCAACCATCTCCTTGTATGCAACCCAACGTTGCTCGGAGTTCACACGCATTGCCTTCCAACGGATGTGCATTCCAAAACCAACATTATGCCTTCCCTCGAACTCAACAACGTCACTTGGGTCCATCCAATTCAAATCCTTCCTCACTTGGTCCAAAAGCTCCACATAGCTAGGACTACTCTCAAACACTATGTCAAGCTCATCCGGGTCCGGCTCAACATTGTCTTTCAAAAAGGCCTCTTTATCCACATGATGAACATAAACACATGTTCTCCCCATCCCTACAATAATCAAAAACACAAATATATCAAGTAAGTACTTAACAAAAATATTTGCACACATATGCCCTAACATATATATGAATTAATAACCATAACCCCCACATAACAATTACCACAACCCTAACCATAACATAACCCTAACACCAACATCAAACACACATAAACCTAACCCTAGCATACTATGAAAGCCTAACCAACCCAAATTAGCAAAGAAACATAACATCATTCAACACAAATTTGCAAATCCAAGCAAAAACTAGGGTTTCCCCAAACTAGCAAGATTTGAGCAAATGTGACAATTCCTATGAATGAAAACGAGGGGATCGGAGGAGATTACCTTAAGGGAGGGGTTGGCTTCGAAATCCACGGTCAAATACTCCGGATTTGCAAGATTTTAGAAGGATTTGAGAGGGAGAGGGAAGAGAGGAGGCGCAAGTCTAAGGGTTTGGGTGGGGTGGGGGTGTTTGGGGTGGGGTGGGAGGGAGAGAGGTGGGGCCAGCCAAGTGGAACCAGACTGCGGCGCCAAGAGCTAGGCGCGCACATTACAGTGTGGCGCCTAAGCCTTAGGCACTTTGCAGTGCGTGTGGGGCATAGAATGGACCAGGCTGCCACGGTGGCGGAGGTGCGACGCCTAAGGGAAGGGCTTTGCCAGATAAGGGGTCTGGCGCCCGGTGTCGGGCGCCACACCAAAGGGTCAGTAGAGTGAAATTTTTCCGTGACCAGGTCAGTTTGTGATTTGATTTGGGCCTCAGGTCAAATATGTGATTTCTGCCGCTCGGGAGTGGGGTGTTTGGATGTCTGCTCCGGAGATCCTTCTACACGAGAAAACTTTGCTAAATCTGACAAAGTCCGATGCCAAAACAATAGTGGCACATGTTTGAAACAAAGGTACCAGGCATGCTCAGTTCTTCATCAGCAATATTTGCTAAATCTGACAAAGCTCGGTGTCAAAATATTAGAGCTGTTCTCCAACACAACTCTGGGAGACGACTTGCGGCATGCACGGATGCGGCCACATGACTGCATCAAGATTCGGAAAGTGGTTTTGTGATTAGAGTTTAATGAATGAATGCAGCTTTTGGTATAATTTTTGTCGGAGAGTGTGTGCCCCGCACACCCCACCTCCAATGTTTTTTCCTTTTGACTTGTAAATTTGAATTTATTATATCGTTTGAATCAAAAGTCTAATTTATATTTCGTTTGCATATTCATGTCCCTTGTGATGATGGCTTTGAAACAAGCCCGCTTTTGAATACATTTTGACAAGTTTTAAAGGTGCAGCAGGTTTCAACTACTAAAACTTGATAGAGCAAATGATAAATTCAGCCAATTTCAAAGACTAAACCTTAAGCTCTAAACTGTAAACCAGTAAAAGCAAATGAAATTTGATAAAACTTGGTGAAACTTTGTAAAACTTAATATTACAACTATCTAATTTTAATACTCGAAGCTTGGTAATTTTTTTAAAAAGGTATCTAAATGTATTTAGAATTGGTCTTGTTTGAAAGTGCTCATTCCAACGAACACGAACACACAGAACAAAACTTAATTTGGACTTTTGGTTTAAAAGATACAATAGGTTCAAAATTTGAGATAAGATGAAAAAGCATGGGAGGTGGGTGAAGGAAATATGCCTTGGAGGCAATAATAAAGTTGTTATTTATATTTCCTTATATCATGATAAATGTTTATTATTCATGCTAGAATTGTATTAACCGGAACGTAGTACATGTGTGAATACATAGACAAACAGAATGTCCCTAGTATGCCTCTACTTAACTAGCTCGTTAATCAAAGATGGTTAAGTTTCCTAGCCATAGACATGTGTTGTCATTTGATGAACGGGATCACATCATTAGGAGAATGATGTGATGGACAAGACCCATTCATTAGCTTAGCATTATGATCGTTACAGTTTCATTGCTACTGCTTTCTTCATGACTTATACATGTTCCTATGACTATGAGATTATGCAACTCCCGAATACCAGAGGAACACTTTGTGTGATATCAAGCGTCACAACGTAACTGGGTGATTATAAAGATGCTCTACAGGTGTCTCCGATGATGTTTGTTGAGTTGGCATAGATCAAGATTAGGATCCGATTGTCGGAGAGGTATCTCTGGGCCCTCTCGGTAATGCACATCACTATAAGCCTTGCAAGCAATGTGACTAATGAGTTAGTTGCGGGATGATGCATTACGGAACGAGTAAAGAGACTTGCCGGTAACGAGATTGAACTAGGTATGGTGATACGAACGATCGAATCTCGGACAAGTAACATACCGATGACAAAGGGAACAACGTGTGTTGTTACGCGGTTTGACCGATAAAGATCTTCGTAGAATATGTAGGAGCCAATATGAGCATCCAGGTTCTGCTATTGGTTATTGACCACAGATGTGTCTCGGTCATGTCTACATAGTTCTCGAACCCGTAGGTCCGCACGCTTAACGTTCGGTGACGATCGGTATTATGAGTTTATGTGTTTTGATGTACCGAAGGTAGTTCCGAGTCCCGGATATGATCACGGACATGACGAGGAGTCTCGAAATGGTCGAGACATAAAGATCGATATATTGGACGACTATATTTGGACATCGGAATGGTTCCGGGTGAGTTCGGGCATATACCGGAGCACCGGGAGGTTACCGGAACCCCCGAGAGGTATATGGGCCTTATTGGGCCATAGTGGCAGAGAGGAGAAGGGAGCAAAGGAGCCCCCCCCCCCCAAGCCCAATCCAAATTGGGAAGGGGCCCCCCCCTTTCCTTCCTCCTTCCTCCCCCTTCCTTCTCTCCTAATCCAACTAGGGAAGAAGGGGAATCCTACTCCCGGTGGGAGTAGGACTCCCCTTGCATTGGGGCGCGCCTAGGAGGCCGGCCTCCTTCCCCTCCTTCACTCCTTTATATACGGGGGAGGGGGGCACCCCATAGACACACAAGTTGATCATTGGTCTCTTAGCCGTGTGCGGTGCCCCCCTCCACCATAATCCACCTCGGTCATATCGTCGTAGTGCTTAGGTGAAGCTCTGCGCCGGTAGCTTCATCATCACCGTCATCACGTCGTCGTGCTGACGAAGATATCCCTCGACACTCTGCTGGATCGTGAGTTTGTGGGACATCACCGAGTTGAACGTGTGCAGATCACGGAGGTGCCGTACGTTCGGTACTAGGATCGGTCGATCGTGAAGACGTACGACTACATCAACCACGTTGTCATAACTCTTACGGTCTACGAGGGTACATGGACAACACTCTCCCCTCTCGTTGCTATGCATCACCATGATCTTGCGTGTGCGTAGGAAATATTTTGAAATTACTACGTTACCCAACAGTGGGGTGGGTGATGCATGCGACTCTGGCAAAAGGTGCCTTGCATTGGCCCCAATGCAACGATTAAGGGCTAATGGCACAAACTAGTGCATCAATCTTCAATCTTGAAACAAAATGGGTGGCCACATGCATGCATGCCCCGGGACGTGTGTATCCTGCGAATTTCTGACACAACTCAGGTCGTGCAACGCAAACACGATCCCCCCTCCCCGAGCGCGCGCTTAGGATTATGCATGCACCGGTTTCTTGACTAATATTGCAACCACATCGATCGAATTTGATTTCAATGATGCAAAAAAGGTTCGAGTCTTACCAAACATATGTGTCAAATAAAAAGCTTATCATAGAAACCAACTTCACAAAGTAATGCCGAACTAGGTTGCCCTAGAGTTGAGACAAACGGTGTTAATTATCATGCCCACATAAAACACCAAAAATGTTGATGCTAAAGACATCATCGCCGCGATTGGGATGACTCACACCTCCACCCATGCGCTGTCACCAAATTGTTATCTTGCCACTCAAGGTATTGCCCTCAGCATTCTCACCTCCACCTAGGGGTTGTTGCCCCATGTCACCTTTCTGCAGCCTCGTGTCCATATTGGTTGTAGGATGTGACTCGCCACCCTATAGATCTACTCCTAGAGCCACCATAGTGCATCTTACCATGGAAGGGTTACATATGGGCATATCTAACGTGTCCATCCTCCAATCCAGCAAAGAGCAACTGTACCCACAAAGACATCTTTTGTTGTTGTTGCCTAGCTTCAATTGTCGCATTGCCATCAAAGATGGAAGATCCTTTAGAGGTGAACCTTGTCGCAACCACATAAAGAGACAGCTACTAGGTGGCACGCCACATGAAGCTAACGCGTTGGGGGTGGAAAGAATGCTTTGAGATCTAGAAAGACATGTGTCATTTGCTCAGGAGGGGCTAATTTGATTAAGAAAAAGACTTGGTCTTGTAGGATTTTTTTTCCATTGGGACGAGGACAAGGATTGCAACCTCCTGGCTTGTCGTGGAGGACATAGGGAGAGAGCCAAATTTTGTACTACCGACAGAGCTTGACGTCAAAATGGTAGACATGCTTTGAACTGTAAGTGCATCTAGTGCCACCCCTAGTTGGTTTTGGAGTATTGACGACAAACTTGGTTGAGGGACTAATGTGTTTGTGAGAATTGCAGGATAACACAGGTAGTAGTGCCACACTGATTCGGTTTACCTACCAGAGATGACCCCTAAAAATGTGTGAAGACATTGAAGACAATGGTGGTCTGTGAAGATATTCACAACGAAGATTATGACTTGAGAAGACATTCACATGAAGACTATGGAGTGCGAAGACATAGTTGTTTCATAGTTTCCTTTTGTTCTTTGTTGAGTCATAGGAACCACCGTACTGTTAAGTGGGGTCCCAGTGAACAAAGTCAGAGTGACTAAAGTGATGCTCAACCAAATCCTATGTCTTCGAGCGAAGACAATGAGAGCAAATCTTATCCAGAGCTGGATGAGTCAGCTTTACTTGTAGCCCAAGTCAAGCTGCCACGTGTGTTTGAAATCTGACCGTTGGACACGTGTCAGTTCCTTACTGACCCAGGGTCATTTTGGACAAATCGGGTCGGGTTGCCTCCTGGCTATAAATAGCCCACCCCCTACACCATAAATTGGTGGCTGCTCAGAGTTAGTACATGACTTTTGTTGTTTAAGAGCAACCCACCTCCGAAGCATTTGAGAGAGAGATCCTTGCGAGGACAAAGCCCAAAACACCTAGAGCCAAAGAGTGTTAGGCATCACTGAAGTATTTCTGTCCGCGTGACCTGAAGACTTGTTACACTTGAGGATTGTGAATCCTCCAGCCGGTTAGGCGTCGCGTTCTGAGCTTCCAAGAGTCATTGTGGATTGCCAGTGAACGAAGTCTATGAAGGTTTGGAAGTCTACCTTGAAGACTTACCAGAGTGATCGGGTGAGGACTAAGTGTCCTTAGCTCAAGGGGAATAAGGTGAAGACGCGGTCTTCTGAGTTGAATCTCAGCCTCCCTAACCAGATGTACAGTTGTCACAACAACTGGAACTGGTCCAACAAACCCCTGTCCTCACCAAGCAACTGGTTCTATCTCTTACCTCTCTTTACTTACAGTTTGTCTTCGTGAAGTCATTGCATGCTTGCTTGATCTGATTGACTTCACTGTGTGACGACTATTGTTGTTTGGCTTCATACTATCTTCCATCCTAATCCATACTACCTAGCTGTCGATAGTCTTCGTGCTTTCACTTTATTGCTTACTTGACTATGGCTTGTCTAGTGTAGTCTACCTTCCGCTGCATATCAATAGGCTCATATTTACTATTTGTCTTCAAAGACCCTGTGTTTTGAAGACTTTCATAAAAATCGCCTATTCACCCCCCTCTAGTCGATAACTAGCACTTTCAATTGGTATCAGAGCAAGGTGCTTCCTTGTTCTGTGTGATTCGGTTTAACCACCTGAAGTTTTAGCTATGTCGACTACAGGGATAATCAAAGTCTCCGCTGCTTGCCCTGTCTTCGATGGCACTGATTACCCCTACTGGATGAATAAGATGCGCATGCATCTTGAAGCCATTGATGTCGACCTCTAGCTGGTCGTCAAGAACGGCGTTCCCAAGGCCAGTGAAGATGTCACCCCTGCTGATGTCAAGAGGTTCATTCAACTGGATTCTACTGCCAAGAACATCATCTGTGGTCATCTGACCAAAGGACAGTATGGTCATGTGAGTGCTCTGGAAACTGCAAAGCTAGTCTGGGACTGGCTCTCCAAGGTCAACGAAGGCGTCTCAACCCAGAGAGACTCAAGGATCAGTGTTCTTCGCAACCGCTTCAAGAGAAATGACAATGAGAATGTCCAGCTCATGTTTGATCGCCTCACTGATATCACAAATGAGCTTCATGCACTTGGCGCCACTCAGATCACCAAGCATGAAATCGTCAAGACACTCTTGAGATCACTTGACAACTCATTTGACACCCTAGCCCTGATGATTCAAGAGCGCCCTGACTTCAAGACTCTCGATCTGTCGGACATACTTGAGAGGCTCAACACACCTGAGTTCCAGTTATTTGAGAAAAGAGATATCTATGGTCCCAACTATTGCCGTACTCGCGCTTTGAAGGCAAAGGCTGTTTCCTCATCTGAAGAAGAATCTGACTGCGGTTCTGGGGATCCTGAAGACATTGGAAAGGAGCTTGCTATGCTTGTGAAGAAGTTCCAGAAATTCACTAAGAAGAAAGGCTTCGGGAAGTCTTCAAGATCTAGCTCTAGAAATGATGAAGCTTCCACACGAGATCACAAGAAGAGAACATGCCACAAGTGCAAGAAACCTGGTCACTACATCTCTGAGTGTCCGCAGTGGGACAATGAGACAAAGAAGAAGAAGAAGAGCAAGGAATATGATTCTGATGACAAGAAGAAGAAGAAATCCTCAAAGTCTTCTTCCAAATCTTCGTCGAAGTCTTCATCACACAAGAAGAGCTCATCAAGCAAGGCTCGTGCATTTGTTGGCAAGGAGATGGATTCAGAGGAGGAGTCTACTTCTGAGGAGGCGGAGGTGGAGTCTGAGGAGGAGTCCGATTCAGGCGTGGCTAGCCTGGCTCTAGCTTTAGCGTATGTTGCCAAGTCCATCTTCAACACTGAAGACAATGGCCTCGTCACCAACACTGATGCTAATGATGAGGATGACTCTGCTCCCACCTACTGCTTCATGGCACGTGATGCCAAGGTAAACTCATGCGATGCTTACTTTCAAACATCAAGTGAAGATGACTCCGATTGTGAATCCAAACCTAGCTACAAAACACTTGCTAAAATTGCAACTGAACAACAGAAAACTATGGAACATATTCAAAAATTGCTAGACAAAAGCGATGACCTGTTGGACGCGGAAATGACCCGATCTCAGTCCTTAATTGAAGACATCAAAAATCTTCATGTTAAGTACGAGGAACTTGAAAGTCGTCATGAAACGCTCTTAACAACTCATGAAAAGCTTTCCTACGATTATCTTCAAAGGAAGCAGGAACTTGAGAAATTGAGAGCGGCTCATGAAGATCTTCAAAAAGGGAATGAGTCACTTCGCGCTCAACAGATCAGTCCCGCTCAGGAAGGATTTGAACCACCATGTCTAAAATGCCTTGAGCGTGATAATGCTGCCTCTGTTGCTAAATGTTCTAATACTGCTACTGTTGCAATATCTTCAACTGCTGATGTGGTAACTAACCCCTCTCCGAGGATACCACTACTATTGTTGATGAGAATGCGAGTTGAAGACATTGCTTGAGACAGGATGTACAAAAGTCTCAAAGGGCATCGGACACTATGTGATGTCCTCAAAAGCACATTCTCGAACCGAAACCCTAGGAAAGAGGGTGTTGGGTTCGAGAGGAAAATGAATGTTGATGGTTCTTCTTTGGAAGCCCGAGGAGTACCCCAAAACCACATGGGTTCTTTGCAAAGGGACCTTCATGGATCCATCTACCTGTCTGCTTCACTTGTGCTAACCCGATTATCATTGATGAATCCTTTGATGCAAACTATAAACTGTTTAAGAATCAGAATGGTGAAGTGCTTGCTAGGTATATTGGTACTAAATGCAGGAATGGACCACCTATGAAGAAGATCTGGGTACCCAAAAGTTTTCTTGAGAATCTTCCTGTGAATGTCATCATGACACCATCTGGGAAGAAGACAAACCCTAGACCAAAGGCTTCATATGGTCCAAAGGCTTCATACAGACAGAGGATTCACCAGAGTCACCCTAACACCAATGTTTTGCAGGGAAATCATACTCATACTTATGAATATGAGCGTGTTTCATCAAACCGCTATGTTCATAAGACCAAGAACTATTCTGCTTATTCATATGAGTATTATTCACCTCCTGCAAGGCTATTTGCTAGGGCTCCAAAGCCGAAGTTCTCAGATGCTGCACTTAGACTCATTGCTTCTAAGCCACCCCTGAAGATGTGGGTGGTTAAGAAAAATTAACTCTGTTTTGTAGGGAAAGGTCTCCAGCCGGAAATCAAAGGTGTCTGATGCTATTGATGGGGACCTAAAACATCTTGTGGGGCGCAAGATAAAATGCCCAAATGGTCTTACTATGTATTTTGTTCCGGGATTCCTTGATAATCATCCTATCTATCCTAACCAAGATCTGAACTTTCATAATCCGCTTGTTCGTCAAATGTTTATGCTTCACAATACTCTTGGTGAAGCCTATCCCCCTAACTGCACTGTAGGGTATGACACCAAAGGCTTCTGAGTGGATTATGGACAGTGGATGCACAAATCACATGACTGGTGATCGAAGTCTTCTGATGGATTCAACCCTACGTCCATCTGACAAGAGTCACATCACATTTGCTGAAACTAGTAAAAGCAAGGTATTGGGTCTAGGTAGAGTTGCAATCTCAAAGGATCAACACATGGATAAAGTGATGCTTGTTGAATCCCTTGGTTTCAACTTAATGCCTGTCTCAATGCTTTGTGACTTAAACATGATTGTGATATTTGGAAAATACCGTTGCCTTGTGCTAATGGAATCTGACAAATCTCTAATGTTTGAAGGGTATCGAAAAGATGATTAGTACATGGTAGATTTCTCAGCAGGACCACAGTTGGCCGTATGTATTCTAGCAAAAGCTTCAGAGTGTTGGCTATGGCATCGGAGGCTAGGGCATGCTGGCATGAGGAACTTGTACACACTCGCAAAGAAGAAACACGTCGTTGGCATCGAGGGCGTCAAGTTCAAGAAGGATCATCTGTGTGGTGCCTGCGAAGCTGGAAAGATGACAAGGGACAAACATCCCTCGAAGACAATCATGACGAATCTCAACCCTTCGAGCTGCTACACATGGACCTATTTGGCCCTACTCACTACTCTACTCTTAATACCACTGCTTGTCTCTATGGCTTCGTCATTGTTGATGATTATTCAATATATACATGGGTGCATATAATCCTCTACAAGAATGATATGCAGGATGTCTTCAGACGATTTGCCAACCGTGCCATGACAAACTATGGCATCAAGATCAAGCACATCAGAAGTGACAACGGCACAGAGTTCAAGAACACAGGCCTCGACACTTATCTTGATACATTGGGCATCACTCATGAGTTCTCTGCACCATACACACCTTAGCAGAATGGCATCGTGGAACGCAAGAACAGAACACTCATTGAGATGGCTCGGACGATGCTTGATGAGTACAAGAGTCCAAGGAAGTTCTGGCCTGAAGCCATTAATACTGCATGCCATGTCATCAACCGTGTTTATATTCACAAGCTTCTAAAGAAGACATCCTATGAGCTTCTAACTGGTAAGAAGCCAAACGTCAGTTACTTCAGAGTATTTGGTGCGGTCTTGGATCAAAGATCCACATCACACTTCAAAATTTGCAACGAAAGCACATGAAGGTTTTATGCTTGGTTACGGAAAGGATTCGCACTCCTCTGAGTCTTCAACCTCTTTCACTATAAAGTGGTTGAAAGCGTGGATGTCTTGATTCGATGAGACTAACAACCGCAAAGAGAGCACCCGCCAAATGTGCTAGATGAAGTCCCACCAAGTGAATCTATCAAGCTGATGGGTACTGGAGAAATCATACCTTCAGAGGCACAGGCTGAAGAGGAACTTGTTATTTCTGCACCTAATCAATCTGAGACACTGCTCAGCCTGAAGCCAATGCTGTAGAAGAAGACAATGGTCAACAAGGGAAAAATCTTCGTCCAGTTCATCCTCGTGTTGCAAATGAAGTACAAATAGAGAAGATAATTGATAGCATCATTGCACCTGGTCCACTCACTCATTCAAGAGCAACACAGCTAGCAAATTTTTGTGGGCACTTTGCATTTGTCTCTATATCTGAACCCAAGAAAGTTGCTGAAGCCTTCATGGAACCTGAATAGATTCAAGCTATGCAAGAAGAGCTTCAATAGTTCGAGCTGAACAATGTGTGGGAATTGGTCAAGCGTCTTGATCCTCGCAAGCACAATATCATAGGCACCAAATGGATCTATCGCAACAAACAAGATGAGCATGGTCAAGTTGTCAAAAACAAGGCTCGTCTCGTTGCTCAAGGATACACTCAAGTTGAAGGGATTGACTTCGATGAAACATTTGCTCCGGTGGCTAGGCTTGAAGCCATTCGCATACTGCTAGCCTATGCCAACCATCACAATATCCTCTTGTACCAAATGGATGTGAAGAGTGCCTTTCTCAACGGCAAGATTGAAGAAGAAGTGTATGTTGCACAACCACCTGGCTTTGAAGATCCAAAACATCCTGATATGGTATACAAGCTCAACAAGGCATTGTATGGCCTCAAACAAGCCCCTCGTGCTTGGTATGACACACTCAAAGACTTCCTGAAGAGCAAAGGCTTCAAACTTGGTTCCCTGGATCCCACTCTCTTCACGAAGACATACGATGGTGAACTGTTTGTGTGCCAGATCTATGTGGATGACATTATCTTGGTACCTGACCGACAAAAGATCTGATGATGAGTTTGGGCACATGATGCAAGAGCAATATCATATGTCCATGATGGGTGAGCCGAAGTTCTTCCTTGGTCTTCAAATCTGTCAGCAGAGCAACGACATCTTCATATCTCAAGAGAAATACCTCAAAGATTGCCTGAAGAAGTTTGGAATGCAAGACTGCAAAGGATACACGACGCCAATGCCAACCAAAGGTCAATTGGGTCCCGACGACAATGGTAAAGAGTTCAATCAAAAGGTATACCGCTCCATGATTGGTTCTTTACTCTATTTATGTGCATCTAGGCCAGATATCATACTTAGCGTTTGCATGTGTGCCCAATTCCAAGCGGCACCAAAGGAATCGCATCACTTAGCTGTGAAGCGAATTTTTCAATATTTGGCTTACACCCCAACACTAGGATTGATTATGGTATCCAAAGGGCTCAGAGTTTGATCTGGTTGGATTCTCAGATGCTGATTATGCTGGTGACAAGGTTGATCGCAAGTCCATATCAGGCACATGTCATTTTCTTGGACGATCTCTTGTCTGTTGGTCTTCAAAGAAGCAGAACTGTGTGTCTCCCTCTACTGCTGAATCTGAATATATTGCTGCTGGATCTTGCTGCGCTCAAATTCTATGGATGAAGCAAACTCTCAAGGACTATGGCATCCATCTGAAGCAAGGGCCACTCCACTGTGACAATGAAAGCGCCATCAAGATTGCCAACAACCCAGTTCAGCACTCGAAGACAAAGCACATTCAGATCCGTCATCACTTTCTCAGAGTTCATGTCATGAAGGAAGATATTGATATCATTCACGTCAACACTGAAGAGCAATTGGCAGATATCTTCACAAAGCCCTTGGGTGAGAGAAGGTTTTGCAAGTTGCGGTGTGAGCTAAATATCTTAGAATCCTCAAGTGTCATGTAATTGGACACACATCCTAACGCTTGTGCATGTTGATGACTTAGATGTGCAACACACGAAGTAAAGTATATCTTCAATCAATGAAACATACACTCTAAGTGTGAATACATTAATGCGGAATTTGACTTCAGAGCGCCACGATAATTGTGCACCGTGTCTAGGTCTAATACTTCCTATACGGTGGGTAACGTAACCACCAAATTCTTGTTTGAAGTGTTTCATTTGGCGTCACATTTGCAAAGTCTTTGCATTTGGTTTGTCTTCAACATTGATTTGACTTCATGTTTCTCTTCACAATGTTGATTTGGTCTTATACTGGTATATACATGTATTTGTGTTCTGTCCTCTACAACATTCACTTATAGTTATGTCTTCATGTTTGAATCTTTTTTATCTAAGTGAATGTGATCGGACCCTAACCCCCTCTATGCTTCTACCTAAGATTCTATCTATCTAAATCATATGCATTCTATTGAATCTGTCGGTTGTCTTCTCTGAGTCCTTGTCAGCAGAAGACACAAAGACAAAAGTTGAATATGTTTTAATGCTATATCCTTATTGCCTGAAAACCGGAGAAGCCGGAATGACCACCCGACAATCCAGGCGAGCATGGGAACATGGAACAACTTCCAATGAGTTGGATGCATGCCACGTGTCCTTCAGATGTGAACTGCCAGGGGCACCTGCGTAATTAAGCTGTGTTGTCCCTTTCCTTATATATACACAACTCTCCGCGGTCATTATCTCTTCTTCCACCTCGCCACCTCGCACAAACCCTAGCACCTCCGCTAGCTCGCATCGACGCCGGAGACGAAGCGCTTTGCTGCCGCGACTTCTTCGACGTTGTCCTCACGCCGGCCGCGGACCTCGTCCTCTCCGCCGCCGCCGTAAGTGTCTTCCGCCGCCGAGTTAGGGCACGAGAGATTGAACTGCTTGGCCTCCCTCTCAACCTCGTCTAGCAGGTCATCATGCGGTAATTAAAACTTACTTTTTACTGCATTTTTGATCCATCAGATCCATCCACTTCAACCAAAAGTGGTTTCTTAACTTCCAAAACTGGATCTGTCTTCTTCTGCATCTCATATCTTGCCAAGTATATTCACTTATGCTTCACAACTAGTTAGATTCCTCACTTGTACTTATTCTTGGATTCGTACAAATCTGGAACCAACTCTCATCAAATAAGTGAATGTCTTCGCGCTATGAGGTCAATGTCTTCAAACTAATTTATGTTCAAATCTTCTGAGAATGCATATGACCTCTTCCCTTCCATCGCACCTCTAATGCTGTCACATGTCCATGGGAGAATCCCTTGGTCTCATAGTCTGCATTCATTTGCAGAGTTCTTACACCATCACATTCACTCACCAGAAGCCAGTTCCTGTCTGACCAGCAAAAGGAAGCCATTCACTGTATTGAAGCCATTCAGTCTGAATATAATGGCAACTGACAAATCTGCAAGGAAGGGCGGCAGGCAGCGCCGTGGAGATACAGCTAAGGATCTGCCACCAGATCTATTTGAAATGTATAAGACAGACACTAAAGAGAGCTATGGCCAGCGCAAGACTCGAATCCAATGGATTCGAAGATATTGGGCAGAGGAGTGGTTCAAATACAGATTTGTGACCCCTGAATACGCAGAGAAGAATGCAATCAAGCGCCCATGGGGAGATATTCTATAAAAAATCTTCAGCCCAAGACAAAGTCTGAAGCCATTGCTCAAGGCTTCCACCCATGCATGGTTCGAGGACCAAAGCCAGAGAATGCCGACCCATCATCTATGTTATGGTGTCGTGAAGACAATCTCTTCAAGCGCAACTATCAGTTTGGAAGAGATTCTGCTGTGAAGAACAAGAAGGATCTGGGCCTCAACTTCAACCCTGGCCCATCTGCTCCAAGGGCTGATGGCACACGCAATGCCAATCCCAATGTCATTGGCCCCTTCGAAAACTTTGATGGCCTCCTCTCTCATATCGCTGCTAAGAGGGCCACAATGGATCAATCTGCTGACGACGCTGACTCTCAAGAAGCGCCAGCACCACCAAACCCTGAGAAGAAGAAGACAAAGGCTTCAAAGCCCTCTGCCGCACCAAGAGCTTCCGTGGTGAAGCCATTGGCCACTGCACCTCCTGAAGCCAGTGTGCAATCTGAAGACTTATCTCGGATCTCCAAGAAGACAGAGAAGTCCAAAAAGAAGAAGAAGCACATCAAGAGTTCTGGGCATGAACTTACTCCAGCTGCCGTTCTGAGGAACGAAGATGAAACCATTGATCTGTCCAGCGATGAAGATCTTGGTGATGATGCCCTTGAACAACTGATCAAGAGCAAACAAGAGGCGGAGATCTTGAACAATCTGCCCCTCTTTGATGTGGACATTTTGAACAACTTCATCGACGAGTGGTTTGATGACCATACGATCAGTATTGATGATCTTCAGCTTCCTGTGGACATCAGCGTCACATTCCACGGAGCCATTGCTAATGAGTTGGCCTTGGCTCAGAAGATAGTCGAGCTCAAGAATAAAATTGATTATGAGAAGGCTCACTTCAAGAAGAACATGGCCAAGCTCAGCGTGGTAGATGTTCAGATCTTCAAGAAGATGCTGCATGACCTCAAGGAAGAGTTTCACAAGAAGCGTGAAGAAGCAAAAGGTTCAAGAGAGCGCATGAAGTACTTCGCGCAGAAATGTGTTCAAGCACACAATGAGGCTGAGAAGCGCGAGGCTCTTGGGCATCCTGGCATCGACCCCAAGATGGCTGCCAAACAAAAGAAGAAGACTGTTGAAGCCCAAACTGAAGTACCAAGGCAGGAAGCACCTCTCATTGTCTTCCCTGCCAGCATGACAGGCTCGAAGCCTAAGGTCCCCTCAGCAGCTTCAGAACTGAAGAAGACAAGGGCAGCTGAAGCCGAAGCCAAGAAGCGCAAGCACAAAATGCTACTGATGGTGCTCCATCAACAAAGAAGCCGAAGACAAAGTCTTCGAAGAAAGAGCGCGCTGCTGCCATAGAGCCTCTTGTTGTTGAGCCCATTTCTGTTGCCCGTCCTGCCTCCACCAACCAAGAACGTCGCCTTGTGATCCACGAGCCTGCTTTCATAGAGGCTCCTGAAGATGAAGAAGTTCCAGCTGTCGACCCCATCACAGCTGAAGACATTGGTCATGATGACAATGTGAAGATGATGAAGTCCTTCCTCAACTCGAGAACCAAGTGGTATCATCGCCTATTCTCACGAACAGCGAACTCATCAGCAGTGGTCGTCCCTTAACGCCAATTGCTCATGATGCTTCGTGGGCTGATCGCCCTCAACAAGACACTCCCATTCAAGATGAATCACCCCAAACTCCACCACCTCAAGTCACCACTCCGGGGCTTGATGACGACAATTACATGGTGCAGACCACTGCATCACCACATGTGTCGTGGAGTTGTCACGGCAGATGTCCTCGTGAAAGGACTTAGTCGCAGGGCCATCGTACGGGTTAACTTAGAGGGGTTAAAGCGGACACAAAGACACGGGAGTTTATACTAGTTCGGCCCCTTCGATGAAGGAAAAGCCTACGTCTAGTTGTGATGGGATTGATGTGATTTCGACGACTAGGGAGCAATAGCTTCGCCTAAGCCTCGAATTGTCTGTCCGTAATCCGCCGCCGGTCGCCCCTTATATACGGGTTGGCCTTGCCGGTCTCTGAGTCCCGATCCGGCTCATACAAGTGTCGGCTCGGTCTCTTCTCTCTTATCTTACTGCTCAAGTTACAAGATTAAGGCGGTTTACATGATGGACCCTAATCCGTCTCTCGGGCTTTGGGCCTCCTCCGTGGGCCACGATCATGGGCGAGGGTAACCCGCCCCCCTTGAGGCGGTTTACACTCGTAGTTATATCCCCAACATTAGGCCCAGATTGACTTGAACGGTTCATGTTAATCTTCAACATCTTCAGAAACTCTTGATCTCCTTCATATTTAAGTAAACCGCCATCTCGCTTGAACCGCCGTGGCGTCATCCTCCGATCCCGTGTCGGCATACAGCGTCATCTTTAATAAAGAAATCCAAGCAGAAGATTCCCTTTCATTTAATGCTATCCCGGAAATCGAGGCGACCGCTGCGCCGTCCGCCGCTTTTGACTCCTCGATTCTCGTGCTTGTTAATTGCTTCGGTTCCTTATAAATAGACCGGCAGGCCCCTTTCTCTTCTTCTTCTTCCGCTCTTCTCCTTCCTCGCGACGCTCCCGCTCTTGAAGCTCCGCCGTCGCCGCCGACCTTCGACCTCCGCGTCGGCGCCAGTCATTGCATCAACTGACCGGACGAAGCTCTTTAGCGCTCCTCGCCGCTTCGGCGATCGGTAAGGCTCCTCTCGAGCCCTAGATCCACATCTCAAGGTCCCTGTTCCTCTTGTAGTTCACGGTGTTCATCGTAGTGTCCTCATACCTGCCCTGCCATGGCCGTATGATTCGGCGTAGTACACATCCTGTGCGGCGACCGCTCCGCCATCGGTTTTACCCCTTGTTTCATCTTTCATTTTGTTTAGATCTTCTTGTTTAGGACGCACGAATCTTCCTGCCCTCTATGAGGCTTGCATAGGTCGCAGAAATTTTCCTCACTGAACCTTCGATAGATCTAAATTACTTCCATTCGCATGTGAAATCTGTTTACATCCACACTTAGTAGATTTTTCAGATTCTGTCTCTTTTGGCGGTTTGACTTTTGATAGCTAATCCGTCACTCCATTAGTCCTCGTTAAACCGAATTGAAAGCTAGCTGCCAAATTGCGGTTTAACATTGTATAATATGCTGAACCTTTTAACGGTGAACCGTTTTTTTCTTTTCTTTCGCAGTTTAGTCTTCCGGAATGGCCCCTCAATTCTCAGCTTGCAATTGGGTCCGGTCCAAGATCACTGAAACGCAACTCAACGGCTACGTCACCACTGGCGCCCTGGCTCCAAAAAATGTCCTCCACTGGCGTGTTCCGGATGGCGAATTCCCTCCCGAGCCGCAAGAAGGAGAAGTGATTGTGTTTATGCAGCACTTAGACCGGGGATTCTGCCCGCCCGGTTCAAAATTCTTCCGGGACGTCCTTGCAAGTTTTAAACTCCATCCGCAGGATATTGGCCCGAACTCTGTGTCAAACATATGCAATTTTCAAGTCTTCGTGAAGTCTATCTTCAAGAAGAACCATCGTGGAGCTGTTCCGGATTTTTTCCACTTGAACCGTCGCACAGAATTTTACGATGGTCCCAACACGAGCTGGCGGCGTTTCAATCCGAAGAGGAAGGAAGTGGACTTTCCTCACGCCAAACACCACAGCCATCCAAAAGATTGGAACCAAACCTGGTTCTCTCGCCGAACACTTGCTCCCGCCAGCGAGAATCCTTTGCGGGTTACCGTCCTCACCGCTCAAAGAACCATCATCCGCTGCCTTTACGCTTAACCGCCATGAGCGGAAGAACTTCGCGCCTCAAATTATCAAGCTCTGTGCTCTAATGGCCAATGGCTTAACCGGTGTGGACCTTGTGCGGTCTTTGGGTTTCTTGGGGCGTCTTGCCACTAAGCCGCCGGCCGGATTGATGCACGAGTACCTTTGGCAGCCTCAAAGACCCTCAAAGACGTCACGAGTTACCCGTAACTGAACTTGAGGTCACAGAGACTGTAAAGAAGATGCTTGATGAACCGATCTCCGTCTGCAGCCTAATCGGGTTGGCTCCATTCTGTGTTGCCAACAAACCGCCTGCGGTAAGGCCCTACTCACCGCTTTTCGGGCCTTTAATACTTTGTTGATATACATTAATCCTTGTTACTTCTCAGGCTGACAGCTCCTTCTGGAAGCGTACCAAACCGGTTCGGGCGCCGCGTGCAAAGTCCAAGGCCACCAAGAAGGCAGCAAGAAGAAAAGCGCGAGTCTTCCGATCCGCGGAGGGCGAAGAATCAGAAGCTGAGGTAAAACTTGATGTTGTTACGAGGGAGTCGCCGTAAACCGGCTTTCCTCTTTGTGTTTCTTCTTGCTTGTGATTTGTCCCTTTGTATTCCTTTTACTGACAAATTTACCTCCCAGGATGATGCTGAAGCCAGTCATGCCGACCCTGTTGAGGTAATCTTTCTTTCTTCGAATCCGACCTCGAGCGGTTAAAAGAATTCGTCGCTACCGTCCGGAAAGTGAAAAATATCATTCTGTGCTTACTTGAATCCAAACCTTTCCTTGAAGACACAAGAGGTGAAAGCGCCCGACGACCCGCAAGGTGGTCAACGGATTACCTCATCGGTTTACCGGACACACCAACCCTAAGCGTCGTCGTGAGGTGACTTGTTCTCTGGCGTTATCCCTTAAAGGTTTCTTCGATGTCCTCTCAATCCGTCGACCGAATTATCGGGCCTCTTCCAACTCTTTGGCGGTTCATCAACCACGAAGCGCCTCCGCTTAAAGTTGCCGCAGGTGCATAGCGCTGTCCGCCAATTCGGTTTACAATTGCCTTGGTCGATTTGTCTTAATCAATTCTGAATATTGCAGCACCAAGGCTCGCTTGAGTAAGAAAGAAAACCCTTGATCCTCTGCGGATGTTGATCCGGAAAAGACCCCGAGCAAACCCATGAAAATCACGAAGTCGCCAAAATAGCTCTGGCGAGTTGTACCGAGACGACATTGCTGATCCGCGAAACTGAACCGGAGGCCCAAGTGGAAACCTCGCATCCTGCTCCACCGAGTCCGCCACAGAGCGGGTCGAAGCTGTTGAACCGCCGAGCAGAGTGAAGGCACCAAGCCCAAAGAAGACCGCCAATCCGCCAGCCCGGTCAAAAATGAGGATGTTATTGTGGCGGCATCGGCTACACCACTCCGCCAACCGGTCGCTTTAGCAAAACACAGCGCCAAGGACGAGTCGCCACTATGAGTAAAGATAAGGGAAAACTGATCTGTCGACTTATGACAACTTCTCCGCCCAAGAACTTCACTCCGGGTTTCGAACCGGCTCTATACCACCGTGACTTTGAAGCTGGTCAGTAAACCGTATGAAGGACCGCTATGAGGTAATGAGTTATGCCTTTCTTGTACTTTGGCTGTATAGTAGCCCCCAAGGGTCGGTTCAACTTAGCATAGTTAAACGGGACTTAACTTTGCATAAAAACATACGCTTTAAACTGCAGATTGTAGCCCCAAGGGTCGGTTCAACTTAGCAGTTAAAGCGGGACTTAATTTCAGTATCCTCATAGCAAACCGAGATCAACTAGCCATTAGCCCCAAGTGCCAAGTTAAATATTTATATTGAGCTTGGGACTTTATAATGAAACAACTAACGTGCTCCCTTTGTTATCGTAATGAAATATACCGACAAACCGTGCAACTCAAGGACCTTGAGCCAATCTTGAAACTCAACAAGCGAAACCACCAAGGCCAAGGATGAAGCTGAAAACTGCCTTGGCCACTATGGAACAAGCTGAAGGAGTGTTATAAATCGAGCAGGCCAAGCTGGGACACCGAGAAGGCGGTTTGAAAAACAGGCGGGAAGATGTCAAGCAGCCCTTAAACCGGTGATGAAGAGCTTACGGACTCAAGCGCCAAGTGCATGCCATGACCTCGCCATCTTTGGTAAGAAAACTTGCACCGATTATCTCTATTTTGATATTTCCGCCGGTTTAACCTCGAGCTATTCAAACCGGTGCGAGCAAGCGCATTGCTCATCCGGGCTCGATGTGCGGAAGAAGCTCAAGGCGCTTACACGCTGATTGAGCAGCTGTATACGGCGCCAATGAGTCATATGTGCCACATCATACGACAACACGGCTCCGCCCACGATCGAGATACTTTGGACCGGCTGTCCATGGTTCGGGGCAGCTTGAAGAGTTGAAGCGATCCGCGGCCGGCCTGGCACCCCATCGGCTCTAACTCGCGCTAAAGCGTGGATAGCGGATCTTGATCCGGTGACATAGCCAAGGGTTTCCCAGCGCAAGAGAACGGTGAAGCCTTTGATAACGACGCATCAAACGAATAGCCAAGGAGATGCGTCATTGGCGAAGTCAATCGGCAGCAGAGGCCAACTGGCGGTTCACCGTTCTTTTATGACGCAAACAACAAGCGGGTGGAGTTTGTCATTCCGAAGTGCGAGCCTTGTTCCTCCAATCCGTAAGCACACTTATGCCCCGACGTTGATCCGCTGAGCTTATAAGTGAAGAGGCTGTCTTCGTGCCTTAACCCGGATTGATTGGTCCACCAATGACTTCCGGCTTTGGGTGATGAAGAGGAAGAAGTTGAACCGACGCCAGCGCCTCTACCTCACGTCAACCTGGCGAAGAAGCCTAATCCGTCAAGCCGGGTGACGCCTCCGGAACTCCTAGTCATAACGCCACGCGAAACACCGGGCCTTGGAAGGCTTTGTAATAGGATAGTCAGCACTTTGTTTTGAACAATGCCTTTATGACCTCAGTCTGTATCCTTTGCATGGTGGTACTGATACTGTGGATTGATGAACCGTCAACTTAGTTCGCCTGCAATCACAAATTCATTAAACCGCCACGGCGGCTTGTGTCGCCAGCCGACTTGTGACGCTTATATATTTATATAAGAAAATATGGATGTATATGACCAAACTTTATGATACAAAAATACCTGCCAGCGTCGGGCATGCAGTTGGTTTAACCAATCTGGAGGCGGAGGTTGTATAAACCATGACCGCCAAAGGAGAAAACAACTCCTGTGCTTAAAATGCCGGTTTACCGTGCAAACCGTGTCGGGCATAACAAGCCCCCTGTTACCCCATAATGGGATGTTAACAGAAAAAATCAAACCGGAACAAAATCGCCGGATTAAAAAATGGACAGAATTCCGTTAGCTGACAACTTGAATCCGGTTTAAAAAGGTTGTCGGTTTAAGAAGGCAAATAAAACTCAATTAACTGGTACGAAAACCACATGGAAGCAAAGGCAATGATAAAAACCATTTGCAAGAAGAGGCTTTACTGAGCCTGATCAGATGGTGTTACCATGGTCGGACAGGACCAAGCTCCCCATAAGGTGTAGCGATGGTTCAAGGCAGCCAGGTCCCCAACTGAAATCGTGGCATTATGCCGATCAAGTGGCATGGCAATGGTTCGGGTTCGACCAAGCCCCCAAGTGATTCTATGGCCTTAGGCCGACCAAGAGGCGTGACTGGTTCAGACATGACCATGTCCCCAAGTGATCTGGTGGCTTTCGCCCATCAAAAGGTGTTGCATTGGTTCGGACACGACCAAGCCCCCAAGTGACAAAAATTTCTGAAAAGCAAGACCAAGGGATAAACCGGAGGCCGCTTTGCAACAACATCTCCATGTACCCAAACCGGACTTTTTACAGAACGGATACCCCGCTTTAGCCGAGGATCCGGTTTATTTCTTTTATTCATAATATATACATTGTCTTAATATGTACATAAGTGGAGCCGATGGATCAGGTATAATAAGGCCGAAGATGAGCTATGTTCCACGGCCTGTTGGTCTCCTCTTCGACGTCGTGAGTCTTTTTCGCTCTCGAACATCAATCAAATAGTATGACCCGTTGTACAGATTCTTGCTGACCACAAAGGGCCCTTCCCAAGGTGGGGATAGCTTGTGCATATCTATGTCGGTCTTGAATGAGCCAAGCACCAAGTCTCCCTCCGAAAGGTTCTTGTTCTAACTCGCCGATTGTGATACCGACGAAGATCCTGTTTGGTAAATCGCCGAACGAGCAGCCGCCATATCTCGCTCTTCATCCGGTCGATCCAAATCGCCCTGCCGCTGCCTCACTATCGGCCTCAACATACGCCGCCACGCTGGGCGAGTCATGACGGATATCGCAGGGAAGGACCGCCCGCTCCATAGACCATAAAGAACGGTGTGTATCCGATTGGATCTGTTAGGGGTAGTATTGATACTCCATATCACGGATGGTAGCTCTTCTACCCAACAACCGGCGTCCTCTCCAAAGGGACCATAAGCCGGGTTTAATACCTCTCAAGATCTCTGATTAGCTCGTTCCGCTTGACCATTGGACTGCGGGTGGGCCATCAAGAAACATCAAGCGGATGTGCTCTCGCTCACAAAACTCCTTCATGGCTCCCTTGGACAAATTAGTGCCATTGTCCGTGATGATCTTGTGTGGAAACCCAAACCGAAAATCACCTTTTGATGAACTGAACCGCCGTGGCGCATCACACTTGCTAATGTGCTCGCCTCTACCCACTTTGTAAATTTATCAACCGCCACCAACGGTGAGTCTTCTTGTCCTTGGACCTTTTGAAAGGTCCCACCATATCCAGACCCCAAGTCGCAAACGGCCAAGTAATTGGAATCATCCTCAATTCTTGGGCGGTACATGAGCACGTCTCGAAAACTTTTGGCAACCATCACATCGTCGACCAGATCTTACGCATCGGCATGGGCGGTCAACCAATAGAAACCGTGGCGGAACGCTTTGGCTACCAAGGACTTTGAACCGCGTGGTGACCACAATCCCCTTCATGGATCTCACGCAATATCTCACGGCCTTCTTCGGGGACACACTGGCGCTGAAATGCCCCTGACACGCTGCAATGATGCAACTCGCCCTTATATATGGTCATAGACTTAGACCCGCGAACTATCTGTCGAGCCGGCGTCTCATCTTGTGGTAACTCGCCCGGTTCATATATGCCAAATAAGGAGCGCCCAATCCGAATGACATGCAAGGCTGCCACCAAGCGAGCCTCCGGATCAGGAATAGCCAAATCAACTTCATCAGAAGCTTAAGCGGCGGATTGTGCAAGACGTCAAGGAAGACATTAGGCGGGACGGTTTACGTTGAGAGCCCAACCGGCTTAGAGCGTCCGCCGCCGTTCTTCCGACGATCCACATGGTCCACGATATCCTTTAAAGTGCCTTGCAACAATATCCACCTCCCGACGGTGCGCAGCCATGAGTGGATCTTTGGAATCCCAAGTACCGATACTTCTTTGGGCCACCAAGTCCGAGTCACCAAAGCACTTAACCCGGCTGAGATTCATCTCCTTAGCCATCCAGAGGCCATGGAGCAAAGCTTCATACTCAGCTGCATTGTTAGTACAGGGAACATTAAGCGAAGAACGAATGTGAACTTGTCACCTCGTGGGGAAGTTAATACGACTCCACCCCGAGCCCTCCAATTGCTGGACCCATCAAAGTGGATGGTCCAATAGGTATGATCCGGCTTTTCTTGGTGCTTGCAACTCCGCCCAATCATTAATGAAATCCACAAGTGCTCGAGATTTTCTTTGTCGTCCGAGGCACATACCTTAAACCGTGCGGCCCAAGTTCTATAGCCCACTTAGCAATCCGCGACCGCTTCCGGTTACGTATGATATCGCCTAAAGGAGCTGAATCGACCATCGTGATGGGGTGCCCTTGGAAATATTGCTTCACTTCCGCTTGCCATAAAACTCCATATACCAGCTTACGCCAATGCGGATATCTTTGTTTAGACTCAATGAGGACTCGCTGATGTAATAAACCGGCCGTTGAACCGGATACTCCTTCCCGCCTCCTTCCGTTCCACCACAATGGCTACGCTGATTGCCACGGCATTAGCGACAACATATAACAGCGGCTCCTTGTCAATGGGAGCGGCGAGAACAAAGCGGTTGGCCAACCGCCGCTTTAAGTCCTCCAATGCTTCATCGGTGGTGAACTCTAGACGAACCGATCCGCTTTCAAAGATCGGTACAAAGGAATGGCCTTCTCTCCTAGGCGGTGATAAACCGCTTAGCGTAGCAATCCGACCTGCCAAGCGTTGGACATCATTGATACACTTTGGCTTAGCCAGGAGGTGATAGCTGTAATCTTCTCCGGATTAGCTTCAATCCTCTGTTGGACACAAGGAAACCCAATAACACTCGCCGGAACACCAAAAACACACTTGGCGGGTTAAGCATCATCTTGTACACCGCAAGTTGTCAAAGGTTTCTCTCAAATCCTCAATTAGTGTTTCCTTCTTCCTTGACTTAACCACAATATCATCCACATAAGCATGCACATTACGGCCGATCTGTTTATGCAAGCAATTACATGCATAGCGTTGATAAGTTGCTTGGGCGCTCTTGAGCCCAAAAGGCATAGATACATAGCGAAGGCTCCAAAAGGGTGATAAACGCTGTCTTCTCCTGGTCCTTAACCGCCATCTTAATCGATGATATCCGGAATATGCATCCAAAAACTCAAGCGCTCACAACCCGCCGTAGCATCAATAATCTGATCAATCGGGGGAGGGCGAAGGATCTCTTGGACAAGCCTTGTTAAGATCTGTATAATCCACGCATACGCGCCAAGTGCCATTCTTCTTAAGGACCAACACCGGATTAGCAAGCCACTCTGGATGGAAAACTTCAACGATAAACCCTGCCGCTAAGAGCCTGGCAACCTCCTCCCCAATGGCCTTGCGCCTTTCCTCATTAAACCGGCGTAGAAACTGCTTTACCGGTCTATACTTGGGATCAACATTAAGAGTGTGCTCAGCGAGTTCCTCGGTACACCGGCATGTCGAAGGCTTCCATGCAAAATGTCCCGATTCTCACGGATGAACTCGATGAGCGCGCTTTCCTATTTAGGATCCAAGTTAGCACTGATGGTGAACTGCTTGGACGAATCGCCAGGCACAAAATCAACAAGTTTAGTCTTAGCCGCCGACTTAAACTTCAAATCCGGGTCGTGCTCTGTAGTTGGCTTCTTCAACGGGGTCATATCCGCCGGATCAACATTGTCCTTATAATACTTTAACTCCTCGGTGGCACAAACCGACTCGGCATAAGCCGCATCACCTTCCTCGCACTCCAACGCAATTCGGCGGCTCCCATGAACCGTTATCGTCCCTTTGTGACCCGGCATTTTCAGCTGCAAATAAACATAATAAGGCCGTACCATAAACTTAGCATAAGCCGGCCGCCCAAACAAGGCGTGGTAAGGGCTTTGGATTTTCACCACCTCAAACGTCAATGTTTCCGATCTGGAGTCATGTTCATCTCCAAAGGCTACCTCCAGAGCTATCTTACCGACCGGGTATGCTGACTTGCCAGGCACCACGCCGTGAAACTTTATCTTTGGACGGCTGAGATGCTTATCCGTCAACCCCATACGTCGGAAGGTCTCATAGTACAGGATGTTGATGCTGCTCCCTCCATCCATGAGTACTTTGGTAAACTTGTATCCTCCCACCTGAGGTGCCACCACTAGGGCTAGCTGACCCGGATTGTAAACCCGGGGAGGATGATCCTCTCTGCTCCATACAATAGGTTGCTCTGACCAGCGCAGGTAATGCGGTGCGGCCGGTTCAACAACACTGACCGCCCGCTTCTGAAGTTTGCGGTCTCGTCTGTCCAAGCTGGTGGTAAAGACATGGTACTGTCCACCGTTCAACTGCTTTGGATTACTTTGGTAACCCGACTGCTGCTGTTGTTGATTGTAACCCCCTTGGTTCTGATTGTTCTGATTGTTTTGATTGTTTTGATTGTTTTGACTGCCTTGCCCGCCCGGATTACCACCGAACCCTGGGCCGGAATTTCCTCCACCGTAACCCGGGGCGGACCCTGAACCGCCGCCGGGCCCTTGATCATACCGGAAAGCATTAGAATTTTTGAACTCCTGCATAATATAACAATCCTTCCAGAGGTGGTTCGCCGGTGCCTCCTTCGTTCCATGCTTCGGACAAGGTTGATTCAATAGGTAATTCAAACGCTCCGGATTGTGACCTTGTGCACCACCCCGGTTTGATTGCCTACCTTTGCGCCGCTGACCCTTGTCCTGCGCGTTGGTGTTGGCCACGAAGCCCATGTTACCGTTAGCCTTACGCTTGTTTCCCCCATTGCCTGCCGAATGATGCTGCTGGCCTCTGGAGTTGCTATTCTGCTTTCCCTTCCCTACTTCGTCATCCTCAGACTCGGGATCCTTGGTACTATCAGAATCAGCATACTTTACCAAAACGCCCATGAGCGTGCCCATGTCATTGCAAAAACGCTTCATGCGACCCAGCTTCAACTTCAACGGTTCGAACCGGCAGTTGGCTTCTAGGGTTAAAATAGCGTAATCGGGGTTGATCCGATCTCGATGAATGTAAAACCTCCAAACGCGGGCGCACCCAATGTGTTGTAGATTCTCCTCCGCTCGACACAAGCCGCCAAATCCACCACAGACATAGGCTGCTTACAGTGTCTTTGAAATTTGAATGAACCGGTCCAGAATCGGGTCCACGAACTAAGCGAGTTGGGTGGCAAATTTTTCAACCAAGTACGGGCCGTACCTTCCAACATCATGGTGAAATACTTCGCACACGCAGCTTCGTCCACATCCAGCATCTCCATGGCCATCTCATAGCTTTCTATCCACGCTTCTGGAGCCAAATCGGCGGTATAATTGGGCACCTTGCGTGGCCCTTTGAAGTCCTTGGGCAAACGCACATTGCGTAAAGCGGGGACGAGGCAAGGCACCCCCAATGAGCCAGATGTGACCCCCGGTTCGAAGATGGTCGGACGAATCGGCGCGAGCTGATGGTCCTCATGTTGTGCTGTTAACTCAGCCTCCCTACGTGCCCTGGCCCGGTCTACCAATACTTGAGCGTCTTCGAAGCCACCGGCCGGGTTGTTGCCTCGAGGCGGACCGCGCTGCGCGTTGCTTGATACGGCCGGTTCATCTGCGCTACCGGCTATAACTCCGGCTTGGGCGGGGGTGGAGTGGATCCGATCCCGATCGTATGAATCGCTTCGCCGAGCGGGGCCGCCCCGAGGAGCTCCTTGACCCGGCGGGTTTCTACCGTCTGTGGTGAATCGCCCTCGATCGGAATCGCCTCCAATCGTGCCGCAGCCGCGACAAGGTTATCCATCGGGTTTGAGTAGTGACCCGGAGGTGTCTGCACAGTCTGGGGCGCGCCGGTGTGGTGGCGAGGCAGGTCTATCACACGGGGCTGAACCGGCGCGGCCGTCCCAGCGCTTCCGGCGGTTTACCACCGGTGGCGGATTCTTCGTCCTCGCCTTACGGGTATTGAAGAGCTCTCTTCCTCGAAAACCGAAGGCAAACGGATCTGTACTTCCTTTTCATGACTTCATGTGATGCACTCGATCCAAAGATGAGCCTATAAGCTGTGCATCCAAAGCGCCCGTTCGCCGCCATCCTCACGTCCGCGGCTGCGGATCTGCTTTAGCTTTAACGATCTGTTCCTTCACCCTTGCAATCTCTGCGTTGTCTGGTCCGATCCGCCGGGTTAGCCTCCGCCATGGCGCAGCCAATGCGTCAAATAACTCTAATAGAACTTGAGCGGCGCGGCGACAGGGCCTCCTTCCCGGCTGCCACCACCGCTGCTGAACCGGCGACGATGGGCGCCATGTCGAAGAGTGAAGCGTCGCTTGTGTACCGCCATGAAAATTCCAACCGGCTGGGTAGATCAAAGGAGTCCGAATACTCTCTCCGCCGGAACAGCCCCGATCCGCCATCTTGCGGCTGGTACAAAGACTCGGTTTCTCCGTGGATGACTCGTCGCCAGAGTAGACAACGGTTTCGCCGCCAGATGCTGATCCACCTCATAGTCTCCGTGGACGACTCCACAAAGCACGCTGACAGCCGGTTTAGCGAGGCAGGACTCTTCTTCGTCCGCCGAGCCGTCTCGACGAGGTCGGTGCAGATGTCCGCCCAGCCCTGGCTCGCCGATCTTGCCGATGAACACGTGTATGCCACCAAAGGGGACCCGGTACCAGATTTCGATCGAGCCGCCTCGGGCCCCGATCCGCATCGTCGATGTAGAGTTTGCCGCGACGACTCTTAGTCATCCGGCCCACAAGATAGCCTTCGAGTCCTTGAACTTGCCCTCTAAGATCATCAAACCATCGTGCGATAGCCCCACGGTGGGCGCCAACCGTCGTGGAGTTGTCACGGCAGATGTCCTCGTGAAAGGACTTAGTCGCGGGGCCATCGTGACGGGTTAACTTAGAGGGTTAAAGCGGACACAAAGACACGGAGTTTATACTAGTTCGCCCCTTCGATGAAGGAAAAGCCTACGTCTAGTTGTGATGGGATTGATGTGATTTCGACGACTAGGGAGCAATAGCCGCCTAAGCCTCGAATTGTTCCGTAATCAGATCCGCCCGGTCGTCCCCTTATATACACGGGTTGACGCCGGCCGGTCTCTGAGTCCCGATCCGCTCATACAAGTGTCCGGCTCGGTCTCTTCTCTCTTATCTTACAGCTCAAGTTACAAGATTAAGGCGGTTTACATGATGGACCCTAATCCGTCTCGGGCTTTGGGCCTCCTCCGTGGGCCTCGATCATGGATTTAGGTAACCCCCCTTGAGGCGGTTTACACTCGTAGTTATATCCCCAACAACAAAGGCCGCTCAATTCCTGAGCCGCAAAGGCCCTAGGCCACAGGTCGCCATGTCGAGCATTCCGGAAGGGGAAGCGCCACAAAACTCAGTAGCACGTCAAGTGTTTCCTGAAGCCAAACCTACTGTGAATGTCTCTAAGTCTGACACCAAAGCTGCTGAAGACATTCCGGTTGCAGCAGCCGATGACAATCAAGAACCAAGACAAGAATAAGGAAGAGTTGCCACACCCCCTGTCACTCAAGAAGTCGTTCTCGAGGAGAATGTGACTATGCCCGACCCTCCTGCTACTGAAACGGAGGTTGAAAACACTAAGGCTGCCACAACGAACACTGCTGACGCCAATGACGTTGTCATGGCTGAAGACAATGTGGCGCCTGAAGCTAATGTTGTGCCTGAAGCTAATGTGCAACCTGAAGCCACAGTCCATGCTAAAGCTACTGTTCCACCCCCAAGGCCTCACATTATTGAGCAGGCATATGATCGCGGCCAACTTGTCACTGTCTGATGGCCTGTTTTGGTTCCTCCCACAGCTCCCAGACCACAATATGATTACCATGTGGAGCAAAGGCCTCATGTCCAAAAGCCAAAGCCCAGACTACCAAGGTTTCCAGGTGCTGCAACATCGCCAGGATCGTTCAGTGTGAATAGCTTCAAGGCACACAACACATTCTTTGACAGTGCCAATAACCCATACTTGAATCCAAAGATCTCTTTTGATCGCTTCTGGAGCTATCAGTAGCGCAGTTATTACTCATGTGTCTTATACAATCAAGAGCGAATCTTTCCTCATATGCGTCTAGATTGTGAAGCCATTGCTAGTCTGCCCTGCCTTGAAGAAGCTCTGGACTGCTTTAGAGATGCTGGCCTTCTGCAATTCGTCACTGACAAAGAGCACTGGAATGAAGAGCTTCTCCTGCAATTTTATGCCACTCTTCACATTCGTGGCTACAACAGGGATCCGAAGACTTGGGTCCTTGAGTGGATGACAGGTGATGTGCATCATGAAGCTAAAGCTCAAGATATCATCGAGCTTACTTCCCTGCCCACTCCAGGTGAGCTCTATGAACCTGGTTGTCAGCTACATAGGAATGCGTTGTAGAGTATATTTAAGAAGCCAGAGCCCAATATGAGTCAGATGCTCAGCATGATGAAGCCATTGCCACAAGATGCTGAATATCCCAAGGAATTCTTCATCAAGGACCTCGAGTACCTCCCCGTACAATTTATCACATTGTGAGGCATGCTCTATGGCCTGTCAAGGGATATTCTCCTGAAGCCAAACTTGAAGGCACCATGAAGACTTTGGTGTTCTATATTCTCAATGGCATCAGCTTCAATACCCAGGATTTCTTCATGAGTCAACTTGCTGCATCTGGAGTTGATCTATTTGGCTTGAAGTTTTATGCTCCATGGGTGATGCGCCTGATCAAACTCCATTCATCTGTTGACTATCAGCCCTCAGCATGCAACCATCTTACCTTTATGCCTGAGGTTGGTCTGTCACTTGAAGCCATCTACCCAGAGCCTGACAAAGAACCTCTATATCTTCACAATGTTGATCTTCAGAGCTTCACGCAACCACTTGAAGGGATTCATGTTCCAAATGCTGCTACTCCTGCTTACCCTCTGGCTGGCAATATGCATGTGCCACACCGTGCCAACACTGAAGCCACTGCCAGTACAATCGCTCAAAGGCCTCGGAAGTGTTCTCGCATTCTCAATGACATAGAGCTTCTCGTTGCCTTACATCAGAAGTAGGACAAGCAGCATGAATGGCTCAAGAGTCAAATGCAGAGTGTCTTGGTGGATGTCAATCACATCCGAAACATGGCCACCAAGAACTCCTTTGTAGCCCATGAAGCCTGTCGGCGGTCTTGGAAGTATCTCACACTCCTATGCCCTAAAGAAGATCTTCGCGAAGATGGCTTCAATGAGGGTTTCAAATTTGACTCCAGACCTCCCTGCAATGCAAGCTGGCGTCGCACTCCATCAATAGAAGATTCTGAGTATTCATCTTCGGCTGCAACTGTTGTTGCAAGAGTCGTCGATGAAGAAGACGGCGCCACTTCACCAACTATGGCTTCACTGCATCTCGACACTGCACTAGGCCCTTCTGCACCACCGAACTCCAACATCGACCATGCACCTTCTTCTACTCCTGATGGGAACGAGTAGATGCTCTATGTCTTCAAACCTTTTTGGTCCTTAGTGACAAAAGGGGGAGAAGCATATGAGTTGATAGTCTTCAAGCGGGTCCATATGGGTGGTTGCTATAGCTATATTTTTGCCAAGTGGTTACAACTCTCGTTTTTGATACATTGGTTCTTTGGGTTGTAACACTTAAACTTGATGGTCGTCTGCTACTTTGTCTGCTATTCTGTGATGCGATGATAAATTCCGCAAGAAGTCATTCCGCAGACGTCCATTTTTCATTATGCATGTCATTATCATCGTCATATCTTTATATGCATGATGAATTGTCTTCATGAGCTGAAGAGGATCTCCACAAAGTAAAACCTGCCATGTGCATTTGCATTCAAAAGCAAACTACTTATATGCACATCTTTAGGGGGAGCCTTTTGCCACTTATGAAGACAATGCCTTAATCCTTAAACTTTCATATACTTTTATCCCCGTTGAAAACTTCAACCAGTTTGTCATCAATCACCAAAAAGGGGGAGACTGTAAGTGCATCTAGTGCCACCCCTAGTTGGTTTTGGAGTATTGACGACAAACTTGGTTGAGGGACTAATGTATTTGTGAGAACTGCAGGATAACATAGGTAGTAGTCCCACACTGATTCGGTTTACCTACCAGATATGACCCCTAAAAATGTGTGAAGACATTGAAGACAATGGTGGTCTGTGAAGATATTCACAACGAAGATTATGACTTGAGAAGACATTCACGTGAAGACTATGGAGTGCAAAGACATAGTTGTTTTGTAGTTTCCTTTTCTTCTTTGTTGAGTCATAGGAACCACCGTACTGCTAAGTGGGGTCCCATTGAACAAAGTCAGAGTGACTAAAGTGATGCTCAACCAAATCCTATGTCTTCGAGCGAAGACAATGAGAGCAAATCTTATCCAGAGATGGATGAGTCAGCTTTACTTGTAGACCAAGTCAAGCTGCCGCGTGTGTTTGAAATCTGACAGTTGGACACGTGTCAGTTCCTTAGTGACCCATGGTCATTTTGGACAAATCATGTCGGGTTGCCTCCTGGCTATAAATAGCCCATCCCTACACCATAAATTGGTGGCTGCTTAGAGTTAGTACACGTCTTTTGTCATTTGAGAGCAACCCACCTCCGAAGCATTTGAGAGAGAGATACTTGCGAGGACAAAGCCCAAAACACCCAGAGCCAAAGAGTATTAGGCATCACTAAAGTCTTTCTGTCCGCGTGACCTGAAGACTTGTTACACTTGAGGACTGTGAATCCTCCAGCCGGTTAGGCGTCACGTTCTGAGCATCCAACATTCATTGTTGATTGCCGGTGAACAAAGTCTGTGAAGGTTTGGAAGTCTACCTTGAAGACTTACCAGAGTGATTGAGCGAGGACTAACTGTCCTTAGCTCAAGGGGAATAAGGTGAAGACGCGGTCTTCTGAGTTGAATCTCAGCCTCCCTAACTAGACGTACAGTTGTCACAACAACTGGAACTGGTCCAACAAATCCCTGTCCTCACTAAGCAACTGGTTCTATCTCTTACCTCTCTTTACTTACAGTTTGTCTTCGTGAAGTCATTGCCTGCTTGCTTGATCTGATTGACTTCATTGTGTGACGACTATTGTTGTTTGGCTTCATACTATCTTCCATCCTAATCCATACTACCTAGCTGTCGATAGTCTTCGTGCTTTCACTTTATTGCTTACTTGACTATGGCTTGTCTAGTGTAGTCTACCTTCCGCTGCATATCAATAGGCTCATATTTACTGTTTGTCTTCAAAGCCCCTGTGTTTTGAAGATTTTTATAAAAATCGCCTATTCACCCCCCTCTAGTCGATAACTAGCACTTTCAAACAGAACTTGACCACGTTCAGTTCCGCATGAGCAAACTTCACTAAATCTGACAAAGTTTGATGTCATAATATTAGACATGTTTTGCACCGATGGAATATGGTTTGCACTGGCCCACGAATTGGGTTTGAGTCTTATCATACACAATGTGTCATACAAATATTCTACTCCACAAAGTAGTGACGAAACTAGGTTGCCCCTGAGGCGAGGCAAATGGGGAAGTTGATGGCAAAGGCATCATCAACGCATTTACGGCAACTCACACCTTCGCTGACGCTTTGTCATTAGAAAGTTGCCTTGCTAATCAAGGTATTGCCCTCGTCATTCTCATCTCCACAAGGGGGGCAGCTGCCATATGTCATCTCTCTCCAACCTATTGTTCATAATGGCTAGAGGATGCAGTGCGTCACCCTTCGTCCTTGGCCCACCATTGTGCATCCTATCACTATTGGGCTAGATCAGTGTACCCATTCTCCAAACCAGCTAAGAGGAGTTGCACTCACGACACATCTACGACAACCATTGCCTAGCTTCAACCATCGTGCCACCATAAAAAATGGCATTTCCTTTAGAGGCGAACCTTATCGCAGCCACGCCAAAAGACTACTATTAGGAGGCATGGGAGAGGTATGCTCCGACGAATAGGAGATGTTGCCTATTAAGTCGCTTGAGAGAGCGACACGAGTCAGTAATCTCTCATGTAGCAACTCGGGTACTGATGGCACATGAAGATAATCACCATAGTCTATTACATGCATATTGAGGTTATCTAAAATGCCGACCACACCTTACCTTTAGATTGAATACATATATATGGTCTTTCTTTAATCACTTCGGCTTACTTTAAATAGAGAACATCCAATACAATAAGGTGATGGGATGACTGAACCAACTGGCATGGAAACGACCTTAAACAAAGGGGAAATCACAACTAAGAGCATGGGCCTCAAATTTCTTGTCAAAGCCGCAGTCGAGCCTATCGTCGTTCCGCTGCCATAGCTCCGGTGAGAGATGGACAACATCGAGAAATTCATAAGACCTATAGAGGTCCAAACTTTGTTCAATCACCATAATAGTACAGCCTCATATACGATGGAGATTGGCAATCGCACCAAGCATATCGACGGGGGCACCACCTTGCTCTATGTAGGTTGGTGCGCTTGCATTGCCAAACCAATTGGCCGATGACCTTGCTTGCAAGTCGCAAATGCTCAAAAGAAGATGCTACTGAAAATTATGTTGCGGTTCATCGATGATGTCCACGGAGACATGCCAACCGAGCGACACTAAGAGCCAACCAAGCATCGAAAGATTGACGATGACAAAAACTCTCAATTTTCTTGGCAATGCTTTGGACAAAACATCACAGAGACATGTTTGGAAGATGACTTTTGTTCTGAGACAAACCCTACGACCATTGGGGTGACTTCACCACAACACCAAAACGTAGCTCCCCACTTAGAGCATTTGCGACCTCACCCGACACTAATTTGGCCTCTCAAACGTCCATGGAAGATGACCCCCCTATCGAATGGCATTTCCTTTAGAGGCGAACCTTATCGCAGCCACGCCAAAAGACTACTATTAGGAGGCATGGGAGAGGTATGCTTCGACGAATAGGAGATGTTGCCTATTAAGTCGCTTGAGAGAGCGACACGAGTCAGTAATCTCTCATGTAGCAACTCGGGTACTGATGGCACATGAAGATAATCACCATAGTCTATTACATGCATATTGAGGTTATCTAAAATGCCTGACCACACCTTACCTTTAGATTGAATACATATATATGGTCTTTCTTTAATCACTTCGGCTTACTTTAAATAGAGAACATCCAATACAATAAGGTGATGGGATGACTGAACCAACTGGCATGGAAACGACCTTAAACAAAGGGGAAATCACAACTAAGAGCATGGGCCTCAAATTTCTTGTCAAAGCCGCAGTCGAGCCTATCGTCGTTCCGCTGCCATAGCTCCGGTGAGAGATGGACAACCGAGAAATTCATAAGACCTATAGAGGTCCAAACTTTGTTCAATCACCATAATAGTACAGCCTCATATACGATGGAGATTGGCAATCGCACCAAGCATATCGACGGGGGCACCACCTTGCTCTATGTAGGTTGGTGCGCTTGCATTGCCAAACCAATTGGCCGATGACCTTGCTTGCAAGTCGCAAATGCTCAAAAGAAGATGCTACTGAAAATTATGTTGCGGTTCATCGATGATGTCCACGGAGACATGCCAACTGACGACACTAAGAGCCAACCAAGCATCGAAAGATTGACGATGACAAAAACTCTCAATTTTATTGGCAATGCTGGACAAAACATCACAGAGACATGTTTGGAAGATGACTTTTGTTCTGAGACAAACCCTACGACCATTGGGGTGACTTCACCACAACACCAAAACGTAGCTCCCCACTTAGAGCATTTGCGACCTCACCCGACACTAATTTGGCCTCTCAAACGTCCGTGGACAGTGACCCCCCCTATCGAATGGCATTTCCTTTAGAGGCGAACCTTATCGCAGCCACGCCAAAAGACTACTATTAGGAGGCATGGGAGAGGTATGCTTCGACGAATAGGAGATGTTGCCTATTAAGTCGCTTGAGAGAGCGACACGAGTCAGTAATCTCTCATGTAGCAACTTCGAATCGATGGCACATGAAGATAATCACCATAGTCTATTACATGCATATTGAGGTTATCTAAAATGCCTGACCACACCTTACCTTTAGATTGAATACATATATATGGTCTTTCTTTAATCACTTGACTTACTTTAAATAGAGAACATCCAATACAATAAGGTGATGGGATGACTGAACCAAGCTGCATGGAAACGACCTTAAACAAAGGGGAAATCACAACTAAGAGCATGGGCCTCAAATTTCTTGTCAAAGCCATGATCGAGCCTATCGTCGTTCACGCCATAGCTCCGTGAGAGATGGACAACATCGAGAAATTCATAAGACCTATAGAGGTCCAAACTTTGTTCAATCACCATAATAGTACAGCCTTATATACGATGGAGATTGGCAATCGCACCAAGCATATCGACGGGGGCACCACCTTGCTCTATGTAGGTTGGTGCGCTTGCATTGCCAAACCAATTGGCCGATAACCTTGCTTGCAAGTCGCAAATGCTCAAAAGAAGATGCTACTGAAAATTATGTTGCGGTTCATCGATGATGTCCACGGAGACATGCCAACTGACGACACTAAGAGCCAACCAAGCATCGAAAGATTGACGATGACAAAAACTCTCAATTTTCTTGGCAATGTTGGACAAAACATCACAGAGACATGTTTGGAAGATGACTTTTGTTCTGAGACAAACCCTACGACCATTGGGGTGACTTCACCACAACACCAAAACGTAGCTCCCCACTTAGAGCATTTGCGACCTCACCCGACACTAATTTGGCCTCTCAAGCGTCGTGGACGGTGACCCCCCCCCCTATCGAATCCCCCAAAACCATGCAACCATTGCACGTGCTAGGAACTATGTAGATTAACACAGGCAACAAAACAGAGATACTCCCTCTTTCTTGATTTAGAGTCCGATTGGGTTACGGTTTTGTGACCGGAAATTGACCGGGCCGTCCATCCAATCAGTTTTGGAAGCCTAGTCGTAGGTGCTCTTAGGGCTGAGGCCTAATGCATATTTCGTCACAACTATTCTCTGTGACCACCGATATCTGAACCTTGATAAGATGGAAAATTGTTTTGCCTTGGTGTGCATTCACAACTATTCTTACCTTTTTCTGAATTGCAAGGTAAAACCCCTACATGGTAAACAAAATGGGGACCCCTACATGGTAAACACACGCATATAAAAACTCGAACGTAGTTGGTGGAGTTGTACATTCACTTCGGCGATTAAGTCACAAACATATTAGACCGTCTTTGTCACTGACCATAAGCGAAAATAATTCCTCGGTGCTGCTCACGACACGTGATTCATGGTTCCTATCCGACCAGATTTAACTAAATTCCTACCGACTCATTGTGTCATTCATATGGAAAACACGACACCTCTGGGAAGGGAAAAGGAAAAGCAAGAGGATTCACGGACACACTTGTCTCTCAGTCGCTCTGAACAGTGGAGGGCAGAGATAGCGACGCACCATGCACGGACAGCAAAGCTTCGATGTGCCGTTCCACTTGCTCGCTGCCCCATCATACGAGTACGAGCCGCAAACGAGGCCACCATAGGACTCGAGCAGCGGTCGACCCCGTCAGTCACGGCCGCGGCCTGCCTTGTCGGTCCGCAGACGCGAGGGGCAAAGCCGGAAACGCCCGATCACCAGCAATCGTTTGGGAGCTTCATTAAACTAATGGCGTCGGGGTGGTGCCTGCCACGAGGGTCCAAACGCACACATGCAGGCCGACACCTCGGGGGAATAAACGCACGGTGACACAGCCCCCCTCCCCCTCTTTCTGTCGGTGGGGATGCAGACGAGAGACGCAAACGGGAAAAGAAAAGAAAACGAGGCCACCGATCAACAGCGGTGCGCGCAAACTGCAGATTAGCTAGCGCGAGGCCGCCACCGACTAACGCCGTAGGCCCCCCGTCGCCGTCGCGCCGGTTGGTGCCCGTTACCTGGACGTACCAACAACCAGCCCATGGCGTGAGTTGTGACCATGCCATTAGCATTAACAAATTCGACGATTGTTTTTCTGGTTCCTGGTTTCTGCTGTTGTTAATCAGTTTCCAGCCAGCGTCGAGATCTCCAGCTGTGTGTGTGTGTGTGTGTGTGTGTGTGTCCGGCTCTAACTAACTTTGCTCATGGACATGTTCAGCGTGCATTTCTTAATTTGGGCGCATGAAATGAATGGAGCTTATTGTAGCTGAGGGTGACCACTATGGTGTGGCCCGCGTGTCAGGGATTGAAGGGAATGTGGCGGTTGCTTGGACGTCCGCATGGTTGAATAGTTTTTTTAGGCTGCATGGTTGATTAGCTTGGAGGTCCTTTTTTTAAAAGGAATGCCGTGTGGCTTGATTAGCTTGGAGTATACCTTGCCAAATGTCGGGCCGGGCCGGGCTGGGTCCGGGACCAGGTTTAGTTTGGCCCGGCCCGGCTGTCGGGCCTAAATATCAGGCCCGGCCCGGCCCATTAGTGCAAAAGCCCGCCGGGCCTCGGGCCGTTGGGCTTAGATCACATGCCCAGGCCTGGCCCGTGGGCAAGGTCGGGCCGAGCCGGGTATCCCATGGCCAGGTTTAGCTTGGAGGTTGGATGTGCATGCGGCCTGCAAAAGAAAATTCTTTGTGCAGTGTACATGCATTGGAGTTTGGCACTGAACTGGGCCAGGCCAACTCCACGCCGGGCTCTCCAAACTGAGGCCTCCTTTGATTTGAAGAAATTTTATAGATCTACATAATATGTTTTTTTAGAAAAAATCCTTAGTCTTTTTGGTTTGTAGGAATAGAATCTTATTTCTATGAAGGAGTTCTTCACATTTCATAGGAAAATAAACTTTAGTCTAGACTCAATGAAAAAATCCCTATCATTTGAACCAAATGACATCTCTTTTTTCTGCTTCTATTCATAGGATTTTAAATACATGGCATTTCAATTTCTACAAGTTTCCTATTCCTACGATATTCCTACTCTATGAACCAAAGGAGGCCTACTGTAAAAAAAAACAAATGAGGCTAGACCAAATGGACGGCCCAGTCAGTGCCTGGTCAGACATGCTTGAACGCGTCCGCCATGTCGGACTGGTCCACCCTGGCCCATCCAGACCCCACAAGTATCCCCACCCGAATGAACCCTAGACCCCGGTCAAACCACACTCTCCATCTCCACTCAATGTCGAGCTCCGGCAGCACATCGTTCGGCGACGGATCCGGTGGTGACAACCCCATCCACTAGGAGTCGTTGTTGCATGGAGCGAAGGCAGAAGACGACGAGGAGCTCGTCGTCTGCATCGCGCAGCGCCAGTCATGACTGGACAGGGCAGAAGAGGAAACTCTGGCTCCACGCCGTCCCCCGTCGACCGACGACGCAATGCGGGCAACGAAGCCAGCCCGTCGTGTCCACACAGCTCCGGGAGCTCTGCCCCCCTCTCCGAGCTCTCCTTACCTGCTTTAGTAGCGCCCCTAGCCATCGTTGTACCCTCGTTCCCGTGCTGGCGCCAACGCGGATGCCTGAATTCGAGGCGCAAATCGCATGCCCGTGAGAGGCAGTGGACGAGGGAGGGAGAGGGCAATAGCAGCGGAGGCGATACCCTCTCGTCGGCCCCGCCTGCGTGCACCGGTCGATTCGGACGACCAGCTCCTCATGGCGGTCCTTCGTCGCTAGCTCACGACAACGGAGATCTAAGCGTAGCGGCTTCACCGCAAAACACGAAAGCCCTCCGGCTCGCCATTGAGCAGCCAGAGCACGAGGCGGCGGAGAAGGCGACGACGCGTGAGAAGGCCACACTGCTGGCGAAGGAGCAGGCACGCGTGGTCTGTCAGACGACCATCATCATATCCTCCTCTGATGACTCTGACGTCTCCAAGAACGACGCCTTCCCACCGTCAACGCCTATACAGAGGGCAACAACCACACTGGCAACCACAAGGGTAAGGGACCGACACAGAAGTAGTGATGTTCTAGCGTCATTCTCCGTCTTCATTTTAGTTTTTAGTTAATTTAATTTTTATCTATGTTGCCGATGATGTACTAATTGTTTTGGTCCGATGAGTTGTGTTCGTATGCCCGTATGGAATTTAGTTTGAACTGTGTTCGACTATTCCATATGATGATCAACACAGTTTCTCATGTTGCATGGATAGCATGGTTTTGAGGGGACGGACTTAAGGTGTCCGGTTGTGGACGCGGCCATAAGAGGGCTGACCAGTCACTGTCCCTGGACGCATCGGCAGATGTTTAGGAGGGCATATTTGCTATATCCGGGTGCATCCGTGGACGTTTAGGGGGGAGGCAAATTTGCTATATTTGGCGGCAGATACTATACCAGCGGCGGGGGGGATTGATCTTTATCAACCTATCAATCATGTCCTGTTGTGTCCTATGATGATGCGGGAGTAGTCCATCCTCGGGTTGAGGTTTTGTACTAGTAGTAATGTGTTCTATCTCTCTACCTTATTATGAAAGTTTTCGATAATGATTGTGATCATGGGACTTTGTTAATGAAGTTGAATTATGTGATATATCCCTTCATATTATGTTTATGGTGAATTGCATCTTGCTCTTGCTATGAGTTTCTTTATGTTGAACTGAATCTTTTGGGAATCAGTGAGATAATGTACGAAGATGCACGCAGTGACATTGGCGTGACTCTATGGATAGTAGATTAGAACGATTGAGGTCAAGAGGTGATTGTTTCATATAATTTCTAGGGTTGTCAGAGGTGACGTTGGGGTTGTCCTATGGATTAAGATTAGAAAGAAAAACTTAAAGGTGTGCCTAGCCATACCTACGCTATCTCATCCTACTTTGATCTAATAAAAAGGAACTTTAGAGTAATTCTTTACTGCACTTTTAGAGGATATATAATACTCCCTCCGTCCCAAAATAAGTGTCTCAAGCTTAGTACAATTTTGTACTAAAGCTAGTACAAAGTTGAGACACTTATTTCGGGATGGAGGGAATATAGTTTAACTATGTTAAATATATCGAGTTTACACTAGTGAAAATATAAACCTTAGCCCTTATTTCCAAGCATTGAGATATCATTTTACTCACTCTTACTATTGTTTAACTTGTTGGCCATATTTATTTCAAAAGTATAAAAATATTGTTATCGTCCAAACTATTGATCTACAACGCAAATTATCGATCTCTTCGCTGAACTATTACACTTATACAATCAACAAACTGTATTAGGTGTGTTAGGGACATAATAAACTCGGTGTATTTGATTGTAGGGTTGTTTGAGTGAGAACACTTTCAACCTACACCTCCCTCGAATTGATAAATCTTAAGTCATCCACTTGAGGGAAATTGCTGTCGTCCTATGATCTCTGCGGATTGATAAACCTTTGGTCAGAGTCTTCCAAGCAAGAAATTGGGATTATGTGCAGGTTACATTCCATGACACTGCAAATACAAAATTTATTTTGTTAATACCCACTAAATAAAGAACATTATCAGCAATAAAGCATAAAAACATATATGGAATCAATCCCATGTTTCCTGCATTTGACATGCATTATTAGCAAGCAAAGAAAACTAGTTAAGATATTATCAGGCTCAGCGGTGACTTATTTTCAAATAAATACCAGCTAACATCGATTCTAGGTGATGAACTCATCTCCTTTCAAGAACAAATTGCTGGAATTTTGTCTATTTTGGGCCAGCCCAATAGCAGTTTCAGAAATTCGTAATAAATCCTAGAGGCCCATGCAGTCCATTCGTGCAAGGCAAGAGGTGCAACTAAAGTTTAGTCCCACATTGCTAGTTTAGAGGGAGTTGGACCTCTTTATAAGGGAGGTTCTTTCCCCACATGTATGAGCATGAGAACAAGAGGGACATCCACACGCGCTCCTCCTCCGCCGCCCGCCTCTTCACGACACGCCGCGTCACGTCACGTCACGTCGCGCCGCGCCGCGGGTTGCGGGGATGAGCCGAGCCGATTTCAAAGATTTTTGCTATAGTGGAGACTGAATGCGAATGGTGCATCCCTTCGGTTGCTGGCTGTTCACTTCGCCTCCCTCTCTTCGTTTCAACTCCCATCGCTGCCCTCTCGCCTCCTTCTCTTGCACCTATAAAAGGGAGGTCGCTCCTCTCAGAGAGATGCATCAGAACTTCTTCTTCCTCTCGCCATCGGTTCCAATCTCTGTGCTGCTGCTGTCTTCCTCATCCCGGCTTGCGGCGTGCACCACGAGTCGGGACAGTAGGCCTCTGAAACCGCACCTCTTTGAGTCCTGTATGGGAGAAGGGTGATAATGTTTTTGGGGAGCGCTCCACGCGACTACTGACTTCTTTGTCACGGACGCCCCGGACTCCGATGACTACTTCCCCGACGATGACTTCTTCCCCGACGTCTACAACCTCCTCGACGACATGGGCGGCGAGGACACTGACCCCAAGTCCAGTGCTAGTGATGCTGCTGTCCCGTATGTGTTCTTCTTTTTGTTTGAGGTCCTGCCACAGTTCCTTGTTCTAGTACTTGCCCTAGATATGTTAGGTTCTACTTCATATATGCAACTTTCTCTACTATCTGCTCTAGATATGTTTGGCTATAGTTCATATATGCAGATGCTATTTACCTTCTCTTTGTTAGATCGTATGACTTTTTTTATCTTTGCTATATTAGTCATGCTTTATCTAGTATTTCTGTCAATAAAATCATTCGGTAAATTGCTCATATTTCCAACAATCCAAAAACCTTATTATAGGCAATTTACCCCGAGTGGTTTTGCTGCTTCCATGAGACCTCCTATGTTTGAGGGTATCCACTATAAAACCATGAGCTGCTATGACTCCACTCTTGGCAAACCTGAAGGAGAATATGATGCTCAACAAGAACAACTTTTCAGAAAATGGATACCCTGTTTAAGGTTGCTCTCTTGAGTGTTCTTGGTGAGAACATAGTTGATGCTTATGCATCAATTGATAATGGAAAAGATATGTGGGACGCACTCGAGGCCAAGTTTGGGGTCTCGGATGCTGGCACTGAGCTGTACATCATGGAACAATTTTATGATTACAGGATGACTGAAGAACGCTCCATGGCTGAGCAAGCTCATGAGATACAGTCATTTGCTAGAGAACTTGAGCACGTCAATTGTATGCTACCGGACAAGTTCGTTGCCAGAGGCATTATCACTAAGCTTCCTCCCACGTGGAGGAATTTTGCTACCTTACTGAAACATAAGAGGTAGGAGTTTTCCGTTCTGGATCTCATTGGTACTCTTGATGTGGAAGAAAAGGCGAGATCAAAGGAAAAACGTGCTCGAGGTATTGAGGTAGGTTCTAGTGCCAATCTGGTACAGAAGAAAAACTTCCAGCCCCACAAGTTCAAGAACAAGGGCAAGTTTGATGGTAAATCAAAGTTTGATGGGAAGAACAAGGTTGTACAACAAACAAACTTCAAGAAGAAGAATGACAAGAAGAAAGGTGTTTGTCATGTGTGTGGAGATCCTGATCATTGGGCTCCTAGTTGCCCTAATCGCTATGACAAGCGTCATCTTGGAAAAGGTGGCAAGAACGCTAATGTTTTCATTGGAGACACTGACATGAAGGATGCTGGGTATGGTATATTTCCCACTATTCTTTCAGTATGTCATTCTCCTGATTGGTTGATTGACACGGGTGCTAATGTGCACGTATGCGGTGATATTTCCATGTTTTTGTCATATCAGACCGCAGGGACTTCCGCCGTGCTGATGGGCAACGGTTCAAGTGCTTCTGTTCGTGGTGTTGGCATGGTCAATCTGAAGTTTGCTTCGGGGAAGATCGTGCTGCTGAAGAACGTGCATTATGTCCCCTCCATCAATAAAAATCTTGTTAGCGGATCTCTTTTGTGTAGAGATGGCTATAAGCTTGTCTTTGATTCGAATAAATTTGTAATATCAAAGTATAAAACCTTTGTTGGTAAAGGCTATGAGTCAGGGGGATTGTTTCGTTTATCCTTATCAGACGTTTGCAATAAAGTTGTTAATCATGTTTGCAACAATAGTGAATCAAATGTGTGGCATTCACGTATTTGTCATGTGAACTTTGGTTGCATGTTGAAAGGATCGATATAGTTGACTAGAGGGGGGGGGGGGGGTGAATAGGCAACTAACAATTTTTAGCATTTCTTTACCAAATTAAACTTTGCATCAGAGTAGGTTGTCCAGAAATGCAACTAGATGAGCAACCTATATGATGCAATAACAATCAAGCATACAAGCAAGCAAAGAATACAACACTAAGTAAGCTTGCACAAGTAAAGGTAAGAGATAACCAAAAGTGGAGCCGGTGGAGACGAGGATGTGTTACCGATGTTCCTTCCCTTTGAGAGGAAGTATGTCTCCGTTGGAGCGGTGTGGAGGCACAATGCTCCCCAAGAAGCCACTAGGGCCACCGTATTCTCCTGACGCCCTCACACAATGCAAGATGCCGTGATTCCATTATTGGTGCCCTTGAAGGCGGCGACCGAACCTTTACAAATAAGGTTGGGGCTCTCTCCACAACCGAATTGGAGGCTCCCAACGAAACCATGGAGCTTCACCACAATGGAATGTGGCTCCTAGGTGACCTCAACCGTCTAGGGTGCTCAAACACCCAAGAGTAACAAAATCCACACAAGAAAGTATGGGGGAATCAAATATCCTTTGGTGGAAGTGTAGATCTAGGTCTCCTCCTTCAATCCCTAGCAAATCAACAAGTTTGAGTGGCTAGAGAGAGAGAGATCGGGCAAGAAAGCTTGAATGGCATTAATGGTGGAGTGAGAGAGGCAAGAGGTAGATGTAGTAGGTGGAAGAACCACCCTTATATAGTAAACCCTAAAATCCAACCATTACTGCGAAAACTGCACTGCTGCGGTACAACCGCTCCTTGTCTCGGTACAAACGGGACTCACGGGTAACCTGCAGAAACCCTATGAAGCGGTACAACCAGGCAGCAGGCGGTAGTACCGGTTGTGGAGAACAACCGAAACAACCGCCCAGCCACCGCTCAACCACCGCTTTGAAATAGTAGGGAGTCACCCCTATGAGCGGTGATCGAGCGGTACTGCACCGGTGCAACCGCCTGGCCCTGGAACCCTGGGTGGCTAAGTCCTAAGCGGTAGAACCGCTTAGGGCACCGGTGGTACCGGTGTGCGGAGAACAACCGGAACAACCGGTCCACCACCACCCAAGTACCGCATCAAAACAGAAACCGGACCGGTAGTTGAGCGGTACCTGGCCGGTACAACCACCAATGACACACCACGGTCAAGTTTAAGCACGGTGGCGGTACCACCGCCCGGGGGCAGCGGTACAACCGCTTGGTCATGACTGGGTTGTCCAACCCCAGGGTATCACCCCTGGGGTGGTGGTTGCGTTAGTGCCAAGAGCCAGCGGTACAACCACTCGAACGAGCGGTACAACCGCTGGGAGTACACATCAACAATTGAGAAAGAAGGGAAGCTCTCTCTCTCTCACAAAACACGGAAGAAAAAGGTGGGTGAGAAAGAAGTGTACGTGCAATGATTCACCCAACTCCTTCCGATGTGGATTCCCTCTTAATAGTACATGTTTCCTATGACCAAAGAGATAAACACGTAGACAGACACCGTCTTCGATCTTCTCCTTCCAGAGAGAATAGCTAAACGAGGCAAGCCTAATCACCGAGAACCTGAAGCACTTAGCACAAGATTAGACCAACAAAGGGTTGTCATTATCATCCAAAACACAAAGTAGGGAAATGGCCTTACAATCTCCCCCTTTTTGGTGGATGATGACAACAACACGATTAGCAAGAGAGAGGTCTAGAAAATATAGACGAGACTCCCCCTAGATGTGTGCCCTAATTTGAATTTTCTATTGGAATGCAAGAGCACACATTAGGAGCAAGACTCCCCCTAGATTTTATAGACCCATCACTCCTACTAGACATGCGAAGATAAGCAATAAGTGCATAATGACAAGTAGAAAATTTAACAAGATAGATAGTGAAGCACATGTCTCACACCATGCAAGACTAGATAAGTACCAAGGTCCACAAACTAAAGTTCAACACGAAGCACGAAAGAACAAACACAAACCCAAGCAAATCCCATGCAAATCCCGAGACCTAATAGAACTCTCTCCCCCTTTGGCATCAAGACACCAAAAAGGAAAAGAGCGAAGCTAGCGCCCTAGAGCTCAGTAGTCCTCCTCTGACTCCTCGGCTGCATCTGGATCCTCCTCATCACCAGACTCTTCATCATCATCCTTGTCAGCTTCCTCCATGACACCATCATCAACAACAAAGGAGGTAGAAGGCTGGCGAGGAGTCTCATCATCTGACCATGTGCTGTGCGCGGAGATCCACCGTGTAGGATCTTGAGAAGAGGTGTCTAGAGGGGGGTGGTGATTAGACACTAAGTACCAAAGTTGCAGTTTTTAACCTTATTAAAGTTTAAGTGGAGTTTAGGCACAAGTTTAACTTTTTCAATACATAACAAGCAAGCATGCAATGAGTATATGAGCAGCGGAAAGTAAAGCATGCAACTTGCAAGAATGTAAAGGGAAGGGTTTGGAGGATTCAAACGCAATTGGAGACACGGATGTTTTTGTCGTGGTTCTGATAGGTGGTGCTATCGTACTTCCACGTTGGTGGAGACTTCAACCCACGAGGGTAACAGTTCTTGTGAGTCCACGGAGGGCTCCACCCACGAAGGGTCCACGAAGTAGCAACCTTGTCTATCCCACCATGGCCGCCGCCCACGAAGGACTTGCCTCACTAGCGGTAGATCTTCACAAGTAGGCGATCTCCTTGCCCTTAAAACTCCTTGGTTCAACTCCACAATCTTGTCGGAGGCTCCCAAGTGACACCTAGCCAATCTAGGAGACACCACTCTCAAGAAGTAACAAATGGTGCGTTGATGATGAACTCCTTGCTCTTGTGCTTCAAATGATAGTCTCCCCAACACTCAACTCTCTCTCATAGGATTTGGATCTGGTGGAAAGAGGATTTGAGTGGAAAGCAACTTGGGGAAGGCTAGAGATCAAGATTCATATGGTAGGAATGGAATATCTTGGCCTCAACACATGAGTACGTAGTTCTCTCTCGAAATAGGATCTTTGGAAGTGTAGGTTCAGTCTGATGGCTCTCTCCACGAATGAAGAGGAGGTGGAGGGGTATATATAGCCTCCACACAAAATCTAATCGTTACACACAATTTACCAATCTCGGTGGGACCGAATCAACAAACTCGGTCAGACCGATTTTAGTAAACCTAGTGACCGTTAGGATTTTCGGTGGGACTGACTTGCATCACGGTAGGACCGATATGGTTAAGGTTAGGGTATAACGTAATCTCGGTGAGACCGATTTTGGTAATTAGCTAACCAGAGAGTTGGTCAGGCAAACTCGGTTGGACCGATTACTCAAACTCGGTGGGACCGATTTTGGTAATAAGTTAACCAGAAAGTTTGCATTGTAATCTCGGTAATACCAGTTACTCAAACTCGGTGAGACAGATTTTGATGATGGACATACACAGAGAGATTACAATCCCATCTCGGTGAGACCGAGATCCCTATCGGTAAAACCAATTTGCCTAGGGTTTGTGGCAGTGGCTAAGACATCCAAACTCGGTGGCGCCAGATAGGAAGAATCAGTGGGGCCGAGTTTGACTTTAGGTTTTAGGACATTTGTGTGGAAGTGGGAAAGTAGTTGACGGTATTCGGAGCATATCACTAAGCACTTGAAGCAAGAGGCTCATTAAGCAACACCTCATCCCTCCTTGATAGTATTGGCTTTTCCTATATACTCAATGTGATCTTGGATCACTAAAATGTAAAATGAAGAGTCTTGAGCTTGAAGCTTGAGCCAATCCTTTGTCCTTAGCATCTTGAAGGAGTTCCCACATCCTTTAGTCCATGCCACTCCATTGTTGAACTTATCTGAAACATACTAGATAAAAGTGTTAGTCCAACAAGAGATATGTTGACATTAATTACCAGAACCACCTAGGGAGCACTTGTGCTTTCAATCTCCCCCTTTTTGGTAATTGATGACAACATACATCAAAGCTTTAGATAAAGATATAAAGAATAGCAAGTAAAGCTTTGGAAAGACATTTAACATGCATAGGCTCCCCCTACATGTATGCAATCATGTGAATATGGAATATAGAAGCATGTGATAGCATAACCATGATAGAGCAGGCAATGTGTTACATGTATCTTGGCCATATGCATCAGAGCAAAGAATATTAAAGAAAATACCTTCATGCCCATGAGTCCTTCTTGCAAACAGTATGTACATCAGCAATAATTCCTCATACATATGATTGTGATGCATATACTTACCTTGTAGTCTTGAGTTGGCTTAGGATGGAACGAACCTGCGTAAACAAGGTTAGATAACACAGATGCACCTACTAGCTAGAGCAAACAAAAGAAACCACAAGAATACCAAGACTGGGATGACATGTAGAGAGTGAGTAATAAGTACTACATTGGATTTGACATGTCCCCAAGAGTAAAGATATGCAATGAATTTAGATGATTTCTTTCCCTTAGATGTCTTGCTCCCCCTGAATCTAGCATGGGATACTGGGAGAAGATAGGGAACAAAAAATTAGAGCAGAAAGATATAAATGAACGGAGCTAATGCAAGCTAATGCAGATAAGCACATATGAACATGTCTTTCCCCTCAAGAAGACATGTGGCATCTCTCCTCTTGAACACAAAGCATCTGGGATCCTTGAGAAATACATTCTACTAGTATTATCTCCCCCTAGAGATCTCTCTCTCCCCATGAAGGATCTCTCTCTCCTTCTGAGATGTGATCTCTCTAAGTGATAAGCTTTGATGTGATCTCTCTCTCCCCCTTTGACATCAATTTCCAAGAAGGGCTTGATAAAAAATTTGAGCTCTCTCTCCCCTGCTGGAATTTGTCGTGAATGGGTTTGATCCTTGAGTCACAACCTAAAGAAATGATAAAAATGCGATGCTTGTAGAGGACAAGTTTCATTGAGTGGAGCTGGATCAAAAGAAACACAGAATAAGTGGCAAACTATTTTTCCTGTTGTGAAATCGGTTGCACCGAGTGGTATGCTTCAGTGGTACCGAATGTTTTCGGTTGGACCGAAAATAACAAATCGGTGTAACCGAGTTCATCGCAGAGAAAACACTTGTCACCTCAGCTCACTTGACTAATAAGATCTCACAAAGATTTGCAAGGAAGGAATTTACTGAATGATATGCAATGAATTGGAATGCAGAGAATGCAGAGCAAACAGAAAGAAATCTAGATGAAGTTTTTTTTGAAAGGGGAAACACATATGCATGAGTCAAATGCAAAAACTCAGAAAAGAACATAAGAGAACTTCATCTAGAGATGGTCGGCGACAAAGTCACCTATGTTAGAGTATATTGACTTAGGAGTCAAGTGAGATCACTTGATCATAGGTCATACTCATCATTTAAGCTCAAAATGGGGTTGCCATTTTTCGTTTAAGCATCTTGATGTATTCACATCTTGTCGAGTTGCTTTAACTCATGACTTGGAGTAAAGCTTCTCTAAGATGGAATAACATACCTTGGTTGGTGGTGTCGTCAATGTAGTTGAACTTGTGTGGGTTGCTCAAGGTTGATGTAGCTCATCAAGAAATTGGAGCACCACTTGGAATTTGAGTCCATCTACCTACATGGGTTAGTTCGTGCAAGGAAGAGCACTTGTGTATCCAACAATGACAATCATGAAGCTCAACATATAATTTGTCAAAGGATATGTTTAAATGGTTTTGTGCTTCCTTGGCTTCAACCACCTTGTGTAGAGACTTGGTGATGTAGAGATTGCTCAAGATATGAGTAGGTTACAACCTCATGGAATTTGATTCAACCAAGTACCGACATGCAAGATACAAATATATCCAAGAGATAAGATTTCCATCATAGGAGAGATATCAAGGATTAGGCATAAGCTCATGTCTTGCATGTATCCAATTGAGTTTCTACTCCAAGTTTGAAGCATCAATGATGTTCAATTCTCCTCTTAACCTGCAAAACACTTTCTCATCAAGAGGTTTAGTGAATATATCCGCTAATTGCTTTCCGGTGCGAACATGCTTAAGATCAATGTCAGCCTTAGCAACATGATCTCGAATGAAATGATGACGAACTTCAATATGCTTAGTTCGTGAATGTTGTACGGGATTATGTCCAATTTTGATAGCACTTTCATTGTCACAAAGAAATGGAACATGTTTCACATATATCCCATAATCTTTAAGAGTTTGGGTCATCCAAAGTAATTGAGCACAACATGAACCAACGACAATGTATTACGCTTCGGCAGTGGATAAGGATACCGAGTTTTGTTTCTTGGAGGACCAAGACACAAGAGATCTACCAAGAAATTGACAAGTACCCGAAGTGGACTTTCTATCAACCTTGTCGCCGGCATAGTCCGAGTCGGAGTAGCCAACAAGATCGAAAGAGGCCCTCTTAGGATACCAAATGCCAAAATTTGGTGTATGGATTAAGTATCTCACTATCCTTTTCACGGCCTTAAGATGACATTCTTTATGAGCAGCTTGATATCGTGCACACATGCACACACTTAGCATAATATCGGGACGTGAAGCACATAGATATAGCAATGAACCAATCATAGAGCGATAAACCTTTTGATCAACCGGTTCGTCATCTTTGGTTAAGTCAAGATGTCCACTAGTAGGCATGGGTGTAGACATACCTTTGCATTCTTGCATATTGAACTTCTTGAATAAGTCCTTAGTGTACTTCGTTTGAGAGACAAAAGTACCTTCCTTAGTTTGCTTGATTTGCAACCCAAGAAAGAATTTGAGTTCACTCATCATTGACATCTCAAACTTCTCCGACATTAGCTTTCCAAACTTTTCACTAAAATGAGGGTTAGTTGATCCAAATATGATATCATCAACATAAATTTGGCATACAAACAATTCACCATTAACCCTTTTATTAAAAAGTGTGGAATCAATTTTCCCAATTTCGAAGCCTTTTTCAAGAAGAAACTTGGTCAAGCATTTATACCATGCTCTAGGAGCTTGTTTAAGACCATAAAGATCTTTGTGAAGTTTGTAAACATGATTGGGTTTCTTAGGATTGACAAAGCCGGGAGGTTTCTTAACATAGACTTCCTCCTCTATTTCACCATTTAAAAAAGCACTTTTAATGTCCATTTGGTACAAGGTGATATCATGATGATTAGCATAGGCAAGTAAGATGCGAATGGACTCAAGTCTAGCAACGGGAGCATAAGTCTCACCATAGTCCATACCTTCGACTTGTGTGTAGCCTTGGGCGATTTAGGCGTGCTTTGTTGCGAACTACTTGTCCATCTTCATCTTGCTTGTTGCGAAACACCCACTTGGTACCAATGATGTTGTGGTTGTTGTCGGGCTTCTCAACCAATGTCCAAACTTGATTCCTCTCAAAGTTGTGTAGCTCTTCATGCATAGCATTTATCCAATCCGGATCTTCCAATGCTTATTCAACCTTCATATGTTCAATTCTAGAGATGAAAGAATAGTTTTCACAACAGTTAGCTAAACGAGTTTTAGAGCGAGTGATTCTCCCAGTTTGAATGTCATTGTAGATTTGCTCGACGGGATGGTCTTTAGCAATTCTTGCTCGAACTCGTGAAAGCTTTTGCTTGGGTCTTTGTTGAACATCTTCTTCATCTTGTTCTTCTTCTTGGCCTTCCTCATTGTTGGCGTTGTCGTTCTCTTGTCGTGGTGGAGAAGGAGGTCATTGACGTTCATCTTGATGCACTTCCTCGTTTTCTTCATCTTGGTGTGTCCCACTTGTGGATGCTTCCGTATCAACTCTTGGTTCACCTTGTCGTGAAGTAGAAGCGTCCACTTGAATAGACGAGGTACTCTCCTTCACCTCCGTTGGACGGACCTTGCCAATAGACAAGTCTTGGATTGCTTCTGAAGGGTCTTTGTCTCCTACATCAATCGGCAATTGCTCTATTTGCGAGCCGTTAGATTCATCAAACTTCACATCTACCGTCTCTTCAACCTTTCAGGTGAAATTGTTGTAGACACGGTAAGTGTGAGAGTTTGAGCCATAACCTAGTAGGAAACCTTCATGAGACTTAGGAGCAAATTTAGAACGACGATGCTTATCAAGAATGTAGCACTTTGAGCCGAATACTCGAAAGTATCCAACTTGGGGTTTGTTACCGGTGAGGAGCTCGTATGCCGTCTTGCCGAGTAGCTTGTGAAGATACAAGCGATTTGTTGCATGACAAGCTGTCTCAACCGCTTCTGCCCAAAAGTGCTTCGATGTCTTGTACTCATCAAGCATCGTTCTCGCCATTTCGATGAGCGTTCAGTTCTTCCTCTCAACAACTCCATTTTGTTGAGGTGTGTACGTAGCCGAGAACTCGTGTGAAATCCCTTCTTTGTTAAGAAAGGTGTCCACATTTGCGTTCTTGAACTCCGTTCCGTTGTCGCTGCGAACCTTCTTGATCTTCACTTCAAATTGATTTTGGGCCTTCCTAGCGAAGTTTTTGAAGATCTTTTGGACCTGCGATTTATCATCGAGAAAGAACACCCACGTAAATCTTGAAAAATCATCAACTATAACTAGACCAAAAGAATTTCCACCGAGACTCTTGTAGGAGTTGGGACCAAAGAGATCCATGTGAAGTAGCTCGAGTGGCCTCTTTGTGGTCATGATGTTCTTCACGGATGCCTTCCTCCAACCTGTTTACCGCTTGACAAGCACGCAAAGTCTATCCTTATCAAATATGACATCGTTAACTCCAAGGATATGATTCCCTTTAATAAGCTTGTCAAGGTTTCTCATGCCAACGTGATCTAATCGTCTATGCCATAACCATCCTTTTGAGGATTTAGCAATGAAGCAAGTTTTAGGTTGAGCCTTTTTAGTGAAATCAACAATGTATAGATCACCTCTACGTACACCAGTAAAGACCATTTTATGTTTGTCTCGACGAAACACTTGGCAATCAATTTCAGTAAATAGGACATTGAAACCGAAATCAGCAAGTCTAGATACTGAAAGTAAGTTGTAGCCAAGAGATTCAACGAGCATGACATTCTGAATGGAGCTATCATGTGAGATGGCCACCTTACCGAGGCCAACCACCTTACCCTTTGAGTTGTCACCGAAAGTGACAAACATTCGAGGACTATCATTTTGAGCAAGCTCACGAAACATGTCTTTATCTTCGGTCATGTGATCGGTACATCCACTGTCAAGAACCCATTCCTTTCCTCCTGACACATATCCTCGAAGATTTGCCATAAGACCAAAGTGTCTTATTGCATCATCAAGATCGAAGTCACTATCATCATCCTCATCATAGTATCCATGTTCAACATCGTCATGTGATGGATCAAATCGTAGAGAGGGCAATTCATTAGAGTGAGTTTGACAATGATCTTGCTTACTAATTCTTATAGCTTCGGAAATAATATCACCAATAATTCCAACATCTCCTTTGGCACGCATAAGGTCAGTAAGTTCAAATAGACGATCACCAAACATAGGATCACTAGTATTCATCTTACTCAAAGCAATAGACTTATAGAGAATTTCATCTAGATTTTTCAAGGAATAATTTGGAAAGCGTTCCTCAAGAAATTTCCATATAGTGTAGGCACACTCAAAGGTAGGCAAGATTCTAATCAAGTTTCTAGGCAAGCCTCTAGTGATAAGATTAACAGTTCTAAGATTTCTAGTCATGTCAATAGATTCATCAAGGGTAGGATGCATAGGATCAACATGAGGAGCACAAGGGCTAGCAATGTACTTGTTCAAATGATATTGATTGAAAATTGCAAGCATCTCATTTTTTCACTCATGAAAATACTCATCCGTCTTCCTCCAATGGTGATTAAACCAAGGAAATGGAGACCAATGCTCTGATACCACTTGTAGGATCTTGAGAAGAGGTGTCTAGAGGGGGGGGGGGTGATTAGACACTAAGTACCAAAGTTGCAGTTTTTAACCTTATTAAAGTTTAATTGGAGTTTAGGCACAAGTTTAACTTTTTCAATACATAACAAGCAAGCATGCAATGAGTATATGAGCAGCGGAAAGTAAAGCATGCAACTTGCAAGAATGTAAAGGGAAGGGTTTGGAGGATTCAAACGCAATTGGAGATACAGATGTTTTTGTCGTGGTTCCGATAGGTGGTGCTATCGTACTTCCACGTTGGTGGAGACTTCAACCCACGTAGGGTAACGGTTGTGCGAGTCCACGGAGGGCTCCACCCACGAAGGGTCCACGAAGTAGCAACCTTGTCTATCCCACCATGGCCGTCGCCCACGAAGGACTTGCCTCACTAGCGGTAGATCTTCACGAAGTAGGCGATCTCCTTGCCCTTACAAACTCCTTGGTTCAACTCCACAATCTTGTCGGAGGCTCCCAAGTGACACCTAGCCAATCTAGGAGACACCACTCTCCAAGAAGTAACAAATGGTGCGTTGATGATGAACTCCTTGCTCTTGTGCTTCAAATGATAGTCTCCCCAACACTCAACTCTCTCTCATAGGATTTGGATCTGGTGGAAAGAGGATTTGAGTGGAAAGCAACTGGGGAAGGCTAGAGATCAAGATTCATATGGAAGGAATGGAATATCTTGGCCTCAACACATGAGTAGGTAGTTCTCTCTCAGAAATAGGATGCTGGAAGTGTAGGTTCAGTCTGATGGCTCTCTCCACGAATGAAGAGGAGGTGGAGGGGTATATATAGCCTCCACACAAAATCTAACAGTTACACACAATTGAGCAATCTCGGTGGGACCGAATCAACAAACTCGGTCAGACCGATTTTAGTAAACCTAGTGACCGTTAGGATTTTCGGTGGGACTGACTTGCATCACGGTAGGACCGATATGGTTAGGGTTAGGGCATAACGTAATCTCGGTGAGACCGATTACACAAACTTGGTGAGACCGATTTTGGTAATTAGCTAACCAGAGAGTTGGTCAGGCAAACTCGGTTGGACCGATTACTCAAACTCGGTGGGACCGATTTTGGTAATAAGTTAACCAGAAAGTTTGCATTGTAATCTCGGTAGTACCAATTACTCAAACTCGGTGAGACTGATTTTGATGATGGACATACACAGAGAGATTACAATCCCATCTCGGTGAGACCGAGATCCCTATCGGTAAAACCGATTTGCCTAGGGTTTGTGGCAGTGGCTAAGACATCCAAACTCGGTGGCGCCGGATAGGAAGAATCAGTGGGGCCGAGTTTGACTTTAGGTTTTAGGACATTTGTGTGGAAGTGGGAAAGTAGTTGAGGGTATTTGGAGCATATCACTAAGCACTTGAAGCAAGAGGCTCATTAAGCAACACCTCATCCCTCCTTGATAGTATTGGCTTTTCCTATAGACTCAATGTGATCTTGGATCACTAAAATGTAAAATGAAGAGTCTTGAGCTTGAAGCTTGAGCCAATCCTTTGTCCTTAGCATCTTGAAGGGGTTCCCACATCCTTTAGTCCATGCCACTCCATTGTTGAACTTATCTGAAACATACTAGATAAAAGTGTTAGTCCAACAAGAGATATGTTGACATTAATTACCAAAACCACCTAGGGAGCACTTGTGCTTTCACACCGGTCTTCAGGGGTGATGCTCTTCTCAGATCCACTCTTGACGGGCATGTTGAGGTGCTTCGTCATAGCAATCTGACGACGCCGGGCAAGCTTCTCATTGACATGAGCCTCATACATCTTCTTATGAATGTCAGTCTGAAGGCAGAAAGTCTTTTTCACTTTAGAAGTGAGCTTGGCCACCCATGAAGGCTTGGCCCCTGGTTCCATCTCAAAGTCCTCATCATCTGACGTGGCACAGGCATCCTCGGGATGATCAGCTGGAAAGCAAGGCTCGACATGCTTCTTCTTCTTGAGTTGCTTGACCTCATGCACGGTGAGGTTGTCAGGAGAAGTGAGAAGCTCTCCAGGGCGGCGAACAACCCAAACTGAGTTCAGAAAGCACATGACAAAGGGAGCATAAATGGGGACCTTTCTGTAGACGACCATGTTGTACATCTCGTGCCACAACCATTTGGACACATAAAAAGTAGCACCAGAACCCATCTTGGTCTTCATAGCAACAAGCAAGTCAACAAGGTAGCCATAGACTTCATCCTGATTTCCCACCTTGGGCAAAAGCACATTGCGAAACACCCGATGCATGATATCATAGACCTTCTCAAGATCCTTGGATTCTCTAATATTGCCTCTTCCACGAATGTATAGAGGAGCAAGCTTCTCCTTAGGCATAGAATGGGGATGGTCGTGAGGACGAATGCCACCATTCCCTTCAAGGCCGGTATCGTCATACCCAATAGCATTGCAGAACGCCCTCCAGGGTACTTGAAAGAGCTCATCACTGCACATGAACGTGAGAGTGCGAGCGTCATCTTCTCCAAAATGAACAGTGGCATAAAACTGATGGATAAGCTGAACATCAATGTCATAGTTGACTGTCATGAGCTTGACCAGATCAAACTCCTCACAGAGAGCCAAAGCCTCACCAAAATACTCCAAGTTGCTCCTCCAATGGTCAAGATCAATTGTCCACTGCTTGGCATACCTATTCTTGTTGTGCTCAAAGAGTTCATGAACAATCCACACTTGCATGTCAGTCCGGAACTGAACGGTGGTCCAACGAGGCGCAATGGGAACCTCGTATGGATTTTTGGTACGGTAGGCTTCCCAATCCTTGGCTTTCCACCGGCGTAAGGGCATAACCACACGTTGCTTGGCAGTGGCAGACTTCTCACGGGGAGTGGGCTTGGTGGGAATCACAACCTCTTCTTCTCCATCAGACTCAACCGTGCGCTTGCATCTCCTAGCCCTCTTCTTGGTCTTGCTACGAGGAGCAGAGCGAGAACCAGAGCCACCTGCACACACACACACACACACACACACACACGAGAAGAACACAAGAAACCCAATAAAGATGAGAGGATTGCACACACGAACAGAGGAATAGATTGATTGCAAAACAGAGAAGATAGAACAGTGCTACGTGGTTCAGACACTGTGGTTGTACCGGTTCTACGACCGGTAGTACCGCTCCGGCGGTTGTACCGCCCCGTGAGGCAGTAGAACCACTGGGAAAGCAACACTACTAGTTGGAGAAGGACTACCCATGAGTTTGGAATCAACCTAACAATATGCTAACTTCTAAGAAATGCAAACCAAGCAGGAGACATATATAGATCTCTTCCACCCAATAGTTTGAACAATAAACGCGGAATGTCAAGTAATGCCCTAGAAGAAGGGAAAGGAACCCTAGAACAAAGGAAACGAGGCATTACTGGCATCCATGGGAAGAGATCGGGAAGGAGGGGGCCTCCATGGAGCGGATCCACAGAGAGCCCACAGACCCGGAGCGCTATGAGCACTCCGGGGCAGGGGCAATGGCAACCGGCGGCTAGGGCAGGAGATGGAGGAGGAAAGGGGATGAAGGGAAAAGAAAACCCTTCAGCCCCGACCCTATTTATATGCCCGCAGACGCGAAGCGATTGTACCGCTCCAAGGAGCGGTTATACCGCTTCCTCGTACGTGCCAGTGGTTGCGGGCGGTACTTCCGTTGCCTGGAAGGCAGTGGTAGTACCGCCTGTAACCAACCGGTAGTACCGGCCAGAAGCACCACCTGGGGTCAAGCGGTGAAACCGCTCAGACACCCCTGGGAGTCCTCCCGGGACGGTACAAACCGAGTGCACCAGCGGTTGAACCGCTCATGCGACCGGTTGTACCGCCCAGTCACCATTACCCGAACCAAGATAAAAAATGTGTGCAATTGGATTGGATGTTTTAAGATATGGAGAAAGGCTTGGGATGGAGCACGACACTGGAATATGGTGTGATGATCTCCAAGAGAACAAAAAGCAACCAACGAGAAAAACCCAACTTGGAGATCACAACACCTAGGACCTAACACAAGACTAAGCAAGAGCGAAAAAGACCCAAAGGAACCAACTCCAACTTCCCTTCAAAAGGAAGAGCAGTGGCCGACGCCACCTATGTTTGAGTGTAAAGGTATGGCACCGCGAAGATTTTAACCTTGGGCCCATGACCAAAACTCATCTTTAAAGCACAAGTACCATAAAAATGGCTAATGTGAAAGACTTGATCAATTTATGCATAATGGGGGGAGGAAGAGTTCACTGAGAGAACAATACTCCCCCTATGTCCATGCCTACACCTAGAACAAGATATCACGAAGAGTATGGTGGGGTGTGCAAAGGTTCAAGCCACATTTCTCGAATCGATGATATTTAGCGCATGCCTTAACTCGCGAAATGTTGCTTCATCCAATGGCTTCGTGAAGATATCTGCAAGGTTATCATGAGTGTTGAAGTAGTTGAGCTCGATCTCCCCTCGCCTAATGTGATCCCGGATGAAGTGATACCGAATCTCAATATGTTTCGTCCTGAAGTGTTGCACTGGCTTGAGAGAAATCTTGATGGCACTTTTATTGTCACACCAAAGAGGCACTTTGTCACAAATTACACCGTAATCCTTTAAAGTTTGCCTCATCCATAGAAGTTGTGCACAACAACTACCGGCGGCCACATACTCCGCTTCGGTGGACGAGAGAGACACACAACTTTGCTTCTTAGAAGACCAACTCACCGAAGAGCAACCAAGGAATTGGCACCCTCCGGAAGTTGACTTTCTATCCACTTTGTCTCCCGCCCAATTCGAGTCTGAAAAGCCCACAAGGTTGAAGTTAGCTCCTCTTGGGTACCATAAGCCAAAGTTTGGGGTATGATCCAAATATTCAAAGATTCGCTTGACCGCCACAAAGTGGCTTTCCTTAGGTGCGACTTGAAACCGTGCACAAATTCCCACACTCAACATGATATCCGGTCTAGATGCACAAAGGAAAAGCAAGGAGCCAATCATGGTGCGATATACCTTTTGATCCACCGCTTTACCATTGAGATCTATGTCAAGTTGGCCTTTGATAGGCATTGGAGTGGAAGCCGGCTTGACATCACTTAGCTTGAATCTCTTGATCATGTCTTGAGTGTATTTGGCTTGGTTGATGAAGGTTCCTTCTCTTCTTTGCTTGACTTCGAACCCGAGAAAGGACTTCAACTCTCCCATCATGGACATCCTGAACTTTGAGGTCATGAGAGTGGGAAACTCCTCATTGAAAGCTTTATTAGGGGAACCAAAGATAATATCATCAACATATAGTTGGCACACAAACAACTACCCTTTGACCTTCTTAGTAAAAAGAGTGGGGTTGATTTTCCCAATTTCAAACCCATGATCTTGCAACAACTTGGTAAGGTGGTCATACCACGCACGTGGGGCTTGTTTAAGGCCATAAAGTGCCTTATCGAGTTGGTACACATGATCGGGGAAATAGGGATCCTCGAACACGGGGGGTTGCTTGACATACACCAACTCATTAATAGGACCATTAAGAAAAGCACTCTTCACATCCATTTGTTGCAACTTGAAGTTATAAAGCATAAGCAATCAACAAACGAATAGATTCAAGGCGAGCAACCGGAGCAAAGGTTTCACCATAGTCAATACCCTCGACTTGGGAGTAGCCTTGTGCTACCAAACGAGCCTTGTTGCGAACGATAATTCCATGAGCATCTTGCTTGTTCTTGAATTTCCAATGACATTATGGTTCCCGTTGGCCTTGGCACCAATCTCCACACTTTGTTGTTCTCGAAGTTGTTGAGTTCTTCATGCATGGTATTAAGCCAATCCGGATCCTCGAGCGCCTCATAGACCTTTTGGGGTTCAACAAAAGAGACAAACGCGTGATGTTCACAATAATTTGCTAATTGTCTACGAGTTCTTACCCCCTTTCTTAAGCTTCCAAGCACATTCTTCATGAGATGATCTTTGGTAGTGAGCTTGGATGCAATCTTAGCGGCACGACGCTCCAATTCCTCCTCAGGAGTGAGTTGAGGAGCGGAAACTTGATCATCTTGAGCGTCGTATTGAGCTTGTTCTTGACCTTGAGCTTGCTCTTGATCTTGAACTTGCTCGGTGGTGAGAACTTGACCTTGGTCATCACTTGGTGGTTCACCACCATCTTGAGGTTGATCTTTCCCTTGGTCTTGTTTAAATGGTGGAGGGCCTTCACTTTGTTCTTCGGAAGCATGTGGGTCTTGGGTTGGTGATGGTTCCACTTGAGTGGAACATTGTCCTTCTCCTTCGGCCACAAGGGATTCTTCAATGGGTAGGATATGACCAACACCCATTCTTCTTATGGCTTGGGGAGGAATTTCATCACCTATATCACAAGTACCACTTTTCTCCACTTGGGAGCCGTTATTCTCATCAAACTCCACGTTACACGTCTCCTCAATAAGTCCCGTGGACTTATTGAGGACACGGTAAACATGAGAGTTTGTAGCATAACCAACAAATATGCCCTCATGAGCTCTGGCCTCAAATTTAGACAACCGAACACCTTTCTTGAGAATGAAGCACTTACACCCGAACACCCGGAAGTACTTGAGGTTGGGCTTGTTACCGGTGAGTATCTCATATGGAGTCTTGTTCAAGCCTTTGCAGAGATAGAGCCGATTGGATGCATGACACGCGGTGTTGATGGCTTTGGCCCAAAAGTTGTATGGAGACTTGAACTCCGCCATCATGGTCCTTGCTGCATCCATCAACGTCCGGTTCTTCCTCTCCGCTACACCATTTTGTTGAAGGGTGTATGGTGTGGAATATTGATGCTTGATCCCCTCATCACTAAGAAACCCATCCAAGGTGTAGTTCTTGAACTCAGTGTCGTTGTCACTTCTTATCGTCAAGATCTTTGCATTGTGTTGGGGTTGAGCTTCATTTGCAAAGTAAATGACGGTTTGTTGGGTCTCACTCTTCCTCTTGAAGAAATATACCCAAGTCTATCTTGAATAATCATCCACAATCACCAAGCAATACTTTCTACCCCAAGACTATCAAAGGACGGAGGCCCAAAGAGATCCTGAAAGTGCGTTATATCGACTAGAGGGGGGGGGGGTGAATAGGCGATTTTTATGAATTCTTCACTGAGGAATTTGCCGGTGAGGAAATTCCTTAGCAAAGAACTACTTGCAGTGGAATAAGTACTCAGAAGTAAGCATAACAGAATACAGACATAGTCATCATGATGAAATGAAGACAAGCACAGAGTACAGAAAGCGTAATCAGGATAACACAAGATGAAGACAAACATACTGAAGAAATTAAACTGAGGAAATTGAGAAAGTCTCCAGTCAAAGTCTTCAAACACAGATATGAACAATCACTCAACACAGTAATGAGTAAATGAAAGAGTTGAGGAAATAGAACCAGTAAGGTTGGTGAAGACAATGATTTGGTAGACCAGTTCCAACTGCTGTCTCAGCTTGTTAAATGTCAGTTGGAGCAGCTGAGTATTTAAACTCGAGGACACACAGTCCCGGACACCCAGTCGCTGAGCACGCAGCTCAGGACACCAAGTCCTCACAGTATTCTCCTTGAACTAAGGTCACACAGACCTCGTCCAATCACTCGTGGTAAGTCTTCAGGCGACTTCCAAACCTTCACAGACTCGGTCACTCGGCGATCCACAATTCCTCTTGGATGCTCTAGACCATGATGCCTAACCGTCTGTAAGAAGCACAATCTTCAAAGGTAACAAGCGTCGGATCCACGCTGGATCAATCTCTTCAGTGATGCTCAATCACTTTCGGTTTGTAGGTGTTTGGGTTTGGGTTTTTCCTCACTCGATGATTTTCGCTCAAAGTCCTTGGAGGATGGGATGCTCTCAAATGACAAGTGTCAGTTTCTCTCGGAGCAGCCAACCAACTAGTGGTTGTAGGGGGTGGCTATTTATAGCCTAGGGAGCAGCCCGACATGCTAAGACATAAATGCCCTTCAATGATATGACCGTTAGGTAGATAAGATATTTTGGGACAGCTGGCGCGCAGCGCAGCAATGGTCGGAAATTTGACTCTCAAATTCCTCAGGCTATCATGTTCCTCACTGTGTAGGCAATCCGCACTGGTGAATTCCTAACTCCTCAGTCAGAACAAATTCCTCGTGACGTAAGAACTTCGTCTCATCCTTTCAAGAAATTTCTTGAACTGTATGAGATTTCAAAGGCTTCACTCAAGGGATTGGTAGGTGTAGGATTTTGAGTTAAGCATCACATGGAAATTTTCCTTAGTATTTACTCGACCCCTTTAACAAAGACGGTGTTTCCTATGACTCAAGAAAGAGAAAGCGAAACTACGAAAACAAAAGTCTTCACGCTTCATGTTCCTCAAATGAAGACCAAGTCTTCAAGGTCACACCAATTTCTTCACTTTCAAAGTCTTGAATATCAAAGTCTTGATTGAAGAACTTCATTTTAGGGTCAACTTTCTCTGTAAATATCAAACTCCTCATAGACTTATAGACCTGTGTACACTCATAAACACATTAGTCCCTTAACCTATAAGTCTTCAATACACCAAAATCACTAAGGGGCACTAGATGCACTTACAATCTCCCCCTTTTTGGTGATTGATGACAATATAGGTTAAGTTTTCAATGGGGATAAACATATGAAGTGTAAATACTGATATTGAAGAATTTGATTGCAAGATATAGAAGAACTCCCCCTGAAGATGTGCATAGTGAGGAATTTGCTTTTGAGGCAATGCACATTTGAAGAGTTGAATCATGGAGATCTCCCCCTATATCTTGTAATTCATACACGCATTCTACATATAATATGAAGAATTTGAAATGCATGATGAAATATGGTGACTGATGTAATTCAGCATGCGTGTATTAACATATAACGAAGAATAAGCATGCAGAGGAACACACCATCGGGTTTAAGATTACAACTCGATCCAATAAAAGTTTCAGAAGAGCGAGAGTTGTAATTTAGCAGAAAAACGCCCATATAATAGACCCGCTTGAAGACTAACTCAAATTTCTCCCCCTTTGTCATCGAATGACAAAAAGGATCAAACCGAGGACTAACGCATCGAAGAATATCAAGTTGATGGAGGGCGCTTGCGTTCTCGGGCTCGGTTGTCGTAGTAGGGCCTGCCGCGATGTCGCCCAAGTCTTCATTTTCATCGATTGTCGCGATGAAGAATAGGAGCTGGCCACCAAGGAAGGAACCTTGACCTTCTTGAATTTCTTGGTGGAGGTGCAAACCAGTCAAATTCTTCCTTGAGACCCATTGTCTTCAGATCTTCTGCTGTAGACATGAGATAGAATAGCCTGTGTGCGGTTGAAGGTTTCATGGAGGTAGTATTGGTTTTCTTCTTTGCATTGTGTGTTGAGGTCATGTTGTGAAGAATTGAACCAAACCGACGCTTGACCCATTTATGATTGCGATCAACTTTCGATGAAGACCGAGGAGTAACTCACGATTAGTCATCACCACAGGTCTTTGTGGCTTGAGGATTTTGCTTGGTAGAGGTGTTGGCGGCGAGTCATGTGTGGCGAGTCATCATTGGTGGAGTAGGATGCAGCCTTGCGAAATTGACCATCCAATGGACGAATGACTTCATCTATCACGATGAGTTGCCTTGCCTTTGTCATCGGTGAGGAAAATGTCGGTTTGAGGACTTCAATTGGAGGCAAGTAGCTGGAGTGGTTGAGTATCAGCCTTGTAATTGAGTGAAGACCTTGTCCCGATGAACCTCATAATCCATGGTGCATAAGGCTTCACTCAAATGGTGACATAGCAATATTCACGAGTCCTCATGAAGAAATCATGGAAGTTGATGGGAACGCCATGAATGATATTGAAAAGCATATTCTTCATGATGCCAACGACTTCTTCATCATTTGAGTCGTGGCCTTTGATAGGACTCATTGTCTTCGTCGAATCGATAGACAGTCCGAGGCACATCTGATAATTCCTTGACGAGGAATTTGGTTCGAGGGGCCTGCCCTAGCTTCAAAGGCTTCATCAGCACTTTCATGTAATGATTTGTAAGCTCAGGTTCGTTATAGATGCAACGAGCTCCTTCAAGGGGAGGACTGAGTGGGAGGGCACGAAGCAATTCAGATTCTTTGGTGCCTTGTAGTGAGTATTTTCGACATCCATCCAGCACCCATGAGTTCACATCTTCAGAATTTCCTGTGATGTGCAGCGTCGCATAGAATTGAAGAATGAGTTCTTCATTCCAATCACAGATGTCAGTGCAGAAATTTAGCAATCCAGCATCGTGAAGAACACTGAGGACTGGCTCGAAGCCCGGCAGAGATTCCATGTCCATGTGAGGAATGTGTGCATGATCGAAGACTTTGTCTTTGTTGAATAGCACTGAGGAATAAAAATTGGCTTGACTAGCAGTCCAGAAACGCCTCTTCCTTATGCGAGCAGAATCATAAGGGTTGTAATCAGTGAAGAAAACATGCTCGCCAAAGAAGTCTTCAGCCTTGAACTTTTGCTTGCGCGAGAATGGATCCTTTGGTTTTGGCAGAGGAGTGTCAGTGAGTTGCATCACTACCTCAGGAATCGCAATCTCAGGTTCTTCAGGCTGAGGATTTTCTGGTTCCTCTTCATTTGCGAGTCTGCGTGTTCAAAGGATCAGCAGCAGGGTTCTTGACACTAGTGGCTGGAATTTCTTCATGCATGACGAGGCGGGATGAGTTTCTTGAGCCCATTTGAGCGGTTGGTGCGGGGACTGAGGTATTTGTTGTATTGGGGTGAAGAGTGGAGAATTGGGATGCTGACTTTCCCAAAAGTCATCATTCATTACAGGCATAGTGCATCCAATATCCACGTCTTCATCTTCAATTTCTTCAACGCCAGCCTCTTCAATTTCAGCTGTGAACTGAGGCATTGGCGAGGAAACAACATGTGGTGAAGGGATCGCATCCACTTCAATTTCTTCATCAATCTGCTCTGACGAAGCAGCAGAATGATTTTCTTCATCAGATCCGCTAGGGATCACATATTCTTCACCAAAAGGAACAAGGTCCTTTGATGGCATGGTGGAAATCGGAACAACATCAATCGGATTTTCAAATGAGCTAGTCATAGGCTTCATCTTCTTTGAGTGAAGATTCAAGCGGTGATGCTTTCCTTTTCTTCACTGCAGCTCGCTCTGCAGCCTTGGTATTCTTCACATCGATGCAGATGGAAGGATAGGAGTTAGTGTAGGCGCGGAGGAGCCGAGGAATCTGTTTGAATTTCCTCGGCAATCGATGCGATTGCTCGACTTCTTCGATTTCTTCAGCGCACCACTAGTGGATGCCCTGGCAATTTCTTCAGCGGCTGGAATGGAGTCATCAGCCCTGGAACTAGCATTTTATTCAGCAGGCTGAAAATCATCAGCGGTGCTGGCATGTTCTTCAGTAGGCTGAGCAGAGGCTCCAGCCTGAGGAACTTCTTGTTGCGTTGGAGCTGCAACATTGGTGAAATTCTTAGTCAGGTTGACAAATCTGACTTTGGTTCCTTGCCAATCAGCATAATAAGCATCGAAGTCATTGCTGAGGGCTTTGATTTCAGACTGGATCTTGAGGAGATCATCAATTGTCATTTTGACAACGTTTTTCCTCAGGAACTTCTCTTTCCTGAACAGAGCCTTCTTGATCTGCCTAGCCTTCTCAAATTTCCATTTCTCTTCAGTGGTGAAATGGGTCAGCATGTGACTTTGGCCAGGAGTCAAATGAAAATCAGGCATAGGGGTGTCTGGATCCTTGTGCCAGAGATCAATGTAATCGAGGATCGCCCTTGGATCCAAAAGCGATGGGCAGGTGTGCCTTTGGCTCTAGCGGCCCTTTCTTGTCTGTCTCTGATGATTTCTGCAAGTTCATCATCATCAGCTTCATCATCAGATGGAACTTGGAAGGCAACCTGTTTCTTCTTCAGACTTGGTCGAGGACCTCGACCAGCCGTTGCCTTTGTCTTCAGCAGAGTGGGGCCTGATGAAGAGTTTGGTGCAGCTGAGGAACTCGCTGAGACACCAGAGGCAATAGAGATGCGTGCAGTCCTTTGGCACGTGGCCAGATGTACAGGTGCTGAGGACTTTGCCGGAGCAGTTGAGGACTTTGGAGGAGGAGCTGAGGATTTTGGAGGAGCAGGAGCAGCATGAGGAACTGGCCGTGAGGGCTTTGAAGAATCTGGCCGTGAGGGCATTGCTGAGGAACTTGGCCGTGAGGGCAAAGTTTGTGAAGCACTTGGCTTGTGAGCGGGCTTCTTTGCCATTGATTTTCTAGGCTTGACAGAGGCCTCAGAGGCAGCAGCAGTAGCAGAGTCTTCATTGAATTTCCTCACTGCTTCTTTGGCTTGACTCGCCAACTTGGCTTGGCGTTTGGCCCATTCTTCAGGAAAATCCTCACCACGCTTGATGCTGGTGGGGTCAGCTTCTTGGCCAGGTGCCAATGGAGCTCTTGGGCATGGAGGATTTAGTGTGAATTTCTTCATATACTTTGGAGTAACATACCTGTACTCCCTTCATTCTCTTGCCCATCTCCTTTCAATCCTCTGTATGCGCACCTTGCGCTAATTTTTGTTCTCCTTTCAGAACTTAGCCTCATCAGGTGTGCAATAGTCAGCATAGATGTCCTCAGGTATTTCAAATGCATTCATGACCTCAGGCCTCTTTCCTCCTTTCTGTGGCTTCTTACGTCATCATATTCTTGATTGAGGAATTTGAACAATCGAATTCTCTGAAGAAGTATGCAACTTTTCTTACGGAACACTGCAAATGAGTTAAGTTGATGAGAACCTAGTGATTCAGCATCGGACATGAGTACCTGTGAACAGAGTATAGTTTCGAGGAATTTGGAGAGGTCATATGCGTTCTCAGAAGGTTTTTCAAAAAGAACAAGTTTGAGGAATTTGACCAGATGAGCCTTGAAGAATTTCACTAAGCGTTCTTTGTCTTAGGTTCCAGAGTTGTATAGATCGAGGATCCACACAATTGAGGAATCTTGAAGAAAATAATGCTTAGGGAAACAAATCAAGAACAGATGACTTGTGAGGTGTTTTGTGTGTGAGGATTTGAAGAATAAAACACCTTTGAAGATTTTGTAGAGAAAATTTGAATCAAAGAGGGCAGTAAAAGTAACATTTAATTACCCTGGATGAAGAACATGACGAACTGAGGAGTGTAGATTTTAAGCTCGCCAGTTCAGATCTTCCACGCCCTAACTCGGTGGAGGAAGACAGCTACGGCGGCGGCGGAGTGAAGATTTCTGCGGCCGGCGCGAGTACGACGACGACGAGGTCGAGGCAGTGAAGCTCTTCCTCACCGCTGACGATGGAGTAGCGGCGGCGCTAGGGTTTGAGAAGCTCGTGCGAGAGAGAGAGAGAGCGGTCGGCGGAGTAAAGGAAGTGAGGAAGGGAGAGGAGGTATTTATAGTCGCGATGAAAAACTGTTAGCTCAAGATTTAGGACTAACGTGCCTGACCCTTCTCATTCGCTTGACATGTGTCACCCACGTACTGAAAAGTGAAGATCGTGTTAGATCGTGGGTGAATAGATAAGTCTATCGTGGGATACGGAACGGTTTGAGTGGCAAAGCCAAAAATTTGGATAAGATAAGTTAAAAGTTCCGTTCGCAATTTCTTCAGCTGACAAGGACACAGTGAAGATTTTAAACGAGTTTCAAATAGAACGCACATGAAGAATTTGTGAATAGATTGGGTTGAGTATAGCATAGAGAGGGAAGGGTCCGATCACATTCACTTAGCAGAAAAAACAACTTGAAGAAATAGCCATAAGTGAATGTTTGTAGAGGACATAAACCCATATATATATATATATATATATATATATATATATATATATATATATATATATATATATATATATATATATATATATATATATAGCCAATGAAGAAAGACAACGGAAACAGTGAAGACTTTGCAAAGTTGAAGAATTTGAAAAGCTCAAGAATTTCAAAAGCGAGGAAAACTCAAATTGAAGATTTTCAACTTTGGTTGTGGCGTGTCCCACCGTATAAGAATGATGATTTCAGACACCGCGTACAATTGTCGAGGGTTCGAGAATCAAATTCTTCATTAATTTCTTCACACTTAGAGTGTTATTCTTCATTGATTGAAGAAAAACGTTTCTTCATGTGTTGCACATCTAAGTCATCAATTTTGCATAAGTGTCAGGATGTGTGTCCTTTTCAAAGAACATTCGAAGATTCTAAGATATTTAGCTCACACCGCAACTTGCTAAATCTCTTCTCATCCAAGGGCTTTGTGAAGATATCGTCAAGCTGTTCTTCAGTCTTCACATGATCAATAAAGATGTCGCCCTTCAACACATGATCGCGAAGAAAATGATGACGAATCTGAATGTGCTTTGTCTTCGAGTGCTGAACTGGGTTGTGAGCAATCTTGATGGCACTCTCATTGTCACAGTAGAGAGGCACATTCTTCACGTTGATGTCGTAGTCCTTGAGAGTTTGCTTCATCCACAGCAATTGAGCATAGCAAGAACCAGCAGCAATGTACTCAGCTTCCGCAGTAGACAATGATACGCAGTTCTGTTTCTTCGAGGACCAATAGACTAAATATCGTCCGTGGAAATGACAAGTACCAGATGTTGACTTGCGGTCCACACGATCACCAGCATAGTCAGAGTCAGAATATCCAATGAGATCAAAAGTAGAGCCCTTGGGGTACCATAATCCTAGTGTTGGTGTGTGAGCTAGATATCGAAAAATATGCTTCACAGCCTTATGGTGTGATTCCATCGGTGTAGCTTGAAATCGGGCACACATGCAAACACTAAGCATTATATCTGGCCTAGATGCACATAAGTACAATAAAGAACCAATCATGGAGCGGTATACCTTGTGATCGAAGTCAATACCATTTTCATCAGTGCATGGATGGCCATTTGTGGGCATAGGAATTTTGACGCCTTTGCAATCTTGCATGCTGAATTTCCTCAGAACATCCTTGAGGTATTTCTCCTGAGATATGAATATGCCATTGTGCTATTGATGAATTTGAAGACCTAAGAAGAATTTCAACTCTCCCATCATAGACATTTGATATTCTTCACTCATTATATAGGCAAATTCATCACTATAACGTTGGTCAGTACAACCAAAGAAATATCATCAACGTATATTTGGCACACAAACAGTTCACCATCATAAGATTTAGTAAAGAGAGTAGGGTCGAGTGAACCGGGTGTGAAGCCATTCTTCATGAAGAATTCCTTCAAAGTATCATACCACGCCCGAGGGCCTGCTTGAGGCCATAGAGGGCCTTGTTGAGTCTCAAGACTTTGTCGATTCTTTGGATCTTCAAAACACAGGGGTTGAGCAACATATACTTCTTCCTCAAGCTTACCATTGAGGAATGCACTTTTCACATCCATTTGATATAAAGTGATATTATGATGGTTAGCATAAGCAAGTAATATGCGAATAGCCTCAAGTCTAGCAACATGTGCAAAAGTTTCATCGAAATCAATTCCTTCAACATGTGTGTAGCCTTGAGCTACAAGTCGTGCCTTATTCCTCACCACAAGGCCATTTTTATCTTGCTTGTTGCGGTAGATCCACTTTGGGCCAATGATATTATACTTGTGAGGATCTGGACGTTTGACCAGTTCCCAGACATTGTTGAGCTCGAACTGATGTAATTCTTCTTGCATGGCCTGAATCCACTCAGGCTCCAGAAATGCTTCATCTACCTTAGTGGGCTCTGTGATAGAGACAAAAGCATAGTGCCCACAAAAGTTAGATAAATGTGAAGCTTTTGAGCGTGTGAGAGGACCTGGTGCTTCAATGTCATCGATGATCTTATCAACTTGCACTTCTTTTGCAACGCGAGGATGATCTGGTTGTCGTCGAGGAACTTGATCAGCATTTTCTTCAGCACCATTTTCTTCAGCATTGTCTTCAGGTGCATTAGCTCGACGTTCTTCGCGTTCTGGAATGAATTCTTCAGTAGGAATCACATCCTCAGTCGCCTTGAACTTGATAGAATCCTCAGGTGCTAGTTCATCTATCACAGAAGGTAGGTGCTCTCTTTGCGAGCCATTAGTTTCCTCGAACCGCACATCTACAGTTTCAACAACCTTGTGAAGAGCGTTGTTGAAGACTCTGTAGGTGTGCGAGTCCTTTCCATAACCAAGCATAAAACCTTCATGTGCTTTGGTGCAAATTTAGCATTGTGATGAGGATCTCTAATCCAACATTTAGCAATCAAGACTTTGGAATAACTCACATTGGGTTTCTTGTCGGTGAGGAGTTCATAGGCAGTCTTCTTGAAGAATTTGTGAAGATATACTGTTGATGATGTGGCACGCGGTATCAATTGCATCAATCCAAAACGACGAGGCGTTTTGTATTCATCAAGCATAGTACGAGCCATCTCAACAAGAGTTCTGTTCTTGCGCTCCACGACGCCATTTCTTTGAGGAGTATAAGGAGCAGATAACTCATGAGTAATACCAAGTTCATCAAGATAGTCATCAAGACCGAATTCTTGAACTCAGTTCCATTGCCACTCCGATGTGCTTGATCTTCACACCAAAGTTGGTTGAAGCCCTCGAGGAAAATCGTTTGAAGACTTCCTGCACTTCATGTTTGTAAGTGACAATGTGTACCCATGTGTAACGAGAGTAATCATCAACAATAACAAAGCCATCTAGAGATGCATCATTAGTGACTGCTGAGTAATGATTAACCAAAGAGGTCCATGTGAAGCAATTCGAATGGACGAGTAGTGGTCATGATAGTCTTTGTTGGATGCTTGTCCTTGGTCATTTTTCCAGCTTCATAGGCTCCACACAAGTGATCCTTGAGGAATTTGACATTCTCAATGCCAATGACATGCTTCTTCTTCGCAAGCATGTGCAAATTCCTCATGCCTGCGTGATCAAGTCGTCGATGCCATAGCCAGCCTTCTGAAGCTTTTGCAAGTAGGCACACGGCTGGTTGTGGTCCTGTAGAGAAATCAACAATATACAAATCTCCTCTCCTAAAGCCTTCGAAGACTTTGGAATTGTCAGCTTCCATAATCACAACACAACGATACTTGCCGAAGACAACAACCATATCAAGATCCCAAAGCATGGAGACTGACATGAGGTTGTATCCTAAGGACTCAACAAGCATGACTTTGTCCATGTGTATGTCCTTCGAGATCGCAACCTTACCTAGACCCAATACCTGACTTTTTCCTTTGTCAGCAAAGATGATATGCTTCATATGTGACGGTGATAAGGGAGCATCCATCAATAGGTTCTTGTCACCAGTCATGTGATTTGTACATCCACTATCGAGGACCCACTCAGTGGCTTTGGGTTGATCATCCTGCAGATGAATTAGTGCAACTTACGAACTCATATACTTCATCAGTGAAGAATATGATATCAAATTCATCAGATGAATTTCATCAAAGAGTAAAACAGATATACCAGTATGAGGACGTGTGAAATGAAAGTTCATTTCTTCATGATTCGCTGCGTCGCTTTGAGCATTTTGTCGTGCCCCCAAGAAATTCTTGAGACGTTAAAGCACGCCCGAGACCTGACCCTGCAGAAGAAATTAGTTCTTTTTCTTCACCACCCACATCTGAAGGGGTGGCAAAGAGTTCATCACTCTACGAGCTCCATATGAGAAAGGTGGCATAGAAGCCAATCCATTTCGTTTCACATACGAGGGGTTAGGGTAAGCATATGAATAAGCAGAGAAATTCTTCGAGGACTTATGAACATAATGGTTTGAAGAATAATGCACATATTCATAGCCCTTAGCTCTACCCTGCGAAACAGAGTTGTTAGCACGATGATAATCATATGAGGACTTTGATCCTTTTGAGGAATTTGATCCACGTGAGGAATTTGGTCCGTATGAGGAGTTTGATCTGGGGTTCCTATTCTTCACAGGTGGTGTCATGAGGACATTCACCTGAAGACTTTCAAGGCACTTCTTGGGAACCCAGATTTTCTTCATAGGAGAACCGTTCTGCAGATTAGTGCCAACATATCTAGCAAATACTTCACCATTCTGATTTTTGAACAATTTATAGTTGAGTCAAATGACTCATCGGAAGAATGAGGAGATTCACATGTAAAGCCAGATAAGTTAGATGGATCAACTGGAGGTCCTTTGCAGAACCGATGGGGTTTTGGGTCTTTCAAAGCTTCCAATATGTTCCATCAGCATTGAGTTTCCTCTCAAAGGCAATACCCTCTTTCCTAGGGTTCTGTTGAGGATCTCGCTTTTAAGCACATCACAAAGAGTCGATGCCCTTTGAGGCTCTTGTACATACTGTCATGTACAATTCCTTCAGCCCTGCATTGTCGGTGATACTAGCAATGTCCTCAGATGAGGAATTAGTGATAGCAGAGGCGGGTGAAGAATTTGTAACAATTGAAGCATTTGAACATTCAGGTGAAGAATTAGCAGATTCACGTTCAATGCAGTTTAAGCATGGAGGAACAAATTCTTCCTGAGTCGCGCTGATTTGTTGAGCAAGTAATGAATCACGCTCCTTCTGAAGATCTTCATAACTCACTCTTAGCTTCTCAAGATCTTGCTTTCTTTGAAGAAATTCATAAGAAAGCTTCTCATGATCAGATAAGAGAGTGTTATGATGACCTTGAAGGCTGTCAAACCTAGACTGAAGTCTTTGAAGATTTTCAGTCAGGGCTTTAGTGCGATCCATTTCTTCACCCAACATATCATCACTTTTACCTAACATGTTTTGAACCTTTTCCAAGGAATGTTGTTGTTTGGTGGCAATACAAACAAGCTTGGTATAGCTAGGTTCAAAATATCATCAGATTCGTCATCACTAGACTCAGATGAGGAACATTTGGTTACCTGAGCACCTTTTGCCATGAGACATGGTGCAGAAGATGATGATTCTGGTTCGAAAGTCATTGTTTTGAGTGATTCTTTGAAATCCTCAAACCAGGGATCATGACGAGTTTGATGACCTTCATAGACTTCAGAGATTCGGTCCCATATAAGCTTTGCATTGCAAAGATGCATAATGCGCCTGAATTCATCTCTGGATAGGCAGGAATAGATGATGTCCTTCGCCATGATGTCAAGTCGAGTGTACTTGCGAATGTCATCAGCGCCCACCTTCTTGCATAGATCGGTAAGACCAATCTCAGCGACGGTCCACAGCTCGCTGTTCATTGCCATGAGGCGCTTCCTCATCATGGCCTTCCACTTGGGATAATCATGACCGACAAAGATAGGGCATGTCACTTTGTTCATACCTATGGTCGACATAACTAAACTCCAGGTGATTAAACCAAAATCACACAGAACAAGGGAGTACCTTGCTCTGGTACCAATTGGAAGTGTGTTATATCGACTAGAGGGGGGGGGGTGAATAGGCGATTTTTATGAATTCTTCACTGAGGAATTTGCCGGTGAGGAAATTCCTTAGCAAAGAACTACTTGCAGCGGATTAAGTACTCAGAAGTAAGCATAACAGAATACAGACATAGTCATCATGATGAAATGAAGACAAGCACAGAGTACAGAAAGCGTAATCAGGATAACACAAGATGAAGACAAACAGATCAAGAAATTAAAGCGAGGAAATTGAGAAAGTCTTGATCAAAGTCTTCAAACACATATATGAACAATCACTCAACACAAGAATGAGGAAATGAAAGAGTTGAGGAAATAGAACCCGATAAGGTTGGTGAAGACAATGATTTGGTAGACCAGTTCCAAGCTGCTGTCTCGGTTATACGTCTGGTTGGAGTGGCTGAGTATTTAAACTCGAGGACACACAGTCCGGACACCCAAAGATCTCGAGCACACAACTCGGGACAGCAAGTCCTCACCGTATTCTCCTTGAACTAAGGTCACATGGACCTCGTCCAATCACTCGTGGTAAGTCTTGAGCGACTTCCAAACCTTCACAGACTCGGTCACTCGGCGATCCACAATTCCTCTTGGATGCTCTAGACCATGACGCCTAACCGTCTGGAAGAAGCACTGATCTTCAAAGGTAACAAGCGCTGGATCCATGCGGATCAATCTCTTGATGATGCTCAATCACTTTGGGTTTGTAGGTGTTTGGGTTTGGGTTTTTCCTCACTCGATGATTTTCGCTCAAAGTCCTCGGAGGATGGGATGCTCTCAAATGACAAGTGTCAGTTTCTCTCGGAGCAGCCAACCAGCTAGTGGTTGTAGGGGGCGGCTAATTTATAGCCTAGGGAGCAGCCCGACATGCTAAGACATAAATGCCCTTCAATGATATGACCGTTAGGTAGATAAGATATTTTGGGACAGGTGGCATGCCAAGCAAAGAACGGTCGGAAATTTGACTCTCAAATTACTCGGGGCTATCATGTTCCTCTTGTGTAGGCAATCCGCACTGGCAAATTCCTAACTCCTCAGTCAGAACAAATTCCTCAGCGACCAGAAGAACTTCGTCTCTGTCACTGAAGAAATTGACTGAACTATATGAGATTTCCAAAGGCTTCACTCTAAGGGATTGGTAGGTGTAGGATTTTGAGTTGAGCATCACATGGAAATTTTCCTTAGTATTTCCTCGACCCCCTCTAACAGTACGGTGTTTCCTATGACTCAAGAAAGAGAAAACGAAACTACGAAAACAAAAGTCTTCACGCTTCATGTTCCTCAAATGAATACCAAGTCTTCAAGGTCACACCAATTTCTTCACTTTCAAAGTCTTCAGAATATCAAAGTTTTTAGTCGAAGAACTTCATTTTTAGGGGTCAACTTTCTCTGTAAATATCAAACTCCTCATAGACTTATAGACCTGTGTACACTCATAAACACATTAGTCCCTTAACCTATAAGTCTTCAATACACCAAAATCACTAAGGGGCACTAGATTTTGGCAACCGACTCACCGTCTTCATCATCATCATCATCCTCATTGTACTCTTCTTGTGCCACCAACCCCTTGGGAGGAGTCTTCTTGGTGAAGTTGTTCTTGTTGGGGAAGGTCTTGGCCTTGTCTTTTCGGATGAGCTTGCCACCATTGACTTCCCTCTTCTCATATGGGCACTCTGCAACAAAGTGGCTCACATTGCCACTATTATAGCAAGTCCGCACACGTTGCTTTCCCTTCCCAGCACTTGAGTTGTTCTTGTTGAAGTTGGGCCTTGTGTTCTTCTTGCTCCAAAATTGCCTTGAAGCGAGAGCCATGTGTTCATGATAAGCATATTTTGTATCTTCGGGTTTGCTCTCCTCTTCCTCCTCTTCATCCTCTTCTTCCACACTAGCCTTGGCCTTCAAGGAAAGGTTGGGCTTCTTTGCTCTTTGAGAATGCAACACCGCATTGTCGGCTGTCTTGTCCAAGATCCTCATCGCCACAAACTCATCCAACACTTCACTTGAGGACAAGGTCTGGAAGTCCGGCCTTTGACGGATGACGGAAGACATGACCTTGTGGTAAGGCATCATGGCCTTGAGGAACTTGCACTTGATACAATTGTCATCTGTATCCTTGCTCCCATGATCTCGGAGTAAGACCGCGAGAGTGGTTAATCTCCGGTAAAGCTCATGAGGTTCTTCATCTTCATTCATTGCAAACTCATCAGTTTCATCTTGCACCACTTCATAGTTGGAGCGTTGAATGCTTGCGCTTCCCTTGTAAATGGAAACAACATGGTGCCATGCTTCCTTGGCCACAGAGAAAGGTCGGAGATGCACAATATCTTTGGAAGGAATTGCATCTTGGATGATGAAAAGAGCATTCTCGTTCAATTGATGATCCGCGGCTTCTCTAGGGGTGAAGTTGCTTGGGACATGCGGATAAAAACCTTGCTCAATGATTCTCCAAAGATTAGTATTAGATGATTTAAATGATGTTTAAAGCGATAGACCCAAGAGTCAAAATCCTCATTTTTCACAATCTTAGGAGGAGGACCAACATGATTCAAATGAGTGGACCGGTCCTCCATAAGTAAGAGGAGGTTAAACATGGGTTTCGGTGTCAAAACCGGCGGATCTCGGGTAGGGGGTCCCGAACTGTGCGTCTAGGCGGATGGTAACAGGAGACAAGGGACACGATGTTTACCCAGGTTCGGGCCCTCTTGATGGAGGTAAAACCCACGTCCGCTTGATTGATATTGATATTGTGGATGTTTACAAGAGTGGATCTACCACGAGATCAAGGAGGCTAAACCCTAGAAGCTAGCCTATGGTATGATTGTAAGGGTTGTTGTGATGGTTGTCCTACGGACTAAAGCCATCCGGTTTATATAGACATCGGAGAGGGCTAGGGTTACATGGAGTCGGTTACAATGGTAGGAGATCTACATATCCGTATCGCCAAGCTTGCCTTCCACGCCAAGGAAAGTCCCATCCGGACACGGGGTGAAGTGTTCAATCTTCTATCTTCATAGTCTTGGAGTCCGGTCGATGATGATAGTCCGGCCGACGATAGTCCGGCCGATGATGGTAGTCCGGCCATCCGGACACCCCCTAATCCGGGACTCCTCGGTAGCCCCGAACCAGGCTTCAATGACGATAAGTCCAGCATGCGTGTAGTCTTCGGCGTTGCAAGGCGGGTTCTCCTTTAAGTTCCATGTACCTGCCGAACAGTGTCCGGCTTCCTCATTAATGTTGTGCATCTCGGCTTCCACGCCCAATAATGGCCTTCTTCCACGCTCGTCGTGCGAATGTGAAAAGCCAGGTGTCTTTTATGTTTTACCCCTAGTTGTGCGAACAATCTGCCTATAAGGGAGGCAAGAATCCAGATCCAAATCACCATCTTCCTCTCATAAATACTCATTGGAGCGCTTTCGACCAAGAATCCATTCCATCATGGATCGTCAACGCGGCTCCTCTTCTCGCCCCGGCCCTTTGCGGGAGATTGGAGGAGATGCTCTGTTTGCACAACGAGCTGGTGAAGCTCCAAATGGGGGATATCTCCTCCGGCCTTCATGGTTCCGGTTCGAGCGGGCTTGCCACCTACAAAGGTGGGAAGCAAGCGGAGGTTACCCTAATCCCAACAAAGGGAGCGGGTATGCTTCGTCCCCTATCGATAAGGGGCTCGGATTTCGTGTACATCCATTCCTCCATGGGCTCACGGAGTTCTACGGACTCCAGCTCCATCACCTCACGCCCGCCTCAATCCTGCATATTGCGGGTTACGTAGCTCTTTGCGAGCTTTTCCTGGGCGTCGAGCCCCACTTCGCGCTGTGAAAGAGGTTGTTTTGCCTTGTACCCTGCTCTCACGAGGGGTCCATATATCAAGTGGGCGGCGCCGAAATATGGCGCATTGCCGGGACCGGATATCTATCCGGAACCCCTAAGCGCCCAAAGACTGGCCTTCGAATGGTTTATATAGAAGACGCCGCTGCGGACCTGTTGGATCGGCCTCCGGAGTTCAGCAATGCTCCTCTGAAGAAACACATTCGTTGGCGTCCATGAGCCCCCCATTTGGAGGAAGACAAGGCGTCCATTATCGATGGGCGAATAAGGTTCTTGGCCCATGCCGGTTGACCATGATTGGAGTCATGGCAACATGCATTACGTGGGGGGTGCAGCCACTACAATACAGAGGCCACCCCATGTGGGATTTCAACGGGGAGGACGATGCCACCCGTCATGGCCGCAAAGGGCCGGAATCGGCCGAAGATCTGGTGACGATCTTGCCCGGCCTATATAAGGGGGAGAAGGAGGATTTCCTTTGGACGAACCCGTTAAATGGGTTTTCCATGAACAATCCCCGGCCTTGGGTAAGCGAACACTCAGCGTGTCCGAGCCGTGCCTTTCGAAACTTAAGTTTCTTACATTGTGTTCTTCTTCGACGCAGAACTGCGCCGAATGTGGAGGAATGCTGAGTCCGGCTCCACAGCCCGAGGATCCAGAGAGATCCGGGATCCGGCCTCCGAAGAGGATCCGGACATAAAGGTGGAGCTAATCGACGGGGTGTTCCACCAGCTTAGCATGGACAACGTTTTAGTCGCCATCACGGCAGACTATCCCGGACTATATCCGGCTTCCCAGGTAATTGCGGCCGAAGCCCCGATACCGTCATTCCTTCCTTGCTTATTTCTGACCACCGTATATGATGGCGCTGTGCAGGAGGCGCCCCTAGGGCGAGAAGCCGAGCCCGCGGTGGCTGACCAACAAGGGCCTGTTGGGGAACGTAGTAATTTCAAAAATTTTCCTACGATCACGCAAGACCATGGTGATGCATAGCAACGAGATGAGAGTGTTGTCTCACGTACCCTCGTGAGACCAAAGCAGCGAAGCGTTAGCGCAATGTAGAGGAAGTAGTCGTACTTCTTCCCGATCCAACCGATCCAAGTACCGAGCGACGGCACCTCCGAGTTCTGCACACGTTCAGCTCGATGGCGTCCCTCGAACTCCGATCCAGCCGAGTGTTGAGGAGAGTTTCGTCGACCGACGGCGTGGTGGCGATGATGATGTTCCACCGGCGCAGGGCTTCGCCTAAGCTCCGCAGCGGTATATTCGAGGTGTAGTTTGGTGGAAGGGGCACCGACACGGCTAAGGAGCGATCTCAATGATCAATCTTGTGTGTCATGGGGTGCCCTCTGCCCTGTATATAAAGGAGGGAAGGGAGGGGCTGGCCGGCCACCTATGGCTGCGCCTGGGAGTCCTACTCCCACCGGGAGTAGGATTCCCCCAATCCTAGTCCAACTAGGGTTTGACCAAGGGGAGAGGGAGAGAGGGGGCGCCACCCCCTTCTCCTAATCCTAATAGGACTAGGGAAGGGGGGAAGGCTGCGGCCAGCATAGGGCCCCCTTTTCTCTTTCCCCTTAAGGCCCATCAAGGCCCATTGACTCCCCGGGGGGTTCGGTAACCCCGGTACTCGATAAAATTCCCAATTTCACCCGGAGTGATTCGGAGTCAAACATAGGCTTCAATATATCAATCTTTATGTCTCGACCATTTGAGACTCCTCGTCATGTCCGTGATCTCATCCGGGACTCGAACAACCTTGGTACATCAACATCATAAAACTCATAGTAAGCATCATCGAAGCGTTAAGCGTGCGGACCCTACGGGTTCGAGAACTATGTAGACATGACCGAGACACCTCTCGGTCAATAACCAATAGCGGGACCTGGATGCCCATATTGGTTCCTACATATTCTCTGAAGATCTTTATCGGTCGGACCGCATAACAACATCGTTGTTCCTTTGTCATCGGTATGTTACTTGCCCGAGATTCGATCGTCGGTATCCAATACCTAGTTCAATCTCGTTCGGCAAGTCTCTTTACTCGTTCGTAATACATCATCTCATAACTAACTCATTAGTTACAATGCTTGCAAGGCTTAGGTGATGAGCATTACCGAGAGGGCCCAGAGATACCTCTCCGACAATCGGAGTGACAAATCCTAATCTCGAAATATGCCAACCCAACATGTACCTTCGGAGACACCTGTAATGTACCTTTATAATCACCCGATTCGTTGTGACGTTTGGTAGCACCCAAAGTGTTCCTCGGCAAGCGGAGTTGCATAATCTCATAGTCATAGGAACATGTATAAGTCATGAAGAAAAGCACTAGCAACAAACTATACGATCAGGTGCTATGCTAATGGAATGGGTCATGTCAATCAGATCATTCAACCAATGATGTGATCCCTTTAATCAAATAACAACTCCTTGTTCATGGTTAGGAAACATAACCATCTTTGATTAACGAGCTAGTCAAGTAGAGGCATACTAGTGACACTCTGTAGGTTTATGTATTCACACATGTATTATGTTTCCGGTTAATACAATTCTAGCATGAATAATAAACATTTATCATGATATAAGGAAATAAATAATAACATTTATTATTGCCTCTAGGGCATATTTCCTTGATCTCCCACTTGCACTAGAGTCAATAATCTAGATTACACAGTAATGATTCTAACACCCATGGAGTCTTGGTGCTGATCATGTTTTGCTCGTGGAAGAGGCTTAGTCAGCAGGTCGCAACATTCAGATCCGTATGTATCTTGCATATCTCTATGTCTCCCACTGGACCAAATCCGGATGGAGTTAGGCGTCTTTTGATGTGCTTGGTTCTCTTGTGAAATCTGGATTCCTTTGCCAAGGCAATTGCACCGATATTGTCACAAAAGATTTTCATTGGACCCGATACACTAGGTACAACACCTAGATCGGTTATGAACTCCTTCATCGAGACTCCTTCATTAGCTGCTTCGAAGCAGCTATGTACTCAACTTCACATGTAGATCCATAGCGGCGCTTTGTTTGGAACTGCACCAACCGACAGCTCCACCGTTTAATGTAAATCGTATCCGGTTTGCGATTTAGAATCGTCGGATCGGTGTCAAAAGCTTGCATCGGCGTAACCGTTCTGACGAGCTCTTTGTCACCGCCATAAATGAGAAACATATCCTTAGTTCTTCTCAAGTACTTAAGGATGTTCTTGACCGCTGTCCGATGATCCACTCTGGATTACTTTGGTACTGCACTGCTAAACTTACAGCAAGGCACACATCAGGTCTGGTACACAGCATTGCATACATGATAGAGCCTATGGCTGAAGCATAGGAACATCTTTCATTTTCTCTCTATCTTCTGCGGTGGTCGGGCATTGAGTCTTACTCAATTTCACACCTTGTAATACCGGCAAGAACCCTTTCTTTGCTCGATCCATTTGAACTTTTTCAAAACTTTATCAAGGTATGTGCTTTGTGAAAGTCCTATTAAGCGTCTTGATCTATCTCTATAGATCTTAATGCCCAATATGTAAGCAGCTTCACCGAGGTCTTTCATCGAAAAACTTTTATTCAAGTATCCCTTTATGCTATCCAGAAATTCTATATCATTTCCGATCAATAATATGTCATCCACATATAATATCAGGAATGCTCTGAGCTCCACTCACTTTCTTGTAAATCTGAGGCTTCTCCAAAAGTGCATATAAAACCAAATCTTTGATCACACTATCAAAGCGTTTATTCCAACTCCGAGAGGCTTGCACCAGTCCATAAATGGATCATTGGAGCTTGCACACTTTGTTAGCTCCTTTGGATCGACAAAACCTTACGGTTGCATCATATACAACTCTTCTTCCGTAAATCCATTCAGGAATGCAGTTTTAACATCCATTTGCCAAATTTCATAATCATAAAATCGGCAATTGCTAACATGATTCGGACGGACTTAAGCATCGCTTCTGGTGAGAAGGTCTCATCGTAGTCAATCCCTTGAACTTGTCGAAAACCTTTTGCAACAAGTCGAGCTTTATAGACGATAACATTACCATCAGCGTCGGTCTTCTTCTTGAAGATCCATTTATTCTCAATTGCTTGCCGATCATCGGGCAAGTCAACCAAAGTCCACACTTTGTTCTCATACATGGATCCCATCTCAGATTTCATGGCCTCAAGCCATTTTGTGGAATCTGGGCTCACCATCGCTTCTTCATAGTTCGTAGGTTCATCATGTTCCAATAACATGACTTCCAAAACAGGATTACCGTACCACTCAGTGCGGATCTTGTTCTGGTTGATCTCTGAGTTCTGTAGAAACTTGATCTGAAGTTTCATGATCATCATCATTAGCTTCCTCCCTATTTGGTGTAGGTGTCACGAAACTGTTTTCGTGATGTACTACTTCTCAATAAGGGAGTAGATCTGATTATCTCATCAAGTTCTACTTTCCTCCCACTCACTTCTTTCGTGAGAAACTCTTTCTCAAAAGTTTCGAATTTAGCAACAAAAATCTTGCCTTGGATCTGTGATAGAAGGTGTACCCAACTGTCTCCTTTGGGTATCCTATGAAGACACATTTCTCGATTTGGGTTCGAGCTTATCAGGTTGAAGCTTTTTCACATAAGCATCGCAGCCCCAAACTTTCAAAAGCGACAACTTTGGTTTCTTGCCAAACCATAGTTCATAAGGCGTCGTCTCAGCGGTTTAGATGGTGCCCTATTTAAAGTGAATGCAGCCGTCTCTAAAGCATAACCCCAAAAGCGATAGCGGTAAATCAGTAAGAGACATCATAGATCGCACCATATCTAATAAAATACGATTCGACGTTCGGACACACCATTACGTTGTGGTGTTCGGTGGCGTAAGTTTTGAAACTATTCGCATTGTTTCAAATGTAGGCCAAACTCGTAACTCAAATATTCTCCTCCACGATCAGATCGTAGAAACTTTATTTTCTTGTTACGATGATTTTCCACTTCACTCTGAAATTCTTTGAACTTTTCAAATGTTTCAGACTTGTGTTTCATTAAGTAGATATACCCATATCTGCTCAAATCATCTGTGAAGGTGAGAAAATAACGATATCCATACGAGCCTCAACATTCATTGGACCACATACATCGGTATGTATGATTTCCAATAAATCTGTTGCTCTCTCCATAGTTCCGGAGAGCGGTGTTTTAGTCATCTTGCCCATAAGGCACGGTTACATAAGTGCCAAGTGATTCATAATCAAGTGACTCCAAAAGTCCATCGGCATGGAGTTTCTTCATGCGTTTTACACCGATATGACCTAAGCGGCGAGTGCCACAAATAAGTTGCACCATCATTATCAACTCTGCATCTTTTGGTTTCAACATTATGAATATGTGTATCACTACTATCAAGATTAAGTAAAACAAACCATTCTTCAATGGTGCATGACCATAAAAGATATTATTCATATAAATAGAACAACCATTATTCTCGATTTAAATGAATAACCGTCTCGCATCAAACAAGATCCAGATATAATGTTCATGCTCAGCGATGGTACTAAATAACAATTATTTAGGTCTAATACTAATCCCGAAGGTAGATGTAGAGGTAGCGTGCCGATTGCGATCACATCGACTTTGGAACCATTTCCCACGCGCATCGTCACCTCGTCCTTAGCCAATCTTCGCAATCCGTAGCCCTGCTTTGAGTTGCAAATATTAGCAATGAACCAGTATCAAATACCAGTGCTCTGCGGTATTAGTAAGGTACACATCAATAACAAGTATATCACATATACCTTTGTTAACCTTGCCATCCTTCTTATCCGCCAAATACTTGGGGCAGTTCCGCTTCGGTGACCAGCACGCTTGCAATAGAAGCACTCGGTTTGAGGCTTAGGACCAGACTTGGGTTTCTTCTCTTGATCGACAACTTGCTTGCCGCTCTTTTGAAGTTTCCTTTTCTTTCCTTTGCCCTTTTCTTGAAACTAGTGGTTTTGTTAACCATCAACACTTGATGCTCCTTTTGATTTCTACCTCCATGACTTTCAAAGATCGCGAAGAGCTCGGCATAGTTTTGGTCATCCCTTGCATATTATAGTTCATCACGAAGCTCTTGTAGCTTGGTGGCAGTGATTGGAGAATTACATCAATGGCGCAATCATCAGGAAGATTAACTCCAGTTGAATCAAGTGATTGTTATATCCGGACATTACGAGTATATGCTCCTTGACAGAACCATTCTCCTCCATCTTACAGCTATAGAACTTATTGGAGACTTCATATCTCTCAATCCGGGCATTCGCTTGGAATATTAACTTCAACTCTGGAACATCTCATATGCTCCATGGTGTTCAAAACGACGTTGAAGTCCGGTTCTAAGCCGTAAAGCATGGCACCTTGAACTATAGAGTAGTCATCGACTTTGCTTTGCCAGACGTTCACAACCACGGCGCAGCCCTTGCACCAGGCCTGGCACCTAACGGTGCTTCGGGACGTAATTCTTCGTGCAGCAATAAGGATAATCCTCAAATTACGGACCCAGTCCGTGTAATTGCTGCCATCATCTTTCAACTTTGCTTTCTCAAGGAACGCATTAAAATTCAACGGAACAACAAGCACGAGCCATCTATCTACACATCATAGACAAGCAAGATACTATCGGTACTAAGTTCATGATAAATTTAAGTTCAATTAATCATATTACTTAAGAACTCCCACTTAGAAAAATATCCCTCCAATTCTCTAAGTGATTGCGTGATCCATTTCAACTACACCATGACCGATCATCACGTGTGATGGAGTAGTTTCAATGGTGAACATCAATATGTTGATCATATCTACTATATGATTCACGCTCGACCTTTCGGTCTCCGTGTTCCGAGGTCATATCTTATATGCATAGCTCGTCAAGTATAACCTGAGTATTCCGCGTGTGCAACTGTTTTGCACCGTTGTATTTGAGCGTAGAGCCTATCACACCCGATCATCACGTGGTGTCTCAAAGACGAAGAACTTTCGCAGCGGTGCATACTCGGGAGAACACTTCTTGATAATTTAGTAAGGATCATCTTATAATGCTACCGTCAATCAAAGCAAAATAAGATGCATAAAGGATTAACATCACATGCAATCAATATAAGTGATATGATATGGCCATCATCATCTTGTGCTTGTGATCTCCATCTCGAAGCACCGTCATGATCACCATCGTCACCGGCGCGACACCTTGATCTCCATCGTAGCATCGTTGTCGTCTCGCCAACTATTGCTTCTCGACTATCGCTACTACTTAGTGATAAAGTAAAGCAATTACATGGCGTTGCATTTCATACAATAAGCGACAACCATATGGCTCCTGCCGATTGCCGATAACTTCGGTTACAAAACATGATCATCTCATACAATAAAATATAGCATCACGTCTTGACCATATCACATCACAACATGCCCTGCAAAAACAAGTTAGGCGTCCTCTACTTTGTTGTTGCAAGTTTTACGTGGCTGCTACGGGCTGAGCAAGAACCGTTCTTACCTACGCATCAAAACCACAGCGATACTTCGTCAAATAGACTCCGTTTTAACCTTCTCAAGGACGGGCGTATACACTCAGTTCAACTAAAGTGAGAGAGCAGACACCCGCCGGTCACCTTTAAGCAACGAGTGCTCACGGCGGTGAAACCAGTCTCGCGTAAGCGTCTGGCGTAATGTCGGTCCGGGCGCTTCATCTCACAATACCGCTGAACCAAAGTATGACATGCTGGTAGGTAGTATGACTTGTATCGCCCACAACTCACTTGTGTTCTACTCGTGCATATGACATCAACGCATAAAACCAGGCTCGGATGCCCTTTGTTGGGGAGCGTAGTAATTTCAAAAATTTTCCTACGATCACGCAAGACCATGGTGATGCATAGCAGCGAGATGAGAGTGTTGTCTCGTACCCTCGTAGACCAGCAGCGAAGCGTTGGCATAGCGTAGAGGAAATGTCGTACTTCTTCCCGATCCAACGATCCAAGTACCGAGCGTCACGGCACCTCCGAGTTCTGCACACGTTCAGCTCGATGGCGTCCCTCGAACTCCGATCCAGCCGAGTGTTGAGGAGAGTTTCGTCGACCGACGGCGTGGTGGCGATGATGATGTTCCACCGGCGCGGGGCTTCGCCTAAGCTCCGCAGCGGTATATTCGAGGTGTAGTTTGGTGGAAGGGGCACCGCACTGCGGCTAAGAGCGATCTCAATGATCAACTTGTGTGTCATGGGGTGCCCTCTGCCCTGTATATAAAGGAGGGAAGGGAGGGGCTGGCGGCCACCTATGGCTGCGCTGGGAGTCCTACTCCCAGGGAGTAGGATTCCCCCAATCCTAGTCCAACTAGGGTTTGACCAAGGGAGAGGGAGAGAGGCGCCACCCCTTCTCCTAATCCTAATAGGACTAGGGAAGGGGAAGGCTGCGGCCAGCATAGGGCCCCTTTTCTCTTTCCCTTAAGGCCCATCAAGGCCCATTGACTCCCGGGGGTTCGGTAACCCGGTACTCGATAAAATTCCCAATTTCACCGGAGTGATTCGAGTCAAACATAGGCTTCAATATATCAATCTTTATGTCTCGACCATTTGAGACTCCTCGTCATGTCCGTGATCTCATCAGGGACTCGAACAACCTTGGTACATCAACATCATAAAACTCATAATAAGCATCATCGAAGCGTTAAGCGTGCGGACCCTACGGGTTCGAGAACTATGTAGACATGACCGAGACACCTCTCGGTCAATAACCAATAGCGGGACCTGGATGCCCATATTGGTTCCTACATATTCTCGAAGATCTTTATCGGTCGGACCGCATAACAACATCGTTGTTCCTTTGTCATCGGTATGTTACTTGCCGAGATTCGATCGTCGGTATCAATACCTAGTTCAATCTCGTTTCGGCAAGTCTCTTTACTCGTTCCGTAATACATCATCTCATAACTAACTCATTAGTTACAATGCTTGCAAGGCTTAGGTGATGAGCATTACCGAGAGGGCCAGAGATACCTCTCCGAGCAATCGGAGTGACAAATCCTAATCTCGAAATATGCCAACCCAACATGTACCTTCGGAGACACCTGTAATGTACCTTTATAATCACCCGATTCGTTGTGACGTTTGGTAGCACCAAAGTGTTCCTCGGGCAAGCAGGAGTTGCATAATCTCATAGTCATAGGAACATGTATAAGTCATGAAGAAAAGCACTAGCAACAAACTATACGATCAGGTGCTATGCTAATGGAATGGGTCATGTCAATCAGATCATTCAACCAATGATGTGATCCCTTTAATCAAATAACAACTCCTTGTTCATGGTTAGGAAACATAACCATCTTTGATTAACGAGCTAGTCAAGTAGAGGCATACTAGTGACACTCTGCAGGTTTATGTATTCACACATGTATTATGTTTCCGGTTAATACAATTCTAGCATGAATAATAAACATTTATCATGATATAAGAAATAAATAATAACATTTATTATTGCCTCTAGGGCATATTTCCTTGAGGCCAGATTCGGACGATGGTAGGCGGAAGAGGCCTTGGCCGCGGACTGAAACGTCGCCGCAATGGTATAGCTCACAATTCAGTATTTAGAACAACGTTCCTAGGAAGCGTTTGAGTGCTCATGATTTTTATAGGGAAAAAAGCGTCCATGGACTGCAAGCGTGAAAGTTGTCAATCCAACCTCTACCGGCCGGGCTCCCTTTTGGTCGGGGAGGGAAGGCGGCGCAAAGGCGCGGCCGGACGATCCTCAGCGGAGCATGCCGAAAAGATGCGCCACCAAGTGCGAGGTGGAGAGTGCCTTGAATCACAGGCGCCGCGAACAGTATTCGTGACGCGTGCTTCTCCCGAGGCGTTGAATGCCTTTAACACGAGGGGACGCGCATCTTCGTGCTGCTCAAGATAGTTTTACGAGCCACGGAGCGGTATGTAAAAGACATACGGGTAAGAGAATTTGATAGTTATATATGCGGTAGCCCCGAGACTTAAAGTAGTTATATTAACTGATTTAAGGATCATATAAAACGTAGGATCTTATCGAGAAGAATACCCGGCTGTCTCGGGAGTTGCAAGAGTGCAAGGCCCAACTTGAGGCCGCATTTTACGCGCAGGAGGAAACACAAGGACCTCTCCACAGTAACGCATTATTTTAGAAAAATAAGTAGCATTTGGCCGTTGCACAAGTCTAAGCGACATTGCAGGTGCTGCGGACAAGATCCGGACAGGCAAGAACCTGCGCCAACTAAAGGCGGCGAGAGGTCTTTGCATAAGGTGCAGACATGAAAGAACAAGCTCCAGGATGCCCATGCCCAGCTTGGAGAAGAGCTAAAAAGCGTTAGGGCGAGCTGTCGGAGCTCAGTTAAGGAGAATCAGCGGCCGTCGCGGCATATATAGTAAGTGCTTGGCGAACTCCTTTGAAAAGAAGAGTTCGGCGAGGAAGTCAATTGATGAGAATATATCGTAGGTATGCTCACAGGTCGCATGGAGGAGATGCCGTAACAACGGGTGATCAACTTCGAATTGTTGCAACTGTCAGAACAAGTTCGGCAGGCTATAATGGCGTCATCCAAGCGTTATGGCCAGCCTTCTCCATACCCGAGGGTCTTGGGAGCTTGCGGAGAAGCTGCGAGGAGTCTTGATGGCGCTTCCATTTATGGAAGTTTTCGACCTGCCGCCAAGGTGCCTGGGGAGGCTGGGCCATGGTAAAGGCAGCGGTACAAGAAGGCGGATCCCAACCACATGGCGAAGTCGGACTGTAGGGCCCGATGGGAAGGAGATCCTGTGAGTTTAGTATCTACGGCCAAGTGGAGTTGGCGCTAAATTTTCCCAACAGGTGTAAATTAGACAACAACTGTTAGGCGGGATTGAGGAAGAATACAATCGATCGATTTGACAATGTATTATAAAATGACATACAAAATGCCTTCTAGCGGATTGTAGATCGTTTGTCTTTGCCGACCTTTTAAGCCCGACCTCGGGACCCTAGAGTCCGGAGTGTGTCGAATACCTTCTCGGTTATGAAACAACCGGGGTATGCATGGAGACCGAGCGTAGGGGTCATCGGTGCTTTATCGGACAAGTGCCCAACTAGTTATGTTATATTACATGGTTAGTAGAAACATCTTCCGGGAGAATAGTTCCGTTAAGGGTTCCTTTCCGCTGGGGGTGGCATGCCCTAAAGTGCATGTCCGGACTGTGAAAAAAGCAGAAAACATCTGGGGGCAGATAAATAAGTGGATAAAAAATCATCTTTTAAGTCACCGACCGAATATTCCCTTAAGAACGCTAGCTTTCGGCTTCACCCAGTCGAGGTACACATCCGGTGACCAGCGGTAACAATCGCAGAGGTGCTCCTTTACCTCCTAGCCGAACAATCGGGAGCGTGAGGGGTAAGCACAGGAGCCGAGCAACCCAGCTTGGCCAAAACTTAAGTCATATCGATGCATATAATGGTGGATAAAAGGTACATGTGGAGCTTGACACATGTCTTTGGGCATAAAGCCGATATAATTAAGCACGGTAAAAAGCCCCGGTATAATGAGTGCGGGTAGCACATCAATTGTCTTGTGACGTTCTTGTGAGGTAAAGCCCTTTAAGGCTTGGATGAATAGGGTTGAGAAGAAAAAGATAAACAAAAGGCAGCTGAAATAAATATAAAAAAATTGGATGGGGGAAGGGGATGAACTCTTAGTCCGGCGCTAGGCATAGAATCGTCGGAGGCGGGCTGCGTTCCATGGGTTCGGCTCGAGTCGGTTATCCGATGCATTTAAGTGACGGATGCGCTCCGCGGTCAGGACTTGATCGATGATGAAGGGCCTTCCCATTTGGGCTTAAGCTTTTCCTTTTTCTTGTCCGCGAGCGTAGAACCAGTTCGCCAGCGTTGTAAGTCTTGGCCCGTGCTTCTACGCTTTGGTATCTTGAGCCTGCTGTTGATAGAATGCGGAGCGAGCCTTGGCGACGTCGCGCTCTTCCTCAATGTGTCCAAGCTGTCCTGCCGATCCAACTCGGCTTCTCTTTCTTCGTACATGCGCTTTTCGAGGTGAGTCATGAATGATGTCGCGAGGCAAAACTGCTTACGCACCGTATACCATAAAAATGGTGTGAATCACGTAGTGCGGTTAGGCGTTGTCCGCAGCCCCAGTCTGGTCGAGCTCCTCTACCCGGTCGTGTCAGATTTTGTAAGGACCGCACTAGTGCGGGTTTGATGCGCTCATTATTAGACCATTTGCTCGTTCCACTTGACCGTTGGTTTGAGGATGATAGATGAAGGTAATCGAGCTTGATGCCCATATTTTGCACCATGATTTAACCTCATCGGCGGTGAAGTTCGTGCCGTTATCGGTGATGATCTTTGTGGGGACACCATAGCGGTGTACTACCCGAATATAAAGTCTACCACTCGAAGTGTTGATGCGCTGAGGAGGCGATAGAGGGTAATGCCTTTTCTCCTAGGCGGAGATAAAGCGGCTTAGAGCCGCTACGCATCGGTCAATTTTGTATTTGCTTGAGGTCTTTTGGGATATCTAGCTGTGACAGAGCTCGGATCTTGGCTGGGTTTGCTTCAATTCCTCTACGGATACGATGAAGCCCAGCTGACTTTCCGGTGATGCATGAAAACACATTTTCGGATTCAGCTTGATGTCATATGCTCCGAGGCTGTCGAATGTGAGCCTCAAGTCGTCTACTAAAGTTTCGGCGTGTTTAGTTTTGGCGACTACGTCGTATCGTATGCCTCTACTGTTTTGCCGATCTGGGTAGCGGACATATACGAATCATCTTGCTGATATGTTGCGCGGCGTTTTTAAGTCCGAAGGGCATCGTGTTGAAGCGAGAATGGTCCATATGGAGTAATGAATGCGTTCTTGGCTTGATCCGCTTCGCCATCTTGATTTGATGATAGCGGAGTATCGTCCGGAAGCACAATGAATCGTGCCTGCGGTGGCATCGATGATTTGGTCGATGCGGGGGAGGAAGGATCCTTTGGTGGACTTTATTTAGGTCTTTGAAATCGACACATAGGCGCGAGTTTGTCCTTCTTTGGTACCATTACCAGATTTGCTAGCCAATCCGGATGTTTGATGTCTCGATGAATCCGGCTTCCAATAGTTTGGCTAGCTCCTCTCCCATGCCTGTCTTTTGGGTTGGAAAATCGTCGAAGAGCTGTTTGGTGGCTTGAATCCTTTAGGATGTTTAGGCTGTGTTACGCCAATCTGCGTGGGATTAGGGCATATCCAGGGGTGCCGGGCAAAATGTCCCAATTTTCTGAAGGAATTCTCGCGATGTGGCATCTACATCCGGGTTCAATTGTGCCCCAATGGAGGCCGTCTTCGTAGGGTCCATTGGGTGGACACAGAATTTGACTATTTCATCCGTTGGTTTAAAGAGGTGGACTTGGATCTTTTATCAAGTATCACATCGTCCTGTTCACCGTGGGCGCATCGCGGTGAGTTCCTCGACGCTAGGGCCGGATAGTGCCTCGAGGGCTAGTGCGGCTGTCTTATTTTCGGTGCGGAGTGCTATGTTCGGATCACTAGCGAGAGTGATAATTCCGTTGGGACCGGGCATTTTAAGCTTCATGTACCCATAATGGGGTATAGCTTGAAAAATTGTGAATGCCTCTCGTCCTAATAAAGCATGATATCCGCTGCTGAATGGAGCCACTTGAAATGTGACCTCCTCGGACCTGTAATTTTCGCGAGCGAACACTAAATCGGCGTGATTTTTCCTATGCAGCATGCTTCCGGTGAGGATTATTCCTCTAAAGGTTGTGCTGCTTCGCTCAATCGGTTCGATCTATTTCCATTTTTGGAGGGTTTCCTCATAGATGAGGTTTAGTCCGCTGCCGCCATCCATGAGTACCTTAGTAAAGCCGTCTACTATCGGGTGAGGACCAATGCGGTGGTGCCGGGCAGTTCGAATTTAGGTTAAATCACGGCATTGAAGGTAATAGCCGTGTCGCTCCATGGATTTATTGTTGCTACTTGGTAGACTTGGCAAGGTTGCGGAGTTGTCGTTTCGCATGTTATTGGATGTGAAAGTCTCGAAGACTATTAACACCGTCTTTGGTGTTGCTTGGGCTGGGATTCGAAGCTAGAAGCTCTTAGCCACTTTTGGCCACTGCCGTAGTATCCAACATGCTCGAATGCTATGAGTTGGAGTGGCGCCCTCGTGCTATGAATTTTGCGAGGTCCGTTTAGCCAGCCCTCGATGCAGTTCCGTACCCTTTGGGGGTTTTGGTTTTTGGTATTCAGCCGGTGCTTGATAATGATGCACCCTTTGGTTCCGGACTAGGGATGTATTCGGGACGGATTATCCCAAAATTTACTTTCTTTTTTCAGGTGCTCTCCATCGCATAGAGTACTTTTGTGCGATGGTCTCCAAGTCAACAAAGCGTGTAATGTCATGGCGACTTATGGCGTTTAAGATTCCCTTGTCCATGCAATTATTGCGAGAAAGGCTGAGATTGCGTCTTCCTCTCGGCAGTCCTTTATCCTGTCCATAACCGGGAGAATCTGGCCCGATGAGTGATGTCTTGTCTCGGCGGGCTCTTGCGAATTAGAGTTAGATCGCATATGTGCAGGCGGGTGGGTGGAACTAAGTCCGGAACCCTACCCATCTCAAGGCTCGAGGGCGAAGTTTCCAATTTTAGAAGCTTGGATTTCGGGCGTTGTCCAGCGAGTCAGTCCGATGCGACTTTAAGTTCGGTGTTTGATCGAAGCCCGTCCCTCGCGGGAATCCGGCATGGGGGTTCGGGGATCCGGACATGACTAGTTTTCAATACAGGAGAAGCGTCGCGCATTGTTCCTCTACCACTTTAGCGTGGTGGGTGACTGGGGAGAGTTAATTTCTCTCGGATCGGTTTTAAGCCCAATCGATCGTGATGCAGCGACTCCCGAGCGGCAATGTGATCAAGAGCTCGTTCTGGACGAGAGCTCTATTGGATCAACCGCTCGGCAAATTCGAGCTGGCGTGAAGATTGCTTTTGGCGACTTGAGAGGTCGTTGTCGAGCGATGGCGGACGGCGGTCATAAGAAAACCACCTAGCGGATAGTTTGGCGGCGGCCAAGGCTCCTTGGCAAAAATACCGTCCTTGAAGAAGGAGGAGGCATCCTTCCTATCGGTGGCGGCACGGAAGAACTCTCAATGAAAGCACCAATGTCGGTGTCAAAACCGGCGGATCTCGGGTAGGGGTCCCGAGCTGTGCGTCTAGGCGGATGGTAACAGGAGACAAGGGACACGATGTTTACCCAGTTCGGGCCCTCTTGATGGAGGTAAAACCCTCGTCCTACTTGATTGATATTGATATTGTGGATGTTTACAAGAGTGGATCTACCACGAGATCAAGGAGGCTAAACCCTAGAAGCTAGCCTATGGTATGATTGTAAGGGTTGTTGTGATGGTTGTCCTACGGACTAAAGCCATCCGGTTTATATAGACACCGGAGAGGGCTAGGGTTACATGGAGTCGGTTACAATGGTAGGAGATCTACATATCCGTATCGCCAAGCTTGCCTTCCACGCCAAGGAAAGTCCCATCCGGACACGGGGTGAAGTCTTCAATCTTCTATCTTCATAGTCTTGGAGTCCGGTCGATGATAGTCCGGCCGATGATGGTAGTCCGGCCATCCGGACACCCCCTAATCCGGGACTCCCTCAATGGGCAAAGATGCCACTACCATTTTTAGCACTAGATAAAGGAACCTTTTCACTAGTAGCTTCCCCCTTGTCGGAGTTAGCATCCGTCACCTTGTTAGGCAGATCACCCACTTTCATTGGTGCGATGGATAATTTAAGGCCTTCTAAGAACTTGTTAAACATGCCTTCAACCTCGGTAGTCATGGAGGTTTTCGATGTGTCCAAAGCCGCATTGAATTCCTCACTAGAGACCGAGGAACCCCCATCGGTCGTAGACGAGGATGGATTCACACCGGAGTGCTCCTCCCCACCATCTACAGTGTCAACCATACTCTTCAGACGGCAAAGTCCTTAATAAAGAGATGAGGCTCTGATACCAATTGAAAGGATTGATATAGTTGACTAGAGGGGGGTGAATAGGCAACTAACAATTTTTAGCTTATCTTTACCAAATTAAACTTTGCATCAAAGTAGGTTGTCTGGAAATGCAACTAGGTGAGCAACACATATGATGCAACAATAATCAAGCATACAAGCAAGCAAGGAATACAACACTAAGTAAGCTTGCACAAGTAAAGGTAAGAGATAACCAAAAGTGGAGCTGGTGGAGACGAGGATGTGTTACCGAAGTTCCTTCCCTTTGAGAGGAAGTACGCCTTCGTTGGAGTGGTGTGGAGGCACAATGCTCCCCAAGAAGCCACTAGGGCCACCGTATTCTCCTCACGCCCTCACACAATGCAAGATGCCATGATTCCACTATTGGTGCCCTTGAAGGCAACGACCGAACCTTTACAAACAAGGTTGGGGCTCTCTCCACGACCGAATTGGAGGCTCCCAACAAAACCACGGAGCTTCACCACAATGTAATGTGGCTCCGAGGTGACCTCAACCATCTAGGGTGCTCAAACACCCAAGAGTAACAAAATCCACACAAGAAAGTATGGGGGAATCAAATATCCTTTGGTGGAAGTGTAGATCTAGGTCTCCTCCTTCAATCCCTAGCAAATCAACAAGTTTGAGTGGCTAGAGAGAGAGAGAGAGAGAGAGAGAGAGAGAGAGAGAGAGAGAGATCGGGCAAGAAGGCTTGAATGGCATTAATGCTGGAGTGATAGAGGCAAGAGGTAGATGTGGTAGGTGGAAGAACCACCCTTATATAGTAAACCCTAAAATCCAATCGTTACTGCGAAAAACTGCACTGCAGCGGTACAACCGCTCCTCGTCCCGGTACAACCGGGACTAACGGGTAACCTGCAGAAACCCTATGGAGCGGTACAACCGGGCAGACAGGCGGTAGTACCGGTTGTGGAGAACAACCAGAACAACCGCCCAGCCACCGCTCAACCACCGCTTTCAAACAGTAGGAAGTCACCCCTGTGGCGGTGATCAAGCGATCTTGCACGGTGCAACCGCTGGCCTGGAACCTGGGTGGCTAAGTCCTAAGAGGTAGAACGCTTAGGGCACGGTGGTACCGGCGTGCGAACACTGTCGGAACAACGGTCCACCACCGCCAAGTACCACATCAAAGCGAAACCGGACGGTTGTTGGCGGTACTGGCGGTACAACCGCCAATGACACACAGCGGTCAAGTTTAAGCACGGTGGCGGTACCATCGCAAAGGGCAGCGGTGTTGGGGAGCGTAGTAATTTAGAAAAAAATCCTCGCACACGCAAGATCATGGTGATGCATAGCGAGAGGAGAGTGTGTCCATGTACCTCGTAGACCAAAGAGGAACCGTTAGCACTGCGTGGTTGATGTAGTCGTCGTCTTCATGATCCGACCGATAGAGTACCAAGCGTCACGGCACCTCCGAGTCCAGCACACATTCAGCTCGATGGCGTCCCTCGAACTCCGATCCAGCCGAGCTTTGAGGAGAGTTCCATCAACCGACGGCGTGGTGGCGATGATGATGTTCTACCGGCGCGAGGGCCGCGCCTAAGCACGCTTCTGATATTATCGAGGTGGACTATGGTGGAGGGGCACCGCTGCGGCTAAGAGATCAATGATCAATTCTTGTGTCTATGGGGTGCCCCCTGCCCCCGTATATAAAGGAGCAAAGGGGGGAGAGGCGGCCGTCCAGGAGGAGGCGCGCCAGGAGGAGTCCTACTCCCATCGGGAGTAGGAATCCCTCCCTTCCTAGTTGGAGTAGGAGAAGGGGGAAGGAGGAGGGAGAGAGGAAGGAAAGGCCCCCCCTCCTTGTCCAATTCGGACTAGAGGGGGAGGGGGAGCGCGGCCTGCCCTGGCCTCCCCTCCTCTTCTCCACTAAGGCCCATGTAGGCCCATTAAACCCCTGGGGGGTTCCGGTAACCCCCGGTTCTCCAGTAAAATCCCGATTTCACCGGGAACACTTCCGATATCCAAATATAGGCTTCCAATATATCAATCTTTATGTCTCGACCATTTCGAGAATCCTCATTATGTCCGTGATCACATCCGGGACTCTGAACTATCTTCGGTACATCAAAACACATAAACTCATAATATAACCGTCATCGATCTTTAAGCGTACGGACCCTATGGGTTGAGAACTATGTAGACATGAACGAGACACGTCTCCGGTCAATAACCAATAGCGGATCCTGGATGCCCATATTGTCTCCCACATATTCTACGAAGATATTTATCGGTCAAATCGCATAACAACATACGTTGTTCCCTTTGTCATCGACATGTTACTTGCCCGAGATTCGATCGTCGATATCTCAATACCTAGTTCAATCTTGTTACCGGCAAGTCTCTTTACTCATTCCGTAATACATCATCCCGCAACTAAATCATTAGTTACAATGCTTGCAAGGCTTATAGTGATGTGCATTACCGAGTGGGCCTAGAGATACCTCTCCGACAATAGGAGTGACAAATCCTAATCTCGAAATACGCCAACCCAACAAGTACCTTTGGAGACACCTGTAGAGCATCTTTATAATCACCCAGTTACGTTGTGACATTTGGTAGCACACAAAGTGTTCCTCTGGTAAACGGGAGTTGCATAATCCCATAGTCATAGGAACATGTATAAGTCATGAAGAAAGCAATAGCAACATACTAAACGATCAAGTGCTAAGCTAACGGAATGGGTCAAGTCAATCACATCATTCTCCTAATGATGTGATACCATTAATCAAATGACAACTCATGTCTATGGCTAGGAAACATAACCATCTTTGATCAATGAGCTAGTCAAGTAGAGGCATACTAGTGACACTCTGTTTGTCTATGTATTCACACATGTATTACGTTTTCGGTTAATACAATTCTAGCATGAATAATAAACATTTATCATGAGAATAAGGAAATAAATAATAGCTTTATTATTGCCTCTAGGGCATATTTCCTTCAGTCTCCCACTTGCACTAGAGTCAATAATCTAGTTCACATCGCCATGTGATTTAACACCAATAGTTCACATCACCTTGTGATTAACACCCATAGATCACATCGTCATGTGACCAACACCCAAAGGGTTTACTGGAGTCAATAATCTAGTTCACATCGCTATGTGATTAACACCCAAAGAGTACTAAGGTGTGATCATGTTTTGCTTGTGAGAGAAGTTTAGTCAATGGGTCTGCCACATTCAGCTTCATATGTATTTTGCAAATTTCTATGTCAACAATGCTCTGCGTGGAGCTACTCTAGCTAATTGCTCCCACTTTCAGTATGTATCCAGATTGAGACTTAGAGTTATCTGGATCAGTGTCAAAACTTGCATCGACGTAACCCTTTACGACGAACCTTTTGTCATCTCCATAATTGAGAAACATATCCTTATTCCACTAAGGATAATTTTGACCGTTGTCCAGTGATATACTCCTAGATCACTATTGTACTCCCTTGCTAAACTCAGTGTAGGGTATACAATAGATCTGGTACACAGCATGGCATACTTTATAGAACCTATGGCCGAGGCATAGGGAATGACGTTCATTCTCTTTCTATCTTCTGCCGTGGTCGGGCTTTGAGTCTTACTCAATTTCACACCTTGTAACACACGCAAGAACTCTTTCTTTGACTGTTCAATTTTGAACTACTTCAAAATCTTGTCAAGGTATGTACTCATTGAAAAAACTTGTCAAGCATCATGATCTATCTCTATAGATCTTCATGCTCAATATGTAAGCAGCTTCATCGAGGTCTTTCTTTGAAAAAACTCCTTTCAAATACTCCTTTATGCCTTCTAGAAAATTCTACATCATTTCCGATCAACAATATGTCATTCACATATACTTATCAGAAAGGTTGTAGTGCTCCCACTCACTTTCTTGTAAATACAAGCTTCACCGCAAGTCTGTATAAAACTATATGCTTTGATCACACTATCAAAACGTACATTCAAACTCTGAGATGCTTGCACCAGTCCATAAATGGATCACTGGTGCTTACACACTTTGTTAGCATCTTTTGGATTGACAAAACCTTCTGGTTGCATCATATACAACTCTTCTTTAAGAAATCCATTAAGGAATGCAGTTTTGACACCCATTTGCCAAATTTCATAAAATGTGGCAATTTCTAACATGATTCGGACAGACTTTAAGCATCGCTACGAGTGAGAAAATCTCATCATAGTCAACACCTTGAACTTTGTCAAAACCTTTTTCGACAAGTCTAGCTTTGTAGATAGTAACACTACTATTAGTGTCCCTCTTCATCTTGAAGATCCATTTATTTGCTATGGCTTGCCAATCATCGGGCAAGTCAACCAAAGTCCACACTTTGTTCTCGTACATGTATCCCATCTCACATTTCATGGCCTCAAGCCATTTCGCGGAATCTGGGCTCATCATCGCTTCCTCATAGTTAGTAGGTTCGTCATGGTCAAGTAACATGATCTCCAGAACAGGATTACTGTACCACTCTGGTGCCGATCTCACTCTAGTTGACCTACGAGGTTTGGTAGTAACTTGATCTGAAGTTACATGATCATCATCATTAGCTTCCTCACTAATTGGTGTAGGAGTCACAGGAACAAATTTCTGTGATGAACTACTTTCCAATAAGGGAGCAGGTACAGTTACCTCATCAAGTTCTACTTTCCTCCCACTCATTTCTTTCGCGAGAAACTCCTTCTCTAGAAAGGATCCATTATAAGCAATGAATATCTTGCCTTAGGATCTGTGATAGAAGGTGTACCCAACTATCTCCTTTGGGTATCCTATGAAGACACATTTCTCCAATTTGGGTTTGAGCTTATCAGGATGAAACTTTTTCACATAAGCATCACAACCCCAAATTTTAAGAAATGACAACTTTTGGTTTCTTGCCAAACCAAAGTTCATAAGGTGTCGTCTCAACGAATTTACATGGTGTCCTATTTAACGTGAATGCAACTATCTCTAATGCATAACCCCAAAACGATAGTGGTAAATCTGTAAGAGACATCATAGATTGCACCATATCTAATAAAGTACGGTTACGATGTTTGGACACGCCATTACGCTGTGGTGTTCCAGGTGGCATGAGGTGCGAAACTATTCCATATTGTTTCAAATGAAGACCAAACTCGTAACTCAAATATTCTCCTCCACGATCAGATCGTAGAAACTTTATTTTCTTGTTACGATGATCTTCCACTTCACTCTGAAATTGTATGAACTTTTCAAATGTTTCAGACTTATGTTTCATCAAGTAGATATACCCATATCTGCTCAAATCATCTGTGAAGGTGAGAAAATAACGATACCCGCCGCGAGCCTCAACATTCATCGGACCACATACATCTATATGTATGATTTCCAACAAATCTGTTGCTCGCTCCATAGTTCCAGAGAATGGCGTCTTTAGTCATCTTGCCCATAAGGCATGGTTTGCAAGCATCAAGTGATTCATAATCAAGTGATTCCAAAATCCCATCAGCATGGAGTTTCTTCATCGCTTTACCTAATATGACCTAAGCGGCGGTGCCTCAAATGAGTTGCACTATCATTATTAACTTTGCATCTTTTGGCTTCAATATTATGAATATGTGTATCACTACGATCGAGATCCAAAAACCATTTTCATTGGGTGTATGACCATAGAAGGTTTTATTCATGTAAATAGAACAACAATTATTCTCTAACAAATGAATAACCGTATTGCAATAAACATGATCAAATCATATTCATGCTCAGCATAAACACCAAATAACACTTATTTAGGTTCAAAACTAATCCCGAAAGTGTAGGGAGCGTGCGATGATGATCATACCAATCTTGGAACCACTTCCAACACACATCGTTACTTCACCCTTAACTAGTCTCTGTTCATTCTGCAACTCCTGTTTCGAGTTACTACTCTTAGCAACTGAACTAGTATCAAAATACCGAGGGGTTGCTACGAACACTAGTAAAATACACATCAATAATCTGTATATCAAATATACCTGTGTTCACTTTGCCATCCTTCTTATCCGCCAAATACTTGGGGCAGTTCCACTTCCAGTGACCAGTCCCTTTGCAGTAGAAGCACTTAGTCTCAGGCTTAGGTATAGACTTGGGCTTCTTCACTTGAGTAGCAACTTGCTTTCCGTTCTTCTTGAAGTTCCCCTTCTTCCCTTTGCCCTTTTCTTGAAACTAGTGGTCTTGTCGACCATCAACACTTGATGCTTTTCTTGATTTCTACCTTCGTCGATTTCAGCATCGCGAAGAGCTCAGGAATTATTTTCGTCATCCCTTGCATATTATAGTTCATCACGAAGTTCTATTAACTTGGTGATAGTGACTAGAGAATTCTGTCAATTACTATCTTATCTGGAAGATTAACTCCCACTTGATTCAAGCAATTGTAGTACCGGACAATCGAGCACATGCTCCTTTGGTTGAGCTATTCTCCTCCATCTTGTAGGCAAAGTACTGTCAGATGTCTCATACCTCTCGACATGGGCATGAGTATGAAATACCAATTTCAACTATTGGAACATCTTATATGCTCCGTGGCATTCAAAACATTTTTGAAGTCCCGGTTCTAAGCCGTAAAGCATGGTGCACTTAACTATCAAGTAGTCATCATACTGAGCTTTTGTCAAAACGTTCATAACGTCTACATCTGCTCCTGCAATAGGTCTGTCACCTAGCGGTGCATCAAGGACATAATTATTCGTTGCAGCAATAAGGATAAACCTCAGATCACGGATCCAATCCACGTCATTGCTACTAACATCTTTCAACTTAGTTTTCTCTAGGAACATACAAAAAAATAAATGGGGAGCAACATCGCGAGCTATTGATCTACAACACAGATATGCAAATACTACCAGGACTAAGTTCATGATAAATTAAAGTTCAATTAATCAAATTACTTAAGAACTCCCACTTAGATAGCCATCCCTCTAATCATCTAAGTGATCACGTGATCCAAATCAACTAAACCATGTCCGATCATCACGTGAGATGGAGTAGTTTCAATGGTGAACATCACTATGTTGATCATATCTACTATATGATTCACGCTCGACCTTCGGTCTCGGTGTTAGAGGCCATATCTGCATATGCTAGGCTCGTCAAGTTTAACCTGAGTATTCCGCGTGTGCAACTATTTTGCACCCGTTGTATTTGAACATAGAGCCTATCACACCCAATCATCACATGGTGTCTCAGCACGAAGAACTTTCGCAACAGTGCATACTCAGGGAGAACACTTATACCTTGAAATTTAGTGAGAGATCATCTTATAATGCTACCGTCAAACAAAGCAAGATAAGATGCATAAAAGATAAACATCACATGCAATCAATATAAGTGATATGATATGGCCATCATCATCTTGTGCTTGTGATCTCCATCTTCGAAGCACCGTCATGATCACCATCGTCACCGGCGCGACACCTTGATCTCTATCGTAGCATCATTGTCGTCTCGCCAACTATGCTTCTACGACTATCGCTATCGCTTAGTGATAAAGTAAAGCATTACTGAAGCGATGCATTGCATACAATAAGCGACAACCATATGGCTCTGCCGATTGCCGATAACTTCGGTTACAAGACATGATCATCTCATACAATAAAATTTAGCATCATGCCTTGCCATATCACATCACAACATGCCCTGCAAAAACAAGTTAGGCGTCCTCTACTTTGTTGTTGCAAGTTTTACGTGGCTGCTACGGGCTGAGCAAGAACCGTTCTTACCTCGCATCAAAACCACAGCGATAGTTTGTGAAGTTAGTGCTATTTTAACCTTCTCAAGGACGGGCGTAGCCACTTTTCAGTTCAACTAAAGTTAGAAAGCCGACACCGCTTGACCACGTGTGTGCAAAAGCACGTCGGTAAACCAGTCTCGCGTAAGCGTCTGCGTAATGTCGGTCGGGCGCTTCATCCAACAATACCGCCGAACCAAAGTATGACATCTTTGGTAGCGGTATGACTTATATCGCCGACAACTCACTTGTGTTCTACTCGTGCATATGACATCTCGCATAAAACTGGCTCGGATACCCTTGCTTTGGGGAGCGTAGTAATTTCAAAAAATTTCCTACGCACCGCAAGATCATGGTGCCGCATAGCGAGAGGGAGAGTGTGTCCACGTACCCTCGTGAACCGAAAGCGAAGCGTTAACTGCGCGATTGATGTAGTCGTAGGTCTTCACGATCCGGCGCATCAAGTACGAGCGTCACGACACCTCCGAGTTCAGCACACGTTCAGCTCGATGGCGTCCCTCGAACTCCGATCCAGCGAGCTTTGAGGAGAGTTCCGTCGGCTGCGGTGTGGTGGCGATGATGATGTTCTACCACGCGAGGGCTTCGCCTAAGCATCGCTCTGATATTATCGAGGTGGACTATGGTGGAGGGGGCACGCTGCAGCTAAGAGATCAATGATCAATTGTTGTGTCTATGGGGTGCCCCTGCCCCGTATATAAAGGAGCAAGGGGAGGCGGCCGGCCGGGAGGCGCGCCGGGAGAGTCCTACTCCCAGGGAGTAGGACTCCCCTCCTAGTTGGAGTGGGAGAAGGGGAAGGAGGAGGAGAGAGGAAGGAAGGCCCCCTCCTTGTCCAATTCGGGCTAGAGGGGAGGCGCATGGCCTGCCCGGCCGCCCTCCTCTTCTCAATAAGGCCCATCTGAGGCCCATTAAACCCCCGGGGTTCGGTAACCCCAGTTCTCCGGTAAAATCCCGATTTCACGGAACACTTCCAATTATCAAATATAGGCTTCCAATATATCAATCTTTATGTCTCGACCATTTGAGACTCCTCATCATGTCCGTGATCACATCAGGACTCGAACTATCTTGGTACATCAAAACACATAAACTCATAATATAACCGTCGCCGAACTTTAAGCGTGCGGACCCTACGGGTTCGATAACTATGTAGACATGACCGAGACCGTCTCGGTCAATAACCAATAAGCGGAACTGGATGCTCATATTGGCTCCCACATATTCTCTGCAGATCTTTATCGGTCGATCCGCATAACAACATCGTTGTTCCCTTTCTCATCTGTCGGAGTAATGGATTCGGGTGGCGAGGCCGAGCCCTGAACCTTTCAAAACATCGGGGCAGGCTGCGCCCCTCAAGACCCCAAGACAAAAACCGCCTTGAGATAGTCGGCAGCGGCGGCGGCCGACTACCTCGGGCCGAGTCGAGGGGCGCCTTGAGACAAGCGACTCAAGCCCGGCGACCTCCGGCCCGAGGCGGCTACTGGAGTCGGCTCGTGACCTCCACCGCCTTACGCTGGGCGACTACGAGGTAAAAGCCGCCTCGCGGCCCATCCCTTGATCCATAAAAGGCGAGCATGGCTACTGGCGCCCGTACCAGCGAGATCTCCATGCGGCGTAGCCTTTGTTGCCATGCCGACCCGACATCATCACCATGGGCGATTCTGTACCCGTTGGCACTGTCTACGACCCGAAGGCGGCGGGACCCCTTATCGGCGGGAGTACGAAAACGGCGAAGCACCCAAAGCGGACCCGATGGAGTCGGCCTCCGAAGCGGCCGGCTCCTCCGGGATCCGCGCCATTAACGAGACAAGGCGAGGAATAGCAGCGGTGATCGCCCGCGGTGGCGGCCTTTGTTGCCATAACCTCGCGACCAAGCTTCGCGTCATTAGAAGCTTGACTCTGATGATCTGCAGCCGACAAGACCCGCCCGCGGCGAACAAGGGCTGTCGGCCCCATGCTGGGCCGTCAGCGGGGCCCACTAGTCGGCGGGCCCCAGGAGTCGGCGGAGAAGACGGCGACTTAGAGACTGGCGGCTTGGGCCCACGCCAGGCCGGTTTACCGTTGTACCCCCGGGGGGTAGGCCTATATGAACCCCGGGCACCCATGCAAAGGTTGGAAGCTAGTAGTTTTAGACACACATAGAGGAGAGAAGAGCAAGCCAAGCCCTTCTCCTTCCTCATCCCGAACAACTCAAGGAGCCTCTTGTACCCATTTGCCATAGTGATCATGCGGAGACCCCTTGAGCAGCGATGGGGTGTTATCTCCTCGGAGAGCCACGAAGCTGGGTAAGATTAGCGGCGTGCATGTCTTCGCCTCATCCCGTTTCGAGGCACCGTGACGTTCTACTCGCCCCCTCCATGATAAGCCATCCTTTGGCATATGCCGCACCAACCCCGACATTTGGCGCCCACCGTGGGGCACTGGTGCACCGTTATGCAGAGACTGCTGCGGGCGGGAACCCTCTTCCTCCACTGGCGGCGCAGCCAGCGGCACGCCCGAATGGAGTTTGCGCCCAGCGCTGCATAGTCTTGAGCCGCTGCGGCAAGTTGCCTCGCCCGAACTTGTCGGCGAGGTTCGCCTCCGGCGAGCCTAAATCCGGCCGAGCGCGGGACGGCCCGAAAGCCTCCTCGCGGGCCTCCTCGAGCAGCTTCACGTCGGCGGCGAGCCGCCGCCGACACAGGTCCGTAGGCTCCACCGACCCGATGCTGGTCGATTCCGACACGCGTCGCTCGGCGGGTTCCCCACCAGCGTGGTGATCTCGACAAGCCTCTCCCTCGCGGAGAAGCGGCGGGAACACCGTCCGAAGTACTTCGTCATTAGTCATGGCGAGCCCTCCGGCAGCGAGGCTCGTGACCCTCTCGACACTATTACGCAAGACACTGACTGCCTCCATTCCGGAGGGCCCGATGCAAGCAGCTGGAGGCGCGCGCCTTCAGCTCCTCGGCGCCTGGTAGCAAGCATGAGGCGCTTGTCGAAGCCTATCGGCCTTGAGATGGATCGCGCCCGTGGGCGCTCGCCGGCTCCGGCTGAGCCTAACCGCCTAAGCGCGGTCCGGCAGCCTTGGTCTTGGCCCTCGCCCGATCTGTTTAGGTCGATGCGCCACATATCATACGCCAGCGAAGAACATTCGCGCTGCCGAGCAGCGGCGGGCGAAGCTGGATAACCGGCGAGGCGCCGCTGATAGCAGGCGAGTCCGGCAGCTCCTCGGCAGCCGCCGCAAAAGGCAAGCGGCTGCCGCGTAAGCGCCCTAGCGATGACCGGCGACTTGCCTCCCGCCGAGATCAAGCGCGACATCTCGGGCGCCTTATTGGCGGCGTCCATGAAAAAGAACCGAGATCCGGCTGCCAGCCATAGCGGACTCACATCTCCATCGAGCAGCGGCGAAGCGGCCGCCCGAAGCGGTAAGCGGCGGGGCGACTATCGACCTCCGCCTCCCGAAGAAAAGCGAGTCTCCCGCCACCCGTCGAGCATCCGACTCGGCGACCGCCTTGGCGCCCGAGAGAAGTCGGCGAAGCAGCGCCCGCCACGGATCGGCGACTTCACCGATCCTGGCGCTAGAAGAAGAAGATGAGTTGGGCCCACCTTGTTTCGGACCTCGCATCATGGCGAGCCCTTCCCAGTTCACGCTCTCCGAGACACACCCAAATACACGGCTCCGTGAAGCGGAGGACTGGCAGTGGACTACTCCACGGCCGTCGGCATAACGACGGCAACAAGCGCGTTGCCGTAAAGTATGTTCCCCTCATGCTCGAGGCACGGCCGGGCGTGGTTGAACAGCTTGAAGCCCCCGAGCATCAGCGGCTGGGTCGACTTCACCGAGGCCTTCGTCGCCTTCACGAGCACCTGGCGACCTCCCAAGCCTCGTCGGCTATCCTTGTGCGTACAAAGGCCCCAGAGTCCACTCGCGACTACCTCACCTTGGCTGAGGTGAGCTCAGGAACTCTGTGAAGGAGTACCCGAATCTGAGCAATCGAGTACTTCACCGCCGGGTGCGAGAAGGCACCCTCCTCAAGCACAAGCTCGCTGCGATGGCGGAGACCCTCGGCGAGCTGCTAGTCATAGCAGAACAAATCGCCCTTGCCGACTCCTCCATGAAGGCGGAGATCAAAGTCAGTCTGACGGGCAAAGTAGCTCCTCATGCTCCCAGAACTCCAGGCGATGCGATGCCAGCCCGGCAACAACTGACAGAATGATCCTGGCGCAAGGCCCGCAGCGGCTTCCTTGATCGGCGGTGGCGGCGGTCGAACCAGCGGTCGGAGGGCAGCCTCACCTTGCCAGCGGCGAAAGCGGCAAGTCCAACTGGTTGCCGGCCTTCTCCTGGCGGACTCTGGGCGGACCCTGCAAGTTCCACTGGCCTTGGCCGTCAAACCACACCACCGGAAGTGCCACTAGCTCACGGGATCACCAAGGGAGGCGGCCTTGCCCTCCTCGCGTCTTTGGGCGCCGCCTCCACCACCGCCCGGCAGCCGGCTGTCGGCTGATCGCCTTGATACAAGACTCTTTCCCGAAAAACCGCGCCTATGTCATGTTTACCGGCATGGCGAGATGATCGCCCGGCGGCGGCAGCGGCAACAAGAGGTGAATGTCGTAGCATCGGACGCCCCAGAATTCATGCACTGGTCCGAGAAGCCCATCAGTTGGAGTCGTGCTGATCACCCAGAAGTGATGCCAAATCCGGGCTCCTACGCCCTGGTCTTGGGAGCCACCCTTGCCACGGATAGGCGGGCGCTCGCTTCTCGCAATCTTGATAAAGCGGAGGCAGCATCAACATCTGTACAAGGATCGATGGAAGTTAGGAATCAGCGAGCAGCTTCATCATAGTGGTTGTGTTCCACAGAATTGTACACAGCCTTTCCTGCTCCCCAATTGGCAAGATTCGATGAGCGTCCTCTTTGGGGACAAGGATCACTTCGCCGAGAGCGGTCTGGTTGAAGTGGTGGACCTCGAGAGCCCCTAACATGCGTTGCTTGGCCGACCTGCTTTGGCCAAGTTCATGGCGATCCCCCACTCGCCTACCTCAAGATGAAGATGCGAGTTCAAGGGATTCGGCCGTGGCCCGGCGACTCTGAGAAATCGTCCGCTGCTTGTGCTGAAAGCAACCGGCTAGCGAGTCCCTTGTGATCGCGGTGAAGCGGCTCTGGATTGGAGTCGTGTGATGGCGGCAAGCAGCAGAGATGTCGTCCGACCCAAAGTCAAGTGAGGGCTCGTTCAAGCCGGCCAAAGAGACCAAGAAGATACCCTGGACCGGGCACCCAGAGATCTGCTGTCATAGGTGCGAACCTCGGCAGCAAATAGGAAGGCGAGCTCGTCGATTTCCTCCGTGAAATCGGGACATCTTAGCATGGTCCCCCAAAGACATGCGAGGTGTCTGCAAGCAGTTTACGCCGAGCACAAGTTACATGTCCGACCTGATGTGAAGCCCGTCGGGCAGCCCTTGCGCCTTTGTCGGAAGAAAAAAGAAGAGTTGTTGGAGAAGAGATGGCCCGGCTCCTTGCGGCGGTTTCATCATGGAAGTTTTCTTTCCAGAATGGTTGGCGAACCGGTCCTGGTATTAAAAGAAGAACAAGCGATGGCGGATGTGTATTGACTACACAAGCCTCAACAAAGCCTGCCCCAAGGACCCGTTCGCTCTACCCGGAATTGATCGGTGATAGACTCCACGGCGGATCACGAGCTGTTGAGCTTCTTAGATGCATATTCAGGATATCATCGGATCAAGTTGAACCCGCGCGACAGATTGAAGACCGCTTTCATCACGCCATTTGGAATATACGCTGCGACCATGACGTTCGGACGAGGAACACCGGCGCCACCTTTCAGCGTTGCATGCGAAGTGCCTCCTCAAGCAGCTTAGCGAAGCATGCGTTTACGTGGGCGACATAGTGGTGAAGCGGAGGCGAGAACACTGTTGGAAGACCTCAAGGAGACCTTTGAAAACTGTGCGATTCGAGATCAAGCTCAACCCGAGAAATCGTCTTGAATTACCGGCCGGCCAGCTCCTCGGCTTCGGTATCGAGCAGCGGCATAAGTGCAACCCGTAAAGATCAAGGCAATTGAGAGAATGGAAGTGCCCGCCGATTCTTTGGATGTGCGAAGTTCACGGCTGCTTGGCGTCTATCGGTCGATTCATCGATCGGCTGGGTGAAAAGCCCTTCCTCTGTACCAGCTTATGAAGAAGACCACCTTCTTGAATGGAACTCAAAAGCGTGATGACTTTTCTCGGTTGAAAAGAATCTTGGCTACTCCCCGATCTTTTGGCTCCGACTCCAAAAGAGCCCATGCTCCTATATATTGCCGCCACCAGCCGGGTAGTTAAGCGTAGTTGTTGTGGTTGGCGCAAGGAGGAAGGCTAGGCGCTACTGTCGAGACGGTATATTACTGGCGAGTCTTGTCAACCTCAAGCAGAACTACCCCAGTACGAGAAGATGTGTTATGGCGTGCACTTTGCCCAAGAAGTTAAACCTTACTTTCAAGAGCACTCAATCACCGTGGTTTGCGGCCCCACTAACCGAGATCATGAGGCCGAGATGCTTCGGCCGAGTGGCCAAGTGGGCCATAGAGTTGGCCTCACCATCTTTACCAGCCCTTTACGCCATCAAGTCTAGCTTGACGAATTCCTCGTCGATTGGGCGAGACCCGATGTCTGCCCATGACGCCGACTCCACCATTGGTGATGCACTTTGATGGCTCCAAGATGCATGCGGCTTGGGAGCCGGCGTGGTCCTCACTTCCCTAAAGCGACAAGCTCAAATGCAGCTGAGATCCATTCGCCGCCTCCAACAACGTCGCCGAATATGGCGCTCATCCGAGCTCCGGCTTGCCAAAGAACTCGGCATTAGCGGATCACGTGCTTCTGGCGACTCGACTTGTTGGTCCAACAGTCATCCGCGTGGGGCGCCAAAGATGCAAACATGGAGAGCTACGCTTTACGGTGCAGCAAGCGAGTGGATATTTTGAGGATGCAAATTCCTCCATGTACCAAGGCGACAATGACCAGCAGATGCCTGGCAGAAATCGGTTCCACCCGGCGAGCAATACCGTCGGCGTCGCCCTTGAGCGCCTTCTCAAGCCATCCGTCAAACCGTCACGAATCGAGACTCCATTTTGTACGGCTCCCCTGAAGAAAGCAGATCCGACTCGAGCCTTGGCGAGCGGCACAAGAATCATGAAGCGCCCCCAAACGCGGCGGTCGAAGCGGCGGGGACTTGAACCCGGCCGGGGACTGCAGCGACCTTTACAAAAGCCTCGATTACTCGGCCGGGGGCTGTGCCCGGTCGGCGAGGACTTCCCCAGCGCAGCAAGCTGCTGCAGACTCCAACCCGCCGCCTCCGGCCCAGCCGCCCTCGTCCAAGTAATATCTGGCGGTCGAAGAAATATCTTGACACCCTCATGGGCCCAGCCCATCTTGAAGTTTTTAGTAGCGGAGGCTACTGGTGATGAAACCTTAGCTCGGCGGGTGCAGCGCCCGGCGGCAGCCTCTCTATAATCAATAGAGAGCTGGTCGAGGCCGGCGTCACGGTGTCTACCAGCGCTGCGTCGAATCGAGCAAGGCCAAGCAATCCTCGAAGACATTCATCGAGGCGAGTGCGGCCATCATGCAACCTCGAGCACTCGTCGCCAAAGCCTTCCGACACGGTTTCTTACGGCCGACCGCCCTCGAAGAGCCAAGGAATTAGTTCAAAAATGCAAGGGGTGCGGTGTTCGCTCCAAGCCGCTTGACCGGCCAACGGCTCAAGACAATCCCCATCGCTTTGGCCCTTTCTTTGTGTGTGGCACTGGACATGGTGGGACCATTCAAAGGCGACACGAGGTGGCCTAACTCACCTACTTGTCGCGGTGGACAAGTTCACCAAGTGGATAAAGCAAAACCCATCAAGAAGTTGAATGGTCCTATGGCGTAACTTTCATCGCCCGACATCCGCGATTTCGATGCGGCGTACCACAGCATCACCGACAACGGCACAAATTTACGCCAAGGCGCCAGCCCATTACTGCGCGGCCAGAGCATCCGGCCCGGACTTAGCGTCGTTGCCCATCCATGATCAAGCGGCCGGTGGAAGCGGCGAACGGCCTCATCTTATGCGGCATCAAGCCTCGCTGGTCGAACCACTTTGGAGCTTCGGTGGCTGCGGCGAGAGTTGCGGCCGTCCTCTGGAGTCTGCGTGCGACTCCAAACAAGTCAACGGCTTCACACCCTTCTTCCTCGTCTCTGTTGCGAAGCCGTCATCCCCGCGGATATAGAGTTCGACTCGCGAGTCACCATGTACACCGAGGAGAAGCGGAAGAAGCCGTCAAGGCGGCGTCGATCTGCTGGAAGAGACGACTGGCGGCACTTTCGGCCGGTCCAGCATCTACCCGGAGAGCTGCGCCGATACTACAACAAGAAGGTCAGGCCAAGATCATTCCTAGAGGCGACCTTGTGCCCCGGCTGATTCAATGAGCGGCAAGGCAACCTGGCTGTCGGCGCCTTGGGAAGAACCGTTCATCATGAGTAAGGTGCTGAGCAGCGACTCCTACTACTGATCGGCCTTCGAAGCGCCGAGCATGCAAGAGGGCGACTCGGCAAAGGCAGGCGACCATGGAATGCAAATCTCCTCCGGAGATTTTCTGATTAATCTTGATATGTACCCGCTACCCTTTTGTGTTTGAAATACCAAGATTCCGGGCCCCAGAGGCGAGCTCGAGGACTGCCCTCTTTGTTATCTGTATGATAAAATTATGCCTTTGGGTATGTTACCCTTTTATTATGCTGTTTGGCACGGGCTCGGCTAGTCGGCCCGGGGACTACCGCTTTGAGCTATGAAGTGCTTCACGAAGTCCGACAAGTAGCGTCTGGCCTTAAGCAAATCTCCTATCGAAGCCGCAGCTCATGCGGCTTGTTTAGCGAGGCAGGAGTGAGGTAGGCGAGCGCCCCACGAAAAAAGGCTAAGGACCCAAAGCATACACATAGTTGAAACGGCTTCGGCCCGATTTTATGAAGCCGACTCTTAAGAACCCGGCTTGCCGTTTCTACCAACTTGCTTAAAGCGACTCTAAAATGGCCAAGTGCTTGCCTTCTCAAAAGTAGCGAGCACTTGACCTGAGGCAGCGATCCATGGGCGGCTGCCCGACGAACAAGCGGCATCTAAGGAAAGCGGCAAGCTGATAAGCCATAAGAGCACCGAAAAGAAAACATGAAATTAGAACAATATTTACATAAACTTAGGCCCTTGGCGAGTCTTGAATAGAGGTTGAGAATACACCCTTGGGTGGAATTGCATGTAGTTGAGTTCTTTGAAAGACTAACAAGCAGATAAAATAAAGCCAGCGGTGGCCTAGAAGCGGCGGATGGGAAATTTGGAAGGCGGGCGGTGGCTCGTCGGCCTTGAGGCGGTGGCTGGGCAATCTCAGTTTGATCGTCTTTGGCGGCTGGCTCGGAGGCGCGGCTCGTTCTTTGGAGGCGGTCGGTGAGGCTGGCCGCCCGCTCCGTCTTCAGCGCCTCCATGCCGTCTCCGTCCTCCACCTCGTCCTCATCCTCGGTCTTGGAGTCGATCACCTCCTTGAGTCCTCGCTGTAGTCCGGGTTCATCCCGAACCACTCGTGGCGCCTCCCACCGTCTTCACCCGCTCGGGGCGAAGGCGCTGGTGTCCGTGTAATCGTCGTCGCCGCCCGCCCTCGTGGGCGCCCTCCATGACCTGCAGCTCTGCTGGGCTTGGCTGGGCAGCGGCCAGCGGTCAGGTCAAGCCACAGATACCACGCCAGCGAACTCCGGGGCTCGGCGAGCTCCAGCCCGGGCGGAGCCTTCAAGCCTCAAGCGCCCAGCCGCGACCTCCGGCCGGTCGGCGGTCCGGCTGGGAGTCTTGAACCGGCATGTCCGGCCCGCAGGCGGCAATCGCTGGGCCCGACACTGTTGAAGGCGGCGCGACATCGATGGACGGCGCGGGCGAGCCTCAATGCTCGGGAGCTGCTCGTCAAAGGTCGAGGCGTTAGCTGCGATCTCGGCGCCGTCCGCCCTCCGTGCCTCGCGTTCGGCCTCAATGGCACGATTGGCGCTGCGTATGACCGGGGAAGAAGTCGCGGGGAAGAAGAAAAAGCAAGTTAGAAAGACAAAGAGCCGACAACCCATAGTCGGCAACCCAAAAGAAAGTAAAAGCAAACTTACCATCAACAATATCTTGATCTCATGGAAGCGGAGGTCGAGATCGCCTCTCGGTCGGTCAGGCGGGCGCTCGCTCTCAAACTTCGGCCGGAGGGTGGCCTCTTTCTTCTCCGCCTCGGCCGCGCGCGCCAGAGCAACTCCTACTGCTCCGCCATGGCTGCGTGGCGGGTCGCGCTGCTGAGCTTCCGGCATTCCTCCTCTTTGGCGCATAAAGCGGTCTCGGCCGTACCAGCTGATCCCGTAGAAGCGGCGTTGGACTCTAAGAATAAAGAAGAAGGATTGAGTCGTCCGGATAAGAAGGTCGCCGGGAAGATCCGGCTCATTGCGCAGCGATCGGCCCGAATCTCGAGGGACTACAGCCAGCGAGTGCGCATGCGCCGCCGTGAAAGAAAAACTCACCTCGGCTCCTCGCCGAGGTCGGCAGCCCGTTTGTTCAGCTCTTCAGCGTTGCGGTTGAAGGCGGTAGCTGATGAGGAGCGTAATAATTTCAAAAAATTCCCTCGCGCTGCGCAAGATCATGGTGATGGCATAGCGAGAGGAGAGTGTATGTCCACATACCCTCGTGACCGTGGCAGGCGTTATAACAACGTGGTTGATGTAGTCGTGCGTCTTCACGATCCGACCGATCCAAGTACGAGCATACGGCAGCTCGAGTTCAGCACAAGTTCAGCTCGATGGCGATCCCGGGCTCCGATCCAGCAAAGCGGCGGGATGAGTTCCGTCGGCCTGACGGCGTGGTGGCGATGATGATGCTCCACGGCGGCGAGGCTTCGCCTAAGCTCATGACGATATGACGAAGTGGAATATGGTGGAGGGGCACCGCCTGCGGCTAAGGCGATCCGTAGATCAACTTGTGTGTCATGGGGTGCCCCCTGCCCCGTATATAAAGGAGCAAGGGGGAGGTGCGGCCGGCCCTAGGAGGAGGCGGCGCGGAGAGTCCTACTCCCGGGGTAGGACTCCCCCCTTTCCTAGTTGGATTAGGACTTGGGGAGGGAAGAGGAAGGCGCCGCCCCCTCTCCTTGTCCTATTGGGACTAGGGGAGGCGCGGCCTGCCTGGCAGCCCTCCTTTTCTCCTTATGGCCCATTAAGGCCATTGACCCCCAGGAGGTTCAGTAACCCGGTGTTCGGTAAAATCCGATTTCACCGGAACTATTTGAAGTCAAACATAGGCTTCAATATATCAATCTTTATGTCTCGACCATTTGAGACTCCTCGTCATGTCGTGATCACATCCGGGACTCGAACAAACTTGGTACATCAATACTTATAAACTCATAATAAAGCTGTCATCGTAGCGTTAAGCGTGCGGACCCTACGGGTTCGAGAACTATGTAGACATGACCTAAAACTATTCTCGGTCAATAACCAATAGCGGAACCTGGATGCCCATATTGGTTCCTACATATTCTTGAAGATCTTTATCGGTCAAACCGCATAACGACATCGTTGTTCCCTTTGTCATCGGTATGTTACTTGCGAGATTCGATCGTCGGTATCAATACCTAGTTCAATCTCGTTCCGGCAAGTCTCTTTACTCGTTCCGTAATACATCATCTCACAACTAACTTATTAGTTGCAATGCTAGCAAGGCTTATGTGATGTGTATTACGAGAAGGCCTAGAATACCTCTCCGACAATCGGATGACAAAACCTAATCTCGAAATCGCCAACCCAACATGTACCTTTGGAGACACTGTAGTACTCCTTTATAATCACCCAATTACGTTGTGACGTTTGGTAGCACCAAAGTGTTCCTCCGTGGCAGGAGTTGCATAATCTCATAGTTCACGAGGAACATGTATATGTCATGAAGAAAGCAATAGCAATATACTAAGCGATCAAGTGCTAAGCTA